>QVRM01003224.1:0-600000 GCA_003439945.1 Dermanyssus gallinae | reverse complement strand
TGGGCCTGCCGATTTTCAGCCCCCATTGCTGCCCTGCAGCCACAATTGCAGCTTGCTTTTCTGCTGGCTTTGCCGGTCCCGTTGGTTCGCTGGACATAACACCAACCGGTAGAATCCGAGAGTCAGTCGGAGCGAGGGTTTCACTGCTGTTTTGTTGTCACCCAAACGAGACGACTGCGCTGAACAGTCTCCGCGGACTTCTTTCCTGCCACCGCGCTGGCTGGTAGGTTTTGTCGCCCCTCCCCTTTCTTTTTCGATAAGGGCAACTCTCGACTGCGTCATATCATTCAGCGTCTTCTGCAGGATGGCGCAACGAGAGTCGTCAGCTCGCCTTCGTAGATCGAGTAAGTCTGTCTGGTCGATCGGCGGGCGGACCGGTGTTTCGTAGTGGCCTCCGTGTTGTTGTTGCTGTTGTTGTTGTTGTCGTCTCTTCTCGTTGTTGTTCTCGTTGTCCTGCATCTCCGCCTCCACCATCGACCAGCTTCCACTACGATCACCTATTCTATCTAGTAGTGACGGGAAGTAGCCGTTCTAGGAGTGGATCGCTACGCACCACCGGCACTACCTACCTCTTGCAGCACTGACTGGTTACCATTATCATCATTCTTGGCGCGGCGAAAGAGAGAGAATTACAGATCGAGAGACAGCGGGCGAGAGAGAAAGAGGGGGAGAGAGAGATATAGGCTAGGTCGTCTGGCTATGTCTATCAACAAGCGGGATTGAGTCCGTCAGCCTCGAGATAGCCGAGCGTTGGTGCGTTCGGCAGTCAAGGCCAGCTGAGCGGGTTCGAGCTTCTTCCTGCTCCTTCTGCTGATGCTGCTGCTGCTGATGTTGCTGGTGCTTCTGGTTCTGGTCGTCGGGCGAACGGGTCTCACTCTATCTACCTATGTACGGGTGGGTGGGTAGGCCGTCATTGTTCGCTGCTGTTGCTGCTGCTGCTGGTAGCATGTAGGAGTTCTCCGTTGGTTCGTCGGGGGGTCGTGAACCACCACCGCTCGGTTCTGCCCCCACCACGGTGTGGCTTCGTGCTTGCTTACGAAAGGTTTCGATCGAGGGCGGATGAGGCCGTGGCGACAGCGCTCTATCTGTTGTTGTCACTGGTGGTGGTGGTGTTGTTGGTGTTGTTATTGTTGCTGCTGCTGCTGCTGGGAGAGTTAGCCACGCACCAGCGGTTCTGCTCAAACTGCCGTCTGCCCTGCCCGAACAAGCCACCAATATATATATATATATATATATATATATATATATATATACATACATATATACATGCATACACATACATACACACATGCGTATCGGGTTGGCCGAAGACGGGCTGCACCGCGCGCGCGGCAAATAGGAGCCACGAGAAGAAAGAGAATCGTTGAAATGGTGGCGCTCATGTTCGCCCCTCTTGGCTGGCTGGCTGACGGCCGACCAACCGACCGATCGACCGACCGGCTGGCTGCGTCGCTACCTGCGTTGCCTGGTGGCTCAATAGCAGCAGCAGCAGCAGCAGGTCGAGCGTTGAAGAGTTTTCTTGCTCGCTTCTGATCCATCGGCGTCGTTGTCGTCGTCGTCGCTCGCCCAGATCCCTCCGTTCGTTCGTTCGTTCGTCTGTCCGTCGCTCCGTCTGTCGCTGTGGCCGTCGTCCGTCTGCGAGTGGCCCCACCACCTGGCGGTGGCGCTGCCGCCACCGCTACCGCCGCTTCTGCTGGGGCTCGAGCCGTAGACTACTGCCACCACCACCGTCGCCGCCGCCGCAGCTCCTGCGGCTGTTGCCTATGCCTATGCCTATTCTGGCTGGCTGGCTCAAGCTGGCTCACCATCAGCATAGGCAGCAGCAGCAACACACCATCAACCACGAACCCGCTAGCCAGACACGGCACAGCCGTTCGCCACTACGGGAGCAATCTCATCGTCGTGATCATTTCTGCACATGCATGCATCTATCTGTCCTTCTGTTGCTGCTGCTGCTGCTGCTAAAGAAGAAGAAGACGATGATGACGACGACGACGACGACGAAAAGGAAGAAGAAGAACCACAAGCAACAGCAGCATGAGCCAACGTCGCCTATAGCCCGAACTCAAGCATCGAACAACAACAACGCTAACAACAGCAACAACGGGAATCGTGACGACGACGATGACAGCGCTACCAGAAGCAGCCGCAACAACACGCCTATCAGCCACCCATCGACCCGTCTAACTACGTGAAGAAGCGACGACTTCTTGATGACCTTGTGTTTGCCTATTACTATGACCACTACACACCTATTCTACTATCGTCCTCCCCACCACTACCACCACCACCACCACCACGATGACGACTATTACTACTACGACTACCCAGAAGGGTGCGGGGTGTGGTGGGCTAGCGTAGGGTGGGGTGGGGTGGTAGTGTGGGGTTAAGAGAGTCGGCGCTGTGGGTAGAACTTGATGCGATAAGTGCCGGCCTGGCAGTAGTAGTAGTAGTAGTAGCAGCAGTCCGGCATTGAACGAAACTGCGGGCGGGAATTAGAGGGGGTGGCAGCTAGAAGAAGCCTGGCTGGGGTAATAGCATAGAGGGGTTATTCTTATTGCTCTTGCTCGACCCGTGAGACCGCTGACACGAACGCCAAGAACGGGTTTCGTTCTTCTAAGTCTAAAAATGCATGTAAAACACGAAACAACTAACTAAGCGCGTCGGGACAAGACGGCAAGGTGCCACTCGATGTTCGGATGTTGTCGTCATAACCATAGTGTTGCTACCGCTAGCTGCAGCTGCAACGGTACCGTTTTCTCGTCGACCAAAGTTTACTCGATTCGGTGTGTTCGATGAAAGCTCATGTAAATGTCTCTCTGGCTGCTTGCTGGTAGGTTAGGATTGCTGCGATTGACTCAGATACTTGCATAGGCGACCCGAAGCATGATCTCCTCCTCCCGGATGATTCCCATTGCTACAACGGCTCACTGATTGACTCTAATCTGTGTCTGGCCAATTTGGATGCGCAATATGTTTTGTGGAACACCCCACATCCCTGGCGACCCGTCTCGATAGACCAATATCGTTCGCCAACAGAAACTAGAACGAGTGCCAAAGCCAAAACACACGTGCGGGCACGTCAACACACGTTCCGAGGCTCAGCCGTTTTTTGCTGGTCAAACTAAGCTAATTTAGGTTTTGTTCCTTGTCTCGGGTTATCTCTTATACTGGCCGCACTCAATGACGCTACCGTTCGTCACGGTAAGTTGCACCCAATCGCTTGCACGACAACTACGAACGAGAGGCATACGCGTTGCTCTTGGGGCGCTCCTCCGCGAAGCGTCTAAAAGCGTCGTCGCTGGGTTCATGATGTTCTTTATTCACTCTCTACCTCCGCCGCCGCCGCCGCTGCTTCTGCTGCCACCACCACCCCCGTACCCCCAACCTCTCCGTCTCCATCCCTACCTTGGTTCCTCCCTCCCTGCCGGGGTTGGTTTGTGCCTCTGTGTGCTTCGCTTGACGATTTCGCTCTGCCACCGACGACTTTGTGTTCTCGAGAAGCGGAGGCTGTAAATCGTTGAGCGTCAATTGTTGATCCCATTGTTGGTTGTTCGTGTTGCACCGTCGTCTCAAGTCTCCGCCGCTCGTTCGAATTCGCCTTCGTTCTCGTCCCCATCGAATTGCGGCGGTGGCGGCGGCGGCTGTGTCTTGTTGTAGTCGTCGTCGTTGTTGTTGTTGTTGTTGTTTTTGTCGGTGTTGACGTCGATCGTTGCTTCATCGTGGGCCAAGATCGCATTGCTCAATCTCGGTGCGTTCGTTGGCTATGGACGTCTGGTACGGTCTGTGAACGGTTGGGCTTCTTTCGATTAGGATTACTCCTATTATGACTACTACTTTGACTTCTACTACGACACCACGACCGGTGCCGCTATTGCTGTTGCTGCTGCTACTACTATCGACCAAGCGCCGACACCACCACCAGCACCGTCGCTCGCGCATCGAGTTCGCCCCGCCACGGTTCCTGAAGGAGGAGAGCAGGCGGCGTGGCTGACGGTTTGTTGACGGTGAAGTGACAGCGACACTGCTCTTGTATTCCTAGGAATACCGGTATTGACTGTCCGCAGTATATCCGGCTAATCGCGCCCGGCGAGCGCACCCTCTTCTTTTGTCTTTCTCTGGCTAGATGTCAGAGATCTGCGTGAGCCTTGTAACCTTTCGTTTTCGGAGTGGCCTGTCGGAGGGAAAACAGGGAAACGGTACCGCTCAATGTGCGACTGGTACAGATACAGCAGCGCGATAGCTTTTCTGTTTTGTTTTATATGAATGGTTCCGGGAATGGTTGATGTACAGACGTCGCTCGCTGGGCAGCTATATCGGTGGTTAGTGCGGTACGCTGAAACACGCTAAAGCCGTGTTCTTCGCCACCGCCTCCTCCCCCAACTCCCAACCACCGACTGACTAGTGGTCTTCGATGTGCTGTGCTGCTATGCATCTTGCTCGACTTCATCTGGTCCACAGATAGAGCGGCTAGCGTGAACGATACCGATAGATCATTTATGCGAACAAATCATGTCAACTCTCGTACGTACGCTGGATTCGCGTTTATAGCCAGTGTTTGCGCTAGCAGAAGTCGAGTTTGGTGGAGGTGCTGGTGGTGGTGGTGGCGGTCGCGGCTGAGGATGAGGAGCACCATTTGTTTTCTATAGAGCAGCAGCATTAGGTGGGGTTTTTATTGATGGTCGTCATAAGTTAGACGTAGTAGCAATAGTACTTCCAACAGTCAGCATCATAACGACGGTTAGATAATCATGATGGTGGTGGTGATGTTAATAATGATGACGATGATGGTAACAGGGGTGATGATGAAATAGCTGTTGATTGTACTCAGTGGTGGTCATCGCGCTGCCCATGGCGTACGTCTCGTTGAGTTGGCACGTTTTCTTCGAGCTTTTCTTGTCTTTCTTCGTCGCCGTTGTCTTCTGTTTCCTTTCTGTTTCCGCTGTTGCTGCTGCTCCCGCTGCTGAGAGTTGCCGTTATGCGTTGATGACGTTTGTGCGATGATGACTCGAAAGCGCGATTGTCTAACAGGCAAGCAGTCAGCCAATGTGTCAGTCTGTCCGTTCGTGAGTCAGTTTGTCCGTGAATCCGTGAGTCAGTCTAGTTGCGCTATGTAGGAATATAACTGTGACGCACAGCCGGCCCCACAGTCGGGGCCGTCCGTCGGACTTCAAGGGGGAGAGGTCCCGGTGGCCACAGCAGCAACGGGAGCACCTCGTGGCGACCTCAATGTGGTCGTCACCTTCGTAAGCTTAGGCATGATGACGATGATGATGATGGTGATGATAACGAGCAACAGCAGCAGCTCCTTACTGGCAACATCTAACGCCTACTAACCACGATGATCATGATGATGGTGATGGTGAAAACTGTAATGATGACAGCATGACCACGCCCCCGCCGCCACCCCTGCCACCGCCGTCGTCATCATCATCCGAAAACAACCACTTTAATCGATGCCAATTTCCTTGCTAGTAATAGAGGTAGGTGGACGTGCAGTAAGTAGGCTTCTTGCCAGATGGGGCCAGCGGCTAGTTACGAACTCGATTAGGACAGGTGACGATTGGTTAACACATTTGCGCGCGCGCCGCCCGTTTCGAAGCTGTCTTCACGAAGCGCGACTTCGATCTAGTGAAGTGAGAAGGCTGACTAACGAGAAGGCACTAGTTGACACCCCTCACCCCACCCCCAAAATACAATCGACTGTGATCACGATATGGATATGGTTAGACAAACAGACATACGATTTCGGAACGATGATGGGTGGTGCTTGGCTACAGCCGCCGGTACTGTTTGTTCGGTCTTCTGCACGCGCGTACTGCACGAATAGCGGTATCGTGGTTTTGTTTTTGCACCTTTTGATTGCCTCTCGTCACTTCGCCGTCGAAAGTCAACGGACACGAATACTCGCGCCTCTCCGCACACACCTTATATATATATATATATATATATATATATTTGTGTGTGTGTGAGTGCTAGAAATGACATGATACATTAGCACAATAAAAAATCTAATGCCATGGGGGAAATTGTTGAACCACTTCATGACGTCGACTAAATTCCCTTAATAAAATACATTATTTTGAAATGGGCACAGCCATCTTCCTTCTCAGAAGATGCAGGTTTATGCATTGCAAGAATCATAATATTAAGTAGAGATTAAAATTATATTAAAGCTCATCGTCCAATGCAGCGATGAGACTCACAATATTCAATAGTAAAGCGGACGACAAAGAGAAGAAGAGATCGAGAAGACAAGCCTTTTATTGAGATTGAGTCGAACAGTAACGCGACTAGATTTAAACCTGACGCCAGCCTATTAAAGGCTTAGTTAGTAAATAGTCGTTATAGTTACTCTATATACTAACGGTCAACTGTCACTACACGTATGACACACTCACAAAGATGATGAGACAGCTTCTGTTCTCTTTTCTCTTATAGCGACCTTGTCGGTATGATGGGGCCTTCTAGTGTCTGTTCCGCGCTGACTGCATGTCAACGTTGTCATGCAGAGCCATCACAAATACTCTATGAAGAATACGGACGTTCTACGCGGCATATATCGAGAGGCAATGTACAAAAAGTAGAAGAATAGAGGGGCAAGCTCATGAGCGAGCAGCGAATCTTTGCTTCATTATCGAATCAAATTAAAGATTCGCTGTTTAGACATCAATCGATTCAGATCAGTCGGTGGAGGTTCTTCGTCACTCAAGAACTTTTAGTGGCGGCCAACTGACCATCCTATCAACGTATACATTTCCTCGCCCCCTTTTTTTACTCCTATAAGTCTGGGATACATAGTACCGTTCTGTCTGTCTGTCTGTCTGTCAAGCGGTCGGTCACTAAGTCAGAAAGCAAAAAAAGCTGCATGCAACAATTCATGCATCTATCGCGTATCCCGTAATACACCATAAAAATGACCCCTGTACATCATACGCATAACACACACGTGCATCGAGACTTCAGTACGGGATTGGCTCATCTGACTGGCCGATGACGTAAGATCTCGTTAAATTGATTCCGTTAATGCGGCGGGAGTGGTCGGTCGGTCGGTTGGCCGGCATCGACGTCTCGTAAGACGGTGGCGCGTTAGACGCACTGTGGCCCTGTGTCCTGCTGACGCGTCTGGGCTTGCTGCGCTCGCATGCGATGGTGCTGTGTAATCAAGTTGCGTGTCGCCTGCCCATGTGATGGGAGGTCACGGTAACCGTTAGTAGTTAGCTGAGTAGTTAGTCTCCGTCTAACTCCGCCGAACCACTCATGATGCTAACTAAACGGCTGGACGATGACTTCAACCTATGACTGACGGACGTGGATACGGTCGATGCTATGTCGCGCCGGCTACTGCTGTTGTTGCTGCTGTTGTTGATGATTGTTGTCCTCGTGATGATGATGAAGAGGATGAGAACGTCGACGTCGAAGTGTCGACGGGAGAACTTCTTCGATATATGAGATGGGGTTTTTGGCCCGCTAGCCGTGTCTGAGGGAGCGACGAGAACAAAGAACTGCCATCCGCAGAAGTGAAATCGATTCACGTCAATCATAACCGTTACTCGTATGATGATTAACACGACCAGCAGAACAAGACGCGTGAGATCATACTAACCCGCATCGCCGCCATTATTCTGATTTTTATCATCAGACTCTTCATCAATTAAAAGTTCGTTTAGTCGATCTGTGTGAGTTCTCTTCATCTTGGGGCAATAGTTTAGGTTTTTCACGTCAAAAGTCGCAGCGTCGGTAACAGCCAACAACAGAAAAGAAACCTTAGAATCACCACGGATTGCTCTGAGCATCATCATGTGACACATCATAGCAGTAAATTAGCAGGCTAACAATACGAATATGCTGTTCCAAGGATAGAAAACTAAGCCGCATGAGCAAGTAATGGGTGTTAACAACTTATTACCAATGATATGGTAAATAAATTGAATGGCAATTATTGGCGGGAAGGAAGTCAAGTCGTTAACCCGGTTCAAAGCGGGTCTCTTGTGCCAATAATAACGAATATGAAGGCTTCAACGTAGCGGCAGCAACAACAGCAACAGCAGTAACAATAATATGATGATAGATACGCTAATGACAACAAGCACAGAGAGGTTGTCGGCACCATTCGACGCTCTGAGTAGCAGCCCCCAACTCAGAGCGCAGGTGGATCAGACGGGCCAGCAGGCAGACAGCTAAATTTAGCCTTTTGTTCCGATGCAAGGACGGAAGCAACGAGAGAATAGAAGAGAAAGGTCACCGTTATTTTTCTTTTCGATCGTCTTCATTCGTTGTGGGGTTTCGTTGTGGTTGTTTTCTTCTTCTTCTTCTTCTTTTTCTTTATCATCATCTTCTTCTTCGATGTTTGTTGTTAATTCTTGTGTTGACGCCGCTTGTTTGTCGTCGTCACATTGGGTAGCCGCCACACCGCGTGTGCGATTCAAAACTAGAGCCAGCCTTGCCGTGTCGTGGAGACGGGCGGACAAACGGACGAATGGACGATCGGTTCCATCACGGTTCGAAATCACAGCGAGCGCCAGATGACGTCGCCACCGCCGTTGCTGATGCTGATCATTATTGTTGTTGTTGTTGTTGTTGTTGCTGTTGTTGGTGGTGGTGATGATGATGAAGTGATGATGATGTGGCGCGGCCGAACGAATCGCAGTCAGTCAGCACAGTCCCGGCACAGGCTATCCGTCGCCGATATAACCGGCTGCTTCGTTGGCTGCAACAACGTTGAACAACGTGTCCGCCGATAGGCAGCCGCCAGCAAGCCAGCCAGCCTGCCTGCCTGCCAACCTGCACGGTAACCTCACCTTCACTGACTTTCTTACTGACTCACTCACTCACTCAGTCGCTCGCTCGCTCACTCACTGACTCAGTAGCGCTAGCGGCGGTGACGGCACTCGGGATCACTCCCGAGTCACCTTCAAAAGTTCGTGACTCTAATCAATTTTCGGACACAACGACGCCACCGTCACTGCGCCAGCCAGCCACCAGTCACCGCTCTCGCTGCCGCCGCCCCTGGCGAGCTACTTACTCTACTGCTGCTGCTGTTGCTGCCTCTGGACACAGTAGTCAGTTGTTCCCGGCCGTCCTTCGGTTCGTCCCTCGGTCCGTCCCGTTTTGCCCCTTCCCCCCCCCCTTCTCTCTGGACTCGTCTATCTCTATTTTCCTCGTTATTGTTGTGTTTGTTGTTGCTGTTGTTGTCTTTGTTGTCGTCGTCGTCGTCGTCGTCGCCATCATCTCTATTTATCGTCTCTTCTTCTTCTGCTGCCTACCTACCTGCTGCCTGGCCAACTTTGTTTCCTCTCGTCTTCACTTTGTTCCTCTTTTGTCGTTGTTAATGTTGTCTTTTTCTTTTTCTTCGTCTTCTTCTTCTTCCGTTATTATTAGTTGTCTTCCGATTGCGACGCCGAAACTAAAGAAATATTGCTCACAGCCGCCACCTTGGAGATGGCCGGCATCATGGTTTTGCATTTCGTGTCTCTCTATCATCGTTCTTATTTCTTTTCTCCTCTGTTCTCACTCTTTCCGCCTTGACCTGTGTCAATCGTGTGGCGGCAACCTGTGCCTATCGGCGCGTTTCCTTCGTTTGTTTGAGTATTTTATTGTTGTTGTTGTTGTTGTTGTTGCCGTCGTCGTTGTTGTTGTCGTTGTTGCTGCTGCTGCTGTTGCTACTATTATGATGTTGTCTCCGTCTTAGACAGAGCTACTGTAAACCAGCAGCAGCAACAGCGGTAACGGTAGTGGTCCAGCATTTCGGACAGACGACTTTGTTACCTTTTTTTTGTGTATCGTCTTCGTCGGCTCTGGCATTAGACATGTTATTAATATTATTAGTTGTTGCTGTTGTTGTCGTTGTTGTTGTTGTTGTTGTTGCTGTTGTGTGGTGGCTAATTAACGACGGTTAGTTAGCTCCGTGGGTCTTTCTAGCTCCACATCTACCTCTCACTCGTCCTTTGTCTGCTCTCAGCTTTCTGTTTGCCGGCTCAAACCGTTGCCGGTGACTTTTGGCCTTCGCCTTCTTCTTGCTCTGATTTGTGCCGGTCGCACAAAACGCGAGGCCGGCAACAAGAATTAGTTGTCACAGTAACAGTCGAAACAGCGCCGCTAGGGCTGAGTGATCGCGTTTCGCCGCCGTCTCTCCGTTTCGGTCATCTGTTCGGTTCGATTTGTTTGTCGGCCGGTTGGCCAGTCGGTCTGTTGCTGCTGTTTTGGTTACGTTCGTTAACTGCTGAAATTGAGATGGAATAGATGTTTGTCTGTCTGTCTGTCTGTCTGTCTGTGGATCGATCTGTGGCTACGAAGGGGCTGCGAAGCCCGGGGGGGGGTTGGGAAAACGGATTGTCGGCACTTTGCTTGTTGCGTTGTTACTCATGTGACCGCCATTGCCGCCATCGCAGTAGCAGCAACGCATTGTTTCCACAGTAGCGACCTACCTGTAGTTGTTGTGTTCATTTGTTGTTGGTGTTCTTGCTGGTCGTGTGGTTTTGGTGTTGGCACATCCACTGTGTAGCTTGAACCGTACGCACGACACGCAATGTGCTACTATTGATGTTGATGCTGGAATTGTTGTTGCTGTCAGCGGTGGTCTTTTTTAATGCTTCTACCCGAGCCAAGCTTAGTGTTGTCGCAATTGTTGTTATCGATTTTTGCTACTTGATCACTTCACTTCTTGTTTTTGTCGTTGAGTGGTGAAAAAGAACTGAAACCTAGTTAGCATCTACTGCAACTTATCAACGTCAATCATTGACATGTATCGTAACCTGTACTAGAAACGCATTTAAATGCGTTTCTAAATTATCTATTTAAAATGTATTTAATTATTTATCATGATGATAAGTAAAACTCGGCTCGCCACGCGATGACTAGCGTGACTTCATTCACTCTCTGCCTAGAAAAACAGAGAAACTGGATGGATCAATCTTTTGATGGCACGGCGTACATCGATCGTATAGCCACAGCTGTGCATTGTGTAGACTTATGTAGTGTGGACTCCAATCTTAGTCCGGTAGCTGTGAAATCTACTGCGACTCCCTTGGCTCTCACCGTTGCTCCTGTACTCAAACCCGAGTTGCACACCGCCGAAGTTCGCAGTCATGATGATGATGATGATGATGCCGATGACAAAATTACACCATAGGCCAACGAATTATTAATAAAAAACGAACTGGCGGAGCCTTGCGGCAACAATATGTCAACAAAAAGTATTCAACAACCTGAATTCAGCGAGCGAGGTACCGCTTGGAGTATGTCGTTCTGTTAGTACATTCATACACTCGCCCTTTGGTATGGCATTGTTTTGTGTTAGTCCACAAACGAGCTTAAACCACTGTGCCATTTACCTTACACGTACCCTCATTGTGATATATATATATATATATATATATATATATATATATATATATATATATAGCATTAATTGTTGACGGGCTAGGAAATCTCTCTATATATATATATATATATATATATATAATGTCCGGTACGAAACAAATGTGCGTTGCTGTGCAATTTGCGAAATGTCAGTTTTGCGCAACCATAAAAAGATATATGTCTTTAACCCGCATTGTGTCTATCTATCTATCTATCATGTGTCTGATATGCGCGTCTGTGCGCGTTTGCCTAGCCACCTCTCTGTCCCGAAATATGTACATAATTCATTATTTATATACGTGTTGTTGTTATTATTATGTCTGATGCGTATGCCGGTCCTTCTCTTGACCAGTCGACAACGACGCCATCAACTCTGGCAGTCGTACTGTCTTTGGACATCTGTTGTTGTTACTGTTATTGTCATAAAAAAGGAAATGAAGTCTACTCGAAACGAAAACTTTGTTTCGGCGCGGCACTGTCAGGCAGCGGGCAGGCATTAGCGGCCAGGTCCGCCACCGGGCCAGAACCTAATTGCTGTCTGAGCTGAGGGTAATTTGACAACTAATAAAATCACGCCTGCCAGTAATTGTAACGGCGAGGAAGGAACGATAGCAACAACAACAACAGCAGCAACAGCAACAACAATTATGACTACCACAACAGCAACAACAATAACGACAACATAAACAGCAAAAACATCATCAACAGATCGGGTGTGGACAGACTGTTGGTTCAAATGGTTCAGTAGCAATCAAGCTGGGTAAGACTGCATCGTCAGCGTCGTCGTTGTTGATGTTGATGGTGATGTTGGTAATGCTGTTTCTTGTACGTACGTGCGAGCTGTTGGTTGTTCTGCCACTGCTGTTAAGGCTGCTGCCTCTGCCTATGCACCGAGCGAGCGATATCATCAGCATGGGGTGCTAACTGAAGGTTTGTCTTTTTCGCACCTCGCCGAAGGTGCCACTCCGTACGCGAAGTAAGTAGTTGTTTGCTAAATACTGGTGTGAAACGAGACGACGACGGCGGCGGCCAATAATTGTGTAGTAGTCGTTGTCGCAGCACTAGTAATGGTGATCGCCGTAGTGGAGCAGCTCTCGGTCGATCGATCGATTCGTCAGCCACCGATCGTTGAAGCTATGGTGACCGGCCGGTACCTGAGGCCGGTGGGCCATAATGGGCTTGCGCGCCACACTTTAGTAGCAGTTAGTACAAGCCCATTATCTATCTGTTTTGGTGGCTCCATCCGCCATGGTACCACACACAACACCAACACCAGTGGCCAGTCGTTTGGCCAGTGGATCGATATAGTGTTGTCTCGAAGTCGTCACATCGATTTCATTCGTGTTGTTGCCGCGTCATCCATTGTAAGCAGCAGTTTTTTTCTTGTTTGCTGGGGACGCACTCATGATGACGATGATAATGATTATGATGATAATGGTGATGCTGCTTTCGTTGTCGTTGGACCTGCTGACCGTACACGGATGGGTGTGAGGTTGGTCGAATTCGTATACTTACGAACTCACCGGTCTGCCGGCCTCGATTATCGGGATTGATGATGGCCAAGCACCGACTGGGCGGCGGATGGTAGTACTACTGACTAATAACGGCATCATCGCCGCCTCCGTCGTCGTCGTCGTCTTTGCGGTAGTAGGACGAGTTGTCATCATGAAGAGCATCATGAACCCCCGAACACTAAATGTACTGGGAGATGGGCGTAGAGGGCGAAATCTAGCCAACGCAAAACAAGTGACAAACAGACCGAAGAACGCACGACGATGATGGTGATGACCATGTTGTCGGTTGAGGTGCTGCATGCTGGTGATGGTGGTGGTAATGATGATGTTAATGATTGCAATGATGATGATGAGGGTGATGTTGGTGATGAGCATAAAGCGCCAGCGAATAAACAAAGAAACGTGAGAAGCCATAGATAGCTCTGGCAGCTTCTGCGTACGGTAACACCTCCCCGTAGTAGCCCCCTCCTTGGATATGGAAGGAAAATTGGACGGCCGGCCGGATGGACCAACAAACCAAGGAACGAGCAGACCGAGCAGGCGGACGAACCTCTCTCGAGGGGCGTCAATAACGCTATCCAGCCGCCCAGGCAGAACAAGGTGTGCGCCGCCCGCCCGCCCGCACCCCCCGCTCCCCCCCGACCGTCTGCCAACACGTCAGTAGACCAACCCCACGCATGGTTGGTGGAACAGGCGTTACTGTTAGCACTTAGTTGACGTGTAACGACGACGATGACGAGAGAGATAAAGATAGGGAGATGTAGAGAGACAGATGACAGCCATTAGTCGCGCGACGAGCGAAAACGACGACGACGGGAAGGAACTTCTCAACCTTCTCAAGAATGAACGGCAACGCGGACCCTCCTCCGCCGATCGGAATAGTAGCCAGAATAGTAGTGGTGACGGTAGTGGTACTGATTATTATTATGATCAGAGATCACAATGACAACCGTGGTGTCGACGTTTATGATCTTGATGCTAAAGATGAACACGGCGACGACGACGACCACGCTCGTCTGTGTCAACGTTAGCCATAGCCATCATATTAATGAGAAGAACAACGGCGTTAGCCAAAACCATCATCTTAATGAGAACCACGCCAACGGTTAACGATCAGGCGAGGAGCAGCGTAACGTAATTGTAACTTGTGTAACTCAGTTGGTTTTGGAGGTGAGATTGATATTATAATTGCAGTGACTACCGAATGCACTGCTGCAAGACAGCAAACTGCTGTCCTTCCCACCGTAACGGTACCAAAATCACCAAGAGAAACTACTACGTTGCTTTTTCATTTGACAGAACACCCACACTTAGCACACGCCTCTATCTGAGATATCTGAGCTCGCACACACGCAAACACATGCAGAGGCGGATATGCGCACGCTCACTATAGATACATACACACTCACACACTCATGTGCAGTTTTTGGTGCATCTTCTTGCCGCTGAACAGTGCCATGGAAAAACGATCGCTATATATAAAATCAGACTCTGCAGCAAACTGCAAACATGCCTGCCAGATAAATATTGACCCATTTACATTCGAGTTAGCAAGAATAACAAACAAAAAACAAAACCGATCTCTACTGGAAGATCGTCCAACAATAATGACAATTGAAATTGACAACGAGGGGGAATATAACAACATCAACTTGTTGCTGTCCTATTCCGAAGCGCGGAGATTTGTACGCATACGACGCGCCGACTTGGAACGTACTATTTGTGCCCCGGTTGCTCTCTTAAGTGCTGTTTTTCTGTGCGGCCGTAAATACAGGCCTGCAGTAATGGGACAGGAGCCATTCGGAATCGAGAGAGCCGCCAATCATCGTATGATATGATGGCGGCAACCGACCGCCTGGTCGCCGCTATCGCCACTACTAAACGGCGATGCATGCTGCATGTTCGGCCTCACCAGACTATAGTCTACTACATGGTCCGGGCATCGATCGCATGCCCTCATAAAGAAATGTACGAACTACGACAACGATATTGGCCAGTTTGCCAAAGGTGCCGGATAATTAAATGACTCGTGTCGGTGGTGGTGGTGGTAGTGGTACCTTGATGATTCATATATCTATATATATATATATATATATATATATATATATATATATATATATATATATATATATATATATATATATATATATATATATATATGAATACATGCATGTACACATATACAAAAACACAGTGATAAGAAGTCGAAGCCTGTGGTAGCTGGTCGTAAAGGGGAGATAGTCTTCTGTCAGCTTTCCAATCGACAGGCTCCGTTCTGGTGTCCGCTTGACGATGACGCATCCTAACGTCGTCGTTGTTGTTGTTGTTGTTGTTGTTGTTCTTGTCGCTGTTGTTAACACCGTTGCTGCTATTGTTGCTGTCGTTGCTCGCTAGTCCGGTTGCTGTTATGTCCTGCTGCTCTGCTCGTTTTCCCCCTTTCGGACTAGTTCAAAATGTACTACTATATTCTTGGACGTCGAAAGCGCTGTTGCCAGCTCATTATCCAACACCGACCGGATAGCTCACAGCACATGCCTTGCGGCCGGTAAAAACGAAAGGGTAGATAAATGTATGGATTGATATATATTTATATATGTATGTATACATATATATGTATATATATATATATATATATATATATATATATATATATATATAATGCGCCCGCTCAACACTAATGCTGTGCTGCTAAGTCTGCCAATGTGCAGACGGGACGCCTGGTGAATCACTTAATTCTCAGTAATCATTGATAGCAACCATACTAATGTATTAGACAGCTGCAAGAGTTGCGAACACATGTCATAGTGTCAAATTGTGCTACAAGTGCAAAACAGTTTCCTTTCTTTTTCCGTACCACCTTCATGTTTTTTTTACTTTGCTCTCCCTCATCAGACTCATGCGACACAAAGCGGGCTCCGTTGTGTTTGCAGCGTGTGAAATCCAGCTTTGTTCTCAATTTCAGTTAGCGTTATCGTTCGTTAGTTAATTTGTTTGTCATTAATTTCGGCAGCTTGGAAAGAAAACAATACTTTTCCGGGAGCTCGTTCATTGGTCTTCTAGGCATGGGCGTTCAATTCGACGCCGTTTGCTGGTTAATGGCCGTGTGTGATTATTTTCGTGGCGAACGAGAGAAGAGAAAATGACCGAACGCTCATGCACAATACGTGAGGAGGCGCATAAAACAAGGGGTTCGGCCGGCCAGGGTATCACGCACCGACATCGGCAGAAGAGAAGAATTACCATCGTTACCAGAAACATTAGCCGTCTTTGAATTGATTGGCGCTTCACCACCTTTTCAGTGAAGCAGTCGCTTTGATTACCAGCGCTTTCTTTTTGTCTCTTCTACGTTATATATATATATATATACGCGGTTCTTATGTTTAGTTGACAAGATGTGCGTATGTCGATATGCGTTGTTGCCGTAGGCCGTTAGCTGGCCAAGTTACTTAGAGCTGGGGTTTGCTGGGGGGAGGGGGTGGGGGTTGTGGCTGAGTAACGGTGAAGTCGTTCGTGCAGGTCAGTTTGGCGGCGGCGATGGCAGCCTCATCGTCATCATCATCATAGAGAGGCTCGCAGCTGGTCAGCCAACCCAGATTCACTTATCTGTTGTTGGTGAGTCAAACTTCAGAGCTGTGCTGCTGCTGCTGTCGTAACAGCGTAGACAGCGACAGTTCACTGTGCTGTGCTGGGTCGGTCCGCTTGGAAGCCGGGTCATCTTCGTCACCACTGGCGTCGCCGCTGTCGCTTCACGAAGTCAACGTCGAGAAACCGAAGCAGCTCGCCAGCAAAATCTAGCCGCTGCCTGTAACACTGATGGGTGGTGCAGTAACTACGACACTTTTGCTGTATACATTTCTGCATAGGAATAACTGTATATTATGCGTGTTCTGGGCATGGGCAAAACCGTTGAACGTGTGTATGCGACTTAATACGTGTCCGCTTCGCCTAGGCCGGTCCCGGACCACTTTAGAAGAGTGCTCATATATATATATATATATATATATATATATATATATATATATATAATAAAAAGGGAAATAAATCTGAAAAGATGGCGGCCCACATCACAGCTTGAATCCGACGCGACACATACTAAATCGAAGTGGATCTTTAAGGTTTGCAAGTTGGTGCACCTGTGGACATATCAACGGAAAGAAGGCTTATTTCATGTCCGAGTGCACGTTGAGCAGCAGAAGGAGCCAGCCCACCAAGATATAGTTAACTGATGTTGTTTACTCCGCAACTCTCCTCGGGGAGTAGTCACACAACAACAATAGCAACACCTTTTTTGGTATATATATATATATATATATATATATATACATATATACACAATTGATGAATTGACCCGATACTTTGACATGGTGTCGTGGTGTGCTCCTCGGGCGTTCCCCACAGTGGTAGATTGGCATTGGGCTGGCATCATCCGGCCGTTACGTCGCGGTCAGGACTTAGTACGCAGGTGTCGGCTTTAGGGTAACCAACCAGTAGTACCACCACCACCACCATCAGCATCATCGTCATCATTATCAGCATTATTTGACGGTAGAGCTTGTCCAGTAGAGCGTACATCCTTACCGCGTTCGTCTTTGCTTCTACTATTGCTGTTGTTGGTGTTGTTGACGTTGCTACAAGCGGTGGTCGTCGTCGGTTCTCGTGGTGACCAACGAAGTATATATATATATATATATATATATATATATATATGTTTGCGTGAGTGTATAGAACAATCTGTGCGATGTGATGGGAGAAGTGGTCTGCCAGCTGCGGGGGCTGCCAAAACGATCGTACCAGCGGTTTGAGTAGTAATGACAGATTAAATGAATGGAACACGATAGATGAAGGCAGCAGCAACAGCAGCAGAGCAACGACAGTGAAACAAATAGTAAACTGCGATGATGACCATAATATCAATAGCGTTTTCCGAGCGCGCATTACTCGGTCCGGTCTAACTCGGACAACTTTCGGATCAAATCTGAGCACACTCGGAGCCACCGAGGCGCAACTCTGCATAGGCCTCACGTGCCTCTTATATATATATATATATATATATATATATATGCGTGCATTGCTTGTCGTCTCGAGTAGCCATATGTCTACCTGCGTTCGGCCGTTTGTCGATTTATGTGATATCTAGTGGTTGTTTTATTGTTGCTGTGTTTGCTGTATGACATGTTGTGTGGTGGTAACCAGTCAAGCCGAAAAACGGATGGCAGTTAGACACGATACAGCGTAACGAATGCGCACAGCTGTAACCCTAATCGAGCAAACGTCCCAACGTTACCGCGGGCCAGAAGAAAACGACGACGACGACGACGACGACGACAACAACAACAACGAGGGCAACATAAACAACAACAACAACAACAACAAATCGACAACAACGACACGATTAACAACGAAAACAACAATAAATGACCATAGTAACATCAACAGCGACGATACCGGTAGCGCGAAAAGCATACCATAAGCTCATCGTATGATCATGGTGAGCGTGCGTGAGTGCTCGTGTCTTCGCCGCCATCATCATCATTATCATTATGACGGTTGCTATTGTCAGCGACAGCAGCAGCAGCAGCACAAATGGCAAATGAGCAGAGGCCAAGAGTATTCTACTGCTCAACTGGTGGTCTGTGACCCCCAGAACCCTCTGACGACGACGACGACGACAACGACAATAATCATGATTTCGTTCGCGGTGATATGTGTTGCAACGCTACTAATAATGATGTTGTTTATGGTAATTAACATTATGGTTATGATTACTATTAGTAAAAAAAAGTATTACTACGGGGATGATGATGGTGATGATGAATCCTCTAGATGTTGCTATATCACCAGTAATATAGCCACATGTGCTACATGCCGTCATTAGCCGTCATCGAACGTCAACATTACCCTGACTTCCATGACTGGTATAACGTGCTTATTTTCATTAACGTTGTCATTAAAGTAGCATATAGCTGGCTGCTATTCATATCATCAATATGTCTAGCAGAACAGTGTATCAGCCAGCCCTGCTTCGCCCACGAAATATCCGCCCACGAAACACCTACCGGTAAAGCCTCTCTCTTTCTATCTCTCTCCCTCGCTTACATTCGGAGAATTGATAATTACTACTAATCGCAATAAAATACTAGTTAATGGCTTTGCTTAATCGTAGCGGTGCAATTCAAGGAGTGAATGTCAGCAAACTTTAGCTCACCACTGAGGAATTGCCGCTGCTACCCTTGATGACAGCGGAAGACACGGACCCCGATTCATTTCAGATTCACCGTTTTCGCGGTGCATGTGGGCGGCATTATATATAGTACTATTACTAGTACTAATATGCCACTATAAATTATGAACTATTCCTAATTGTGTCGCTTCTACTATGAGCGCTTGCTCTGAGCAAGCGGTGCTTATCTTGTCTCACCGTGAAATCGACTACCAGTTTCCAAACGTTTTTCGCTTGCTTGCTCAATCAACTCAGTTGCTGTACTGATAAGACAAGCAGTATCATTTTACCACCGCATGCACCACTCAAACTTATTCCCAGTCCCTGTAGCCCCAGCGAGGCGATTTGCCATTGTTATTACTCTTACAACAAATTGTGCGGATCGACAACCGCCTAAACCGCAAGTAAAACATGTCACTAACAGAGTTACACTTTACTCCTACAGCTACTGCTCGGGATATATAAGGGGGAAGCGACAGCTTGCGAAACGTTTTAGGTCCTGTCAGCCGTGTAGAGCATGGTAAAACCGTACTTGCCTTCAATCTTGTCAGTTGTGTTCACGAGACAATTTACCTATGCTTAGAACCCGCCCAGTTTGGGACATCGTTTTAACGATGAAATGATCGCCATTGTTGCTGTCACAGCGGCTGAATCGAAGTCGTTCTCGGGGATAGGTGCGGTTTGTGTATGTAGGCATCTTGCATGATCTTCTCCCGTGGCCAGAAAGACGCTCGGCTGACAAAACAGAATAGTAGAAGGCCGTTATTACCGGTATATATATATATATATATATATATATATATACATATACATATATATTTATAAACATAGCGTTCACTGTCACCCACAACGATTTTGGCAAATAACAGTTATCTTGTCATCGTGTCAACTTTTTATTGTTTCTTTTTTTTTTTTGTGTCATATTTCGTCTACGCGGCCAGTGCTGCCGTGTGTATTGTAGTGTATGTTGTCAGCGTTAGATCTGAGAGATAGAGACAAAGAGAGACAGGTAGCAGCGGTCCGTACTCAGTTGCCGATATCGAATCAGCGGAAGGTCCAACAGCAATCGGCGAGTTTTGCCGTTCTCCGAATGCGACAATTGTAGT
Organism: Dermanyssus gallinae; assembly: GCA_003439945.1. Lineage (NCBI taxonomy): Eukaryota > Metazoa > Arthropoda > Arachnida > Mesostigmata > Dermanyssidae > Dermanyssus > Dermanyssus gallinae. Next base: position 579,799 of record QVRM01003224.1, on the reverse strand, counting down.
TAGGTTCTTTTTTCGAAACCGATGCTCATGCGCTACATCTTTGTATCTCTCTATTACTTTCTCTCTCTCTCTCTGTGCCTTCTCGTCACCGTTGGCCACAACATCATCCAATGCTGTCACATCGAAGAGCGACAACTTTACATGAAGTGGCCACTTACATCTAAAAGACGCTAATGTCTGATTGGCTGTTATTGTTGCTGTTGCTGATGGTGTTGTTATTGTTGCTCTTGTTGTTGTTGTTGTTGTTGTTGTTGTTGTTGCTGCTGCTGCTATTTCAATGACTGCGGTCGGTTTGAGTGGTTGCCATTTCTACAGTTACACTTAGTGTTATTGTTGTTGCCGTTGTCGCTGCTGCTGCTGCGGCGGCGATTGTTGCATTGCCAATGGACCAGGTGGTGGTTTGTGATGGTGGTGGCGGCAGCGGTGTCGTCGTCGTCGTTTGAGTCCGCGTTCGCTTATCTCATCATCTTCTCCTCATCTTTCGAGTGTTGTCACATTTTTAATATCGAATTTTGTGTCCCGTGCTCCATCCTACGTTACCTCCTTCCAAACTCCCCTATTTCCTCCCTCCCTCCCGTCCGTCTGTTTGTCCGGCCGTCTTCCTCCTTCTTGTTCGTTATTTTGACAAGCCATTTTGCTCTGGCTCCCGTGCGCGTGCGCTCGCCGGCGGCGGCGGCAGCTCTTCAGCATGGTCGATCGAGCAGCCAGCCAGACACAACGAGGTCGACACAATATTTCTGTAGCCTTTTTGGTTTTCGTAATCAACGACAATCATACACGACAACAGCAGCAGCGGCGACGACGACCTTCTTCTTCATCATCGTCGTCTTCGTCATTTTCATCATCGTCGTGATGGTCTTTTCTTCCATTGAATTGCGTCGTCATCTGACCTATCGTTCTCTTGTTGCCGCCTGCTGCTGCTGCTGTTGGTGGCGCCTGGTTGACTGGTCCGGTCGTCCACGAGTCATCACATCGATCTCACACGTTTACACACGCAGACGTACAGAGGCAGCAGGCATAAACCGACTGCGAAGCTATTCTTCGCCCTACCGCCGCCGCCGCCGCCACCACCACCATCTTTACTTCCCCTTTTCCCTGTTCGATTCCCTGCTTCTACTTTCCGCTACCTCTTTTGCGTTTCTATTTTGTCTGCTGTTAGACTAACTCGTCAAGTGACTCAGTGTGACTGACTGGTTCACTGGTTGGTTGGCTGGCTGGTTGACTAACTGGAACAGCAGTGGATGGTTGTAGTATTTTGGACTCGCTACAGTTGTAGTTAACGTCGTAGTCTTATAGTCTAGTGATAACACTCATAGTAGCAGTGGCAGCAGCAGCAGCATCATCGCCAATATCGTCGTCACCAGCAGCAGCAGCAGGAACAACAGCAGCAGCAGCAGCAGTAGAACAAAAGCTGTTTGTTAGTGTCAGCTGGGTTGGCGGCCACCGGCCACAGAATTGACTTGAGATCGGACAACAATCATAGACCAGAAGAAGAAGAAGAAAAGGAAGACGTCGTCATCTTCTTCTTCTTCCTCCTTCTTTTCTTCCTTAGCCACAGCAACGGGGAATCGACCGAACGGGCACCGAGGGCGGAGCGTTCGATTGTTGTATCGAACCCGAGACATAGAGATCGAGAGCAAATGAGGGAACTAGCTAGGCGTCGTCGTCGTAGTAGTAGTAATAGGACGTGTATGTGTGTATGGGGAAGGAGGGGGAGATTTGTTTAGGAGGGCAGATGAAGACGAAAAGCGAACGAAACAAGATCAGTAACTGCAGCTTCAACAGCATCACCATTGCCATCATCACCATCACCACCGCCATCACCAGCAGCAGAAGCAAGTCGATGAAGAGCTATACTCTACCCCGGTTGAGTAGACGAACGCACGGACGACCGGACGAACGCACAAATATACAGACAGACAGACAGACACACGACAGTCAGATAGGCAGGGAAACACACAGACAGACAGACAGATAGATACCGAGCTAGCGCGAGCCGTGTCCCGGCCGAAACTGTAGAGTGCCGCTCCCGCCCGCCTTGTCCTTCCGTCCGTCCGTCCTTCCTTCCTTGCTTGCTTGCTTCCTCATCTTCGCCTGATGCCGTCGTTGTCGGCGTCGCCGCTACCGCTGCCGGTACCGCTACCGCTGTTGCGGCGGCGACCGTCGTCATCAAGACGTCGTACTCTCGGTGGTTGACGGCCGACCGGTAGGAGGCAGGCCGGCCAGGTGCACGGAGGGGGGGAGGTGGAGGGTGGGGTTGGGGGGCTGTTGTGCGTGCGTGTCTGACTACGGCTGCCAGTGCGCCGCCTGCTTCTGCTGCCGCTGCTGCCACTGCTGCTACTGCTGTTTGTGTTGTTGTGGTTGTTGCTGTTGTGGTTGTTGCTGTGACGACGACGACGACGACGACGACGACTACTGCCGCTGTTTAAGATGAGCTGTTGTTGCTGCTGTCTTCAACAACAACAACAACACCACCACCGACACCAACAACATCAACAGCAGCCGTAGTTACAAGAAACTTCGTCAGCGGTCGACAGAGTGACCGAACAGCAGTAGCCACACAAGCGACGGTCGTAGTAGTAGTAGTAGCAACAACATCAACAGCAGCAGCAGCAGCAGCAACAACAACAATCAATAGCAATAACAGCGCCAACAATCACAATACAACGAAAAACGATGAAGACGAAGACGACGACGACGACGACGACACCACCACCAACAACAACAACAGCAACGACGACGACAACAACAACAATAACAACAAAAACGGTGACAACACCGTGGCGGCGGCGGCGGCAGCGGCGGCGGCCGCGGTGCTAATGGTGGTGGAAGGAGCGGATTGAAATTGCGGTCAAAGGCCGGTGGCGTGTTCTGCCAAGCGAGACCCAACGCTGTCTGGGAAGTTCTACACTAAACCGGCCACCGTTGCCGTAATCTCAACAACAGGGCCAGCCGGAGCAGCAGCAGCAGCAGCACCCCCAGCGATCGCAACGCAACGACTACGATGAAAACCGTCACCGACATTAGCACAACCGGCTCACATCAGGCTGATACCTGTACATCCACTGCCACTCACTGCTGTTGCGGCACCGTCGGTCGTGGTAGCAGGTGCTGCTACGCATACGCTGCGACCTGACGACTAGATCGTCTTGTACGGAACACATCTGACAGTAGTTGTCCGTCCATGTCTACCTTAATTGTGGACCACAATAGCGATATTAATCGAGACGCCAAAAACGAAGACGGTGTATCAACGTATGACACCATTAAGAGCACACACACACAATATATATATATATATATATATATATATCCCTGCCTATATATACATATATATATATATATATATATATATATATATATATATATATATATATACATTAGACAAATGACAAATAGTATCGCTCACGAATAAATGACAGGTTCGGGCGTTGACCACCTGTTTAGGGCGCCCAACACCCAAACGGCGTTTCCACATCAATTGAGAGACGTTAACCGACAGTTTTTATGAGACCGTTGGTCATGAATGACAAGTTTTAAGATCTCGCAAAATTTCGTTATTAGTACAGGTCCATCTTAAGGTTTGAGCGCAAAAGGACAAACACCTAAGGGTTTTGGAGGTCAAGGTGATTTCGGCATTTCGCCGCCTCGGCCTAAAAGACCGGGCTCGCACTTCAACCTTTTATATATATGTATATATATAAAAAACCTTTTATATATATATGTATATATATATAAAAGGTTGTCTTGCCTTTGACAAGATTAATAGGCACAATCTCGCATCCAGAATCTGATGAACAGCCTGTGGGCGATTGGGAGAGTGCTTTTCTTGTTTGCTCAGCGTTTCGACTACACACGGGCGACGCATGTGTGCGCGGCGATCTGGTATCGTCTTTCATTTTTCGTTTGTCCGCTTCTATATCTCTAGTACAGTCAATCGCTCGCAGTCCCCTAACTATCATTAACACCACTACAACTACCACCACCAGTAAGTTCATCGATGAGCGTCTCATTACGGTGGCTACTGGCGTTGAGATTTGTGGTAGCAGAACCGATTCGTGCCCGTTGGCATACTCGCAGGTTCATGCGGTCGGCGCAAATGTCGCTCATTCGGTTTTCTGTTTGGCACTTTTGCTTGGCGATTTCTAATGAAAGGATCTCTTACCCCCCCCCCCCCCCCCCCCTCCCCCGCGCCGCTCCACACTCTCTATGTGCACATTTTATTTGGTCGCGTATGTGAGAAATTGCTGTGTGGTCGTTGTAGTTGTTGTTCTTGCTGCGGTTTATTGTATTCCGATACGTCATAACCCTGACTGCAGCTACTTAGTACAGTTACTACAACAATAATCGCCGTACCGTTACGATCGTGTATATTTTCGTGTACACGATCGTATAATTATTTACGTAGCTGTCGTGTATTTTTTGCTGGCGTTGTTATTATTCTTACTATATAATTTTCCAGTTCGTTTTGCTGACGTTATTATTATTATTATTGTTTTAGTTGCTGTTTTCCTGTTCGTTGCCGCGCTGTTATTATTATGGTTGTATTGTTACTGCGCAATCTATTAGCGCAAACCAAAGTAGCTTGAAAGCGTTTTGTTTCCCTGGTAATTTTTTTTCGACGAGAAACGGACAACACAGTTCGACAATTCGATCGAGACAAACGAACGCGCGCATAAGCTACAACGCCGATGATCAGTCTGCGTTGGCTCATCCTTCGGGAGAATGGGAGGATGCCGACTACCGACGAATGGAAAGGAAGGCTGTGCGGTTGTGTCTGTAGCATTGAAGCGATGGGAGAGACTCTTTAGCGCTTCTACTTTGCATATTGAAGCGGGCTGATGGACGATTCGAACGATCGCGCTGGCCAATCAAGAGGCGGGGCGAACAAATCAAAGACAATGCAGGAAACACGAAAAATAACATCAATAACAACAATAACAACAACGGTCGAAATAATGGCGGCATCGGTAACAGCACTGCCACCACCACCACCGCCAACGACCAAATAAGACGAAATGACACCGTGAAACATAACGATCAGGTGAACGGTGTTTTCCCACGAAAATCTTACCAAATCGTCAATCGTTGTAGCGGGCTGATAGAGCGCAATGCGTAGCGTATTTGCGAACGTTATTAGGGACGTACACTAATATATTCGACAGAAGAACGTAGAGAACACAATGATGCTGGCTGTTATGTGAAAGCCAGCCTCTTACGGTGGCGGCACTGAGGTTAGCTGCCTGGCGTACTGGATAAACACCGCTGCATAACCAACCACCACTAACCGCTAAGCTGATCACAGCTAATTAATAGTAGCTGAGCCATGCATTGATTGCTATCGTCGTGGTGCCGATGCTGCTGCCGGGTATTCTTATCACAATGACAAGTCGTAGCGCTCTAATGGTGCTTTGATGTTGGTGGTGGTGTTCCGAATCGCAAGCGTGATTTGTTGCGCGATCGCCTTTTCCAAGAGGAAAAGGCGAATCGACGCTTGTCCGATCGACCGCTGGAGGTGGTCGGGAGTCGGAAAGGCGGCGCCGTTGTGGTTAGACTTCTCTGGCCGAACGGCTCCAATATAGCGGATTGACACCGCTTGTAGCCTTTTGGTGCCGGCCTATCTTTTCTGTCCGCTGCTGTTCGTTCGACGGTGACCATTATGGTGGTGCACGGTAAATAAAGCGTGCCAGTCGGGAGCCAGTTTGCGCAGGTTTTCGAGAAATCCAATGTAATCATAATCATCATCATCATCATCATCATGGCAGCCATCATCATGATCATTATTAGCGGGATCAACACCACCACCCCCCACCACCATCACCACCACTATCATCATCATCATTACTACTATGATCATCGTGGTTGTCTTGATTGCTGAGCGCAGGGATTAACGTCAAAGTGAAAATTGCCCTTGGTCGTCGTCGTCCTTCTTATTCTTCTTCTTTCTTTTCTTTCTTCTTCTGTTGCATCTGATTCCCGCTCAAACTACCCGCTTCCCGGCCCCCTTCGGCAAGTTGCCGCCCCTCCCCCACTTTGGTGTGCTATCTCTGCTAAGGCTGCCGCCGCTGCTGCTGCTGCTGCTGTGCCGGCATACAGCCCCCGACGTTGACGTGGTGGTGGGGGTGAGCGTCTTGTTCTTCCTTTTGTCCTCGTCGTCGTCCTTCTCTATGTGTTTGCTTCTGCTCTTGTAGTTGTGTTCCCCCCGATCGCCGGCGCCGCCGCCGCCGCCGCCGCCATCATCACTACCATCGCCACTACAACCACCAGCACCAATGTGCGGTTGCTCTTGCTGCTGTTGCTGATGCTGCTGCCGTTGTTGCTGTTGTTGTTCCCGGTCGTCGCCGCTTTCTGGTCGTCTGGTCGTCTGCGTTTTCTGTTTGTTAGACGTCGCTTCTTTCTCTTCCTTTGCTTATGCCTGTGTCTCGTTCGGTCGGTCCGTCCGTCCGTCCGTCCGCTGTCGGGTGCGATTCGACGCCTAATGGGTTGTAATACGCTGGCGTTGCCGTCGCCGCCGCAGCCACAGCAGCAGCAGCAGCCGATTGGGTCTCCGACTTGGTTGACGCTTCTCTATCTCTCTCTCTCTCTCTCATCTTTTCACTTGGTGGTTTCGCGGTGGTCGGTCGCGGGCTCGGCGTTGGCAGCGGCAACAACGGTGACGCTCGCTTTGTTGCTGGTCGTATCTTTTGCCGTCTTACGACTGCCGTTACGGCCGCTCGAGAGGAAGAGAGAGAGGGGGAGAGAGAGGAGACAGGGGAGAAACGTAGAGACGAAACGAAGGCTGACGGGTAGTGAGCAGGTGACGAGCCGCACGCTAAATCTCTGTCCTCCCAACCCCTCTCTCTCTCTCTCGTTCGGTCTTTTTGCTTCTCCTACTGTCTCTGTCATGGCGTGAATCGGCTGTGAGACAAACGTATAGAAAAATAAAGAAAAAAAAACAGTAAGAAAAAGGGCGAGAGAGAGACAAAGAGAAAAGGACGCGTAGGGGAGGGGGGTGGGGTGGAAGAGGGGGGAACGAAGCAAGGAAGTAAGTGAACACCTGCATCGCGTTCGCTCAGCAACAACAACAACAGCAGCAGCAGCAGGAGCACGAGCTAACTGTCTGCCTGTCTGTCCGTCTGTCTGACTGTCTGGTTGGTCTGACATTGTCCTTTGACACGATTGCGTTGCTGCTGCTTCTGCTGTTGTTGTTGCTGCTGCTGCTGACTCTCGTCACAGACGACGACGATGAGTTGATGTAAAGACAAAAAAAACTACTACGAAGACGAAGGAATAAACATGGAGGAGGAGGAGCAGCAGGAGGAAGAGAAGAAAGAAGAAGAAAAGGATAACGTCGTCGTTGTTGTCGTCCACGTAAAGCTGACTAGATCGAGCTCGCTGTGTGACGCCTTACCGGCCGTCAGCTACGTACGAGGCGAAAACGGGGCACCGCATAAGCCCATGGACGACGGCGACGACGACGGACTCACAGACGACAGTCCGACAAGATTCTTACTCGATGCACAAAACGCTGCTGCTGCTGCTTCTTCTTCTTCTCAGACAGACACAGCGAAGCAGCAAAACAACACGAGAACGAGAAAGAATGAGAGAGATGGGCAAATCACGCCCGCCACACTCACTGTCTACGCAGGCTGCATTAACCTTCTCTACAGCCCCCCCCCCCCTGCCCCCCACTCTCACCCCCCCCCAGTTGTGTCTCCTTCTTCGCTCGTTTTTGGTTTCCTCCGGTGGTGACTAGAGTTCCCCCGCTTTGCGGTTTGGCCAGATGATCTTGTTGGTGGTGGTGGTACTACTACTACTATTACTACTACCGTGATACTTTTGCTAGCGCTCTGGCCGTCGACTTCGTCGACGCCTTTGGTGAAGCGCTGTGATTGTTGTCGTGGTTGTTGTTGTTGTTGGTGCTGTTATCGTTGTTGTTGTTGTTGTTGTTGTTGCTGTTATTGTTGTCCTCGTTGTTGTCGTTATTGCTATTGTTGTTGTTGTTGTTGTTGCTGTCATTATTGTCGTCGTCGTTGTTGTTGCTGTTATTATTGTTGTTGTTGTCGTCGTCGTTGTTGTTGTTGCTGTTATTGTTGCTGTTGTCATCGTCACCGTCGTCGTCGTTATTGCCGTACCGTGTGTGTGTGTGTGTGTGTGTGGGGGTGGGGGCGAGGGGTAAGGCGAATACGGCGTCCCCGTCGTCTCCAGCGCCAACTCGCACCGTCGAGCTTAAGCGAACTCGCGCAGGAACACCACTCACCACTCACCACCACCACCACCACCGCTGCTCTCAGCTGATAGATACACAGACAGATCGATCTCTGCGAGCGACGTCGTAGCGACCACTGCTACTGTCGCTTCTGCCTTCGTTTCGTCCGTCTGCCTGCTGCTGTGTGTGTATGTTCGTCCATTCGCCCCGTTGTTGTGGCGCTGCTTCGTTCAATTCGTGGCCAGAGAACGGTGGCTGGCAGGCTTACTTCACCCACCGAGACCGGGACAATCGCCTCAGTCCGTCGAGCGAAAAGCATATAGAGACAGGGCAAGTGGGAGAGTTTGAAGACAAGTCTGTATCTTTGTTGTTGTTGTTGTCGTCGTCGTCGTCGTCGTCGCTGCCGTCGTTGTGAGTACGATGAAGTTTGACGATGGTCCAAACGACATACGGATGAAACTGAACAACAACAACAACAACACCAAATGTTGCCTGTTGCTGTTGTGGACCTAAGCTGGCGGCCGACGGCGGCACAGACGCGGCTGTTGCTGCTGCTCGCGTTAGGCATAATTTATCGTGACAGACACGTAGGTAATACTGCTGATGCAGCTGCTGCTGCTGCTGCTGCTGGTAGCCTATCGAGTAACGGGACTCTTTGAGCACTCGGTCGGTTCACTTGGTCCAGGGCTGCAATAGAAATGACAGAAGCGGTTACGGCCGCCGCGGCCGTGCCGCGATTTCTGACTGCAATTTTTTTCTCGTTTCCGACAACAACGTTTGCGCCTGTTCGCCAGGTCTGAACAGGCTCCGCTTTGTCCGTGCCAACTCTGCCGTACCCGCAACGTCTTCGATACGAACAGCGCTTGCAATGGCAGAGACGGATGATGAAGCACAATAGCGAGTCTTGCTCCTACTGTGGCAGCACCACCACGGATATGGGTGTCGGTGGTGATGACAGTGATAATGCTGATGGTGACTTCATCAGCCATTTCCCCCCAAATAATGCTTTTAGCCGACGACGACGTTTATCTGATTGGAGCGCCGAGCAGGTCGCCGCCTGTTCCTTCGGCTACTACGAGTCACTATCTATCAGTCACGCGGTTCTTTTCTCTCTAGCTAGCTATACTCGAGTACTGTTGGTCCTTCTCTCTCTCTATACTATAAGCGCGTGCGAATGCTTGATCGACTAATAGGTGAATCGTAATGTCGGATCGGTCACGCAGCAGGCCTAATACGCTCAAGGGTCGCCGAAGGACCACGTGAAGATGGAGGAAGACGGACGCAGTTAGGCCACCATCACCACCACCACCACCCTAATTGGGAGGACCACGCAGAAGAGCTACGCGCCCACCTATTGTTAGGCTACAAAATCTGGCCTGCTTTGATTCGGCGAAACCCGATGACCTAGCGAGGCATCAACACGTGTGCTATGCTATTTACAACTGTGACTAAGAAACGTGAGGCGCTACGAGACACTTGCCGAGTTTGCCGAGTGACAGAGGCTTGGAGGGCTCAGTGGACACTGATTACTAGTCGCTTTCGTGACACACACAACTAGCTATGGACGCAGGTCTAATGGCTGTAGTATCTACCTGTTCATCTACCAGAACTACAGTTGATACTATTAGAACTATACAGCCAAACCAATGTCGATGATGGCGAACGTAGAGGTGACGCTCGACTCATGTGGTCGTCTGTGAACATATTGAGTAGGCTTAGCGAGTTTTACTATTTGCGATGCATTATTTGTCACGCTGATATATGACTACGCTATCGATTATCTACGGAGAAGTCTGCAAACTGGCTAGCTCTCGTCGGTAGAGTGATCAAGGCCGTGATAATGATGTGACTGCAACTACCAAATACTGGCTGTTACTCTTATTGCCGTATACTTGTACTAATACTGCACGTGCTGTAGGAGTGTTTCTAAGTTAATGAAGTTAATAAGTTACGAACTTAATAACGAAGGTATCATGTCCATTAGACGCATGATCCGGGAGGTATTACATAAGAAGAACAGAACGTACATGTTTGCACTTCATAATTGCATTCTGTCGATAGAACACAGTCAAAGTAATCATCATAGTCGACATGATTATACGATGTATTACGATACGCAACACAATAGCAGCAACAGTAGCAGCAAAAATATTACGACGACACCACAACGACAAGAACAGCGACAAACACGACGTCTCTATATTGGAGCTTTCTTCAAACAGTATTACGTGCTTCTTCGCCAGGTGGGCGCCACTGTTTATTTTTCTTTCCCGTTACTGGGCAATTGTTCGATCTGCGAACAGAGCTTAACTAGCAAAGCAGCAGCGGCACGGATGGGCGATCTACAAATGCATTTTGGCTCTCTTCACTTATCTGCTCTTACTCTGTATTGATATATATATATATATACGCGTGGCCCTTGCGTGGCTATTGAGCGATAGAGAACGACCGGTCTGTTGTTGTTGACAGGTCTCCTTCCCGAAGTCAGCCGCGTCACCGCATCACAGCTGAAAGTTCGCTGTTCGCGTGCGCTTTCGCTGTCGCCGCTGCCGCTGTTGCTGCCTCGTTTTCAGCAATTTTTCCCCTATTTCCTTCTTGTGGTGATCCCGGCTGTTCTTCTTACACCCCCTCCTACCTTTACTGGCAATCGTTCCCTCCGTCTTTTGTCGTTGGCTCGATCTCTTTGTCTTTTGTAAATCCATGCGTCTCTCTGTATCTCTTCTCTGCCTCCTCCCCCCCCCCTCCTGCTCCTTCTCCTCCTTCTCCACCGGCGGCTTGTGGGCGCGCGAGGTGGCGCGCGCTTCTGCGCTTTCGTCTTCACACTGCACGCTTTTGCTGTCTTCTTCTCCGGGTGCTCAGGGGACAACAACGCCACAAACAACAACAACAACGCCAACAACAACAACAACAGCAACGGCAGCAGTAGCGCCACCTCTCCGTCTGACAATGACGTGTGCGTCCGTCCGTCCGTCCGTTCGTCCGGCTGCATGTCTGTCTGTCTCTCTGTCTGCTTGCCTTGATTTGTTTCCCCACCCAATTGGAGGAGGACGGGGAAGCGGCCACGGTGGAACGGTGGCCGGTTGGTCGGTCGGACGAACCGAGCGATCGATAAAAAGTGGTTGGATGGATGTATGAAGTGATGGACTACTACTACTACTACTACTGGCCGGCTGAACGCTCGATGCCGGGTCGCCGCTCGACGCATCACGCTCGATCGTCGCCGATGGCCGCCTGAACAAGGAGAGAAAGAGACAGAGAGGGGGGATGGGGTCGGAGAGAGAGAGACAGAGAGGGGGGATGGGGGCGGAGAGAGAGAGAGAGAGAGAGGGGGGACAGAGGCGTGGACTGTTGTTGTTGTCTGCTTCTTCTTTTTTTCTGCTCCTTTTTCGTCGTCAGCGCCGTTATCTTTTTCCGTCGGGAGTGTGAGTTTGTCAATGTAAGGTGTGTGTGTGTATGTAGACGTGTGTGTCTGTATTCAGTCAGTCAGTCAGGCAGCGTGCTGCATGTGTGGTGGATGGATGCTGTAGATGTACACAGCATCTACCTCTACTATCGCCGTTGTTGTTGTTGTTGCTGCTGCTGCTGCTGCTGACAGCTCCGTCATCGTTGTTACAGAGCACAGGCGTCGTCACTTCAACAGTGACCACCATCTACATCATTATCATCATCTTCATCATCATCATCTTGGATCTTAGCAGCATCAACACGACCATTGCCGTTAGCTGGCACAGGAGTTCACTGTACGCGTGTTGCGCTCGCTAGATGTGCTTCGGCGCGGGTCACGCAGGTGTCCGTTTGTCTATCAATCCCAATTTCTCTCTCTCTCTCTCCCCCTATATATATATATATATATATATATGGCTCTCTTAGTTACTTTCACGCTATGGTTTAGTTGTTCACTCAAATGAGGAGCCACACTTCGGACAGGAGGCAGAGACGAAGAAGAAGAACGTGAAGAAAAGACAACAACAGCAACAACAACAACAACAACGACAACAACAATTCGGCGACAGAACAAGATTTTTGTAGCAAGCACAACGGCACAATACAACTTCTTCAACACTAGAACGCCGAAAGCGGCGATCACGACTACAGTTACGATTAGAGAGCTATGAGCACACGTTGTACATCCACATATAGTTAGTGGTGGCGGTGGTGGTGGTGGTGTTGGTGATGGTGTTGCTACTACGAACGCGAGCAACACGAGCCGTTCTCCCTAGAGAGAGAGAGAGAGAGAAAGAGAGAGATGAGGGTGGCGTGGCGTCGTACTGTGAGCCGTATTGTGCGGACGCCTTCAGCCGAATCTCGAGTTACTACTTGTCGAGGCTGGCTGACCGAACGCCAATCCCGGCAGCGGCTGCGGCGGCGACGACGAGCTGTATTGGTTTGGGGGGCCCCCGGTTGGGTGTTGGCCTGACCCTTCTTGGCTTGCCAGTCGTAGGACTGCTGCCCTTCGTCATACCTGCCTGTCGTCCGCTTGGTGCTTCGCCTGCCGCTCGAGCACTCATTTGACGACGTCGAGGACGACGGCTCACACCCATCTTCGCTTCTGGCCTTGGTTGAGTAAGCTTCAGTGTTCGTCTGTCTGTCTGTCCGTCCGTCCGTCCGTTTGTTTGTCTATTGGTGTCCATCCGTGATCGACCAGCCAGAAACCGACCGGGCCAGCAGCCGAGCAACAGTGTCCGGGGCCCCTAATTCAACATCCACTCACCGCGCTGCTGTCCTCGCTTCCCCCAACAGCCCCTCGCTGTCTCTTCTCTTCCTCCTCCTTCTCCTTAGACTGCCCCCAAAGAAGTAACGTGCTCGGCAGATAGAATAGTACTAATAGAGCCAACAACAAAGACAACAACGACAACTACAACAACAATAACAGTAAACAGGACACCTAGGTAATTCGACGGAAAGCAGAAGAACCACGGCTCTGTGTGTCTTAATCGGCGGGTCGACACACGCGTCTGCGACATGGTCAAACATTGTCAGTTGAAGCAATATATATATATATATATATATATATATATATATATATATATATATATATATATATACACCTATTGATGCATATAAGTTGAACGAGTGTCACGTTCTGCCGGCCAAATGTAAATGTGTACAAATACAGGGTAAAATGGGCGCTGCATCGAACCTCATCATTATTATTATCATCATCGTCATCATTATCACCATCACCACCACTGACAACGTTAACGCCCGAACAACAACAACAATCAGGCTGTACGTATGGGTGTCTTATTGTTTGTCTTTTGCTGTCAGCAGTTACTCGCAGCCTTCGTGCTGATTGGTGGCATCTATCTTGTTGGCATCTCGACGATGCGCTACATGCTTGTGAATATATCCGAAAACAAGGTGGGACGCTGATCGACTGATCATGCTAAGAGGAAGAAAACGCAAAAAACAACCATGGCCAACATGAGAAACAACCGCAATCGTAAAACAACAACAACAATAACAACAACAACAACAGCAACAATAACAGCGACAGCAACAAGTAACAGACAGAGTATTGCTATATGAGACTTTGACGTAACGGGTCTTCGGTTTTACAGGATGACGAAAGCGACCACTATTACGTTGTCATCATCATCATCATCATCATTATCATCGTCGTCATCATTAGCAACAACACTAAGACACTAACACTAAACAACTCGAAGTGGGCGGATAACGAGAGACTCACGTCTACGATCCACGAACGTACGTCCAAAGAGCCCAATTACAACAACAACAACAACAAAAAACAACAACAACCCATAGCAGCAAAGGAAAGTAATGAGAGCGGCGAAAGGGAGAGAGCGAGAGAGAGAGAGAGCAATAAAGCCCGATCACGAGTCTAGTGTTGACAACAGCCTTCAACAGTATCGCACATTGTGATGTGGCGGCCGCACGATGTGGTATCTATCTGCCGTCCTTCACACGTATCGAAAGCGGCCGCTCTGTGTTGGGTGTGTGTGCGCGTCGAACGTTGTCCGTGTGGTCTAATAGTCTCGTAGGTGATTATCAGCCAGCCAACGTAGTGACCCGTCGATGAAGCTGTGCTACTGGAAGCTGCTAGATCCGGTACGTTTGCTATGCAAAAATCTCTTGCAGCAAATCAACAAAACGGAGATTCGTGAGGTTCGTGAGGTTCGTGACCGGCGGAGTGGCGTTGGGAGTGATAGTGATGGGGGTGGTGGGGGTGGTGGGGGTGGTGGTATCAGTGGCTATCGAGCAAGAAGAGAATGGACCTGTTGTCGGCATCAACATCATCATTGACGACGCTTCTGCTGCTCGATGCTGCAAATTCGTGACTTGGTAACTCGGGCTGCCAGCGTTCACCGCCGCTCCCGCCACTGCCATTACATACTGAACAGCCAGCCAACCAGTCACTCAATAGCAATGCTAACTCGCGAAACGTCTCGCAAACAACAAAACCAACAACAACAACAACAATCACAAAACAACAACATAGAAGATAGTATACAGCCGGAGCTGCCAACAAAAAAGATTCTCATGGCGGCCGCAACTTCATGTTGTTAACCCCAACCCACAGCCACAGTAGCAGGCGAACGGACAGTTGAGCACTTTCACTGTTTCGAATTGACGAACGATGACCGACCAAGCAGCGGGACATAACGGATCATGCGATATGATCTGAAACGAAATCTGTTGAAGTTAGAGGAGACATGATTGGATTCGTTGCCCTCTGGCTCTGGCCATAGGCCGTTGGTTGTCTTTTGGTTACTAAGCAGTTCGTAGATGACCCACCGCCGTTGAGTGAGATAAACGCAACATTTGTCTCTTAAATAATCATTACAAACCTAAATCGATATGGAGCCGGATGGACGACACGTCAATTACGAGAAGAGTTTGGCATTCTTGTTCCACTTCTTATTGCACAAATGGCGTGTGGCAAGTACACACAGATATGTTAGATTTCGTGTCGATATCATAGGCGTCAATGTCATTAGACCATCAAACACAGCAATTGATTGACGCAACCTCCCTCAATTGCCAGCGTTTGTTTTCCGCAAGAGACGTTTGTCCATTTCGTGAGACCAGTATGTGCGCGATGTGTGAGTGTTCCAATACTGGACGCACATACCGCACACAGTAGTTTTCACTCATTTTGATCTCAGTTGGTAGTTAAAAAAAAGTTTTCGGGCTGACCCTCAGCCAAGATTTAACGTCCACGGAACTGTTTTTCACATTACTTCATAGACGGACCCCCATAAATACAAATGTGCAACGGTGGGGCTCGAACCCGCGCACCTATGCGTCTCCTCCGGTTGCGAGACGCAGACTTAATCCACCACGCCACCGGACTCGACTCAGTTGGTAGTTAGTATTTCGTTGTTGTACGTTTTCGCCTCAGTTGGTACTAATTCTCGTCTCATTGCTTGTTTGTTTGTTTGTGTTTGAATGCATCATCCATCAGAAGTGGCCGCTGCGTCGAATCGTCGACGAGCGACGGTCGCCAACATACCGGACGTCGTCCCCAGACGATCTTCGCGCACGCTTCCACGACGCGCAGCCTCCTTCAACGAAGCCGACTACCTGACGGTCGGAAGAGATCTACGCAGGCTTTCCGACAACTGGGAGAGTGGCCGCTTCCAGAGGGTACGTATCGATCATGTCCATGGAGTTCGACAGGAACATGCCAGTACGCTTAGCAATAGATTTAAGATACGGATTTTTTTTAGGATAAACAGTCTACGAAATAAAATTTAAAAAAAGTGTCCCCTTGTTCCTTTTTAAATAAAGGATCTGCACTCAGTGTGCATAGGAACGAATGATTAAAATCTCCCGAAATTCGAATTATGAAGATGTATAGATTGAAAGTGGTTGAGTAATGATTGAGAATGATTAAAAATTTATTTTTGTCGTTTTTTTGGTTTTGTACAAAAAGAACAAGGCATTACATGAGCAGCACTATTAAAGGGGACATGATTAGGGTGTAGGCGTGGAATGAGACGTCAGGCGCCTTTCCTGTGCGTTCAATATTGAAAACCGTCACGCCGGTGTGCAAAGGCTAGTTTTTAACTTAAAGTCGGACATTTATGTGACATGGCACTACTGCGGCCGGAGCAGAACAGAGAAACTACAGAGCATTTGGATAGCGGCCAAATTAAGTTACAGAGATCCTGTCAACCCAGGTGGTTAACAATTGTTAACCAAAAAAAATGCACGAACAGTTGCTCTTGTTCTCCATTTCACTATCATTATTATATCTTCGTCGCAGCAGCGGCAGCAGCAGTTGCCCATTATTAACGTCAAGACGGATATCTTCTTATGGAGCTGTGATATGTTTACAATAATATTAGGACATACACTATCTGGCAATTTATTTAAGGTATAGTAAGCCGGGGGCGGGGGCAAGACTTTGCACGGTACAAAGAGGTAGGTGCCAAATGACAAAAGAATCGAGTTGAATTCAGGCTCAGCATAATTACCTGCGCACGATCAGCAATGGTGCCCGATGGGTGATGGCAACTAACTAACGTGTTAACTAGCAGCGACAGCCAGTGACAGCTCCGACCAACCGACCGACCGACTGATCACATCTTGACTAGCGCTAACAACGAACCGCTTCGGTCGTTTTCTTCCGCTGTCTTTGCTGGCGGGAACTGGCCCATGGCAATTGTTGCTAAGCGCCAAAATGATGCCGATGATGATGATGATGACGATTATGGTGATGCCAGTAATCATGATGACGACGACGACGACGACCACGATGCCGCCGCTGCCGAAGTACATGGCGGTGAAAATGACGACGAAGGCGGTGGCACAATGACGAGAGTGTGGCTGACGCGTGGAAACACTTCCTGATTGTGTATATATATATATATATATATATATATATGCGTTTTCATTTGTACATAATTCGAGTTTTGAACGTGGGCCAACTTAGTCTGACTTGTCGACCACGGCAGCATCAGCAGAAGAAGAAACAACGACCGCAGTCTATCGAAGCGAGCCTATGGGGGGGGGGGAGCTGCTGTAGGGCAGCGACAAACAGAGGAACAAGCGACCACTCGTTCAGAGTAACTCGTAGCGGACGATTTCGTGGCTGAGCAAACGTCGAAAGATGGCCCATGCTCGTGCTCGTGCTCTGAGTAGTACTCATTGGCCACTGTGGTCCATTTCGTCGCGCTGACTTCGTTAGCTGACAAGTTGTCAGTTCCCCTCTGCTTCCGTCGCATCCCTCTACTTTGCCTGCTGCTACGTTCGTATAATGCGTTACTTCAGTTCATGTCTGTTCATGTTTTTCTGTCTGTGCGCTTAAGGACGGTTGACGGCGGCGGCGGCGGCGGCGACGGCGAAGAAATGAGCTGAAAATAGCGAGCGATAGGTGTAGCAAATTCTAGCAACAGCAGCAGCAGCAGAAAACAGAAGAAACAGATGGGTATTTAATAGTAATGCGTTCAAGGTTTCGAGGTGTTTTGAGTAGTAGTCGGTAGTGGCTGGAGCCATGGTATCGCCATCACGGCGATAGTTAGCCTTTTACGATACAAACAGTGACAAAGGAAACCGATCAAAAAGCCGGTCTATTTTTCACCGGTCTGACCGAAATGCAGTAGCTGCGGCTGTCGTTCGTGTGATCGTCGTGTTTCTCCGATGGAAATAGAAAAGTTGTCCGTTTGCGTAGTGGCTTCTAGTGCGTACGTACGTATTACTACATACGGCCAGTAGCAAATCTACAATGCAATTAATTCTATTGAATACAACTGCGCATTATCGGTTGCTTTTTCTCCATCAATTATGGATCTTCTTTTCGTTTCTGTTTTGTGTAGCATAAGGTTCTTTTGATCTTGTCTAAGTCGACTACTTCTATCAGACCGTAGATTTTTTCATGTAACTCTTTCTCGGTTTAAACTATACCTCATTGCATTTGCGTTTATTTGTGAAATAATAGTTAGGTCTTATTACGTCAATGCCGCTTTGCCTACTGCATCATCCACTATCGAATTTGATCTTAACCGATGTCGCATTTGGAGTAGAACGCACAGAAGGAGACCCGGAGATATATATATATATATATATGGATGCGGGTAAACATATTGCAGTGATGCGGCACTGCAGCGGCTAGTCGAGGAGGAGACGGCAAAGGAGAAGATGCGTATTCAGTACTTTAATAGTTAGTCAAGTTGACTAGTAGTGCGCGTCAGTAAGTTAGTTGGTTGGTTAGCGACATCGTCTCACCTTGAGATGATCGATGGCGGTTTCGTCGTTGTCAACTTGTGATCACGGTGTGATGATATAGTGGTGGTGGTGGTGGTTAGGCGGTCGCTGCTGCTGCTGTTGCTAGTTTGTCGCCGCCTGGTTAGGTAGTTGGCTAGTATAGTATAGTAGTAGTAATGGTTAGTCACACTGAGTTGTAAGTTGTCTGTTAGTTCGCTTGTTCATCATTAACATCGTCGTCATCGTCGTCTTCATACCACTACTGGGTGACGGCGCTTGACTCTCCCACCTGACTCGCGTTTTTATGGATGCGATTACAACAACAACTACAACTACTACTACTACCCGAAGCAATCCTAGAATAGCTGTTGTGGTTGGGCCACCCACCCACCCGCATGTTGGTTGCATACGAAGAGATCGCCAGCAATGATGTGGCCTGTTTCGCCGGCGCAGAGCTGCTCGCCACCGACACGAAACAGCAACATGTTGAGATTCGAAATGAAACCGGCGAGCCCACAGCGAACGCCTTACGGACGCGCAACGTCATTCAACTACAACAACAACAACAACAGCGACGACAGAAACGACGACGACGACGATGCGACGGCCTGGTGCGGCCTTGCAATAGACAACCTTGAAACGAGCTCACTCGTTACACAAATGAATAGTGATCATCGACAGCCATCTCCCCTAATAGTGCGGATATACATATATATATGTATATATATATATATATGCTCTCAAAAAATTTCCTTAAGTTTCCTGGCGAAGCAATTGTACAATTTTTAGGTGTTTTCTTTCCTGCTCTCATGAAATATTTGAACTTGTAGTGATTTACCCTTCATAAGTTCCCGAAGGCGAGAGTTGCTGCCGTAGAATCTCTACTTGTACATGTAGATATTCTATGGCAGAATACATGTGTCTATGTACATGGTCATTGTTGCGGACCAGATTATAAGTGTTAGACCTTTACTGGCAGAATGATGTGGCGGGTTCAATCCATACCTGCTCTGGCTCTGTAGCCAGCTAGCTGTTGTGTACCTTTGGTTTCCTGAACGAGTATCCAAGTTTAAGATAATACTAGATGAAACTTATATGTGTATATGCAGTATGGTATATATGCAAGTGTGTGCTTCGAATCCACGTATAATGCCCCAAACAGCCGAGCGTCTTCGTTTTTCGCATCTCTTCGAATTGTCTTGAAGCCGTCGATGTTAGATGGTGAAAACCTAGTAAGCCAACTATCTGTTATAGCTTGTTGTTGTTGTAAACTAGAGGAGATCTTTATTTGCTCATGCATGATGTTGCTCTCGTTGGCCGCTCGTAATCTTTTACCATGGTGCGTTGTTGTCGTTGTCGTGGCTGTTGTTCGATGACGCAGGACGACGGAACACAAAACGAGAGAGAAAGCAAGCCACAAGGACACAACAAGACAGGCACACGGATACCATCAACCGCGTGAACGTAGATGATGGACAGAGAGTGTGTGTAAGAGAGAGGGGGGGGGGGCAGGAGGGGGAACCGAGGGTGGAGGAATATAGATGGAGGGGGGACAGCGAGGTTAAGAGTAGCTGCATTGATTGGACGCAGGTGACGGAGTGAGCAAAGAACACGCTCCGCCCGCTGAGTCGAGTTTCAGTCCTTGCTTGATTCGTTGTTGTTGTTGTTGTTGTTGGTGGTGGTGGTGATATTATTATTGTTGTTGTTGTTGTTGTTGCTGGCACTGCTGTTGTTGTTGTTGTTGTTCTGACTCTTGTTGTCAGCAAAAACAGCGGCAGCAGCAGGATCAGTATTAAGAGTAGATGCAGAGCAGTAATCGCGACGGCGGCTCAACGCGACGCTCGTCAATGTGACCAGGTGGCCACAGGCACCGTCGCTGCTGCTGCTGCTGGTGGTAGCGGCGGTGTGCTGTGGATGATGGTGTGGTGTATTGTTGTTCTGTAGATATTTACAAGGGGGCACCCTGCATGCAATAATCACGTTCTGCACACGATCCGGGACTCGGGTCGGTAGTGATGATCGTTGTGCTGCAGGACGAGTCCGAACAGAGAAATACATATATATATAGAGAGAGAGAGAGAGAAAGATTGGCCGCGATGAACGCCTCCGCCCGCTGCTGCCGCCGCCGCAATTGCCATCTTTCTCCTCCGCCTCCTCGTTGTTGTTGTTGTCGTCGATGTTGTCGTGGTCGTCGGTGTCGATGTTTTAGCAAGCGACAACAACATCGACAATGTCGACCTAGACTGATGGACGGACGGACAAACGGACGGGCTGACTGGTGTTAGTGATTCAGGCTCTCGAGTACGCTGAGTAGGTGCAGGCCGCAATCACGAGCAATCGAATCGTAGTGCAGAGTCGAACGCTGCGAGTGGATGACGGGAGAGACAGAAAGAAACCAAGCAGGGGGAAGCAGGGGGAGGGGAGAGGGGTGGGGGAGATATGAAAAGATGGCAAGATGTTGGCCTAGCCAGCGCTTTTCGGTGTGTTGATACCGGTCAATCGTCTTGTCTTGTCCTGCCCTGTCCTGCCTGCACGTATGAGTTGAGGGCGATGACGAACTAGCGAGAAGGTCGGCAGTCTCCTCCGTCGTCTCAACATGCTTCTCTCGTTGACAGCGCCGTCGTCCTCAACGTCGTCACCATGTTCTCTCTCTCTCTCACGCGCTCTCTCTTCGATTCGTCAATTCTGATAGTCGTAGGGACAATGATGATAGTCATCATAGACGCCTCTATGCAGATGCTAACGTTGAGGGAGGACAAAAGGAGTAAAAGACCGTTCTCGTAAATTCGCATTCTCTCTCTCTCTCTCTCTATATATATATATATATGCATAACTGTTTGTGTACCGAGTACTGTATTGCCATCATGGTACTGCTACTCGTGCCGATGTTGTTGTTGTTGCTGCCTGCTTAGTTGTTACCTCTCGGTTATCTCGCCAGCCGCTTCAGCAAGCAGCCGCCATGAAGGAATAGGAAGAGCACCAGTAGTCGTAGTAATAATAGTCGTCAACGTACGTCGTCGTCATCGTCGTTGTTATAGTGCCAGATGGTGGGTGGGCCTCCCACACCGCCGCCACTAAGACTCGCAGCCAGCCAGCCAGCCACGCAGGCAGCGACCGAGCATGCGAGGGTGGCCGGTTGGGCGCACTCGAACGCGAGGACCCGAGTCCAGAAGGAGCGAACAGCGAAACGAGGCAGCCACAGACCGACAGAAAACGAACAAAGGCAGATCGAGATCGAGAGAGAAAGAGAGATCTACCGGAGATCGGAGTAACGAAGACAAGTACAACGGAGTGTCATAGGTTTGAGAGCAGCAGCAGCAGCAGAAGAACAGGGGGGACGAAGAAAAAGACGAACAACGATAAAGAAGAAGACCACGACCACGACGACGACCACGACGAAAACCGACAACAAAAAGAAGGAGAAGGAGTACAAGAAGAAGGTCGAGCTGGAGGCGGCCAGGAACGGGTTCCCAAGCGTTGCTGAAGGGGGCGGGGGCGGTGGGGTGGGGCGATTAATATCGCGGGGGGCCATGAACGAAGACGCACGTCTGGAATTGAGCTGCTGCTGCTACTGCCATCGACTAGCCGGCAGGCCGACCAACCGATCGAGATCACTCACTCACAATCAGCCTCTAGCGGTCGAGAGACCGAGCAACCGATCGGCCATTAGCCTCCTCCTCCTGGTGCGTCAGTGATGGTGGTGATGGTGGTGGTGGTGCAAAAGAGATACGGTGCTCACTACTGTGTCACGACCGACGACCACAGCCCGACCTTAGGATCTGTTACTGTGGCTGATGTTGCTGCTGCTACTGCTGCTGTTGCTGGTGCGGGTCCTGTGACTGTTGATGGCGTTGTTCGGCAGAGCTGCGCGGGTGTCATTTTTTTCGACGAACCACCAGCTAAGCCCATGGTGCGGATTCTCCGCCCCCCGCCGCAGAGCCCGCGGAGATGTGTGCTCTCTCTCTCTCGCTCTCCCTATTTCTCTCTGTCTGGCTGTCTCTCGGGCGCGCGCTCCCTTTGCAAACTATAAGCGGCAACTGCAGCGGTGGCGACAACGACGAAGACGATGACAGTGACGAAGACAACGAACAAGACTTAGGCAAACAACATATCGACGAGCGGCCATTCGATTATATTATAGGCCGACCGATGTAAGTCGAAGCTGAAGCAGGTCTGCGAAGCAGGCAGGCCGGGTCTCGGTGCTACTCGAACATTGCAGTATATCACCCCGCCGCCAAACCGTTCTGGAACAAGTTCCACATGATGGATGTACAGGATTTCGTCTGTTCGGTCCCGGTAGGTCCCGGCGTTAACAAACGCCACACTAACACAGCAGTAGCGTTAGCAGTTGTAAGCGTTACAGTGTTAAACGAGCGCCGTAATACCTTAAACGAGACAGTTCTTTTTGGATTGGCTCGACGAATCCTTTCGGATGCTCTAAATCAGTTCAATTTGTTTAGAGAGCTTTCGGAGCGACACATGCTTCGCCTCATCAAACTAGGCAACAAACATCATGCGGAAAGCCATAGGCTTTTCGGCTACGAGAGAAGAAGAGAGCGACGTTACGACCCTTTCGCTATGACACGAGCAGATGACGGATGATTTTGCTCTGTAACGTGATTAGCATTAGCATAGGGCAAGCTGACGGATCTGTCGTCGTACAACCGCAGTTACTGCTACTGCTGTCAATAGTACTGCGGCGCGGCTACTGATGTGGTCGTCGTCGTCGTCGTCATCTTGTTGTTGTCATTACTTGTTTGACAAGCACCGATCACTACCAAATGATGGTGATGATCACAACACAACAATTGCCATCACCATCACCACCACCATCATCATGGTGATCGACATATGATCATCGTCACTCATAGTCGAATCACCACGACCATCATCATCATCACCATCATGCGCTCGTTATTGAGACGAGTGAGACAAGTTGACTTGACACCAGCCCCGCTGTACGGCGCCATCAACGACAAACCGGCAATTGGCCACTAAGCGACGCCCGCTGATGAGCTGGTTGATTGGCTGAGCTTAGTTCGTCAGTCAGACAGAGAGTCGCAGCAGCATCGAATTCCCGGATCGGGGGCGTCACCATTGGCTCGCTCGTCGTTCATTCGGGATTTGTCGGTTGGTTGTCTGCGACCGCTGCTGCCGCCGGCCAAGAAACGGATCTCGTCCGTCCATCTCATCATATGTTCGCCCAACTCATCTTCCAACGCTTGATCTCTTCGCCTCTTCCCTGCTGATAGACTCCTCAGTCACACGCGTATCGTCCACCTATAGACAGACGCACTCTCTATCTCCGTCTCACGCACCCACACCTATACATGCACATACATACACATGTATATATGCACGTATATACGTTTATGTGGTCCATCAATGCGTCGGGTCGGGCATTGGGCATCATCCATACATCCATCCATCAATCAATCGGGTGCGGGGGTGGATAGGGGGGTGGTTTCCTTGTTCTTCTTCATTTTGTTCGTTTCGTTGGTTGGCTGGCTGCGGCCGACCAGACACGACGTCCACCGCGTCAACGAGTGGACGCAGACCACGAGTGGGTATCACGCTCGAAGAATCAAACATGCGACGTCCTGAAATGATCCGACACCGCAAACAGACTCAACTAACAGTTGGATCGACTAACAGCTAGACACATATAGACAGGCAGACAGGTCCAAACGATAAACGATGACCATCCGAGACCGATGGGGTTTGTCGTGTTCAGACTTGTTTAACGGACGCACGACCGTAGATATCGATGGACGATATCTGTGCCAGATGTTATGTGGCAATAATCTTCGTCGTAGTGGTCGTAGTCGTAGTAGTGCTAGTGATGACAGTAGTCGAAGTGGGGGTAGTCGCGGTAGGCAGCGGGAGAGAGGGTAGTCTTAGTAGTACACCTTGTCACAAGTGACACTGGAAGAAAGATGATAATGATAATGATGAGGACGACGACGACGAGGAGCTGTGTGCGAGCGAACGGACGATTAAATCAGAGGAGAACATTAGAACTAGCAGACAGACCGAGATCGAATGGATACGCATGCAGTCGATGCTCCACCTCTTCGGATAGCCCGACCGACAATCGAGCCGCCACGTCACCGCGAGAACGGCCTCGACTTGTCGTGTTGTCGAAGATTTGTATCAGCAGCGCGCGGGACAGCAACAAAGACTTCGACACGATCATACTTCTCTCTGCCTGTGCTTCGTCTTCCGATGTTCCCGATGTATTTTTCTCTTTGCTATTGTTTTTCTTGTCTTGCTCGTGTCTTCCGGCCTCAGCTGTGTCGACTTAACGCACATTAAGCCTTACGTCTGTAGAGGAGAGCAAGTGTTAGCAGTCCTAATCACAGTATGCTTCCCAAACCACCTCGGATTTGTGTCATCAAGCCTCACCTTTGTAAGCGTTTGACATATAACACTCGTATATACGTTAACCAACATTTAAGAAAGAGCTAGTTCTGTCTCTGCCGTTAAACAGCTCTCAGCTCTGTGATGTGAATCAGCTGGGCTAAATGACGTAATTGCTTTTACACAACAGTAAGTTAAGACTTAAATTAGGCTACACTTGTAAATGAACTGCTCACTTATGTGAGTTTATGGAAATAGTAGCGTGAGTGCGTGTGTGTGTGAATATGTTATCGCTCTAGTGTTTCTTATTATCTAACGTTTTCTGCTGCTTTTTGTGGGGTGTCATTTCAGAGAGTGGTCGATCGGCGTCAGACCTTTATCGGATTCGTAATGGACGCGATCTTAGCCAATGAGGCTCCGCGAAGGCCGCGCATGCCGCGTACTCTACTTCGGTAAAGACCAACCTCAGAACGTGACTACTTGGCAAGTATCAGCGGTGGCCAGAGTCAGAACAGAGACGGTGTCAGCAACAACAGCAACACCGGCAACAGCGTTCCGAACGTCGCCTTGCGTATGCCGGTGGTAACGCACGATGATAACGGTCACCCCGGACAGCGACTGCCTTCATGAACCTGCCTTTGTTACTCTACGAGAGGACCTAGGAAGGGTCAGCTGGAATCACCGTCCTCGTCTTGTAAACTCCATCCAGCCCTGCTGCCCTCCACTGATGCTACCACTGCGAGTCCAAAAAGATTGATAAGCAGAGAGAGAGAGTGATTCATTGATTGACAGAGGTTCGACATGTCGCACTCGACCTCGTAGAAGTTGTACGCATATGCGTGCGTGCATTCGTTCGCTCTCTAGTTAGTTAGTTTGCTACTTAGTTAGTTAGAGGTTAGTTAATTTGGTCAGTCGAGTTCGTTCGTGGGCCAATGTTGCATTTGGAAATCGTTTGACGCAAATATTTCCCATTGTCAGAGAAGACTGTTCTCTTCATGGCGTCCACACGCCGAGTGAGAGAGAAAGAGAGAGAGAGCGCGCGCGCGATGGAGAACGGCCTGGGAAACCTGAGAACAGAAGAAAAAACGCATAAGGAGATCTCTGTATAACAAAAAAGTTGAACCATCGATATATTTTAATGCTAATTTGACAAATGCTTGCGTCAGCACAATTTCAGTTTAACCAATATTCTCTGCGTGAGCGAGGAATGTGCCTATAAGGATGGAGATACTTTAACCATCCCCCTGCTATATATATACATATTTGCGTTGAAATGAGTGGCGGATCTCGGGCTGAGGTCGGCCAAATTATTACTATGACCGCGGCGCTATCATGCATGCCAGCAAAGTAAAATTCGAAAGTGTACCATATCAGCATTAGCTAATGGATACGATAACAGCCAATATAAGCCTTCTTACCTATAGACAATGACAACAACATCAATCACATGATAAAGGTTCACTCTCATAATCAATCGATATGTGGCCGGACACATATCAGACACAGATCGCATATAAATGTAGACGCTTATGCTAACACATCATGCACGAAATAGCTCAAGTGAAGAACAGTGTTAGGTAATTACGGAGCAAAGATAGCGTCAAAGTAATTGCCGATGACTATTACAACGCTTTTAATAGTGTAAAACTACTAAACATATTCTTGCTACAGATCCATTATAGACAGCATATTATGGCTGAACGTTTCTCTGAGGAGTGGATGACTGTGATAGCTCATTGATGAAACACGAACACACAGACTCATCATCATTGAGGCTGTAAGCAGCGATGATTACTCGCAGCAGCAGCAGCAGCTTGTTTGATTCAGCCAGTGAACTCTAGCAAGCTCATTATATATATATATATATATATATATATATATATAATGTGTGGGTGTGTGTGTGCGTGTATACAAGGTTATATCTATAACACAACAAGGAAGTTTGAGTTTTTTTTTGACAACCCTGTAAAGGCCGATTGCTTAAACACATGCAGTGGACGAGATACATGTTCTCGTCTAGTATGGTAATCCCTTCCCCCATATCGTAGTGCCTGTTCCTGTCTGTCGCGGTGTTCGACATTCTGTATTATTTATCTCTGTGTGCGCACGATTTGATATATATATATATATATATATATATATATATATATATATATGCGC
This sequence comes from Dermanyssus gallinae, assembly GCA_003439945.1. NCBI lineage: Eukaryota > Metazoa > Arthropoda > Arachnida > Mesostigmata > Dermanyssidae > Dermanyssus > Dermanyssus gallinae. The sequence goes on along the minus strand of QVRM01003224.1, from coordinate 552,918 downwards.
ATTTAGGAGTATACTTATGCTTATATGCGACAATAACGGTAGGACGCATGGATACCTTTGCTTGCATGGCCACCGTGCTCTCGCCGTTAGTACATACTAGGCCGATTGTTAGATAAAAAACATGAACAGGTACATGCAGCTAGATATATATATATATATATATATATGAAACTTAAGTGGCCGCAATTTTATACAATTTTATACAAGTGTGCGGCGGAACCTTTGTGTACAAGCCGTGTAACGGCAAAAGAGAGGCATATAATGAGGGAGAGCTTGAAAGAAAGGATACATGAAAAGGCGCAGGTACGCTAGAGGGAGAAATATATATATATATATATATATATATAGAGCTAGAGAGAGAGAAAGATAATGCAAAGTCTAAAACGATATTAACGGTAGTTTTGTGCACTGGTAGCGGCGGCGGTAGCAGCATCCGCCGTCGAAGCAGCTCAAATGGCTGCACGATGAAGAGCAGCTAGGAAGTAGCACTTTTAGCTTGACTTTTAGAGTGTGACTGTTTGTATCCGTTTGTATCTATGAGAAATGTTGACGGTTTCGCGTGCCGACCGGCCGGTTGGCTGGTCGTCGATCTGGCCGCGGCTACTTGCGGCATGAATGAGCGTGTTTGTGTGTGAGTGTTAATGACGATGATGACGATGACGATGTTGGCAGTGAGAGGTGGTAAAAGGACGCACGAAGTGCCGCACAAAAACCTGATGATGACCTCGATGACCACAGTGCAGAGCAGCGAACGCGTAAACAAGCGGGGAGTAATTAATTAGTATTCTTTTGTAGGTGTAGGTGTTTAGTGGCGACCGCCGCTTCCTCTGTGTGTTCGGCGCGAATCCGAATCCGCGCTCGCTTCGATGACCTGTTTCCTTCGCATATTCTATCTACCTAGCTATAATCAGCAGCTTCTATTACCTACTACAGCAATGACGGGGACATCGAGCCATTAGCTGACGTCGATCGGCCACGTAACGATGCTGCTAGAGCCCTTTGTCTTCTTGCTGCCTCCTGCTATCTAGGCGGCGTCGATATTTCGATACGTCGATGCGTGTGGCCGCTGGTGTGCGTCTAGTTTTTATCGAGATTTTAGTTTCTGTTTAGTTTGTTAATAAATTGCATATGCGCATTGTGCACGTCATGTCAAAATCCATGTCTAACTCAACTGTGGCGCCGCTCGGATGCCCGGCTCTGTCCAGCCGGTTTTACGCCGTGCGTTTTCTTTCCGTTTCGACGTTCTCTGGGCATTCTCATTCATAATGAGACATTTGTCAACTCGGTAAATAGCAATGCCAACTAAATTAGTGCCGAGTCGTGGGCCGAGTTGCATGACCTGCACACGTGCGTACGTAAACTCGCGAAATGCTCTAGGCACTCCAGGCCTCGCATGAACAAATACGGAAGACTATCTATACAACAGTGAGACCGATCGAGCGGCAGGTATACTTAGAGACATGCTTGAACAACACACACACACACACGGAGAGAGACATACACTAAAAGCAGATAGAAAGAAACAAACGACTGATATCAACCAACCACTGCTGATGTTTGAACGTTTTTTACGCTTATTATTGCAATGTGTATTTTGTCGTACGTCTTTGTGAAAATGAGAGAGTTTCTATATGGCACATGTGCATTTACTGCTAACAAATAAATATATATATATATATATGAATATTTATGACGCGGTTGTGTTTTTACTTCGTCACTATTTGGATGGTTGGATGAATGGACTTACTACTCGCTTGACATGTATAATTACACTTCACGTCACCCCTTTATATCAAAGGCGTTTTGATATTTGTAGCGCGGTAGCATAATCGGCGATATTGAGATTTGTAAGGTTTCTCCAACAGGACTTGTGACGTATTAGTCGCTGACTCTCAGCGGTATGGCTTATCACCTATTCTCAATGAGCATCACTCAAAGAAAATTTGATCAACAACAGGAATCGAACCGGCGACATTCCCGGTGGATGGCAACCATTGACTTAGCGCACTAACTCCCAGAACACTATATAAATATATATACTTATGTACATATATACATATATATATATATATATATAGAATATATAGAGATAGAGATATATAAGATATGATAGAGAGTAGGGATATATTAGATATATATATATATGTATATATGTATGTATATATATATATATATATATATATATATATATATGTATATGTATATATATATAATATATATATACTTATGTACATATACATTTTATTCTTATACGAAATAATCTCCGAAGCGGCGTCTTCATCCACTTTCACGAGGTTGCTCGTGTCGGCGTTGTGAACAACTTATTTGCCTGGATGATACACGTCGTTACAGATTCGAGAGACGACTTGCTCTATGGAATACCCCTTTCAATGAATACATAGAGTTAGAGAGGATTATAGAGGAGAGAGAGAGAAGAATGGATATAGATGAGAGATATAGGATATAAGATATAGATATATAGTATATTTTTTTGTATAGAAAAGAAGGATTAAGAACTCATAATGGGGGGAAAACCATGGGCCCCCAGCGTGAGAGGGGAGAGAGGGGACGAGCGAGAGAGAGAGAGAGAAGGCATAAGACAGAGAGAGAGAGAGAGGACAGAGATAGAGATATATATAGATAATATATATATATATATTTATATATATATATATACATATATATATTATACATATATATATATATATATATATATATATACATAATAAATAACATTATATAATATAATATATATATATATATATATATACTATATATATATATATTTATGTACATATATAACATATATAGCTGGGGGACAATGGTTTCACCCCATTATGAGTTATATAAAATTCCTGATTTTATATATAAAAAAATATATATACCTATATCATATTATATAATATATATACTATATATATATTATAATATATATATATATAAATAATATATGTATCATTGAAAAGGGGTATTACAATAGAAGCAAAGTCGTCTCTCGAATCTGTAAACGACGTGTAATCATCCAGGCAAATAAGTTGTTCACAACGCCCACACGAGCAACCTCGTGAAAGTGGATGAAGACGCCGCTTCGGAGATTATTTCGTATTAGAATAAAATACCTATTAATGAGATTTTGACGCGCTAGCTGTTTAAACATGCAGTAATCGGCGTCGGATTGCAATTGGCTAACACTGGGCAATGTGATACGCTCGCGTGGTGGACAGCACCGACGAGCAACTTGTTTCACAAATTTATCCTGCACGCTCTGCAAAAAGTCAACATCTCTTTTATAGAATGACACCCATACGTGAGAGCAATAAATCCACTTTGGTGCCACTAAGGTTTGATACAGCCTTAAGTAGATATTATATAGGCAGCCTTATAAAAATGCGGTCTGCTCACGCGGACACCACTGCAGGCGCGTCTGCAAGTGTGGGCCGGTAGTCTGGGGCTCCAGCCCACTTAAAACCAGTCATCTCCCCATCCTCCTAACCGACCGGGGATTGCATGCGCAAGTACTTCAAACAATCCGGGGAGGTCTACTCGTGGCCAGCTTCTTCCCCGAAGGCCTGAGGGGTGCGTGTCGTGCGGCGGGTATTTGCTGTAGTTTTTGCCATGAGTATGTTCCTAAAAAGTTTCGTCGCTTCTAGTCACTGGGGCAAAGACTCCGGAAAAAACCGGCAGACTTGTAAGTAAATAACTTGCGGCTGGTTTTCCTCTGCCCATAAGACTACAGCACCAATCGTTTTTTGTAGAGTAGCTGTGTTTTTGTCACATATTGTATACAACTTATATGTAACACCAATATCTCGAATTACTTTGTTAGAAACTAAGATAGATGCGATTATTTTAGCAGCTGCGAGACTCATACGATTCGTTTCTTGTTTGCCGGCCGATGCATAAATGGCCCCAGCATGAGAGTCGGTGTGCAGGTTTTTCATAGTAGTTTGCATGATTATTTTGCTGCTACAGAAGTGCCATGCTATAACACGCAAGTACAGCACGCTCGTGTCCTGTCCTCCGCGTCCCTGTTGTTTCATGTTCCCCCTTTCTTGCATGACCTAATGGCTGCTTCAACATTTTTATAGCCGTTTTTGTTTTGTGCACTCTTTAGGCACCATTCATGAGCGTAGCGTGGAAACCGCGGCGCCAAACAAGTATAGTGTCGCTGTTGACTCCATGTTAATGGCGCCGCATCGCTAGAGATAGAAGGGTACAACACCCTTAGGCAGACAGAATTTAGTTTGTCTGCATAAACACATCTCCATAAAAATGCGATCAACTGAGTGTCAGCACTGTGGAGAAACAGTCCTCGATGAGGCACGATTAGTTATAGCCCGTTTGAAACGAAGGAAGAAGGAACTATTCTCTGGGTGCATACGCCAGGAATATTTACTTGTTGTGAAGTGCCAGATGTGCGACACTGCACTGAAGTGGAGGGACTCGGTTCAGCCAAACAGTGTAACCATGTTTAGCATAAGCATGGAGTTGTGAAGACGTCTTTTTTTTCGTCACGCTAGGCACCAATTTGGCTAGTTATGCGCAACCAAATTTGAAACAGTCAAGTCATAGCAAATATTCAGGTGCAACTTTAGTGCCAAAGAACACCTAGGACCGTCGACGGTCTTAATTCTTCTCTGGGGACAGACACTGATCGTACTTACCTTATTACGCAAAGGTCAAATCTGGCCATCCCTCAGCTCTCATTTTTATGCCGTTATTCGCACAAAACAATGTGTAAAAGATGCCAATTTCACGTGATACAACTCTCGACTTTGACCATTTTTGCGTTAAGGCAATATTACCTGAGCCGCCAATGATACTAACATTCAAAACGATGCATGTAAGGACGTCCCTGGTACTGAATGCTTTACGTGAATTTCGTGTGGTTACAAATTAACGTACGTGAGGCTTTGTGTGGTTACAATTTAACGTACGTGAGGCTTCGAGGCTACGTCGGCCACGCCGTCTCCGTAATACGTTTAACAGTTTCAAATGAGAAATGTCACCAGTTCAGCGTTTGCTGACTTCATTTTGTAAAATGAATATTTTTAGGCGTGTTTCTTAATTTGTAATACAGCTGCTCGTAACCCATGCAAAAACCGAATGGAGGCATAAGATTGATTGCACGTGATCTGCCAGTTCGAACATTATCGACAAAAATGCAATTACGATTTGAGTTAGATAATGTGAGGAATGCTTTTCTTCCGTCCATGTAAGGGTCGCAGTTAACAGTAGTGCTGAGACAAATATCCACCGAGAGCACAAGCTAGTTGGGCTCGTCTTGAAAAAGATTTCCATTCTGTTTAATTCGACTCACAGTTCTAAATTATATTTACCATACCTTTACTGTGCCGCGTATCACGCCGTCAAAGGCCAGGCTTCACTGCATTTGTGCTGGACCCCCGTGGGGCATAGAGCTGAACATATGTATGTATATATATATATATATGTAAATATACATATATCGCGTGTAGCTTGTGTGCGTATTAATATATGTATATACCTAGACATATGCATATATATACAAAAAAACCGGTACGGGGATCAAATTTTGTAGAACCTGGCGTATGCCGGTGTAACACGCGACTTCGGGATTGTCGCAGATCTGCAAAAGAAATTTAAAAGAAAGTGCCATATGCTGCTGCGTTTATACTGGCTGACCTGATATGTCACATGCCGAATGTTATACGTCCGATGGCTCCTCGAGCTTATCGTTTTTAAACTGTTTGAATAGTTGTATTTAACAATTTAATATTTAACAGCTGCATACGGCATTAATAACTCTATTATCTGTTTTAAAGCCCAGAGTGGCCTGCGTTTATCAAAATAACATTTCCAATTGGGAGTGCTCCAAGTTTGGAGTAGAGACTAGACACAGAGGTGTCAATGACAGACTTGTAATAGCTCGGATAGCAATATTCTGTATGGCTTGCGCTGCGTTGATAATATCCTTATAGCTACCCCAAAGTGTAACACAATAACGTAACACCTTGGAGAGATAATAAATATATAAATATATATATATATATATATATATATATATATATATATATATATATATATATATATATATATTCCAGAAAAGAACAACATCACCGCGTTTTGCCAAGCGCGCCAAAGGTTGACTGATCTGTTCTTGCTGGCGCTGCTGCAGTCCCGGTGTTCTCCCAGCGTTCGCCAAGCGCCAGGCCAACACGTACATTGGTGGTTATGCATCAATTTGCATGATTTGTTCTCGAGGAAACATCGTTTTGTATCATACGATTGGCCGAAAGGTGTTAAGCGACTCATAGGCATTAGCGAACAATGGACAATCGATTTCCCCCCAATAGAGAAGAACCATTACCTGCGTAGAAATCTTGTCGATACGAGCCATTTTCAACGTACCAATCAAAATGGAATTTGTTCGAGCCTTTCAAGTAGGCTAGCCGATTTGTTCATTGGTATTTATTGCAGTCATTGTCGCTCGATCGAAAGAAAGTTAATGAGTGGTTACAGCAGTGGCCGCAAATGAACCGATGGCGGCTCAACTTAAAAGCGTGCTAACAGTCATATTTCTACAGCTACAATAAATAAGGCGTAGCAGAGCTTAGATGCAATTTCGTTCAACGTGGCGCCGGCTGACGACAACGGAACATAGCGCTCGCTACTGAAATAGAAGCGTAAGACTCTGATATCCTCAATAGATGGGACAGAAAGTCTCCGTAGGGCTTAGATGGTGTAGAAGGTTAGTTCCCTCCGGATCGATTTAGCTAATATTTAATCAATTATATTTATTTCACTCAAATTGCGTAGAATATATACTTCCTCATAGTAGTGCATGGCTAACCGGGTAGTGTTAGCCATGCACTATGTATCTCGTGTATACGTGGCGACTGTCACATGCAGGACTAGGCCAAAATTGCAAGGCATTGAATACTACATCCGGCATCTTTAGCCTTAGTCGAATTGTTTCAGTAGCTGGCCTGACATGAGATACAGAAAGCGACTCCTTGCTTAGATAGACAAACAAAGTACTTGCAACATATATAATGAAAAACACCTCTTAAGCTGGTTAAAATTTGCCAGCGCTCTGTCAAGACCATACATCAATCCTGGAACAATCTTAAGTACCAAGAGCCTCACTGCTGAGAAAACAGACACGCATGGGATATTGCCTACTTTCCCGTGAAGAAAGACAACCGCCGTCCGTACCGTTTCGTTCATATGCGCTGTGAGCGTCGTTCCTGTGTAATGAACCCGAAGAACACCGAAGGTACTGGAAAGAGTTAGCAAACTCCAATGGTTGGCCGCAGCAATGTATAATGTCTCTGAAAATCGAACCTTGCCTGAATTTCATTGTTTTGGTCCATGTGGTGTTTATTTAAAGTCCCTTCAAGACAATGCCTCTACCACAGAGACAATGCGCTTGATGGCACCTAGGTCGCGATGTTCGACCACGATATCACCTGTACAGATCATTACCACGGCTCATTGGTGCTCCTGTCGGACGTAACCGACAAGATTAGCAAGGAAAAGGGTGAACGAGACTCAGCTTAGCGGGTCTCATTGCAGAGTTTCCACGTTTTGCTTAACCTTCAATATACCATGCTCACCGTCTACCATCAAGCTGTCCTCACCAAAAATTGCTTGCTATTACACTTAGGACCAGCCAATCCTTTAATATTTGGTATACGTCCAGAGGCTGCCGCTTGGAGCACCCTCCACCAGGCCGTCGCACTCCTTCCTCCTGCGAGTAGAAGCGCTGGTACTGGGCATGAGACGTCATTGGCAATTTCAAAGGGTCAAGAAATACTCTGAGGTACCTTGGCGTGCTAACGATGTTGACCCTTTCGTTATTAAGGTGCAGGTGAGGAGCGAGGTAATCCTCCAATGCACCGGAAAAATTGCCTCGCTCTCGGCGGGAGTAAAGCAAGCCCCGCTTTCCGTATTTAGTACGTAACGTCGAAGATGGCCTCGCCAGCTCGCCTTTTTAGCAGCTCCAGTGTCCAGACCTGGATGGTGAGACGGAACGTAGACAAAGAGGTCGGCTGCGGCGGGAAGATCCTCCAGTCGCAGCACATCGTCGTAAGCTATGTTTCATACCAGGGGCCAAGTGAAGGGATAGGTGGCACAATATAACCCCTGCAAAAAAAACTAAGACGTTTGCCTGTGAAGGGTATCGAGTATGACTTTCCACGGTAGGCTGTAAAAAGCATCTTTTTGTCGGGTAAAACAGCGAGGCGGACGTTGCGTTTTCTAAACGGACATCTGCGGAGGAGCATCGTCTTCGATTAAACCCGCTGAATGACACTGATTGTCGTCCTTTCCGAAATATTGTGAGTCTGATAGAAGGCCGTTCCCCTCTTCAAAGTAGTCGCGGTTATCAGCGAGGCATGTGCATCAAGTTTTCCCAAAGCTTCCTATAAAAAAAGTGTTTTGCTAGCTGATAATAACCAGGTTTGCTTTGCATTATTTTAATTACCTGTAGAAAAATAGCATTAGCCATGGCTAGAGAGGTTAAAGCTTTTCAGGAGTTAGCCTGCAGAAGCCGTTTAAAGCCTCCAAAAACAAGCATCAAGACACGGTGAAGCCGTTGCCGTTGAAAAAATCGCGATTAAGACACGCAAGAACGACAATGTCCGTCCTAAGTGTCCACTCTAAGACCATCACCTCCAGACGGACGACTTTGACGAATATCGAACCCATCCACTAGAGTTTCTGCACAACCGAGAGCAGAGAGAGGATCTGAACAGAAGGAAGCAGGGCCACTCCGTTCACAAGAGGACCTAAATCAATCGACAACGGATTGGCTAGCCTACACCCTTTCATTCAACAACTGGAATCGCCTAAGGAGATAACTTGTGCCCGCTACTCTTCTCATTGCTCCTGGCTGATCTACTAAAAGTAGTGCAAATTTCAAGAGGAATGTTTCAGAATTTAATGTACGCAGATAATAAAACATGCAAATATGTAACATCATCACATACGGTACATCAGGATTTCAGGTGTAGCAGTTCCTGACTAGGCTCTCTCTGCGTATGTCTGCGAGCTTGGACTGGAAATACATTTGGACAAGACTGAGACCAGGAAGTTTCGCAAGGGAGGACGCGTTGCAGCTAACAGCGTTGTGCTTTAAATGCCTCAAGTGCGTCAACAGATTCAAAAATCTTGGAATCGTAATTACATTCAACGGCCGCTCCCTCAAAGACCATATCAGTAGGGTGAGGAGATGCCTTTCTTGTGGCTGTCGACATACAAAAGCCACAGCTGCTCTTTCTGAGGACAGCGCCCGATCTGGCGCTGGCCTCAACCTGGCATCAATGGCTTCATACGGCATACAGGTTATCTGGTCGCAGTTGTCACACAGACATATACAAAAGCGCGACTTCATCATGCCGGTCTTTCTCAAAAGAGTACGTGACTTGAAAAATGTAAGAATCGTCTTGTCTATCTGTTGGCGGGTACAGCGCTTCTCGTTGAGTACGTGAAACGGAGATTCGGTCTACTGCCAATGCCAACATTTTTTCTGTCCTATTCGTGCTTTCTCGAATATCACTTATCAAACAATGTGAATCTATAAATTCTTTTAGTCTCCGCCTTAAATTGTATCGTACTGAGATTTACATGAGCAAGTGCAGTGTTTTCTTTATAAAGGCCTTGGCCATAAACGAAAAACTAAGAAATTCGTTTTATTAGCTTTGAAAACTAGTCCGAAAGTATAAAAACTTCTAATTGTATTGTCGACATTTAGGCTGGTTCAAATCAAAATCAAACGTCCAATGAGCGCTCCAAATAGTAGTGCCATGTCATCAGCAAAAGCTATATCCAAACTAGGTTTAACGAATATAATAAAATTTAAAGGGATAAGAAACATCAACGGTCCGAGAACCAAACCTTCACGGGTACCGATGCCCACCTGCTACAACGAAGATTCCATTTTTCCAACTGTTACCACCTCTCTCCGTCCGGAGAAATAGGACCTCAACCGGGCAACAGCCAGCGCAGAGCAACCCAGTTGAGCGAGCATCTGGAACAGGTAGGAATGATCAAGACAATTGAAAGCAGCCGACGAGTCAAGTAAGGCGGCGAGACAAAGCGTAAGTACCTCGATCAAACCTGACACCCGCTGCCATAAGTGGACCAACGCGAGATCAGTCAACCTATTCCTGCAAATGCCGAACTAGTTAGGCGAAAGTAAATTTATCGACTCTAAATGTCGAATAAACCCGACTAACGCCAGTTTCTAGATAACCGTTGAGATATAATTATCGATCGAGTTAGCAGCGACGGTTGTTTAAATAGGCTTTGTTTTTTTGTACACCGAATTCATCTTACGGTGTCTGTTAACCGTGCGACACAGCCGCAGTAACCCTAGAGCGAAGAAAAACGAATTCACTTTGCACGAACCATTAATGCAGAAAGCTCCACAAAGTCAAATGACTTTTCGTATACAAGAAGCAGGATATTACTAAAAGCGTCGAATGCTAAAATTACTGTGACTGCATCATAAACCACTAGCTACAAGACACCTTGTAAGCGGCACAGAAACATATCAATGTTAGGCTTATTGTAACTACTACGCGGGTTTTGGGCCAACTCGACCAGTAGTTTAGCAGGCATTGAATTGTCAGAAGGAGATCAGAGAACCGAGTACTGATAAACAAAGAAGAGCAGAGCTCCGAGAACCGCGGGCTGGATGTTGGTAAATTTTGAATCCATAAAAAAATCATCCATAAAAAAAATTACAGGAGAAAAGTACATGTCTGCAACATATCGTCGTCTAGAGTATTCAGCACGGTACCCCTAACAGACACATTGTTGGAATAAAACCTTATATTAAAACATTCAAGACCGGCCTGTCTTTGCAATACAAACTACAAAGAAAGCGCGAAGATAAAACACTGCATGTGGAACGGACATAGATGCCGATACCGCAGTTTAATCTCCCCAAGCTTCTATCTGGCGCAGCTAATTCGAAACTGTGTATGGAGTGATATGCCTGATCGCAATGCTTTAGGCACGTTTTGCTAACCACTACCGCATCAAGTAGGGCTGCCTTTTTCTCTAAAATTATTTAACAGCTCCAAATTACCGGATTTTTGGCCCTCCAGTATTCGCGCTTGTAGTAGAGTGTAGAAAAGGTAAGCTGCTGAGAACGTCATCCGAAGGTTGGCATGCCTTTACATTTCGCGTGCAGTTTTGTTTAATACAATTTACCCGATGCATTAACAGAAATATATCATTGTAGGAACACCATCATGATGAGAGTAACAAGAGATCCTAGGTTAACGCCGAAAGGATTGACAACAACGAGGCGAGAACTTCAATCAGCTGTTTTATACGAACTGCCTCTTTCAGAGGTACTTGATGTGCTTCAAAGATTAGTCAATGCTGGAGTCGCGACATTTGCCGCATCCAGATTGTTGCATTTAGCCACCACCGGAATGTCGAGGAGAGTCGTTAACTGCACTGCTGCGTTTGCTTTACTAATGTTTTTAAACCCGGCATAAATGATGCCAGCTCTTGTTTCCAGTTTAGCGAGGGGTCTGTGCACCTGTACAATAAAAGTAGGCTATCGGCAAGGAACGACTATGCTGTCGAAGTGTGGGGTGCAGCCCGTGTGGGCCTGCCCTCTTCTGCATAGGATTACACGAGCTTCAGGCACGACTGCAGTCAGAATTGCGACCGTAGTAGTTAGACGATGGACTACTTGCAGGCGATTTGCCTGCTGTCCTTTCCGACAGTAAGAAGGTCCAGGACTTCGAGGCGGTCTCGGGCTTGAAGCTCAATGACAATAAATGTGAGCTCCTGGTGTTATCGCACAACCACAGAGAGGAAATATCCGCAGTGCGAGCAAAACTACCCAATATCAAGTGGCTAACAGAGGAAAACGTCAAATTACTAGGTGCACCGTTAACTAACGCAGCAGTTGTGGATGCCCTCCAAAAGAGGCTCACAGATGCGAAACGGTGGACGCACACCCAGCCCTGTATCTTCTACGGCAAAGCCTTTCCACGCCTCGTTGAATTTATCTTTTACGATGTTCTCCCTCATACAAGAGAGATTGCCTGCTCCACGTATTCGACAAACTCTTCCGGACGACACTCGAATGCTTACTCAATGTGCGCCTAGGAGACAACGCAGGTGGCCTCGGTGTCCGTACAACTAGAGCTCTGGCCCTATCGTGCTACGTGGGCTCAACCACAGATTTTAAACATCTAATTGTTTCCATAGGCCCGGAAGGTACATCGGAGGTGATCGAAAGGGCTTCGCGTACGAGCCTAAACGAGTTTGAATCGCGGTGGGAGTCTCTACCGGTTTCCCCAACGCAAGAGTCTCTCGACCGCAATGTCGTAGAGCGAAAACAGGCCTCTCTCCTGTCTCAGGCGCAAACCCCGGCTGACAAAGCTAGACTACGAGCTTGCTTCTAAGAGTTCTAGAAGGAGAGTTCTAAAAAAGGCACATCTTTTTTATATGGCTCCTTTACGGGAAATCAGTACAACACTTTGTTGACAACCAGTGCCTACACTATATATATATATATATATATATATAGAGAGAGAGAGAGAGAGAGATAGAGAGAGTATTTATTACTTAACTGTAGGGTTATAGAGATATATAATTAACTGACCATCTAAGAGCTAGTGAGAAGCGCTACCAGTCGAGCCTGTACCCTTTTAATTGCATTATTGCTTGCTGCTCTGAACCGCCAGCGATAGATTAAGTAAATAGTCAAGTGCCCCCTTTCTTCCCGTCGCCAGTTCGATTCGTTTGCCAATCTTCTGAACAGGTGACTGTAGCTCGGGGCCGGGTCCCCTGAGTGTCTCGGATACTAACGACACGAAAATGAACTCGTTAGCGAGCTAGGCATATTTGTTAGCCTTTCGTCGTTCAGCCTTGCGTACTGCAGAACCAGCGGCGGATGCATTTACTTCCAGGTTTGAGGGGGCGCAAGTGTCGGTGATCGTCGCATCTCAAAAAAGCGCCTTTCCCCTATCAAGGGGGATAAGGGTGAGATCGTCCGGCATCTTTCCGTCGTCTCTTGGGAGCCGGCTGGCTTTCGGATACACGGCATTAAAACTGAGCTAAAGGACCGGGCTGTAAACGGATTCATCTCCCTTTGACGGCTTTGCCAACTTAGAGGGATGTTTCCGCCTGCTTCGCCGAAACTTCGTTGCTTGCTTTTCCATATTTATTTCTAGGCCGACCTCTGCGGGGGGTCTGTTTTAGGGCTGGATGCTTCGCAACTCTATGAAAATCTGGTTTGATTGTAGAATATCCTTCTTTATATTTAGCACTATAATCTAGCGCAAGGGAGTATCGGCGGCCCACTGCTGTTTAATATATTTATCAACGATATATTTGAAGTACCAAAACGCCGCCGACTGACCCTATTTGCTGATGATACCACAGCACTCTTTGTGGGCGATTCCCCACAAGAGGTAGAGCAGATGATTAAAGAAGACCTTAAGCGACTCTCAGATTGGTTTAGAGCCAATGGCTTGTCCGTGAATTGGTCGAAGACTGGTGTTATCCAGTTCTTATCGCCTAGAGATGTCCTAAGTATGAACCATGAGACATTTAAATGCGGAAACCACACTCTTTGCATGATCAATAAGACAAAATTCTTAGGCGTTGTCTTGGATTCCAGATTATCATTTGAAGCTCATACAGATCACATTCGTAAAAAAGTTCTAGGAAGCATCGCTGCCCTGTTCAAGAGCCGTAATATTCTGCCCCATGACTGTCTACTCGCCATGTACTACGCCTACGTTCATAGTTATCTGACCTACGCAGTTGAAATATTTGGAATGACTTATATACGTTTTTTATGTCCGTTACATCGCCTGCAAAAAAGAGCCTTGCGCGTAATATTGGGATATCCACCATGGGAATCCATGCGTTATAAATACGTAGAGATGTCGATTCTGCCTTACCCTCTGCAAATAGAGATGTGTGTCGTAACTGAGATCAAACGAATCTTAATGGGAATTCATCCCAACCTGCTTAATCTTTCCTATTCGACATCTACCATGAACACAAGGGGATCACACACGACTTCTCATCTTGTCTGCAGCTTAATGTAACCAATCTCGTTTCTCAATATCAAATCTCGGTGCCACATATTGGAACAAGCTCCCCCCAGATATGCGCGCAAGCTCTTCTTTGACAATATTCAAACAAAGTGCTAAGCAATACTATTTAGGTACCTTACTCTAATATGAGCCGAACACGATAATAATATAATCATAATGACAATAAGTAAAATTATAAGGAAATATGCAATATAAACACTCCATACTAGCCTTTGATGGCTTTGAGGAGCTGTGAACCTATGTACAAATGTAAGCCACTCATGAGAATAATAAAACCTATCTATCTATCTACTCGTAGTGGAACTCCTATTTGTACAGGTTTTAGCAGCACCAAGTCCCTCGACCCCGACTCAATCGCGGTCCGGAAATACAAAACGCACTGCAAATATATTGACTCTTTTGTGATAATATGCTTTCGTATCTCTTTGGAGGGCAGCAAATGCTGTAAGAGTTGAACATTCGGGGCCCAACGCTGCCATGACGCGGGCGTCTTGCTTTTGCGCAGACCTGTATTGGATAGAATTCGTTTTGTGGAAATCGCTGAATACCATATTTCACTTCCTGCTGGGTACACCCCTGCTCGAGCAACCTTATCCACACCGCGTCTTGCTTGGTCCATGCTGGGTGTACACCGATATACTGCTGCACTATATTTTTTGGAAAGAATGGTGTAGTGAATAATTGTGTAGTGTAATTTGTGTAGTGACCCTATAGACGTTCTTTCTTCATGGGACACTGTGCTCTGAGCGCTTGTGCATGCTAAAGACAAGTATGTGTTTCTTGTTATACTTTGACCAAAATTCTGTTGCCTTTGTTCGCTTTGCGGCTCACGTTTTCATAAAAATATGTACATCCATATATACGGTCACGCATATACATTTATTATACTTACCACCCCCCCCCCCTTCTCATGGTATCGTGCCGTAGAAGTCTATTTCAGCAAATGTGTGTTATAATTACTATATGCAGCTCTAGTTTAGATCGAGGTTCAAGCCCTTTGGTAAAAATCTAGTAACTGCCGTGGAACTCAGCCACATAGTTTCTTGCTAAGCGATGTAGGCCTAACATTTCACAAAGGACTTCTACACTGAACCCGAAGCGGTTGGCACCTTCATTGGCCATGCCGCGCAATAGCCTCCCTGTATATTTCAGAAATGTGCAGGCAAGAAGGCTGGTCATTGGAGAAAGGATAGCAAGCCTAATTATCATTGTACATATAAGTGTGCCATCGAGATGCAGAGCTTTTTCAACCGTAATCCTTCCTAGGTAGGATTGTGAATGTCCGTACAAATATAAAATCGACGTACGCTTTACGACGACGCGCAAGGGGGTATAATTAATGCATTTTAGGTTAATTGGCGTCCGTAGCACTAAAGCTGCCATATAGAGTGCTACCGAAACAATTTATTATTTTTACTATTTAATATTTATAATGCTGGGTAGTGCTATGTAATATTGCGTATTCATGTGCAAACCACACATAATATTTCATTTAGCATCTTATACGAATATGAAATCTATCCACGTTACAAGATGAGGAGGAAACAAAGTGACACGTGAACAGCCAACGGCAACCCACGCCTAAATCAATGGTAGCCCGTCAAAAGTATATTGAATAAACAAGCGCTATTTGGTAAACAGTCTTTGTCATTTAGGTTGTTATTTAGGTAACAGTGAAGGCTCCGACGTTCGGGCTCAATTTAATCCAATGATGCCTTAGCTTGGTCGAGGTGCTACATATATTCTATACAAAACGATTCAAGATATATAGGAATTTATTATATTTTTACATCGTATCCATATACATTTGATAAAATAGCATACACAAACTAGCTGATGCAAGCATCAATACCTTAGCAGTGGCACTAATATTCAAGCTAAAACAGGTGCTCCTGCAGACTGTTTTATTAATTTTGCCTTGTAGACGCAGAACAAGCTTTCCTCACTGTAATTTATCGTCACATACATTTTTCGAAGTACAATACATACATGTTTATGCGGTAATGCTACCGACTTGTTCACCAGAGAATGTAGCTCAAACCATATTATGCGGCTCATGACGCATCTGATCGTCTTCTAAACTCTCCTTTTGTAAAAATATCCACATGGATTTAACAGTTTTCACTGTCGGCATGATATGTGTGGTAGTACGTCGGCAAAAACATGACAAAAACAATCAGTACGTAAGTAGTAAAATTTCAAAGCAACAGAAACTTGCTTGCAAAATTGTACATTTTCGTTCAGCAATAAAATATGATTTCATTAAATGCTGGATTCATTTTACGTCCAAAAGCTAGGGCGCCTAAGGAGCGAATGACACATATGTTGCCATGGTAGATGGTGAGGCGCCGCAACTCAGGTAAGACAGGAAGTAGTGTGGAATACTCTCGTGATGAATCTTACTCGTAAAATCGAAATGGCATCACATATTATTTCAGTACAATTTGAACAAACGTATATAAAGTAGTTACAGACAATGAATGCCTATATATATATATATATATATATATATATATATATATATATGTGTATATAATTGCAGTTTTTTATAAAATTGTTTGATTGTAACTACCAACTATCTATGGTGTAATAAACCATGTATGAATTATTATATAGTCGACTAGTAAAATATATATTACTAGTCAGCTGGGAAAATAACTATAATCTCATTATATACTCTGGGCTATAGCAAAAAAACTTTATTTTTTAAACAACGAGCAAGTTCAATGCACGTGGTGAACCTAGCACGACAATGAATTATTCTAAATGCTATGTACAAGTGTGCACGTGACCGTGCAGATGTAAGTGGCATATATGCCGTCACTATCAGACTCATAATTGGCTATTGACCTTTGTGGCCTAAACACCAACCTATAGTGCTAGCTACTGCTATTCCGGCCACATGCACATAATTATAAGCTGTTGGCTGCTGACATTTCTGGAGTTTCACACACTTTTTGAAGCCTCGTTTGATATACAAACTCTGTAAAAGTTAACACTATTTCGTTTTCAGCTTCGAAACTTCGAAAAATAAATCGTCATAATATAGTCGTCATATACAGCGAACTATTGGCAAGGGGCAACCTAGCAGGTTGCCGTTCGTGTTTGGCATGTTCCGTTTCATGTTTGTTGTCACTACATTTTTTTTTGCTTTGTTTCGTTTTATTCTGCTGTTTGTCTGAACTGTCATTATCCGTCCATATATATATATATATATATATATATATATATATATATATATATATATATATATATATATATATATATATATATATAACTGGATTTACTAGATAAATATCTGGATTAAATGAGCCTAAAGTTCCTCTTTTCCAGCAGTGCGATCGTCCGCAGAATCGTGATTTAGGACAGGTGCGTGGTGGTGATGGTCGTCGTCGTTCTTTTCGCCTGCACCATGGACATCGTTGTCATTTTCGCCCTGAGACACCTTTCCGCTTCGATGCTTTTCGATAAACTCGATGACGTTCTGCAGATTTCGCTCGCCGACAAACTTTATTGGCTGCCTTTTATCACCGGCGGGCAAGAAGAACAGTGTGGGATAGCCCGTTATGGCAAATTCATCAGGATACTCGTTATTGGCTGCATCGAGTTTGGCTATCTTCACATCGGAACCTGCAAAGAGTAACAGGTACATAATAACGTAAGAAAAATGAAGATGTTTTTTATGTTTAATTTATTTGTAAAATGCTTTAGATATTCTTTTGTTCCTATTTTGTGATTCTAACCTAAGCACTCCTACAACAGGTCACACACAGGAACACAAAGTATCTAGACGGCATTTGCATTATTTCCCACAGAACCTCTCAAACATCTTAGAGCTCACATAACGAAATTCCAGGTTTGTTAGATATCAAATTATTATTTCAGTGCGCAATAGCTCTAAAGACAAAATGCCGTCCAGTGTTCCAATGTTCCATATAGTCTTGTTCATTGGAGAAAATCGTACTAGCACATTTGAGGAATTATCTTACCCTGAGTTACTTACATAGATACACCTTACAACTCAACCAAGAAAAGCTATTGAACAAGTGAGCTCAACTTATCAAATTGTAAATCAAAACCCATATTGATGGATAACACTAAACTCATTGAAAGGTGTCTTTAAGTTTAGATCAGGGTATCAACCTTTATATTATGCAGTTTAGCATAAGCTAATATTTCGCAATAACATTTTGTTAACACTAAAGCCGGGTGCCCAGAATATAGCCTTGCTGTTCTCATAAGTGACGATTTGTAATAGCTTGGAAGTTAGGAGATCTACTGGTTTTCTCCAAGCACCTTTATATGTTTTTAATAGAATAACGTTACACTCGCGCTGTACCCGATAAGCAGAAATACGCAAAACGGAGCAGTATAAGGCTGACAAGCTTCCATTGCACTATGCGCTGGGAAATACATTTGTATTGATAACATAGGTTAACATATCCAGGGAGGGAAAAAGAAGAGGGAATAAAGATCAATTGAGTAGCAATGGCAGCGCTGTTTGGAACCTGCCGTCGGGCGTAATTCACACACAAACATCTCCGATTTTAACATTTAGCCGAATTCAACGTTATAAAGCTGACAACGTTTAATGAAATGAATGAGCGCGCACGAAAACTTACGAAAAGCCAAAAACGTCTTCCCAAATGTCCTGCCTAACTGAAGACAATGTTCACGTGTATGTATGGACAAGTATCACGACAAGCCTATAAAACTTCGAACGCCTTGGAGAGTGACAAGCATCTAACAGGCAGGCGCTCGAGCAGAACACTGTCTAACATTCATACCCGCAAAAAGCCTACACACAAAGAGCTTCTTATCTCGGGGTCAACAATAACTATAATTAGAAATGCATATATATATATATATATATATATATATATATTATATATATATATATATATATATATATATATAGTATAAACAGAAATAGATGCTGGAAGTTGGACATATATGCAGATATAAAATAGAAAGCGACTTTATTTTCCGAATAAAGGGTGGAAAAGGAGATTAGGTAGGCAATGACGCCCACGAAGCCGCCTTGTTGCGCCTATGGCTACACGCCAGGCGAACATATTATTGATTGTTTCGAGTTTTGCAATACATTTTGGTAAAAACATTACTTGACTTCTACGATTGTTCAGTGTCACATTGAAAAAACGGTCGATAAGATCAGCACTTGCAAGTTGCGCTAGCGCACGCGTGTCATTTTTCTTCACTAAAATCGACAGCGACGGAAAGTTAACAGCATTCGGCTCGATATCACATCTTCTACAGAGCTTTTTTAGAAATCTCCTCTGAACACCTTCGATCATGGCTATGTGCTTGCACAGGTGTGGGCTACAGACGGGTGAGCAACATAAAAGTTTAGATAGCACAATTGCTTTATACGAACGAATATACACATTTGGGTCCTTGATGATAAAACAACGAAACAGCATGTTCACAAGTATAGATGTGGATTTGACTAGTTCTAGTAAATGTGCAGAAAATGTAAGATCCGTTGATATTAAAACACCGAGGTCTCGTGCAACATTAGCGGTGGGCAATATTGTCCCGTTAAGCTCGTATTCCAGATAAAAAAAGCCATGTTTCAAAACGAGATATTTTGAAACGGATAGCTCCATCCCATTGTCGATGCACCACCATATATGCACTGATTTGTCAAATACCAACTTACCTTTGTAATGTTTGGCGATTTTCTTCAAATCCGCCATAAAGTTCTTGCAATGGCCGCAGTCAGGTGCGTAAAACATAATGAAGACATCTTTTTTTTCATGAAGAACTTCCGCTTCAAAGGTTGATCCCACGACGATACGCGCTGCTCCAGACTGTTTTTTAGGCGCAAGCTGCGACTTCCGCAGTGGCTTCAGCTTACCTTCAAGTACGTCTTCAATAAAGCGGCGTAAAACCCCATCATCAAACTCGTCGACAGGCTTCATTGCGAATCTGTGAAATAACAATAGATATCTTTATATCACATATTTATCATATGGGGCCAATCGACACACGTCAAATAAGGATTAACAGGGATATTTTTCTGCATCGCCTAAACAGGGATATTTTTCGCATAAATAGCCTTAATAATAGCCTTAATGTGATACATACACGGTGGCGTTATGCATACATGATAACGTTGCCCAAAATAAACTTTAATCAATCTAGTGACATGCAGGCTTAAAAACGCGTACAAATGCAGCACAACGCATTACTTTGATAAGGAGAGATTTGTTAGTTAATCACATTTCCCTGTAACTATAAAATTCAATAATAAAAATACCTATGAACGATAAAATATAGTGATGATTTATTAATCATTTACAATACGTTTGCACATTCGGCAGTGCTCGCCTGTATATATATATATATATATATATATATATATATATATATATATATATATATATACAGGGTATCAAAACATATCGTCAATACGACTAAACTACTCGTGTTTATAAATTCAATGTTAGCCATATATGCTATATAACGTACCTTTCCTTGGGACTGGCGTAGAATGCAACGTTAACATCGGCCGGACTATCGGCCAGTTTGAGCATCTCGAGTTCGTCAATGAAAGTCTCCTCGTTGGCGACGGCAAAGACGAGTTTGTGTTCCGAATGGTAATCTCGATAGTCTCGAGCAACAGCGAGCACCTCAGAACGGATAATCTGGGACGCAGCTCTATATGTGGCAGGTTCAGGCAAAACACGATAGTTGTTAGATGACATGATCTTAACGTACTTGACATTGACCTTAACGTACGTTGGTAAGGTGCGTGATCTTAGCAACGTTATACACGGATAAAGGGACATCTCAAACAAACATTTGTATATTTTGACGCAGTACAAAATCGTGGAGATCTTGAACTTACACTCTTTGGCAACTGATTGACACGTTCGACTAGTGGTTGTTTTAGGGCCTTCATAAATCCGCAAATCTCTATTTATAAGCATGCAGCTACGGGCTAACTTTGCAACTTTTAGCTATCGTGAAATAAATATTTGCACGAGTATTTGCCGCACGATAGTCGCGAGAGAAAAAGAGAGTGCGTTGACTAACCGGTATTCATGTGAGAAGTTGACGTCGTAGTACACAACTACCATAGGGTACTTGTCGTACTTCCAAAGGTTCTTTCGAGTGCGATGTCCGACAAGCGGTAATCGGTGAGCGTGAAACCAGTCACGCAAATCCTGAGACTTGGCTTTCGAGTTGGTGTACACCAATCGAACCGTCTCGAACGGTGACCGAAGCCACTCTGGCTGGAGGAGGGCGACCGTATCCATCTGTTTAACACCGAGAACCGCATTGACGACGTCAAACTTGTCCGTGTGAACGAACGTAAAGTTGCCCCTCTCAAAGTTAGCTGCCTCCAGAAACGTCTCGAAGAACCGGGATTTCAGCGATTCAAAGGCACCAACCACCAGCGTTTCCTCTGTACGCTTGACGTAGTTCTTTAGTTGGGGTTGGCGTTCAAGGTACTCGCTCGGCAACTTCTCCTGGTCGACCATGTATCCCACGATGCCGCTGTCCTCCCTTGGACCATCGTAGCGAAACTTTACGCCGTAGCGTGTCACAAACAACGTCGGATAGCCTGGAATGTCGTGCTCCTTCGCGAGTTCGTTCTCAGCGCTCCCATCCACCTTAAATACGGGAATGCGATCCGCCCGTGAGGCAAGAGTCCGGGCCGCGCGTTCCAACTCCGGCTCGAGCTGTTTGCAGTGAGCGCACCAGGGAGCGTAGAACTCGACCAGAGCCAGCTTTTCCTTGGCCAGCACCGAGCTGAAGTTCTGCGCCGTCAACACGCTGACGGCTGAGGGCGGCAGTTTGTAGTTCGGATCACTGAGTTTCTTCATCTCGTCAACAATCGCCTCAACCGACAGGCCACCCTCATACTCCTTGTGTTTGCCCTTCTGGAACACCAGTAAGGTGGGATAGCCAACAATAGCAAAGCGTTTGGCAAGCTCCGTCTCGACGGTCGCATCGACCTTGGCCAGCGGGATACGGGGAATCTTGTCACTGCCTTTGAGGCGCGTGGCAGCTCGTTCATACTCGGGCGCCAGCTTCTTACAGTGGCCACACCACGGCGCATAGAAGTTGACCAGTATGATCGGCTTTGCATTCACAATGATGTCGAAGTTGTCCTCGGTGAGGATCAGAACGTCCGAGTCCACTTTGATATCGATCGTCCCTCCGTGGCCTTCCACAATTGGAATGTCTGTCTCATCTTGGCCCTGGTTAGAGGAGGCATCCTGCGTGTCTGTGGCCAGCGTGTGCGCCGCGAGGCTCAAACAAATACACCACCACCAACGCCTCATATTGTTGGCGGAGAGGAAACGGATCAAACGTACTTGTGAGATGTTGTACTCTTCTAGCGTTACTGCCACTGCGACTTCATTGATGGGGCCATATAGGTATGTTTCAGACAGAGCATACCTTAGCACTGCGGGCCATAGATATATGTGTGTGCCACAAACGTCATGTTACTAGAATCAGATACATCTACAGAGAGAGATAGAAGTCAAACGGTTGTCACGTAGATTGGGAATATTGCGCACTGACCGGTTGAATTCTGCAGATATCGGCCGCGTGGCCGGCCAATCGCTAGAAACTCAGCTTGTTGTTGTTGGTGCTGCTGCCACTATTGCTATAATATATCGATCAAGATTTGTCGACGAGCGAAGAAGAAGAAGAAGAAGAATAGCCAGAAGTTTGGAGCGGCGGCTTCGACCGGGGGGGGGGGGGGGGGAATACTCCACGCGGCACTTCGTGAACTTCAGTCGGACTTCGACTCGCTCGCTCGGCTTCTCGGCTTGACTGCACCACAGAAGAGCACCGAAGCTATTCGAGGTTCGTGAACGGAACTGGTTCCGCGTGATTGTTTATTGTAACATGCCACGCACAGCTGCTGCTGCTGGTGAACCCTTCTTCATTCACCTCGGACGGCGGAAGAAGATGAGGCCAGCATCTAAATGCTCATGCCGATTATCTGTTTTGTGTTCTATAAATCAGTACTGCCCGGATATTGATAGTGATATTACGGCACACTGTGTGCTTTGAGTGTCATATATTGATTTTGGGTCTGCAATAGAATCAACCCACCAACGAAGGCCCTCCTGTCGTCGAAACACTGCCGAGAAGCTAATGAGTTGAAGAAAAACAAGAATATCTAACATTGGATTTGCTCCGACTACAGTATCGGCAGGAGACTCTCTTCAAAGAACCCGTGGGGGCATTGCTCTTGGCCGGCTGAGGGCGAGGGTCTGGCGCGCCGCTCCTCGTCGACATCAGCGACGAAGCTTCTACTGGTTGCTGCTGATGTTTCGGCCCACTCACTCGTCGTTTGACGCCAACGCTTTTCCATATAGGCAAATGATGTTACTAACACAGCGTGGCGTGACATCATGGTTTATTTTTGCGGTGTTGTTGTATATGAAATCCATACTATGCCTTAACAATGATGACTGTTTCGTGAGGCTTACGCTGCAATCATATGTTTAGGGCACATCGGACAAGATAATCGCTTGTTAGTGTCGAGCCCGGTGGCGTAGTGGATTAAGTCTAGTAGTGCACTGTTCTAGTAAAACCGATGCTAGTGGCGGTGTGGTCTAGGAGTCTTTTTTTTTAATTTTTAGTTAAACCGATGCTAGTATAATTCAATGACATAGTTTTAAAAAAAAGTTAAACTCAAAACATTGAGCTAATAACGCACATTAGAATTATATCTGTTTCAATATGAGAGAGTACGATTCACATGCAATATACGTTCATATTTTGTCGCCGATTGCGTAGATTTCTCCTTCTCTTGGGTTTTTTTTGGCTATGTCTCGCGTTGCATCTCGCTTTCTCTCTCTCCGCATCGCTCGCCACCGAAGCGCTCGCTTGATCGACGTGGAAAGAAGAAGGAGAAAGAGGCGGCTTTCTTTACGTTCTAGCCCCCCTGCACTTGAATGGCCGCCACTGTTTAAAATTGGCGCGCTTTGCGACGGCCGCTAGTTTAGCGGGCGACTGCAGCGCCCTCTGGATTCTCTCTGCGTTTTCGGCTCAGACCGAAAGGTGTGCACGTATTGTGTGTGTTTGCGGATTTTCGTTCGTGTAACAACGAGTTCTCGGTGAAAAAACGGAGTTTCTCTATTATGACATTTGAGTCAGCCCAAAATGGAAAAGGTCTAGTGCAGCAAGTAAGTACCATTTCGATCCTATTTCCGAGCAATCATGCAGTCGAAAGCGCATTCAGGCCTAAGGAGGCCCGACGAGGACCACTGCCACCAGGCAGGGCAGGCGGCGGAGGCACGCCGCGATGTCGCTTCTCGTTGCCAATAGATCGACTGTTTGGTCGCCAAAACCATTACCACCACGAGGACCCGTAATTACGCGTAGATACGTAGATAATAATCGGCATCATCGCCTCGGGCTTCGGGCTGGTTGTCGCCGCTTGGTTCGGTCGGTCGCTCGCTGGTCGACGCGGGTCGGGCTCGATCTTGTGGCGGCGTTCTTCAGCGTCGCTTCGTGGGTGGCGACGCCGCCTGCGACAGTCGCAGGCGTCGTCGGCTCTCGCCGTGTTCATGGATCGATCGTGTTTGCTTCGTGGTCGCTGATGTCGATCGGTTCGGTCGATATCATCGGCATTCTCTAGGCTAGATGTTGGTAGCGCCGAGCGATTGGCCTGTGGTGTATCACGTTGTCGACGCGACGACGCTCGAGTTACCGAGTCTTGACTTATTTGCTCGTCGGCACCGTGACTCCTAATGCCGTTACTACAGCGTGTTCGTCGTAGTTTAATGTCGCCTCACCGGTTTTTTTTTAAAAATATCTATTATAAGGCTTACAAGAATAATAGCAGCCGAAAAGTTATACTTGTTAGTAATCATGGCAGTGGTTGTAGCAGCCACAGCCACGGCCGCCTTCTAGTAGTACTAGTAGAAGATCCCAGTTGTTGCGATGACTCATTAACAGCACTGGGCAGTCTCAGATTATGATGCCGATGACGAGAAAAACAATGATGCTTTTTCTGTGCGTGTTTTTGTTGTTGGCGTTTTTCGGCGTTTTCAACTTGCTTGACATGACTGCAGACAGATAGACATCGTTCGTTCTAATCATATTTGCCCGCATTTCAACGTAGATCCTTTATACGCGTTTGAATGCGTGTTATCATGAGCAATCAACTCGTTCCTAATAGCTGTAGCTGCTAATGCTAGCCTAGCACTACCACTGCTACAAAGTTGTGTTCGGCATGCCGGTCTATTGCTGTGTATGATCGGCGCATTAACGCCATTGTCACAATAAATAATAATAACAATTTCCACTGCCACCAAAATGGCCGCCTTCAACATCATCGTCCGCGTCGGGCACGTTTTCGCCAAGTCTCTCCTCCCTGTGCTCGCCCTGCTTCAGGCGCAAACGGTTATGCCTAGTTTGTCGATGCTTTCTCGACCCCCCCGCCTCCCCCCCTCCCCCCCATCTCTACCACTTTTACCCTCAATCTCTTCACCTCCTGTTGCCGTCCCGTAGCGTCAACCTATCATAGCGGAGCGAGACTCTAGAATAGAAGCTTTTCTCTATTATTGCTGACCCTTTCGGCATCGCTCGCGTTCGTCGCGATCGCCAATTGCGGTGGCCGTGTGGCGTCGCTTCCTTTTTTCGGCCTATTCGTCATCGTCAATTGTGTAGCGTGTCGGCGTGGTTGGTGGCTGGCGGCGGCGGCGGCTGCGGTCGTTGTCGTCGTGCTGGAACAACGACGAAATAATGGCCGTTCTCCCTTCTGCTATTCTTCCAACCCCAATTGTTTGCCTCATGTTGCCGCTGCTGTTGGCGGCGGCTGCTGCTGCTTTCGTAGACCCATTCTGGTTATAGCAGCATTTCATTCGTCCATGCATCCATGCATCCATCCATCTATTCATATATGTATTCATTTATTTGACCGAAGTCCGTCGGCGGTCGGCGAGGCCCTTCGTCTACGGCAACAATTTAAGTCGTTGTAGCCGTTGGCTTCGTTTACATAACGAAAATGCATCTCTTTCTCCCTCTCTCTCGGTTGCTGGGTCTAAGCAACTCGACTCGAACTTGAGTATGTGAGGTGGCTTAGCTTGCTGCCAATGGCTGGTTATTACTACTACTACTACTTAGTAATCTAACTAGCCAATGGCGCGAGAATCAACAACAACAACAGCAGCAGTAGTAAGAGAAAGAGGGAGGAAAAAGTGAAACAGCAGAATAATGGTGAAGACAGCGGAAGACGCGACCAGCCGCGTCAACGGCGTAAATTGTCCCCATTCATAGTTGTGCAATTGGAATTGTGAAATATATTTGAAAAACATACTCATATATATATATATATATATATATATATATATATATATATATATTGATTGCTAGATACATCAGAATATAGCCATTTTAGACGATGTCACCGTAAGACCGGCAACATCCTGGTAGATGACAATGATGACTAGTGTACTAGCCTCCTAGATTACGCCCCCACACACACAGACACACATATATATATATATATATATATATATATATATATATGTATGTGTATCGATTGATAAATATGAGCGACGCAACCGGAAAGATGATCACCACCATCACATATAATAAATACTTATTATACTTATTACGTTGCTGCTACATTCTACAAACAACGTGATTCTACCGCGCCGGTTAGTGTTGTTGGTGTTGTTGTTGTTGTTGTTTGTTGGCGTATTTCAACAACGAACTTGTATGACGAACGAGAGAGAACTAACTACGCGTGGGGTCTAACTATGCGTTGCGGGCACGGCACACCGGTGGCGGTGGCGGTGGATGCCGTGGTGTCATGAGCATAAAGGGCTGATGATGCAGCGCGCAGGCAGCAGTTCGTGTTCAGCTATGACTTAAATCGTAGCTCTTGTATAGTTGTCGTTGCCGTCATCATCATCATCGTCGTCGTCCTCGACGTCGTCGTCATCGTCGTCGTTTTCCTCGTGGCTGTAAGCTGTGCTCATTGGTGTCGTCGCCGTTGTCGCTGCTGCTGCTGCTGCTGCTGCTGCTGCCGCTGCCGCCGCTCCAAGATCATCATCGTCATCATCACGAGCAGCCACAGCAGTTGTTGTTGTTGTTGTTGTTGGTGACGGTGGAGTTTTCCCGCCACAGCAATAACAACAACAACAGCATGACCAGTTGTTGTTGTTGTTGTCGACGACGTAGCAGACAGACACCACTGCTTGGCTCATCGTTGTCGTCGTCGTTGTCTTCGGCGCCACCGCCGTCGTCATAGTAGTAGTAGTAGTAGCTGGAATAGTAGTAGTAGTAGTGGCAATCATTTTAATCTTCTTCTTTGTCGTTGTCGTCGTCGTCGTCTTTTTTCTCGTCTGATTATTCTCCTTATCATCATTAGCTGGAATAGTTGTCGTCACTGTTGTCGTCATCGTCGTCGTCGCCGTACTGCCAGCATTAGCAGCAGCAGCAATAGTAAAGGCGAACTCGGCATGGTTGGCGACGTTGTTCTCTCGCTCTCTCTTTCGCTTTTTGCCTCACTCTGAGTGTGAGCGGATGCTGAGTCAGAGCGAGGGAGAGAGAAAGAACGGGGGGGGGGAAGATAAAGAAAGTTCGTGTGTGAACGGGAGAAAGGGACAGAATGAGAAGAGAGAAAGCGGGAGCTAGAGACAGGGGGAGAGAGCAAAACGTGTTGTGGTCGTTGGCCGCTTGCTCGCTCACTTGTTTGTCCGCTCACTACCGATTCACTCGCTGGTTTCAATCGTTTGGTCGTCATGATGGCGATGATGATGATGATGGTTGCAGCGGCGGCGGCGGCAGGGGCGGCTCATTCGTTGCATTCGATGGCTGCATTGAGCCATCTCTAACAACAACATCAGAAACAGCGACAGCAGCATTAACGGCTGTCGTAATGATACTGCTGCTGCTGTTGCTGTTGGTGGTGGTGCAAATGGTGGCAGCGGCGGCAACGGCAACAACAACAACAATAACAGCAGCAGCAGCAGCAGCAACAGAAGTTGTTGTTGTTTGTAGTCTTGTTGTTGTTGTTGTTGTTGTTGTTGTTAGCAGTAGCCTCGTTGCGATGCATCGCCGTCTGTCCGGTCGTCGTGACCATCACCACTTCCATTACTACCACCAACACTATGACCACTATCACTAACAACAACAGAGCCACCACCACCACCACCATCTTCGGCAACAGCAGCTGCTGCCGTCACCGCTGTGGCCGCTAATAAAGCGCTAGCTACCTACCATGCATCAGTCAGTCAGCTTCGTCAGAAGCTGTTTCTGATGATAGTGGACGACACACTGGTGGCATCGGCATTGACGGCACCACCACCAACGGCTGCTGCTGTTGACAATCAATCCCTCCTACCAACCTACCTGACGATTTGGCCAACTCATCCGTCGGTCCTATCGATTGGCTGGCTGGATTATTGGTTGGTAGGTCGATCAGCCGATTGGTTCACTGTTTGGCTGGTCCGTCGGTCGGACGGTTAGTAAACGGAACGAAAGAATAAACGAACGGACGACCGATTATTGACGTTTGCTTATTTGTTGTTTCGTGGTTGAATATCGTCGGCGGCGGCGGCGCCGGCATGCGGGTTGACGGGTTAAACGGCGGAACTCCACCACAACCACGACGGCAACAACAACAACAACGACGAGTTTATTCTCGTTTCCCTCACGCCATGCTGTTCCTCTCCTCCCTCTCTCTAAGTAATGTTCTTTCTCTTTCCTCTCCTTCTCGTTGTTTTGGAAAGGCTTAATAGCGGCCAGCCGATGATACATTGTCTGTACTAATTAAGCCACGATTCTTCTCGCTTTGAGAAAACTCGTCTTCTGGCTGACGTGCATCGTCGTCGTCGTCTGACCGTGTCGCCCCTCTGCCCTCCACTCCCCGTCTTCTGTCTCGTCGTCTCATTTTACTGTGCATTTTACTGCCAGCACTCGCTTTGACACTGCATCATCTTCCACAACAGTCATACGGACGGATGGTTAGCTAATTCGTTGCACTCACTCACTCAGTCACACACGCAACCATAATCACCCTCGCTCACAACGAATCATATACTGCTGACTTTACGACACTGCTACAGAATCCCTCTCACAACCCCTGTTTTCTTATTTAAACACGCTACAACCGATATATATACATATACATATACACATATACAGACCTACATAATACCATCTGTGTTTAAGACGGCGGTCATTCTTGTATATTGCAAGTTACCCTGGTATTTTTCCTGCTGGCTCTCTGCCGCGTCGGCAAGCTTTTCAACAGCAACAACAGCAACAATGATGAGATTAATAACACGAGTAGTAATTATGGTGACGGTCGCCACGCCGTCACAGGCAATACCATGGCAGACTGCCAGGAACAGTGTCATTAGAATGCGAACCACGTGGTGCGTATAATCTGATCATTGGTCGATGTTGTTTCTCTGAAAGCTTCGTCACAACCGTCTGCCCCTCGTAGTAACATAGATATGCCATGTGCAAATTTGGCATCATGTTGTGCCATCAGTACGTCCGAGGTCTAGTCATTATACGTTTCAACTTCTTTTCCTCCTTTACTAGGCATCTCGCATGTCCAAGTGATCGCGTTGGTCACGTCGTGATCGTGATCATTGTAGTTAAGTTCGTTGCACTCGAGACTGGCTACCCATGCGTATACTTCTCATGATCTTGATGTGCTGCTGGTAAATAAAATACCTGTATGCACAGATAGCACAACTAGCTAAACTGTATTAGCGATGATGACATAGTCATTTTATACAGTTTTGAATTTTGCCAGTTATCTGCCTAGTTATGGCGGTTTAACTCTAGCCTAGAAGCATGACATTATGGGTCTTCTATTTAAATGAGCAAGATGACGTTACCATTATTATACCCCACTTCGCTAATCTGCTCAATGACGTGTGGTACGGAGGTTCTGAAGACAACATATCCTTGCATTTAATGTTGTAAATTGCTATACGTTTTAGGGTTACCTATGTATAACCTAAAATAAGTTGTATAATTTTTAACTTCATTGTTTGTGTGTGTAAAACAATTTCATTGTTACTATTATCATTGATCGTTTTTAAACAACAAGCATCTCTTTATGTGATGTATTTACTAATACTGTTTTCACTCATTTTTATTGTACTTGCTGGCCCCCGTCAGGCGTAGTAGAAGTAGTGTAGTTCGGAGGTGGGGATCCGCGAATACAAAGACAACGACGATTGCAAATCGTAATCATGTTGATCGCGTAGTCTAATATTCGCAAGACTCTTGTTGACGTCGTCGCTTTTCCTGGCCGAGCAGGAGATGCCTGACTAGGCTGAATTCCACCCATCCATGCATCCATTCGATTGATGGATGGATGACTCCTGTAAACGACTGAACGGCCCAACGCTGTTGTGGTTGTTGGCGGGGAGCCGGTCGGGCGGTTGGTGAGTGTTGGCGCTGTTCGATATCTATGTGAGACGACGCTAGTATGCTGTATCTCAAAACTTCGTTTCATCTATTTATGGCAGAAGGATTTGGTTGGCCGGGCAGATGACGATGATGATGGTGATGACTGCCGGAATTCATCTAACGGCGACGGGTCGGTTCGCGCCAAGGCGTGTTGTCGAGTCGGTTGCAGTTGGTGGCAAAAAGTACTACCATCTATTTACTGTTCACTATTATTGCCAAGCATCTTTGTGTTTCCGTTTTTCTCTTATAACGCCCGGTGGAGAATTTCATATTCTATCGCGTGACGCGATTGTACCAATGCTCGTTAAAATTGTGTATGTGTTTCGCGATTGCAAATAGAAAGTGAATACATGTAGAACTACTCAATCGTTTCCCTATCATTAGTGATGCCCTGCTAACGTCGTCTTTACTAGATTTGCCAAACCATCGAACGCCAGTTGGCTTAGAGCATCGCTACATTTGATCTCACATGTTTTGTCGCGTTAATTGTGGCACCCTATGTTGTTCGATTTGCGTCTGCTGACTTCTCTCAAGATGATGACAACGGTCGCGGCCATTAGCACCAGCACACAAACACAAAGCGCTCTTTCATTCACGACCAAAAATATGCCCCCAAACCTGCTACGCCACAAAGTGTGGAAAAACTCCAAAAGTATCTTTTTATATGGATGTTCGTGAGTGTGCGCAAGGGGGGGGGGACGGATATCCAGTTTCGACTTACCATTGGTCGATCCTGTTTGTCCAATCGGCGCCTACACCTATCACGTAGATGACAGTTGTCGTAAGCGGCCGCTTAGGACAGCTCACTCTGCCCACTCATTCTGCACTTTATAACGCCTGCAAATGTCTCATCCGCCAACTGCTGGTGTAAATGAGTCATTGAATTGTACTCTGGGCAGTGGTGTTATTGGTGTGCACACAGACATAGACAGATTAGAGGTTCATAGACAGATAAGAGGTTCATAGACAGATAAGAGGTTCCCGCGCCCATAATTCGGTTACGACCGTCGTGAAACTTCGAGGCTTGCTTAGTTCGTAAATATCTACTTCTATCGAAATCAATGAAAATATAATTTGCTAACACGGGCAATGTATGATGGTTTCTTTTGTTGCATTCGTTTCAGGTGGCTGCTCTAGACTTGAAAGGCGACTCCGGCCAAGGCGCTCAGTCGCAGGCCGATTCGGCCAAGCCCGGTACGTATATCACCCAGCCCGAATGAATAGTTCCAAGTAAATCTTTTTAATTCGTATATATATATATATATATATATATATATATATATATATATATATATATATATATATATATATATATATATATATAATTAGTTGGCAAACTTGTGAGCGCTAGGTTATAAGCTATAACAACTACTAACATCAAGTGTCTTTGTGTTGATGCTATGTCGTTGTCGACTGGCTCGGCTTTGCGGTGATTGTGCGTCTGAACGCTGCAGCGAAGTACATCCCTCCGGCACTTCGAGGCGGCGTTGGCGGAGGGGGTGGCGGCGGAAATCCTCCGCCACTAGACTACGGTCCGGATCGCCGGGGCGGCGATAAAGTCGGTCCCCGCGGCGGTGCCGGCGGCGCAGGCCCTGGTTACGGCAGTGCCGGCAGTGGCGGAGGATTCGGCCGTCGGGACGGCCCTCCTCCTCCACGAGACAGTACGTTTGTTTGTCTGTCTGTTTGTTCAACAATTATAGCCTTTCGTGCAACAACCATGTATCTATTCAACGAGCATCGTAATACGCTGACTTAACAGCGCTCATAGATGTGCATTGACCTATCTTCCTTTCCCCCCATATTATGATTATTATATTAAGTGCACCATAGATGATTATCATCATCAGTAGAAGTATCGTCATATTATATATATATATATATATATATATATATATATATATATATATATACACATATATAGCATCAATCATTACACAGAGTATCATAACACTTGTACAATATATGCTCGTTATCATTATTTTTATTATTTATATTAGTAGTCTTTGGTTATCAGCACTTTACGAGGTGCGCGATAACTATTATAAAAATCGCCCTAACGACAATGCTCATTGAGAATATTAATTTCTCAGTAACTATGGAGTGATACAATTATGGGACGATAATTACGATGTTTGCAAACATGTTTTTGTGTGATGCCAGTAGGATTACACAAAGTAAATCTATGTATTAACTGGTGAATATCGCCTGTATCATGTAACAACTCTAGCTACATATATATTATCAATTTTCTATATATACGCGTTTTCATTGGATGTTCGCTTATGTTCTTGCAGACTATCCCCGTGGTGGCGGTGGCTTCGCCGGGCGCTACGACAACGGCGGTCGTCGAGAATTGTAAGTCTGCATAATAAATGTGTTTATAAAATTTCTGCCAGCAGTTTAAGTAACGATTGTCTGCTGATGTGAAATGGCTTTAAAGGAGCTTCGAATGCTCGCAGCTCGAGCGTTTGTTTCGAATCAGGCCACAAACAGGACTTCTACGTACTCCGACACTATGAGTGTTATTACTTGTTTCTCAGTTCTACAGGCTCCCGTTCACTGTTTGCTTGTTCGTTCGGACTTAGTTCAGTTCTTGTTCCGCTTTCCGTTTGTTCGTTTGGCGACTCTTCTTCCTCTCATGCGGCGCATGTGTCTCGGAGCTGTTAATATTGATTTGGCAGTTTTATGCGACATTTTGTACGAAGGCGAATTCATTTGCATATTTGAATATTACGTCAAATAGTTGTGTTAGGCTGTCGTGGCTGTCGTTGCTATTATTCAATCAAGCATCAAGTTAACATCGTGTGTCCTTCTCTGTCATCACACACTGTTACCGTTCATGCAGCGGCGGATCAAGTTGGAGGGGCGGTGAGGAATACCATGACGGCGGCCGAAGGTAGGTTGTGTGAAAGTGAACGGTCGACGATGAGCAGCTGCGACCTGCAGTTTTTTGCGCTACACGTCACCTGTCTCCATACATAATTCCATCAATCATTCCATTTCGATATATTATATCAATTCATACATTTATCGCCACCAACCTTGACCGGTTCGGCGACCTACCAGTCTTCTTCCCATAAACATCTCGATCACAATGGTACCATGCACGCGGCGAATATTCGTGGCGAAACAACCTTATGGTTCAATTATCAATCCGACAACCAACCGTTATGAGCCAAAGGAGGTGCTTTAAAGACTACGGTGAAATTGCGCAGCAGTTTGTGAAAATCTCAAATATATGGATTGTGCAGGCAGTCGCAAGGCAAAGAGGCAAACACCAAAAGAGAGTCACGCTTACTTTTGAAGTTTGGTTTGGCTAACGGTCGGCAGTTGACAATCAAGTCATTTGACAGGATAAAGTTATACGGCAGGTCAAGATGACTGTAGCACATTCGCAATCGATCTAGTGGTGCAAAGGTAGTCGCTCGTTTTGTTACGATTTTGTAATAATTGTGCATGGATGATGTATGTCTATGTAAAAATGCGTATTTGTTGTCGTTTTTGTATAGCGATTTTGGCCGCGGTTATGGAGGAGGCCGAGGTCCGGGCGGAGGTTACAGCGGCCGTGGAGGAGCCCGGCGGCCGGACGACTGCAACGATTGGACCAAGCCTCTTCCGCGGGACGAAGCTCTCGAAATCGAGCTGTTTGGGCTACCCGACTCGAGTCGTGGGGGTTCGGGAATAAACTTCGAAAAGTACGAGGACATTCCCGTTGATGTATCGGGCAACGATGCACCGCCTCCGATCAACAACTTCACGGAGTGCGGCACGATCTGCGAGTTGTTGCGCAACAACATCGAGCTCGCTTGCTACACGGTGCCGACGCCGGTCCAGAAATACGCCATCCCGATTGTCATGGCTCACCGGGACTTGATGGCCTGCGCTCAGACAGGCTCAGGCAAAACGGCGGCGTTCCTTATACCGTCAATCAACAAGCTGCTCCTCGATGGTCCACCAGAGCGCATTCCTCAACCGTTGAAGTACACTACTCGTCAGAAGCAATATCCACTCGCACTAATCCTGTCGCCGACGCGCGAATTGGCCGTGCAGATCTACGACGAAGCGTGCAAGTTTTCGTACCGTAGTCGCGTGCGTGCGTGCGTCGTGTACGGTGGTGCCGAACCGGTACAGCAGATGAAGGATTTAGACAAGGGCTGTCAACTCCTGGTGGCTACGCCTGGCCGTCTACTGGACATGATCGACCGTGGAAAGGTTGCTCTCGATCTTGTGCGTTTCTTTGTGCTTGACGAAGCTGACCGTATGCTTGACATGGGCTTCGAACCACAGATTAAAAAGATCGTCTATGAGACGCAGATGCCGGAGGTTGGCGACCGCCAGACGCTCATGTTCTCGGCCACCTTCCCTAAGAAGGTTCAGGAGCTTGCTACCAGCTTCTTGCATGACTACATCTTTCTTGCTGTTGGGCGTGTGGGTTCTACGTCGGAGAATATCACCCAGAAGATCGTGTGGGTTGAGGATTCGGATAAAAGAGAGTTTTTGCTTGACCTCCTGGAAGCTGCAGGACTTCGTTGTGGCCCTCACGGTTTGCCGCCCAAGGCATCCGAGGCTCTAACGCTGGTCTTCGTCGAGACCAAAAAGGGCGCTGACAGTTTGGAGAACTTCCTCCTAAAAGAAGGCTACCCGGTAACATCAATTCACGGCGACAGAAGCCAGGGCGAGCGCGAGGACGCTTTGCGTAGTTTCCGTAATGGCCACACGCCGATCATTGTGGCAACGGCTGTCGCCGCTAGGGGTTTGGACATACCGAACGTGAAGCATGTCATCAACTTTGACCTTCCGACCGACATCGAGGAGTACGTGCATCGCATAGGTCGTACCGGCCGTGTCGGTAACCTGGGACTTGCAACCTCGTTCTTCAACGACAAGAGCCGCGGCCTTGCAACGGATTTGGCCGAGCTTCTGCTGGAAGCTAAGCAGGAGACGCCGGACTGGCTCCATGGCCTGGCAAAGGATGACAGGCACTCCTTCGGCCGCAGTAGCCGTGGTGGAGGTGGAGGTGGCGGAAATCGTCGTTTCACGAGTGGAGGCTTTGCTTCACGAGATTATCGTCAAGGTGAGTTTAGTATGCCTGGTCCTCATTTTCACCACTAGCCATAAACGTCTCAAGTTACTTGGAATTTGTTGCAGTTGTATCCGAGACTCGCTGAACTCGTGATAGCTGACTAACTAGCATGTTTTATTAAAGATTTGATGTTAAAGTTTAAGAAGATTAAAGTTTTGCTTTGTGTTATGTTGCATGTTTATATACAGTAAAATGACGTTATTTTCCTCATATGGCTTTTAAGGCCATTTGTTGTTGTTTTGCTGCGTCGTGGATGCTAATGCGCAACGTGTATAACGAATTGTACATTATCAGTAAACGTTATTTTGTTTAGTTATTGCTGTGCTGGTACCGTGAACGGTGTTGCAGGAGCAGCAGTAGTAGTAGTAGTATTCTCGTCTATGTATTTGGTCGAGTGCTGTCGTGCTGAGTGGGTGCTTGTGTGGTGGTGCTAATTATGATGATGATGACTGACGTGTTGTAACTGTATCGTGTCTATTTGACAGGCAACTTTGGCAATCGCAACACAAGTAGTGGCGGAGGCGGAGGCGGCGGTGGCGGAGTCAGTGGCGGAGGCGGCGGTCGCAGCAGCGGTGGTCCCTCATCTGGTGGTGGAGGACATCGTAATGGTGGCGGTGGATACGGCGGTGGTGGCGGCGGCGGTGGCGGCGGCTATGGAGCCTCGTCGAGCGAATGGTGGGATTAACCAGCAAATGACCGTCTGCTACCCGTTGACGCTGACGCTGACGACGACGACGAGAACAACAACAAAAACAACAGCAACGATGATGATGATGACCTCACTGCGTTAGACAGACGAGTTGTCGAGGCGAATCGGCCAAATTGACGATTGTAGCCGACGACTGCTGACTGGAATGACGAACGGTGGAGGGACACCCGAAGGAACGGCCAAACACTATTCTACTACTACTACTAGTATACTTCCGTTACTACAACTACTCAGTTTTTCACAAGAAAACCTGCGGCAGGCTAATCATAGATAGGCACACACAGACACATCGTGATGGTTCGGTGAACTAGGATGAGAGAATATCCGTAAACAAAGAAAGTACCAATCACAGGAATCAGAGAGCGAACACGAAAAAGGAAGAAAAATAATTACACCAACAGCAAACACAGCAAGAGGTGTCGGCGCCAGCAGCAGTTGGGCAGAGGTAAAACATTGAATTCACTAATGGTGGGATGCAATCGGCGTCTCCCCGAGATTTGTCGGGTAGGTGAGCCTAATTAAGGAATCATTCCTACCTACTCAGGGTGAATGATCTTCGGTGTCATCGTCTCTCGTCAAATCAGGAAAAACAAAGCCGCAAAAGGAATTCGCGAATTAGTTATGGACCAGTCGCTGTCATGGTTACTGATGATTGTGCGAATGACTGATATTCGATCTAAAAAGGTGGAGCGAGCAAGAGAGAAAGAACACACGCGAGAAATATATAAATATATTGTTAGGGCAAGGGGGATGTGTAACAATATAATAGGAACATCTAAATATTGAGCATCCTAACAATAATAATAATACTACGAATACATAATAAACGACTGAAAAATGAAACCGTTGTCAGCGATTCCCCATAGGGAGCAACTATTTTTTGTTTGTTTATTTGGCGACAGTCCAATGATTGCCACGAGCGGCGCTCGCAGTGCGTATGTGGGCATATGTGAGCCACTCGAAAGCTCGCTTGAAAGTTTCGTTTTTGCCTAGGAAGATATCAGGAACGTTCGCTATCAGCGTATATGATCCACCTTCAGTCGAGGATTATCCTTTGAATGAAGATGAAGAAGAGCTATAGGTTAAAGAGACAAAAACGATAATGGATAAGCACAAGCTTTGCTAGCATTATGCAACCAAAAGCTATTTTTTTACAAATTAGATTAGAGATTATTCTAGAGCATCAATTCAATCAGATCTAGCACTGTACCCGTTAAAATGTATGTGGGGCGCCTATTGGAGTTCACTTATTATTTACAACAATAGAAGTCAAACCAAAATTATAAATAACCAAGAAAGGAAAGTTGGAATTAAATGAAGATTATTATAGTAAGTTCTGTAGCACTGTGTAGCTTTTAGTCTCCAGGCGTTTAATGCAAAGCTCTTACAGGTACAGGCGTGCAATTTCTTCATTGTCTTACGAAATCGTGCGTAACGCAACATACCTTATATATATATATATATATATATATATATATATAACATCGTTACGCCGACGAGAAAATACATACAGTGGGTAAAAGCATACACTAAACACCTGGGTTTTATAGCTGGGCCAGTAGCATTTTGGTTTCTGAATTCGGCTAGTAATATGCTATGAGGATTGATCAACACTACTAATTTAGCTGAGTGGGCAGGTAGGCGGTATTTAAGGTGATGGGGTTTTATTGTACTTCCGTAATATTTATTTGCAATGGATGTTATCCAATTACGCTATAATCGTCGTTATGTTTGTTCGTATTCGAAGAATAGCTGTGTGCCGTATAAAACGACGCGGTCGTTTTGAACTACCATCAATGGTGACTATTCGATTTGCGGCAAGCTATGACCGAGGCGACAGATACAAATCAGCGGAATGTTTGCTTCAAGGGACGGACAGACTCAGTTCGAACAATGATAGCCGCCGACCATATAGAGAGACGAAAACCATTTTACTACTGTGTTTGCAGTCTTCAAGTTGTGCATGTTCACATGTATATCAGTTACTGTCTTCAGTGTCCGCGTATAGCAGAAAACGATACGAAAGACCAGAATATCCACAAATCCGCCAACAATCGGCGGATGTTGAGATACATTGAAGGTCGAAAAACGGAAATGGAGATAACGCCACGTTGCATAGCCGAACCACACCGATCGTCGCCAGACTTCACCTATACCGCTGCATCAATATTTACATTTGCACTTATCGGCAACGATAATACACGATTGCTTACAAGTTAGATAAACCTTTGAGCAAAAAACAATGAAGCATTGGCGTTGGCTGTCCCACGAACAACAATAACGAACAGGTGTACGTTGACAGAGCGACATTCAGCAATCGCAGGTGTGAGAGGCAACTACATTTGAACCCCATCCGCGTGCTTATGGAGAGAGATTTATTAGTCAGTTTGTCGGAGGAAAATTATTGTGAAGCCATTAGGAAAAGCTAAATAACGAAGGATTTGACGGTGCACAGGTCATTCTACTAGATCCACCGGATGACCCGATGCCACCTAGCTGCGCCTTCACAACCACCAACAGAATTTCGTTTATAGGTCAATCAGCGCGACACCGTCCGGTACTCGCCGCTATCCTCAGCGAACAGAAAGCATGTTTGGGAAAGCACAGGAAATTACAACTCAATAGCGTTGCATATACGTGGTGTTTAGAGGTGTCAACGATGCTTTCCGCGGCAGTCAGATCTAGATCAAGCTTGTCTGATCTTAGGCCTGCATAGGCTAGCCACAACCATTGTCCATTGCAACAACTACTACGGTGACACTAACAAGAACAACTGTAGCAAACAATGGCGAACGTGCAAGTGGCGGACATCCGACGTCCAGGTTAAATTTTGTGTGAGAAACTAGGTGCCCGAATGAGGAGACTGAGAGAAACGTAGGCGAACATGATACCAGATAGATGTTCTCAACATAGATAGGTTGATCTCTTTCTGGTGGCATGAACACGAATTTAGCCAAGACGGGTGGCCGTCCGGTGAGGCCGGTAGTGTACCGGGCTGTGATATTCTTCATAGGATTTTATATAATTAACGTATACAAGAAAAGAGCGAACGAAAACAACTAAGTAGGCTCAACTTGCAAATAGTCACATTTGAATAATGGAAACGTGTACCGGAGGTGGTCTGATGGCAATAGCCAAGCACTCAGGCCATCAGAGTAAAACAGGCTGAGTGTTTCGATAAAATTAATTCATGGCAACGGCACAGTCAATAACGAAATTTCGAAAATTAAAAAGAGCAAAATAAAATCTAGGCGATAATGGCGACGGAATTTGTACTGCACGTTTTCTGTTAGGTGCAGATTGTGAAAAAATCTTGAAGATAAAGGAAAACGAGAATGATTCTTAAGAGACGATATATATATATATATATATATATATATATATATATATATTAGTGTGTTTGTGTGTATGCGGGCGCAACAGCGGTCTGTTCCTTGAAAACCAAAAGAATGATGGCACTAGCAAGTTTGTTGGCAGAAGATGTATGTCGACGAAAATACGACGCAAAGATGTTTGCTGTTTGACAGACAATATAAGGCGATGATAGCACACAAACAGAGCTGTTTATTTTTTCTTGTAGAACGTGTTGGTTGACCATGGCTATTTATTGGATATAGTAATGTCACAGAGAGAAAACGACGAAGGCAGGCAACGACAGGTTGAAAGTGAAGCAAAGGAAACATATTGATGAGGAAATATAATGGTCGAAACGTCGAGTGACGGACGAGGTATACGAGGCAGAATGGACAAGGGCCGTTAATTGGTGCTTGATCATTCGCTTCGTGTGAACACGTTAATGTTATATATATATATATATATATATATATATATATATATATATATATATATATATATATATACTACCCTATCAGGCGAATACGATAATAATGAATGATGATGAGGATGATGATCACTTTGGAGGCGCGCGGCAAATGCATCAACGGATGCGGCAATTACAATACAATAAACTGGTGACTAGTGCGGCTCAGACGTTAAACGTCGCCTTTTATCACTAATATTCGCGTGTTTACTTCTCAGTTTTTATTAGCAATTAGTCTAAAAGTAGTATTAGTGTAAGTCATTTTTACAGGGCAAGACATCTTCGTTCGTTATTGAAGACTTTATTCTTAAAACCTGAATTTCGAAAACCATTTCTGGCAATGACGTTTGTTGCAACAGACCTCCAAACGCCTGCACACTTTTTTTTATTGATTTACCTAATTATGTGAACAACAATGTAGAATAAATATAAGATAGTGGCTGAGTTAGACGTGTTTATTGCGAAAAATTCCACAGTGTCAAATTCACACGCTTTGCTTTTCATCAAACGTAACGCCAACCTTTCAAAGGCCGAGCGCTTAAATTCTCCGTGAAAACCAGGAATGATGCCGTGCAGAACGTAATTCACGGCCATAAAAAAGTCGTTGACGTTGCTTCGGCTTGTAATTGATATGAAGCCGGTAAAGGATTAGAGTTGATTGGCTATCTTATACGCTGGGGTGAAATGCAATTGCTTCTGCTGATACATTTTTTTTGGTGTCATTTGTGTTGTTGTTTTCAGACATTGAGGCTAATTTAGTCATTTAAACTGGCTAATATATATTTACATAGCAGCATTCTGGAAAAAGCTCTGGGAGTGTCATCATGTGGCCGAGTAAAAAGGGTTTTCCTAAAGCTTAAAAGAACAAAAATTATGTGAAGGTATTCTCGATGGTCTTTAAAAATCTAGTTGCCTTGGTTTACCGCTCTATTTGCTTGACAGAGATCCTCTATCTCTACCAATATCTGTACGTGAATGTATTGCTCGGCATAACATGCATAGGCTGGTTTATTTAACAACGGCGACAGAGGGAGCACATGTTGCGGGGGAACGTAATAATGCATAGAGAACGAATATGATCAGAAGCAGTCGTAGCGCTAATCAGTTGATAAACGTGCTGACGCCAGAAAGCGGCGAGGTTGCTGCGGCACATAATAACAATCCCCGTTAGGTACCAAAATTAAGCACTAAGGTAATTATTTTTTAATATGTACAATCATTTTGATGTTCTTTTCGCATAATACATAATGTATATGTTACACATATCACGAAGAATAAGCTAAGCCAATATGCCTAGCGGGGTGTATTGTGACTATCACGTGTTCATTCTGTTTAGGCCAGGCCGACCCCACTTCAGAAATGTGTCCGAAGGAGGCAGCGTTTCCACGTTGTATATCAACCCCCAGACGTTGTGTAAAAAGAACGACAACATGCTATCAACATTTGACAAGTTTTACAAAGTGCCGACCTTGCTGATCAGCGCTTGGACCTAACGGCAGGAGCATCCAAAGTTTTAAACGCGAAAGGAAAGAATTTGTGCAGATACCCGATTAATGAGTATTTCCTTAGCTTGCTGGTCTTCACAAAGTGGGCTGCATAGTCTTCGAATGCGCCGCCACCGCCATCATAAAATGTGCCTGGGAGCCGGTAAGCGTTGCATCCCAAAACAGCATTTAGCCTCGCTTGAAGGGTGTAAGTGTCATCCCATTTGGACGCCTGCTGTCGTCCGCGCAGAGCCCTGGGGGTTCAAGGATGCACGGCCGACCTCATTACTTAAGAGCACTGCTGAAGGTAACATTCATAGCGGCATGTCTAGGGCCTGTTGATGATACACGATAGGCTGTGATGTCCCATGTAACTAGGTGTGCCCCTAGTTGTAAGCCTACTGCTATGAAAATTGTCTCGTCATCAAGAAGAGCACCTAGGGAGGGATTGAGAGGCGCGTGGAACCAGACGCCTGATTTTTAGCGGATACGGCGTTTAGGAAAGCTCTTGTCGTGTCTTCGGTAGCTTCATTGAAAACACGTCGTTCTACCTCATGGGTCCTCCAGTGACGTTGGGGTAGTACGTTGTGTAATTATTATTTGTTTTTCTGTTTACATGATGCAGAACGTTTCACACTATTCAAATTGATCTAGTATTATTCTTTATTTTTATACGGATAAATAATCTCATTAACTGAAATACGGTATCTGCGCGGCGTTGATATGGTTGAGCGATATGGTTGAGGTGCACAACGCGATTGATGTGAGTGATTATGCGGCATATGAGTCGCCTAACAAATAGGTGAAATAAGTTCTATGTCAAATCAAAATAAATATTAAATATCCTGTTTTTTGCTTATCAATATCGGCATTCTAAATTGCCCCGACTGCTTAAAATGCTTTTCTATTATATTTCTCAATGTATATCACCTAGTGTGCCCATGTTTGCGTTGCAGTCGGCGTGGGGTCTCTTATATCTAACAGAAGAACTCTCTTCGTTATCATTGAGGTTATTCGGATTGACTTAACGGCCTGCTTAGATCTAGTTCAGGCCCACTGGACACTCAAGACTACTACAACGCTCAAAAGAGGGTTTTTAAGATAAATACAATACAAAAAATGATGACTTCTTAATCTGAGCACGCATTTTACGAAGTAAACTTTTGTAAATTTATGTTCCTTCCGTTTCGTTAATCATTCCTTTGATTGCGACCCTCAACAGAGGGTGACAAGTTTGGGCTTATGGTGCGGCTAGCGGCCTCTAAGTTGGAACAACTTCCGACGTCGATTGTTGAGGCTATGGTCCGCGAGGACCTTCAGAGATTATCATCATGGTTCAGGAGTAACGGTCTCTATATGAATTGGAGGAAAACAGGTGTAATGCAATTCCTTTCCCCGCGGTATAGCCCTTTCGCTTCTAAAGGAAACGAAGTTTTTAGGCGTTACGTTGGACGAGAAGCTGACCTTTGAAGCGCATGTCACACATATACGTAAGAAAATATCTGGCAGCAATGCAGCTCTATACAGAGCTCGACGAATTCTTCCCCAAAACTGCCTGATGGCGATGTATTTTGTCCGTCCATAGTCACCTGACTTACGCTGTAGAAGTTTATGGCTTAACACAGATGCGTCTTATCAGGTCGCTTCACCGACTCCAAAAACGAGCACTGAGAACAACTCTGGACCTCTGGATGCGAGAGTCAGTGCAACCGCACTACAAAAATATTCGCATTTTGCCGTTCCCAAAACTTATAGAATACTGTCTCGTAGTTGAAATTAAGCGTATACTCCTTGGAGTGCATCCAAACTTATATGGTCTGGCAACATCAGCAACACCCATATCTACAAGGGGTAACGCATAAAACCTGCTTACTCTGTCACACGCCAACTCCAACCAGTCAAGGCTATCAATCAGAAACATTGGGGCCTCCTACTGGAACAAAGTACCGGCCTCCGTTAGGCAGACAAAGTTCCTGCTCAAATTCAAATGCGATCTCAAAGAGCATTATCTTGAAACGTTGGTATCTGGTTAAAAGTGATATAAAAATACAACCATGTTGCAATATATTGTAAATAGGTGAAAATGGCATATATAAATTATACATTGTTGTTCATAAAAGGGGCTCCGAACAAGCTATATGCTTAATGGAGCTTGAAATTAATGTGTGCAATTATCTACAAGAAATGTCAATAAACAAACAGTTGAAACAGTTGTTGTTCCACTACAGATACTTGCTCACCGTGAACCATTGCCTGTCGTTTTTAATTTGATACTTTTTGATCAGTTGACTTACCGGTTAAGCTGGCAATTTGAAGGGAGCTTGAGATATAAAGTGCGTTGCAAAAAATTTGCAACTCATATTTTTTGGTGATAATTTCGGCTTGATTTATTTGAACGTTTTGAAATTTTACGAAACACGAGTATGGTGTTAATTTCGTTGCAATCTCACAATCGGTTCATACAAAAAAATAAAAAAGTGTGAAAAAACAGTGTTGCAAAATATTAGCAACAATAACATGCTAACAACACAGCTCTTGTTTGTAAAGGATAGTCGATACTACAGCTGATATACGATCCCGGGGATCAAACGTCAGGAATATTGTCTAACTAAATCAATCGTTCTATAGCTGCAAAATATTCTACAGCTCAGTCGTTGTTCCGAACTAACGGCGAAGCGTATGTTTAAGCCATGGGTCGTACAAAGGATCTCTCGGATAACGAAAAGACGAGAATTGAAGAATGCTGAGCTCGGTCATACAGTAACTGCAATAGCAACCAGATTAGGACGGTATAGGAGCACCATCAGCAGATTCTTGCACCCTGGAGTGAACCAAAGGTGCAGATCTAACAGTGGGCGTAAGCCAGTTTTGACTATTTTGGGAGTGCCAGTGCACCGATCCCCGGTGTACCGAGTGTTAAGTTCTGACAAAAACGTGCGATAGGCGAAAAACAAGCTTATGCCGCGACTGCAACCGAAGCACATTGTCGCACGACGTGAATTTTCGCATAGATACCAAACTTGGGATAACGAGTGGAAAAACATCGTCTTCTCGGAT
Source organism: Dermanyssus gallinae (assembly GCA_003439945.1). Taxonomy (NCBI): domain Eukaryota; kingdom Metazoa; phylum Arthropoda; class Arachnida; order Mesostigmata; family Dermanyssidae; genus Dermanyssus; species Dermanyssus gallinae. Next base: position 508,244 of record QVRM01003224.1, on the reverse strand, counting down.
GAAAAGAAAGTTAATCTTGATGGCCCTGACGGATGTCAGTACTATTGGCACGACTTTCGGAAGGAAGCTAAATGGTTCTCAAAACGTGTGGCCGGTGGTGTTTCTGTGAAATATTGGGGCGCGTTTGGATATAATGGGAAGTCCGATCTAGTCGCGATTGTGGGCCGAAACAATTCCGACAAGTACGAGCGGATCGTCGGTTCCCAGTTAGAAGCCCATTTCAGAAGAATTGGGGGACTTGACGCAGTTTTTCAACAAGACAACGCCACGTTTCATACCTCGGCTAGCACTATAGCCTCTTTTTAAGAACAAGGAGTGCTACTTTTTGACTGGCCGGCATTGAGTCCAGACCTGAATCCCATCGAAAATCTTTGGGGACATTTGGTAAAGCAGATTTACTCAAATGGTCGACAATATGATCATTTGTCGGACCTCAAAGAAGCTGTCCAGCAAGCATGGACTAATATTCCACTTTCGTACTTACAACAGCTCATTAACTCCATGAAAGACCGAGTTTACGATTTGATTTAGAAGAAGGGACGAAAAACCCGTCTCTAGAATAGAATATGTAGTATCAAATAAGTCATAAGCCCTTCTAAGAATTGAATACGCCGTAAGGCGTTATTGTTGCTAATATTTTGCAACACTGTTTTTTCACACTTTTTTATTTTTTGTATGAACCGATTGTGAGATTGCAACGAAATTAACACCATACTCGTGGTTCGTCATGTATATCATGCCCCTTGAATTAAAGCCATTCAAATAAATCAAACCGAAATTATCACCAAAAAACATGAGTTGCTAATTTGTTGCAAGGCACTTTGTTTCTCTGACAGGATAATATTACCTTCCGTGTAGTAAAAGAAGTTTTTTTCTCTTAGCATATCGCATATTGTGTTTATTCCTTGTTTTTATCAAGAGTCCTGTGTATTCCTTCTGCTTAAATTTTTTTTATCGTAAAGTCCTGATGCATTTTTTATATGATATATATATATATATATAATTTATTTATATTATACGCAGTACACTTGTATTACAAAATTAGGTTAACTCCAGTAAACCACTGCCTGAGGGCAGCGAGCCTAGCACCGCGGCCGCATTTCCACGTTGCACTTCAATGGATATTCTCTGCAGCGGAAATCCTCCCGCCCTTTTCTCCTCCTTCTCACTTACCGCTCTTTGCCTGATGAATTGTCTTCCCGTTTCACTACGCTTACGTATTCCTAAACCTTTCTAACGATGTGGTATAACACAGCCACGCGGTTTTCCATAAGCGGTAACATATTTATCTTAGACAAATGCTGGCTCTCCAAGATAACTCTCTTATAACGTTATTTATTGATTCATGGGAGCTAAGCTCCAATTTCAATGTAATTCAAAGCCCTTTAGTAGCTCATACAAATTGCGTGTTGTTTGAGATACTACAATGTTTGCCAATTAGCCGAAGGACTTGGTACGGACATACAGCAGTGCAATGTCAAAGGCCTCACCGGAGTACCCTGCCAGAGACAACACTTCCACACAAAGGAATTATGCAACTTTGCATCTCGGTGAAACCTCTTCCAGATATCATCTCAGATGGTTGTCACCTCAGATGCCATCTTAACGACAGGTCCAGGCTGATATCCACCGCCGTCGACAAGGTGCGCCGTATCTTGGACTCCCCAGTTCAAATTCGGTTTTTGGCATTGCATGCTAAAATGCACCATCTTCCTTGGAGAACCCTGCTCGTTAATTGGGTCGGACCTCCCTGCCCGAGAAATGTGCACTCTAATCTACCAAAACTACAACAATATAGACCTGGGTTGGTTTTCAGGTGCGTGGTGTCTGGGTTTCACAGCTTGCATTGTGCCCGTAGTGCGGGTCGGTGTTTGTGATACGACGCCTCTAATATTTTTCTGACGCCTTCTATTCTTCTTTTGCGCATTCTATGACCAGTAGTGTGACTCAAATGCGACACGGGGACTCTTAGGCCTAGACGGGTAAATGCTAAAAGTACTTGGATATTGTACATTTTTCCTGAGGGGACTAAGTGTAAAATGTGGTTCGCACAAACTTTGGTTGCTTTTTCTGCAACTAAGTGGAGGTGGTATACGAGTATACCTCGCAAGCCTCTGTTTAGGTGCACTCACAGATAGCGGGCAGATTGAACCACCTGAATATACTGGCCGTTGAAGATTAGCTTCGGGGGAAGACACTGTCTTGGGTCAAGCAGGAGGACTCCTTTGCTTTTGGTCGGAGCTAGCGTCAAACCCGCACCTCTCATCCAGATGGAAGTATCGGCCAGAGCGTCATTGGCTCTAAATTTCAGTTGCTAAAGGGAGTCGTTCTGTATTACAACTGCGAGGTCATCCGCATACTCGTACTAGTAGCTCTGTCCCTTCTCGTATAATATTTAAGCGTAGGACGTCGTCGCACGCCAGGTTCCATAGGAGAAACAACAGTATGGAACCCTGGGGAACTCCTGCTGTAATAAAAAAACTCGGATCCCTCAATATCTACCCGCCTTTCGCTAAAGTAAGCCCAAGCTAGCTCGACAAAGGTAGCTCAGCGCAGTTCTTGAAATCTTGAGCGTTTTCAGGTTTCCTCTTTTTATCTAATATTCTTGCCAGCCTTGCTTTCAGCTCCCTGTTGTCAGGTGGTTTTAGCCGAGGTCGCCTAACCAGGGCAGCATGAGCTGCTGATGTTATGTTCTTGAGTAGGCCTCCCAGGTCGTCCAGCGTGCCGTTGGGACTGCTGTAACATAAATAGAAAGGACAGCACCACAATGCAGGCGCTGGTCTGAGCATCCACAACCCTGGCTCTCCGGTTCTTTCTTCGCCAGTTTGTCAGTAGGCTCGCTAAGCAGAGAGAAGCGAGTTTCAGTGAGTCTGGACATATGACTGATATTTAACATAAGATCCTACGGATTTTAAAATGAATGAACGCACGATGAGGTTACGCATTACAGATCTAGTCGGGTTATTTGGGTGACGTTATATATATATATATATATATATATAACGACCAAGTTCTGCGCATCGTGTGCACATCGGGAGTCGGTTGATCGTTAAGTCTGTACTCTCGATCGGACTCGTAAGTGAATCACGGATACCTTTAAGCCGTTTTCCTCGACCTATTGGAGGGCTCCATCAGCACCAGCGTGCAGTACTGGCCCATATCCACGCGAATCCAGAATGCGTTTCTTTATGAGTCTCAGCCGCTATAATAAGCGTGCTACACAACATGTTTGATATCTGACTGAGAAAGAATAATAAGCGTGCTGTCTACCGGACTAATACCTTAATGCACCTTGAAGCATATATTGGAAGCCCGGCTGTGAACATCTTTATCATTTGTCGGCTGTGTGTAAACGTCGTTGGAGCTTAGATCCTCCGCAATAAATACTATCTCATGTAGGGCTACCTTTTTCTGTTAGACATCTTGGCGTTACCTTTAGCGGCCACCTAGACATGGCAAAAACTACTCAATTATTATTGTGTTTCTCAAATCATCCAAATGTTTGTTGCTGCATAATTTTCAATTCCTGCGGCGTCAACCTATTTTTGTGTGGAAATATGTATGTATATATACAAAATCAATCTGTCTAAAGACCAACATACATATGATAAATAAAACAAATACATTAGATGCCGCACTACAAAGCACCTTTTTGCTTGGGAAATAAAACAATGTTTTTTTATTATTTCATAGTCTGAATCAGGCCTGGGGTCTGGGTATATCCTAAACTCCTATTAATGTGCTTTATATTATTATAAAGCACAACCATATTAGTATTACCTACTTATATGGGCTAGTTATATGTACCTTTTCGTCTTGTGCCAGTCTTAGAAAATGGTCTTCCATGCATTTTGCCACCTGCTCCAAGGCTTCATTAGCGGCATACTTCAGGACCCCAGTTTCCCGTTTCCCGCGATAACCAGCGCCAAGTCAAAAGCTACCATCTCGACACCCGCCGGTAAGTCTGGCAGCTCGAGGGCCCCGTCATAAGCTAGGTTCCGCAAAATCGGCCCCAGGACCGACCCTTGAGGAACCCCCGCATAGATGTCATACTCCTGGCCGGTCGACAGCTTTCTTGCTGATAGGTAGGAAGAATTCATCCGGCGAATGTATGGCGATATGTCCTTGCGCCTCATCGCGTCCATGGCTACCTTCCAGCTCATCGAGTTGAAAGCATCCTTGACATCCAGGACGACGACCACAACAAAGTCTCTTGTTTTCGGGGTCTTCGTTAACTTCTCGGCCGCCCGTTCTAAAACCCGTGAGAGCGCTAAGCGTGGGTCCCTTACGAAAACCATGCTGGGCGTCTGAAAAAGCCTCTTTGAGCTCAATCTCGGCGTGGGCCTCTGAATGATAACATTCTCCAAGATCTTGCCCATTGTGTCAAGGAGAAATATGGGCCGAAAGACAAAACTACCTGTTGGGGCATTGCCTTCTCCCGCTGGTTTGGGGATCAGGACCAGGTTAGCGTTTTTCCACAGCCGCGGAAAGCGCCTCTTAGAAGGCGCATCACCAGTGCTTGAAACAACTCCGGCCATCGCTGCATCAGCGCTGCACACCTCCGAAATATCTTCCTCGGCAGCCAGGGGCCCCTCCTTGTCGCCTTTCCACGGTTGAACCGGGAACAAGCTATAGACTTGATCCTTTAGAACATTAAGGGAAGTCTTGGAGAAAGCGCCCGGAGCGTGGCCATAACGATTCTATACGGTAAACCCCCACACGTCTCTCTTTACGTCGTTTGCCAGCTGTTTCCACGCTTGTGCCTTACTCTCCAGATGATCCCTTGAAGGTCCTTGCGGTTCTTGATTTCATCGCTCCACCAGTAAACGACCGGTGCCGTCGGTCACCTCCGCCATTTGGGTGGGACGGACCAGCCTTTGTACACACGGCAATGAATGTTTCGGTGAGTTGATTTTCGTCCACCGTTCCCACTCCTATTGTCCGACACCTTGCGTCGATATCCTTCACCAGCGCTTCTTTTTCTAGCTGTGTCATTTGCCACCGTCTGCCCCGGGCAGGTGGTGCTAGGAGCGTCACAGTTAGAACTCGGATCTCATGGCAGACGTAGCGGTGGACGCTGTGGTTAATACTCTATCCGGTTATCGTCGTGTATACCCGTTCGTTGGCCAGCGTGAGATCTACGTGAGATTCCCGTCCTGCCCGTGAGAACGTCGGAATGTCAGCACCCTTGACAGCCATAAGCCCTAGGTCTGTTATCCATTCCACTAAGATTTGTCCTCTTTCCAAAGTGTTACAACTACCCCATGCAGTACTGGCCAAGTTGAAGTCCCCTGTAACAATCAATGGTTTTCCCTCGTGCGTGTCCGAGCTAGGGCCTAGTTGGCCCAGAAAGACCTGAAATTCCTGTATCCCCTTATTAGGTGAAACATAACACGAGTAGAGAACCCCCACCCCGCCTAATTCCGATATGACGTTTTTATTTATTTGATTTGGTGTATACTTTCATTTGGAGACAACTGCTACCTCTTATAATTACAAATAAAATCACTACATATGAGAGCTTATGTATATATATATATATATATATATATATATATATATGAGTTCCCCCTCAGCAGTTTGTAGTAACTAACAACACTTCCCTGCTGGGAGGGAAGGGAACATGACTGGTTTTAGTGGGTTGGAGCCCTACACTACCGGCCCACACTCGCATTTGAGAACAATCCTGCAGTGGTGACCGTGTGTGCGTTCTGCATTTTCCAGTTAGTCCTCTATAAAAAAAAATATATATATATATGGACCTTAGTATTTTTTTCATTTTCCCCGTTTGATGGAGAGTGAATAAACAACTTTCAGCAAGGATTAGTTTTTCTTTTAAATACATAAACGTATTTTAAAATGCTTTTCGAAATGGTACAAAAAGTATACATTTCAGTATATGCGACAAGTCCTGTGATTCTCGAGAATTTCTGATAAAATCAATGAGGCCCGGTCTTTTTGTCCTCGAGGTTCGTCACAGATGAGGATTTACTACAACAATGCGCCAGTCTACAGGGCTAAACACAGTGAGACTTTATTTTTTTTTACTTTTAACTTTTAACGCTAGTAAAGCACCAAGCTAAGTAGCCCGACCTGGCACCGTGCAATTTTTCCTCCTTTCTTAATAACATGAGATATTTACAGCATAATTATTGCAAAGACTTTGGACGCTCACTATAAAATAATGACACTGGGTACTACTATGAAGTAAACAAAAAGTTGGTTTATTGACTACAAGATTAAGTTATTAAAACTTCATATATCACTTAAATAGTCCACCCTTGTTTTCACACACGTGAAACCGTCATAGTTGTTAAGTTTCACGTTCAGAACCGTAAATTTTAGCCAAAACGGCCTCTCCTTCCATTTGGAAAAACTATTCTCTTGCCGAGTTCTACCAAACCTCAAAATATGTACCAAACTTTCTCATACACCTTATGCAAGTATGCATGCCTTTGCTTTCGATATGACTATTGAAAAAGCTTAGTTACTTTTTTTTTTTTTTTAGATTTCCCGTAAGGCAATTGCCCGTGTACGGATTTTTTCATGTCATGGCTAAGTTTACTCCACTCCGGCATTTACCTTGTTTTAAATTGGAAACCATGCAAACCAATTTAAGAGTGGCCGGTCTGGGGTTCGAACCCAGTCCTCCCGAATGCAAGGCAAAGGCTTTGCCACTAAGCCACCTTGCTCGGTATAACTTGGCAGAACCATTTTGGTACGAAACTGTTAGGTATTAAATTAGCCATTTCCTGGTCTCTTGGACGTACATTTTTGGTCGTAATGCAAACATTTTACGATTTTGCACATAAAAGCGTTAACGTAAGACATAACAACATATCGACCTTTATAACTTTCTCTAATCTGGCTATTCGCTTTTTGTTATGCAAGCTAGTGAATGGATTTACATTGTGCAGAATTTTCCGCCGAACACGCCGGTATAATCGGCATGTTCCTTCATGCGTTGACTGGTTCTCCCGCAAACGTAGATTTTGCACAACTATGTAGGAGAAAAAAAGCAGAATAACTACTTTTGCAAATTTCATTATCTCTCCTAAATAGAACGTTTCCGCCCCCCCCCCTGCCCTTCCATTGAGAAAAGTTATTTTCTTTCCGAATTATATTAAACCTTAAAATAAGTTCCAGATTGTTATGAATGACCAGTCTTGTGACACGGCAAGTTTATTTGAAAACCAACGGAAATGTTTTGCGCTTTACTTCGTGGTGTTTGTGTAGTTGGAGTTGTCTTGGTTAGCTACTCTCTCTCCCTCTGTTTCCTTTCGTACTCTAGGTCAACAACTCTTCTGCATGATCGTCTATATCAATTGTGCGCCCCGTAGCCACCTCTGCTCGTCCTCACACATTCCTGCTATCCGCTTGTCCGCTAATGGAGTCTCGATCTGGAAGATATCAGCCGATGCTGGCAGAAACAGACGCTGTGAGTAACGTCGTGCTCCCCGCCCGTCTCGCATGTCACGCTTCTTGGGTCCTGCGCGATCTTGATCTTATAGAGGGTTGTCTCCCCGTGGTCCTTGTTAAACCATACGGTAAGGTCCGGAATGAAGTGAACGGTCCACGCTCCCGGAGCATCATCTAGCATGCTGCTCCACTCCTGCTGCCACTTCCGGAGAGTTTTTTTGGCGGCTCTCTTGCCTTCCTCGGGTGGGATCTGTCTCTTTCTGTCGACGTCTCTCGCCTATTGGCATTAACCAGGGTACAAGCCTAGCCAGGGCTATAGCGGCCATGATTTCTTCCGTCCTGTATTTTCTCGTAACTCTTATTACCATCTTTCTCTGTACTTTCAACAGCTTTACCCAATTACGTGCATTTTCATCGCGAGTGGTCCACAGACTGGCGCAGTGTAGAGGTCTATGGACTTTGCCACTACGGCGCACCTCTAGCTCTCAGCAGAATTTTGGTTAGGTTCTTTATAACTATAGCTACCTTTGCCGTCACCTTCTTGGAGTGAGCGTTTCCCGTGCACGCGCGATCGACTGTAACCCCCAAGTACTTTGCTGTCTCGATGACCGCGATATCCACCCTATTGAAAGTCAAACCCGGCCTAGGCTTTATTTCCTACTAGCATCACTGCCTCGCTTTTCTCCAGTGCAAACTCTACCCCGTGCTGTTGTATCAACCTTTCGACTTGGTTCAGCGCTTGTTGGGCCTTTCACTCCAGCAGACAGGTCCCGAGCTGTCACCATTATGGCTATATTGTCGGCATATGCGATAGTTTGTACTGCATCTATTTGGACCACCTGCAGCACCCCGCTGTATGCCATGTTCCAAAGAGGGGTGGGGCAGGAATGATTTCTGGGGAACCCCAGCGGACATAGGAAAATCCTCATCTCCGAAATATATCACTCTGAGTGAGTTAAGTATGAAGCGACCAGTCCTTAAAAGTATTTTGAGACCTCCGGTTTCTCCTGCAAAAGAATTTGAATGCCCTCTGCATAAATTTCGTCTGGCCTAGACGCGTTTCTTTTCAAAAGGGCCTTTTGCTTATCCTTTCACCGGGCGGATGGGTTTGGCATGAGTCGGGAAGAGCCTCCTTCCTGACGTCCCAACCAGGTCCTTTCGCAGCGCTGGGGTATGCTTTCTGCTTTGTTCGTGACGATCTTGTAGGATTGACCATATTTATCAGCTTTCACCTTATCGCATAGTTCTTTCCAGGCATGGCTCTTGCTTTTATTAATTGCCCTCGCATCTTTAAGTCTCTCACGCCTCGTCGGTGTTTCTTCCTCTTGCCCCTGTAAGTGTTGGTCTGGCCTTGTTACTGATATGTCTGTTGGCCACCAGTATTTTAGAGGAGTTTAGTGTCATATCCTCCTTTTCCCGGTAGACGCCAGTTCATATCACGTTCAGTTATAATTTGTCTAACGATAGCGCTTCGAGGTATTTTTGTACGTGGTTGATGTCGCTTTTTGCATGAAAACAGTGCACTGCAAACTTAATGGTTAGATCTTGATTTTACTAACTCACACTTTATTCACATAAGATATAAACGAATTGAAATGAAGACGGTCCGGTTTAAAAAATATATACAGTGTGTCCAATTTTTTTTTAGAAAAGTGATATACGGCACTGTAGAGCTCTCAAGGGTATGTCGAGATTAATTTCATGCATAAATGACCCACTCCATCAGATACATCACTCGTCATAGCTCTTGAAGCATATACTACTATTTATTATCCTACAGTACCTGCTCGAAGGTAACTTCTCACCCATTCTCATTCCTCACCGTCCAAACCTAAACCTCGGAGCTAGCCAATAAGGCAATCGCCGCACAATATGCACCCCTCAGGCCTGCGGGGGTTGTAGCTAGCGACGAGTAGACTCGCACTACCCCCGATTGTTTAAAAGATTTGCACATGGAATTCGCGGTCGGTATGGAGGATGGGGAGACGATTAAGTATTAGTGGGTTGGAGTCCTATAATACCGTTCCACACTTGCAGACGAGTTCCCTGCAGTAGTGTCGATGTGTGCAATTTTCCAGTTACTCCTCTACAGAAAAAAGGTGATCTTCTTGGTCCTCCACCTTCCTCTTTATTATCAATGATTTAGTGGATTTACTGCTGTCCGCCCAACTGGATGACGGCGTTTTGGGCGGAAACCTACTGACTATACTTAGCGATATCGAAAAGATCATTGACTTTGGTGTGATTAGCGGCCTGGCTCTGAACCCGGTTGGATGTGAAGTTTATGTCACAGCCCACAAAAGAGTCAAGCCATTAGAGTTAACGGACCCTCTTGGCCTACTTTCTGGCTGTCGCGCAGCGGATAAAGTTGTCGTGGAGCTAGTAGGTGTTGTTGCCGGACGGCATGCAAAAACATTACCCGTCCAGATAGACAAACTCCTCAGATATTGCTTTTCAACCATGAGGTTAGCACACCTCCTTAGAGGTTGCAAATTGTCCTCATCGTCGGAGCTTTTACAGCCATTTGATGACCTTAGCTTAGACACTTTGGGGGACATACTAGATATTAGGCTAACTGCTGTGACAAGGGATCCAGTAATGCCTTTAAGTCTTTTTGGGAGGAATAGGTACGCCGGGCGCGGTTATGATGACGGGACCTGTAATCGTGTCGCCATTGACCCACGTATTATTGGATAGTGATGGGTGGAACGCTTATAACGATTGAAACCTCAAGAGCTGACCAACAGATAATCATCTTTGTTCGAGTCTGCTCCCAATCATAAGGCTAACCAAGACACATTGTGGGACTGACCCAAACCAGGGTTAAAGAACCCATGACTCCATGCTGGTGCGGAAACAGTTGTTCACTCCAAAGTGCTAACATGGTAAGTTACATTGCCATGTTAGCATCTGTTCTGTTGCTGATAGAGCTAGGCTTCGAGCTGTTAGTAGTCAAGGGGCTGGGGCTTGCTTACACGCTCTTCCCTGTTTGCGAGTTGGGACTCTGTTGGACAAAGAGACGAGTAATAAGTGCAGGGCTGCGGCTTGATCTATTCGTACCCCACCATGTTGTTTTGATGATTTTGTAGACGCGTTGGCCCATCATGGCCTGTCATGCACGTTGAACGCACGTCGATGAACACGTCACTCCGCTTTAAATGACATTTTTAGTCGCGAACTTAAATCTGCCGGCCTTCCGTGTGTTCTAGAGCCCTCGGATTTATCAAGGGATGATGGAAAAAGACATGACGGCCTGACATTGACGCTTGTTTGGGACGCAACTGTAACCGACTCATTATCCCCTTCGATGGTCGGTGCAGGTGCAGACCGAGCAGGTCATGCTTCCAGGTTAACTGAAGCTAACAAATGCAGAAAATACTCCAGCGTTGATTATCCGCACGAATTTTGTCCGTTGGCGTTCGAGACTATGGGAGATGCAGGCCCCCTTACGCTCAAGCAGATTCAGCGCGTAGGTAGCAGACTTAAGTAGGACCCGAATTCTTGCGTCAGAGGTTGTCGTTCGACATTCAACGAGGAAATGCAGCGTCTGTTCGGAGCACATTGTTGAACTGGGCTTACCCTGGGTTAAAACACCCGTGACCACACGTTCGCGCGGAGACAATTGTCCACTCCAAAGTGCTAGCATAGCGAAGTTATATATATATATATTGTGGTGTGAGTTGTGGAGGCAATTATTGAACCCAAATTACCGATATATAAAATATTGCTGGCCGGCTATTATACTGCCCAATTGTCGATGCCGCTATGACATACGTCGCAATTCAGGGTATCCTAATAAGAGTGGAAAGTTTGCATTCCAAATAAAATATGTCGCAATTTGTAATATGTGTATATGTGGTCGCGCACTCATTTCGTTATACATAGCAGCAATGAGATTAGATGATCTGTTGCCGCAATTAGAGACTCGTGTCTTTTAATCTGAATCTCCATTCGATTTTTTGCGAAAATCCGACGGACTCGATAGATAAAAAACGCCAGAATAAATCACCAAATATTAAACAAGGTAATTAATTATGTTGCGTTGTATTCAGTTCAAATAGATTTACATTGTGCTTCGATCACCCTCAAGACGGAAAACTTCTCTCACCCCTTGGCTCGTGGTGGTCTCCTCGTTTGGGACGTTACAGTGTCATTTACACTGGCCAAAGCTACGTTCAAAACACGAGTCCTGAGGTAAATGCAGGCTCCCGGCTCGCAGAAAACCGAAATTGACGAGATACCAGGAATTAGCGTCGCAATTTATAGTCCTGCCGATCGCCATAGAGACCTTTGGCCCGATCGGATCAAAGTGTATAAAATTTATTAAGCAACGGGGCCGGGAAGTCATCGCTGCAACTTAGAACCCCCGCGCTAGCGAATAACTGTTGCAGCGCATATCGATCGAGGTTCAGCGCGGCAACGCTGCGGCTGTTGAGGGGTCTCTTCCGTCAGCCGCACGACTTCCGGAGATCCCGTAGAAACTGTTTTTATTCCCTATAATTGTTCACATGTTTTCAGTATTTACGAGAGCAGAAATTGGAGAAATGAAAATAGGAATAATAGCGGAAAATTTAGTAGCAATAGCGTCAAGGGGGGTGGAGATTGTGGCAGCTTATGTAAAGCCGGCAGGTGTAGAGTCTATTGAGACCATGACAGAACGTATTATGCTCGGGGTTGAGGCTGTGCCTAGAAAAGCACCTATGATTCTAGCGGGGGATTTCAATGCCAGGTTGGACAAGGGAATTTCTGAACGAACTGAAGCATTCTTGGAGATTATAACGGAGATAGGCTGTTGGTTAGTCAGCGAGCCCGGCCTAAACACATTTGAATGTAGTACAGGAGCGTCAGTCATCGACGTTTTTGCCACATACGGAAACGGGAATGATATAACATTTTTAGGGGAAAATACATCTTTTCGGGAAGGAGCGGGACTTAGAAGGCATATACCCATGGGAATGACATTTAAGATTAGCAGCAGTGGGGAGGAGTGTAGCCGTAGGCAGGGGACCGGAACAAAATTGGATAGTAGGATTTTCTTAAAGGGAGTTGGGGAAGTGTGTCCACCAGGGGAAATTCACATAGAGTCATATGAGCGTAAACTGGTAAATCTAATCACAAGTGCAATAGTTCCGCGTCAAGAACAAAAAGGAAGGCCCTGGTTTAACGAGCGGTGTAGAGCAGCAAAAAATGCAAACAGGCTAACTAGGGACTACGTAAAGATTTTTCCGGTAATGAGGCCGTTAGCTATAATGGTAAAGAAAATGACGCAAAGGACATACAAGGAAGAGAAACAGAAGTACTGGGAAAGCCGGGAGTGGAAGTTGTTACAAGAGGCAGAGGAACACCCGCACAAATGGCTAAAGCATAAAAGAAAACAGCAGAGACTAATTAAGCACTTTGCTGGTATGCTACAGGGAGCCGACACCACTCCAAAAGAAATAATATTATACAATGGGCCTTGGGACAAAGACACAAAGCTTGCACGGGAATGGGTAGTTCGCGAGATCACAATCGAAGACGTTGTCAGCGCAATTGAAAGAGCGCCTAGAGGTAAAGCGGCCGGAAACGATATGATAAGAAATGAACACTTAATGCAAACGTTGGCACTGGCGCCATGCTGGAAAGCTCTATTCGATGAATGCCTAAAGTCCGGGAAAATGCCTAAAGCGTGGAAGGAAGATACTCTCATTGTTATACCTAAAGGGAAGGGCATAGAAACAGAGCCGGAAGCTTGGAGGGGAATAACACTTAAGAGTTGCCCCTATAAGATATGCTCGGGGATAATATCAGATCGACTTGAGCACTTCCTAGAAACCAGAAACGCAGTACCAGAAGAACAACACGGGTTTAGAAAATCCAAGTCGACCCATACGGCGCTGCGCCAATTGCTAGCAGAGATTTGGGAAACTCTAGCCGAGCCAAGAAGACCGCTATATGCGGTATTTATAGATCTTAAAGCCGCCTTTGACCTAGCGCCGAGAAACATAATTATGGAGAAGCTAGCCTTGGAGGGAGTTCCGAATCAGCTGTTAAAAATGTTGGGGGCCATCCTTAGGGAGAGCATAGTATGCATCGACAACGGTATAGGGATTGTGGGAACAGTAAAGCAAACAACCGGCGTGGCTCAAGGAGACGGGCTTAGCCCGTTGCTTTTTTCAGTATTATTGGGAGAACTACCCAACCGGGTGAGACAGGGGTGGACTCGAGAGTGGGCAAGTACTTTAATGTATGCAGATGACATTGTAATCTATGGTAGGAGTCTATTTAGGGTTAAACAGGGACTGGAACGAATAATTGATTATATGGACGAGATGGGGCTTAGCATAAACTGGCAAAAGACAGTAGCAGTTAAGTTTCGACGAGGGGGTCGATTAGCAAAAAACGACGTTATTCAAGCTAGGGGCAATGTAGTACAATTTGTAAATAAATTTACTTATCTGGGTGTCACTATAACGTCGAATGGTAGCAGTTTCCGAAGACATATAGAAAGCAGAGTGGGAAAAGCAATCCGAGCGGCAGCAGCAATTAAGAGCCCGCAAATGTTGTCAATACATACCGCCTCCGCTCTTTTCAAAATTAAAATAGAACCAATAGCAACATTCGGTATATCACTTATATGGGAAAAATTGGGAGAAACAGAACTGCAGTTACTAGATAGAGCCAGATTTTTCTTTATGAAACGGGTTTTGGGTTTAGCCAATTCAAGTAAGAATAGAATAGTTCATATCTTAGAGGGGGGGAGTTTAATGACACAGGAATTACAACTTCGATGGGGTTTACCTAGGACGAAAGCGTTTGAGGCTTATACTTTGAAGTGGACGGAAAAATTGAAGGGAATCGATTTAGGAATATATAATACGGTAGCGATGACAAGCACGGCCTGCGATCAGGGGTATAAGGCAGACATTTACTACGGCGTTTGCAGCCCAGGGTTTCATCACGGTTTGTAGACGGAGAATTCCCCTCGAGTGTGCAGGGCACGGTGCTTGCCCAGTGCATGATACGCCGCAGATGTCTGCGCAGTCAAAGCTGAGCTTGAGATGGAAGCCAATGAGTGAAGGGCACTAGTTGGTCTGATGTATATGTAATTTTACCACTGGTGTTAATAACCATAATAATTGTTCAATCTTGATTGTTTTTTCGGTTCCAAGATGAATAATAAATAAGGCGAATGTTAGAGTAAACAACAAGAGTCTATGATTAAGACAAGGACCACTTGTGCATTCAATGTCTTGTCCAATTTATGGTGCATCAGCATGCCCCCATTAGGCATTTTGTTGTTCCAGGACAAAGACTAAGAAAATTAGATGCGCTTTGACATATGCCTTCCTTGATTGTCAATTAATAACATCAGCAGCGCACACCATTGTGCCACATGCAGGGGGTTTAAAACCTCTCCATGTTAAAAAAATCGCTTGTTGTCAACGACACAATAGTAACGTTACTCTCCTGCGTACCTTCCATGTGCCCATATAACTACATGCCTTAATGTAGTTACATGGGCACATGGAAGGTACGCAGGAGAGTAATGTTACTAATGTGTCGTTGACAACAAGCGATTTTTTTCCAGGTCAGAATAAATGCGGGAGGTCTTCGCGGCGCAGAAGCCTTAAAAGTTTGTCCTGCTATTTAGGCTTGACTCGCCGGACTTAGCCAGCTAGACTATCGGATACTCGTCGACAACACTTAGTGACTTAGTGTTACTTTTTGTTTTAATCAAATCACATCAATGGCATATATATAAATATATATATATATATTTTTTTTTTGTATCGCTTTTCTAACACACGTCTTAGTTGAGACATCTGTGTCTTCCGATATAACTATTTGTCTAATATAACTAACAAATACTGATAATAATAATAACAAGATAGACACCGCCGTCAGTGGATATGCGTTCTTATGCATGTCGTGTGGTCGACTGGTTGATTTTGATGATCTACACCCGTTGGGCTGCCTAAAAAGTCCCGGCAGGCTCATAAGACACGCAGAGCTCAATGGAATAGTGAGAAGGGCAGGAATACCATCTACACTCGAGACCAAAGGCCTGAGCAGACGCAATGGGTTACGACCTGATGGGATTACCATACCTCTATGGTCATACGACAAAGGCCTTGTTTGGGATAAACACGCTAATTTCACACAATTGTAAGATCCAGAGGCTAATAAAAAATATTAACATGAAAAAATAACAATAATACATACATCAATAATTCTAGAACACAATTATATTTATATAATATTCACCGTGTAAACTCTGACGAATTGAGATAACGAGTTTAAGTTATGATGTGCCTGGCCGTAGATAATTTTACAAACCGTGAAAAAATTATTGGTCCTATTGGAAAACTAAACATACATCCGTTGTCTACATCTGTCCAGCATAAACAGGCAAGCGGGAGTAATTCCCGTTATCGGAGTTATTTCCGTTATTTCCTCAAAAGTTGTTAAGTTATTGAGAAGGTTGCAAAATCAAGATTTTGCTTCTTTGTTTTCTCGTTCAAAAACTTCCCATGCGGAAATATTGGTCGAGTAAGAGACATCGCTTTAGAGTTTGTAAGGCAATGCCCGGTAATGAAACCAATATAGCAAATTTCTATCACCTCACTGGCGCTCCTAAACAAGACATTTTCAGGCATCCCCATATAACTAAAATATATTGTTTGCTATTAGATTATTTACTACTACAGACTAGCAAGCCAGTATATGGGCTGTGAAACCTGTTGCATAGATAATATCGCTGAAATGAAGCATCTGTCGCGTTCACCGATTATTCACAAATAATATAAGATTTAACTTGAAAATATGGATTAGCGAGTTTTAACAACCTGCGTAGCCAAGCAAAGCTTATTTTGACGCGTAGTAAAGATGTATGATGATGCTCGCCGGAAGTGTGTAACAACATCAGTGCTACAAACACGTGATGTACTTGTCAAAATAATTGTATGCTAATCCCTTTATTATTTATTTCGGAATTTAATATATAACATGTGAATGTTTAAATCCACGACACCGATGGCTCACTACTCATCTATCACTCGTGTCCGAGTGGGAGTCTTGCCCGACCCCTGACGCGAAGACGCGGGTCCATCCAGACTGTATACTATATAATATCGATAAAAATAAACATATATATTTAAACATATACTATTCTTGTATATTGCTAACAGAGTGTAAATGCTCAAGTCGTGTATATACAATGAAATAAGCTGCCATGGAATATTTGGTTTCCGATAGTCTATGAAGTACATTATAATAGATCGGCTCTTGTGCTGCAAGGAGCTCCATCTTTTGTCCTTCATAACTTGAGTTCTGTGAGAGATCAAGGCTCATTTCTGGCAATGATGTTTTAGACTGCCTTGGGCCTACTAAGCTATTTGAGGACCAATGTCGACAGGTTTTCCCTAGATGAATGAGGTGAACGCAGTGCCTGGCAATTGATGCAATCTTTGAATTATCAAACATACATAAACGTTAGAAACGGTTGAGAGCAACAGCTTGTCGTAACCACTAATCGCACGTGTCTTAGTTAAGGCTTTTCAATATATTCTTGGACGTAGCACAAGTTTCCACTAGAGATAGTAGGGATATTTGTGATAGTCTTTATGTAGTTTAGAAAACTTCATCCAAGCTTACGGACCTGTCCAGGAGGACTAGCAGACACATGTACACATGGCCGCTATTAGCTACAAGGTTAATCTGCCTCTGATATTGGGCATGTCGGCTCACTACTCCACCTGACTCGATATCAATGCGGTTTCCCACCACTGTGGATTTCTATATACCTTTATTTCGGCATTCCCCCTTCCACCAGGTTGATAACGTTTGGCACTGATCGTCGGGCCGAAATCCGGTGCCGCCATGCGTGACCTGAATCGTGACCTGCGGCGCTATGGTTTAAACAAGGACAGAGCTGCCGTCCGCGAGTGTTGTGGGTCGTGAATGATGATAGCAGAGAATGCCACCATGTGACTACGCAGAGTGGCAAAGGGAGGCTCGCTATTACAAACGCCGGCTGTTGTATCGAGAACATATGCTTTTACGACTCACATTTTATTGTCACGATAGCGGTATTTTAAGCAAACGCGCGCGAAAGTGAAAACGTGGTGAGGAAATAGGAGGCAAATGCATATTAGCCTATGATGTATATTTATAGAGAAAGAGAGAAAAAGGTAAGCTGTCATTCAAAAAGTGCATGTGCATAGAAGCGTTACGCATGATTATCAAAAGAATGAAACCTCACATGCACGCACTTATACGCGTGAGTGTGTGCGTGCATATGTGTAAACGCAGGCGGTATGGCATGAAAGCGTCAGTGAAATAAACGTTTTATAGGTTGTGGACAAGCATCGGACGGCCGCGCCTCAACTTTAGTCGCACACGTATTGCTAACGTATTCACAGCGTGCGCGACGGATAAAGTATCATCGTTGACCTACTACTAATGGCTGTATTTAATATTTGTTTCACAGGCAGGGAAGGAACCGGACAAGCATCACATCTACCTGCATACAGGTTAAGCCGGGATATCAGCTGCTTACTTTAGGTGTTGGAATGCGCCGTCTCTGCCCCATGAACAATCAGAATTATGGACACTTGTTGTTGTTGTTGTCGTTGTTGTTGTGTGTTGTTGCTGTTGTGTGTTGTTGCTGTTGTGTGTGTTGTTGCTGTTGTGTGTTGTTGTTGCTGTTGTTGTTGTCGTTGCTTTTTGTTGTTGTTGTTAATTAATATGCACACCATTTGTCCATTTATCACTTATACGTCAGGTGTAACACGGTCAATCGGCCAAATGATCGAAAAGTCAAACGGAGACAAACGATCCACAGCGTTCCTGACGTAGTGCATCACTTTAGAGGTTCAGTGCGGCCACGCGAAGACGATTCTTGACACGCTCCCGATTGATAGAGGCTAGAGAAGCTGATATACGTATAGGGAGTTTAAAATGTACATCTACCCACTGGCAATCTGTGTATAACAAAATATATAAGAATTGTGACAAACAATTATTATTAATATTACTAATCGTGTCGTCGTTAATTTGCTAAGCGTATCATTGCGTCATGCGCAACCCTACCCTGTAAAACTTTTTTTTGTAGCGTTTGATGCTTGGTTATGCTTGACACTTAAATTATTCTCTAGTGGAAGTTTCTGCCGATTCAGGTACCAACATAGAAGGTGATTTGGACATGTGCCTGGCAGAACGCGAGAAGGTCGAGAAGCGGCTGATTCTAGTTGAGATAGGGAGACCGGGCGATGTCGTGTCCCACCTTTGAGGTTAAATGAAAAGATATATCTAATATTTTGTAAAACACAACGCAATGTGTGTAATGTGGGAGTTAGCCTCCTTCCTTCACTCTAGCAGTCCTGTTTTAGAAGTTGAATGGGTATGGACGAGTCTAGGTAATTATAATTATTTGTTATGTAATAAATGCCAGCAGAAACGCCTACTCATCTTGCATGTTCTGCCAGATTAATGCTTGTAGTAAGAGTTCATTCAGGTACCTTATTTTTCTAAAAAATAACTAGATGTGTTTTATCTTTCAATTTATTAAATTAACTGCAAGCTAGTGATAGTAACAGTTCTCGGATCGAACAAAAAGTGCAGTATTTCTAAATGCCAGTTCCTTGCAAACAACAAGGCACGAAAGTGTGTACAAGTTTGTATGCATGGAAGCGCTTGAAGAATGAGAACTGTACACTTGCTACAGCAGGCACAACGTGATGACGGGGGACTCTAACGCGGCATTATTAGGGACACCGGTAAAGCCTTGTTTGAAGGATAGCGGAAACATTTGGGGCAGAGTATCGGGCGTACATCCACAAATAAGTGACGACGAAGTGGCGGGTGTACTTCATGATCAAGGTGTGGCAGAGGTGCGAAGAGTTCAATACAACGCCATAATAAAAAAGCCGGATGGAACTGTGGAAACAGTCAAACGTAACACATGGAAACTGGATATCAAGTTCAGTGGGGAAATCAAGAGCCACATTGAATTCGGCGGGGAAATCCTGCCGGTAACATTGAGATCGTCGACAATGCAATGCCTAATATGTCTCAAATATGATCATAAGGCGGCCGCATGCACTAGTAAAACTGGAAAACTATGCAAGCGCTGTGGGAAAACAGGTCATTTAATAGCAGAGTGCACAAATAATAAACCTCTCTGTGTGAACTGCCACATGGACCACCCATCAGGAAGTTCCCAGTGTTCTGTCTTTCAAGCGTGGACCAAAGCCCAGCAAACATGACACGCTCAAGCTATTGAGCGGCAGATGGCAATGCCAGTGAAAATTATCGAGGAACGTCCTCCGCCTAGCAATGACCAAACTTCCGGTACACCTACCTGGGCAAGTGTAGTAAAAAGACAGTTGGTACAAGTACTTCCAGAAGGGGAAGAGCGAGTAGTCTGCAATATGCCACCTGTTCCAGCGCCCAGGAAGAAGAACCAATCACGGACAAATATTGTGTCACCCGCAACTTCAAAACAGACACCTCCCTCGTCTGAAGAAATTAGTCTTGGTGTGACAACACTACGGACCTTCTGGTCTGGCATAAAATTCTTCGTAAAACCCTGGTTAGATGAACATCCAGATGTGGCTCGTCTAGTAGAATTACTGGAAGGGGGAGACAAAATTGAAAGTCTCCTCCAGTTCCTTGCCAAACAAAAACACAATGTCTAGACCATGTCTAATACACTGGAAATGTGGCTGGAGTCACAAGAAGAATGTTCCAGTTATAAAAGAAATGTGCACGAATGGCATTAAAGTAATATGTTTAAACGAAGGTAATTTTCCTAAAAATTTCGGAATCTATGGTATTGTGACGTATGTTGACACAGATTGTCAATCAACCGGCACACCCTCACTGGCTACAATTCTCGTTGACGCGAATGTAGAGCAGTGTGAACTGTCGCTCCAATCGGTAGACGGGGCTCGCATGTGCGGGGTATCTGTCAAACTGCACGACATCACCATGAACATAGTTTCGGTTTACCTCTCACCGAACAAAGCTATCAATATGACTCAATTAATGGATGTGTTGTGCCAGCATGCGCCACTCATCTTGGCAGGCGACGTCAATGCAAAGCACCCTGCATGGGGCAGTGCGAATGTAACCAAACGCGGGGAAGATCTGTTTAACAACCTTGAAACCAAAAACTACACCATTATGAATGATGGCAGCCCAACGTTTATGCGACAGTACAGCTCTGGTTTTGTGGAGTCTCATCTTGATGTCGTCGCAGTGAGCAATGAGTTAACAAATTACTTCACTATGGAAATTGAAGACAGCGCCACCTTCTCAGATCATGCTCGGTGCTACCTGTACTTGAAAGCAGATAATGGCAAAAAGTGGAGATGGACTTGCGTCACTGACTGGAGGAGATATAAAGAATATGTTAGAGAACGCCTATCTGCCGGAAACGAAGTTAGTACTGCCATCAGAGAATCCCACAAAATGGCTACCAAGCGAGTCAGGGTTCCTCCATATCTACCCCCACCGGACATCAAACTTGCTGGCCTAATGCAGGAGGTAATAGCGTCTAAAGAGGAGATTCAAGAAACATGGCTGGCTGTCCGATTACTCGATGTTGGCATCAGTGATGAAAGAGATAAATTCATACTCTGCTGACTTCCGGAAAAGACTTGAAGAGAAGTTCATCAAACAGCTAGGCGTCAACACAGGGTTGGGAGAAGCATGGAGTTGGATTAAGTCAACGGCCGAAACCCAACCAAAATGTCCGCTGATTGCAGTCTGTCGATCAACGGGAAAGTCATTGCAAACTATACTCAATGATATGCTTGACGGGGCAATAAAAACAGCGGCCACGCCCGACACAGGAGAAACTCCAGGTACTGTCACTGAACCGCCTGCACAGCGCGCATGCGATGAAAAAGCTACTGATACTGATTGCGATTTCACAAGGTGGGAGCTAGATCTGGCATTGGCCACTGCCAACGCAAGAAGTGCCCTGGGCCCCGATGGCATCAGCAACAAGCAACTGAGGTCACTAGACAATACCGGGAGAGACCTTCTTCTTCGTGATCTTAATGCTATTCCTCAAAAGAGGAGAATTTCCAACTGAGTGGAAAACTGGGGAAGGGGTACCAATTCTGAAACAAGGTAAACCGCGATCACAATTAGACTCATATAGGGTGATAGTCAAAACGTCCCATGTCGGAAAGCTTTTAGAACGCATGATTCTCCGCCGCTTGCTTACATTATAACAGAATAAAGGAACATTAACGGATAATATGTCTGCCTATAGGCCACTACGATCGGCCCAAGATAATATTCTGGATCTAGCTACTGATATCGAAGAAGCAGTCGCCAGAGGGGATCATGTCATGGCCGTGTTCTTCGACGTCGAAGGAGCGTATAACAACCTTGATCACACTGCCGTTGTCACTAATTTGATAAAAGCAGGATTGAAACCTAGTAGCGCTATCTTCAAATTGATTGTGACATTCCTGAAAGATCGTAGCATGTCAATCCGGTGCAAGGGAACACACACGGAGGTAAAGACTCTGGGTAATGTCGGCCTTCCTCAGGGAGGAGTACTTTCTCCAGTACTGTTTGTCATGACGCTAGCTGGGCTGGCTGATGTCATACCGGAGCATTTTAAGTTGTCTCAATACTCTGACGATGGTGCACTTTGGATTGCAGTGATGGAACTGCAACTGACCTTAAGAAAAATCGTATCGTCCTTAGGAGCTCTGGGACTCTCCATTGAGCCTTGTAAAACCAAGAGCATGGTATTCAATGTGAAAAGAGAACAGAAGCTTCTGCTGAGATTGGACAATCGACAGATTGAGCAAGTGAGCCAGGTGAGATTTCTGGGAGTGACATTTCAAGAAAACTGCAAATGGAACAAAGAACTCGACATCATCAAGGAAAAGGGCGAGCGAGTGGCGAATATGCTGAAAAACACTTGTGGAACTTCTTGGGCGATGAAACTAGCAGTCGCACTGTTAGGATCAAAGATTACCTATTCCCTTGGCGCAATGTTTCGATTAACAAAAAAGGACTATGGAGTTATGAACTCTGCTGTTGCTTAGTGTGGTAGAATAGCATTAGGACTTCTCTCTATGACATGTACTAGAGCTGTGTTGTCAGAGTGCGGTATTATGCCCGCGGAATTAAATAGACAATTCATCCTAGAATGTCATCTTCTGAGACTGTGCCGCAGCAGGCACAGTCTCATCTTAAGTATATTTGAGAAAAGGGTGAATACCATGGCCTCCAGGCTACTACGGGACTTAGACTCGTTTCGAGAACCTCTGCTGGTACCGGGGTCTCATGTATTTGACGTATCGACAGTCAAAGACTTGTCGACTCGGCTATCAATAGAAGGTATATCATCGAAAAAGAGCCACTACGAGAGTGAACTACGAGCTGCGAGTGAGGTCCATTTGGGCAACATATCAGTGGATAGCGCACAGATATACTTCACGGACGGATCGGTGGAGTTTTCCGAATCAACGACAACATGGAGATCAGCAAGCATATCGTCAACTGCAGCAGTTCAACTTCGGCCGAGCTGGTAGCAATATCTGAAGCATTGCTGCAGGAACTGAAAGAGCCATCAAATAAAAGGGTAGTGATCGTCAGTGACTCGCGTGCCGCCATCTCGAGCATTCGGGCTGCAGATCCATTAGGACCCGCCTCATCTCTAGTGGAATCTATCATCAAGGTGATAAGTTATCTAGGCCAACCTGTGGAGCTACAGTGGGCACCCTCCCATGTAGGCATTTACGGAAACGAGGTGGCTGATGCACTCGCGAAACGAGGTCCGCTTGCAAACAAAGGAGAAGGAGCAATATCCCTTGGTAAAACTGTGTTAAAGGCTAGGAAAGAAGCCCTAGATAAGCACTATGAGACTTGGAGGAGGCAGGGAACTACAACTAAAAGGGACACGATGCAGATTGCACCACGGCGAAAAAGCTTGATGATGATGCCCTGTTCCAGAAGAGAAGCGGTTACTATTCACAGGCTACGTTGCGCTAAAGGGATGACGCAGAGCACCAGGTTCCACATTAAAGTTGCGCAAAGCCCGCTATGTGATGTATGTTTGGTAAACGATGATATATTGCATGTCCTAGATAAATGTAAAAAATACTACTATGAGACTTGGAGGAGGCAGGGAACTACAACTAAAAGGGACACGATGCAGGTTGCACCACGGCGAAAAAGCTTGATGATGATGCCCTGTTCCAGAAGAGAAGCGGTTACTATTCACAGGCTACGTTGCGCTAAAGGGATGACGCAGAGCACCAGGTTCCACATTAAAGTTGCGCAAAGCCTGCTATGTGATGTATGTTTGGTAAACGATGATATATTGCATGTCCTAGATAAATGTAAAAAATACGATACTGAGCGGAAAGTATGGGAGAACGCTGTAGCTGCTGATCAAGTCGATGCAAGCCAACTTACTATTCGTATGAAAGACCAATATATAAAGGAACTCTTACAATTTGTTAGAAATGCTGAATTAATTGTCTAAATGAATGATATATAGCTGCCCTGAGTAGGGCTGACAGGCAGTCAAATGTGACGTGCTCTGGGTTTCTCAGATTAAACCCTCAATTGTAATTACTGTTACAATAAACTCTAATAAAAAAATAAAAAAACGCGGCATTGGAAACATGAGTGTCGCGGCGGGCGGACAATAAAGGGAAAACCTTAATTGAATGGGCAGCTAGTCATGATCTGTAAATACAAACGATGGCAAACATCCGATATTTTACAAGACCAGACATCAATCAACGGTGGGTTGAAGAATGTGCAATGACACAATGACCAATAAAATAAAAAGATGGACAGGTCTCACGAAAGAATAATAATCCAGTGATTACTATTGTATCGAGTTCACGATAGAAATGCAGCAGCAACCGCTTCTACAAGGAGCAACATGTGCTATAGGATCAGGAACGAGGCGGACTTCAAGGCCAAACCCAAAAAGGCTATTTAAATTCACAAGTCTCCCTCATACCCCAGAAGAACTACACGACACCCTCGCCAGGTCCTGTACCAGGGCTACTAAGCCTCCTCACCCAAGAGGGGCTACCTGCCAATCCAAATACTTGTGAAACAGCATCATAGCGCATA
Source organism: Dermanyssus gallinae (assembly GCA_003439945.1). NCBI lineage: Eukaryota > Metazoa > Arthropoda > Arachnida > Mesostigmata > Dermanyssidae > Dermanyssus > Dermanyssus gallinae. Next base: position 483,719 of record QVRM01003224.1, on the reverse strand, counting down.
AACGGCGGGTTGTAACATAGCCAAAAAGAAGCTTATAGCGAAAGCAAAAAGGCACATAGAGTCCAGGAAACGGGCTCCCTCCTTCCTCTGTAAAGGCTTTATCAGAGTACCTGGAGGGCAAAAGAGTATTTATCGGCACGGTGGCAATAATCATTACGGCAAAAGTCCCACAAGGGTGACTACTTGGCCATCTGCTCTGGAATATAACATATGATGACGTCGTGAACGAACGGAAAGATCTCTGACAGGAAGTGGATTTATGTGCGTACGCTGACGACCGGTCGTCTTAATTTAAGCAAAGATAGAAGAAAAACTTGAACTGAAGACATGCATGGCTGTCCGATCGACAAAAATGGGTGGATGAAACTGGGCTACAACTCGAGAAGAGCGAGGCTATTGCCTTGGCAGGGAATAAAAGTAGGTAACATGAAACAGATGGTGGCGCCCTACTAGATAATGGTGTGAGGGGCGCTGGCCAGATCAGGTATGGCTAAGGTGGCTAATGCAATAGGAAAGATCCTGCCAATATAGTGTGCCGAGGTAGTGCTGGCAACGACTATTAATGTCGGTTACCAAATCCATCGCACTCCTTGCAGCGTCAGTCCAGGACGTCCTGAACACAAAGACGCCAAAAAGGTCCTAAGCAGCACGTAGAATGCAGCGCCGCATACGATCCTGTAAGTCTATCACACAGTTAGCACGAACGCAGTCTTGGTACTGGCTAGGGCCGGAGTCCACCAAAGCTGCGGAGAAAGAAAGAACAATGAAGTCAAGGCAAGAAGAATGGGGAGCCCCACTGGCTCACCGAGTCTCTCACTTCGCTTGCTCACCGCGGGCATAAAAAGTGGATAGACCGCTCCGCGGGAGAAATTAATGTTTCTATCACACAGTGTCTTACTGTCCACGGTAATCTCCAAAGCTATCTCTTACTTATAAGATCCACGACGATGAACCCGTAGACACTCTTTGAAATGGTAACCGCGGCATTTAAACAGAAAGCCAAACTCGGCAGGAGCAGAAGAAAACATATTGCACTTACGACATCAACAGATGACGTGGCTCGTAATCAAATAGGCTCACAGGAATGGGGACAAGCGCGTCAGACCTGTGGGAGAGCCCGTGAGTGACCTCGGCCACATAATCCGCTAGGCACTTGCCATTTCTCCGAATGGCTTGTAGTGCTACACTATAAATATCTGGGCCATTAGGCAGTGAATCCTATGGGAGGAGGCTTGTTTAATGGGTGGGGGCGGTGGGGTCAAGAGGACTAGTGCGCTAGTCATGGTTGTTATCTACCGGGGTGTCGCCGTTTAATCTACCGTTGTTGATCCAACTTTCTCTGAGCGATGCTTATGAATAATAGATTATAAACGATATATACCTGAGAGTCAGTCGCCACGCTACCATAAAGATTGTTGGGGAAGCCCTAGATATCTTAGCATGCCCTCGGTGATTAATGATCTACCGCACGGCTCTTACAGGCCTGTAGGAGTGAAGAATTATCTAGAATTAAAATTTCCTTAAAAAACACATTTTAATATCTTTTCGGTAGGGGTCTTGGCAGACTAACATGAAGAAGGGCGAGGGTGAAGTGGCACACGTTCAACCGCTGGGGTCGAGTCCCACATCGCTCAAGAAGGGGAATATGCCCCATTCGTAGCAACAGAGGGTAACTGCATTTATCCTCGTTCACAAAAAGGAGCTGTACTATAAGATATTTATTAACACCCTATCTGGGTAATAAGACACTTACGACAACAAATTAGGCCTTTGTCGTCCCAACTCCGCTATTGAGCAAACCGTGGGACATTGTGCGACATGATATCTATTGCATATTATTTGAAATTGTATGCATATACATTTATTATGAATCTGCAATATAAAGTAGGCTAGAATTAGAACTCACTCTATCTGGCAGATGTACAGTTTACTTACACCCCAGAGTATCTACGGAACTTATCTCAACTTCATATGCTTTAAATGCAATATTTTCAAGTGAGGTATACACACGTTGTTATACAATTTTGTATGGACTAGACCATACAATGAAATCTTCCCCTCACTAATAAACGATGGATACATGTTTGATTGACGTCCAACGTCTCAAAACTAACATTTTGTATTGTAATGTAGCCCAAGTAAAAGAAGAGACAAGCTACGGTGGACAAATGGGTAGGATAACGTCCCAACGGATTCTATCCTCCTGGTGAAGATGCCGGCTGGGAGCCCGGCTGGGAGCCCGGCTGGTCGCGCACGTTTCACTATCGCGCCGCTAGATGGCGCGCCGGATGACGGCGGCGGTGGCGGCGACGACGATGATCGGCCGGGTGACGGTTGGTTGACGTCGTTGTGTGGTGTTGGCGCTGTCACACACACACAAGAGCCTATCATCATCCTAAGCTGGCGAGCGCCAAGAGAAGACACGAGCAGTCGTGGAGTGGAGTGGTTGGCGGCCATCTACTACGCTGCGTCGACTGGCCGATGGGAGAGGGCCGTGACCGGTGCCCCGTTGTTGCTGTTGTTGTTGTTGTTTCCGTGCACGTTCCCATCGTCGTCGTCGTCGCCGGCGCCTTCTCCTCCGTCGCCGGCGTCAGTCGTTCCTCAGTTCGCTCGAGTCGCGGACGGTGTGTCGCGCCCGCCCGCCCGCCTGCGGCGTCAAAACAACTGCTCCCTTCCTGTGCGATCGCAGAGTTTTGTTGCCGGCAAATCGTCAAAAACGTCCAGGAGTCGTCCGAAACCGACGCAAGGAATAAACGACGAGGCAGGACACAGTCAAATTGAGATAAGACGTTGAGAGACGTTGTGCGGATTATCACCATTGCACCCTTTCGTGCCGATTAATTTTCTGCCGTTGTCTCTCTAGTCGTGGAGTAGTTGTTATCAAGAGTAACTACAGCAGCGGTAGCGGCAACAACGGCATCTTTTCCGTCAGCCAGTATCGTCTCAATATCGGTTAACCACCGTCATCATCATCATCATCATCACCACCACCACCACCACCACCACCACCTACCTATCTATCCGCCTGATCAGAATCCAGTGCCACCGGATCTGGCTGGTTGTCTATCTGTTTGTGTGTCTGCCGGTCATAATATTTTGCAGGCCCTGTTTGGGAGGGGCGAGAGAGAGAGAGAGAGAGAGTGACGGCGCCAACTACACTCTCGATACTGTAGGCCACAGGCCGCAAGGCTCCTCCTGCCGGTTTGGACTTGTGTCCTTCCTTCGTTTGATCGGTATTTGGCCTTAGCCTAACCCGGCTACGTGGGCCATTCAGTGGGCCGGTCTGACGGTCGATCGGTCGTTCCCGCCTTATCGAATTTATCGAAGGCCAGACGAAGGAGAGACGAACAGTTCGTTGGTTGGTTCTTCGGCTCGTGTGACCACCACCAGCTAACCAGTGCCTCAGTCTCTCCTCTGTCCCCTGGCCGAGTGTGTGTGTGTGTGATTGTCAGCAGCATACCAAGATACGGTGCACCGTCGGGCGAGACATCCGACCAACCAGCAGGTGTGTCCGGCCTAGCTCTGTGTTATACCTATATATTGTTAGCTTGTGTTTCCACAATTTCTACAACTCTACGGGTACTACTACTACTACTACTGGTACTGCTACAATTAGTTTTACTAATGATGTAGCATTAGTAATCATCGTTATCGAGGTTAGTCGTTGCTTGATGTGATTGATTCACTGATCGTCCGTAGCCCACTATGCGTACTAGTAAGTGAACGACTACGACTACTACTACTACTACGTAACAGCAACTGGTCGTCGTGATCGTGATCGTGTCTGTCTGTGTGTGTGTCAGTCACATCGAAGTGCAAGTGAAGATGATGAAGGTGCGTGCGTGAAGGTGAAGCCTACGGATTGATAGACGACTCGTTGTGCAGTGATCGCCGCTCATTACGACGGTTTGGGTCACGGCCGTTAGTTACCACGGCTGCACCAGTAGTGGAAACGAAAAGCAACCTCTTGGAACAATGACGGATACCGGATACTCGAGTGACGAGGAGCGTCGCATTATTCAGGATTCGTACATCCGGAAAGTCAGGGTAAGCGCTTCATGTATGTATGTATATATATATATATATATATATATATATATATATATATATATATATACATATATATAATTTCGGCAGGCGTGGAGGAGCGATTCTGGCAACATGGAAGCATGTGAGCTTACGGAGGCCTGTGCAACCAGCACGCCGATCTAAATAGTTGGATTCAGATCGCCATGCCGACTAAAAAGTCCGATCAGCTGCTAATAGGTAGAAGTCAGCTGCTTATAGGTAGTCCGATCAGCTGCTTATAGGTATAGAAAAAATACAGTAGACATTTTGTGACGGCGCAGAATCGACAAGGTAAACAGATGTCTTGTCGCATCTTCTTTTTCCCCCTCCACCTTCTCCTTTTCATGATGGCATTCTCTCGACATTTGTCGGGGTGACGAGAGAGAATTTTACGACGAGCACACGTAAAATACGGCGATGGTTGCTGTACTGCAGAGCGGTGTGGCAGTTCATAAGTTTCCCGTAATGCAAAGAATGGCACCTCCGGCACAGCATACGGGTTTGTTTATGCAAATGCCTACATGATAGGTTGTTTACATTGGTAATCGGGCCTCTTGCATATGACATTATAACTATTTATCGTGCACCATCTTTCTACAAAAAGATCTAGGCTCCCGATTTCGCATGTTTACACTGAAATGGTTAATAACAGTGCACTGCGGTATTAAAGCCAAGATAATGCGACAGCGGATGTTTTGTAAGAAGTGTATATATATATATATAGCCTTTTCCGGATACCGGTGTAGTCACGATGAGGTCCAATGTGAGACCTTTTTGTTAATCGCAAGGACGTCGATACGACGTGCCCACTGTATAGTATCCGCACATACGTACATACGATGCATAAACGATCCTGTTGAATAGGGGCGGCTGCAGTAGCTACGTCGATACGGAAATTCCGCCTATGCTGCAGTGGCTTCTGTGTGTATGTATATGTGCAGGATAAACGAGGAACGTCTTCTGGCGTTTGTCCGAGGAGGAGTTAGAAGTTCTGATTCGACTGCTCGAATGCTAAACGCTGAGTTTGAAACGATCACGATCATTTTCATCAGACTGTTTTTTTCCTCAAAGGTTCTCAGTTAGAGCAATCGTGAGCAGGCTGAAAAGACTAAACCTCTCGTGCATTTAATTGAATGGCGTGATCATATTCGGAGTAAACTGGAAGTAAACTGAACTCGCAGTAATCTCGCGCTTTTATAATGTGCTGGAAACCTAACACGTTCTCGGGTTGAAAGAACACACGGTTGCGATGACGATTATGCCTGCTTTTGTTTCTTCTGTTTTATGTTTGCCGAAGCAAGCAAACGTTGCTTGCCTATGTATATATGTGTTTGTGCCGTCACGAACAACGCAAGTGCCACGCGTCTAGCCGGGCAGTGGGCATGACATAACGTCTGATGATCCTCCGAACTCATTCGTTTTATAATACTTGACCTCGAAAAGTCTCGGATAAACAGTCAGTAGAAACAGAGCGAAAGGGAAGTAGAATTAGTCCGTTGCCCTCGTGCCCCATTAGAATGGCGACCGTAAACACCAAAACATTCAGCTGCGATCGCGTCGAGAGCAATTGGATCAGAACGGCCTCCCTGATGTTGAGCTCACTTTGTCTCTCTCTCTCGCTCTCCCCGTCCGATATCCGTATCTGCTTCTATTCATTTCACTTGTTGATTTATGCAATTATATATATATATATATATATATATATATATCGCGCTCTTTCTCTCTCTACACATATATATATATATATATATATATATATATATATATATACATAAATATTACAGCATATATTCGATAGTTAAATTAAGATACCCAGATTTCGAGCTGTTTTATAACACAAATGTCGTTTCGAAGGAGTCTCTACTCGCATTGCCGAAACAGCTGTCAGCTATTTACTATCGGTTAAATGTAATATGGTCCGTTAGATCGCCCAGTAAGGCGAATAACTGATACGCGTCGGACGTTGAACATTGGTAAGACGCAGGAGCTAATAGCGTCTTTCCGCCAATCCCCCCCTGTTTCTATAAGCTTCTGACTAAAGTTTCGTTTCGAATCGTTCTGGCGTCCGGCCTTAGGACGGGTATCATAATTTATTCCTTTAAACTGGGCTCTAAACTCTAAAAATGTCAACAACATTAGCAACAATCATGCCGCCGCAACAAAAAATATAACAACAATAACAACAACAACAACAACCACCGTAAACACAGCAACAACGACCATACGAACAACAACCGCAAACACAACAACAAAGACTTGACCAATGAAGATATCCACGGCGATCACGTTGTGGTCGAACGGTTTTGATTGCTCGAATTGTTGTTGTTGTTGCCGGTAGAGCGGCTGTTGTTGTTGTTGTTTTTGCTGCTGTGGCTATTATTATTGTTATGCAGCCGTCGTTAGCTTTTGTTTGGCTTCTCGACGTAGTCGACGTTTTCTCTCTGGAGGCTGACCGCGCCTTGACACTCGAAAGATAGTAAGTAGATGGACGACACACACTAGAGTTGATCTTTATTACTAGCTCGCACTTGTGTGTGGCCTGACTCTATCTGCATTGACCGGCCAACTTGCCGATGCAACTACAGGCAGCTGGCAGCCGTTGGCCAGCGGTTGCTGACTTCTTCGTAACTTGTCGAGCGTTGGCTCTGCTCCATCACCTCCTCCGTGAGCCTTCTAGAAAAAAATCTAAGCCTTGGACATCTGAGCAAGTAAAGGTATCCATTTGTTTTCTTAATAAGAGACTATATATATATATATATATATATATATATAAAGGAATCGCAGATTCCATATCTGAAGTTATATCTTTTGCAGTAAAGGCGTGACCTCCCACTTGGGAATGTGCATGCGTATTCGAGTCCACGAGATCGATGTCCTATGGTTCTGAGTGGCCAGGGTGAAAGGAGCCGTTAAGGTGAAAGCTGCTAGTAATGACAACCGGAAGGTACTTACGGGTGACACAATTGGCCGGGGAGAGCGCAGAGAAAGGTTGTTTGCCGATAATGGAGAAATTCTCCGCAAGTGTTGACTACACATTGCGATAGCCATCTTGTAAAAAAACGGTCTTCAGATATCATTGAGGACTCTATCATGTGCCGACAGAGTGCTGTAATAAGCACACTTAAACTCGGCGTTGCCCTTGTTGGCATAGTATCCCTTACTGGCCTTTTCGGTCAAGCTATCTCTATGCTTATCAATCGATCTTTGAATTGACCACTAGTGCTCCAGCAGCAATTATATTTCAATATCAAATAATGGAATTTCATTTCAGTAATTCAGATATAACCTCTGATCGTTATTTGCTAGATGGTCCGTAGAAGTGTCCGTTGTGGCCTGCCCGAGCAAGATAAGTTGCAATCTTATCGGCTATTTACCATAGAAGCAATAATTAGCATTCATTTAAATGTGGTACGGTCCATGGTACCCGGAGGAACATCTAGTGGTATATATACATATAAGAGAAAGTCATAAGGGCCTTGCAGAAATCGTGTATTGTTCGTATTATGTTTGTATAAAAAAATTTCCCGTGTCCTCCTTTGCGTGCTTCGGGTGTGACGCGGGATGTTCGCGGGCAACGTAGCAGCCGAGGTAAGGTTTGCGTGTGGACCATGCCGAATGATAATGGAAATGCTTTATCACGAAGACCTGTCTTTCGTCAATCTTCACATGCGGACCAAGCCCGCCGATTAGAGGACAGTTTGGGAGAGTTACCTCATCATAGGCCGATCGTGACCTTTCATGAAGTAAACTTAGAAGCCAGGCAAACGAAGCCGCTGCAGCATTAGCAGTGCATCATTAAGACTCATAAATGATGCAGTATCACGGAGCGTAAGTTGCGGACCGACCACGTTGCCGCTAACCTTCTGATACTCCAAGCGAGTCCCTAAGACGGAGCGTAGGACTGCAAAAAACTGAGTCTGCTGAATGGTTGCCCCGGCACTCCGGCCTAGGCTAAGGTGCAGGATTACATGCGAATAGGCGTGCGGCAGGTCAAATTAAATCCGTGGATGTGAACCTCAGAAGGAAAAACAAAGTGAATATAGTAATTTCGCTTGAATAACAAGTCGCAACCACCCATGCATGACAGGAAAAAGGTATGGTTGTACTTGTTCTGCAGGTTGTTCGTTTGCCCTAGTTAGCTCAAGCGCGATCCACCTCAAAGGTTTTGTTCTATTTTGGAAAGCCTGCGAAACGGTTGGGTGCCGCATCGTTTCGCCGTCTCGGAAGGGTGCCCGACTGGGCCGGTTACAGTGGCCAGCCATCCGGTATGACAGCAAGAACGCAACAACGAAAGTCCCGACCCACTAAAAAAACGTCGACCGCGTAAGCGAAAAACGCGTGTCGACACGCTGGTCGTAAATTCTCTAGCAAGCGAAGCGAGTGTTCTGATCTTGTTGAAAACATTTTAAAGTTTTTGTTGTTGTGAACTTATAAGTAGTTTTGGTGTCTTTTTTGTTTAGTTTTTCTGATTCCTACAATGGATTCAGAAAAGAAGATGTCATACGCTCAACGCTGCTGTTGCAAGCCCGGGGCTAGGTCTATATATATATATATATATATATATATATATATATATATATACATCTAACGGAATCAGTTCAAAATATAATTAAATCATGCTCTAAGGAAATAGCTATACGACAGAGTAAGCATAGACCAAGGAAACCATGGATGTCTCCAGCCATTGTACAAAGTATAGAGTACTGAAATAAGCTTTTCCTTAAGGTTCGTCATCTGGACCCTGACCACCCGGAGCGATTAAAGTTTAATAAATATAGAAACCAACTTAAAAAGATGATCAGAAATTTGCGTGAAGAAGATCTAAAAGCTAAATTCTTAGCTTCAAAGAAGGATACGAAACGAGCTTATGCTAGCCGAGCTCAAGGGTTCCAAAGCTTAACAGCTTTCCATTGAAGATCTGCAAGATATCCCTGATGGATCGCTTAAAGACAAACTAAACTATCTCAATGCACATCTAGCAGGGATTGGAACTAAAATTGCGGAATCCGCTGGGTCCAGTAATAAAACACTTCTAACTGACCTTAAAGGGCCAACAAACAAAATGATCCTCGAAACGCCATACTCAACTAAAGTACTGCAAGCTATCAAAGTTCTGAAAAACTCAGCAGCTGAGGGAACCGATAAGATTTCTACGAAACTAGTAAAAGAAAATGCAGATGTTCTGGCACCATTGCTAGAGCATCTTTACAAATTATGTCAACAAAGTTAAAATTTCCCCACAATATTTAAATCATCTTTAGTTACGCCGCTTCATAAATGGGGTAAAATTTGCCTCGATAACATTAGGCCTATCTCTATTACCACTGTATCTGGTAAAATTCTTGAAAAAATAATAAATTCTCAACTAGTTGATTTCATTGAAAAAAATGACATTCTCTGTCCGGGACAATTCGGATTTAGGGAAGGGCGAAGTACTGAAGACGCAATGATTGAAGTTCGAAACTTCATTGGGGCAATGATAGAGAAGAAAAAACAAGTTTGTCTGGTCTTTCTTGATTTACAAAAAGCTTTTGATTGTGTAGATCGGATAAGATTAGTAAATAAATTGAAGGCGTTGGGGCTATGCAAGACAAAATACGACATACTTGAAGACTACTTATCTGACAGGCAACAGCGTACAAAGTATAAGGAATGTTTGAGTAAACCTGCTTTTGTTAATCACGGAGTACCTCAGGGTTTCGTTCTGGGACCAACACTGTTTAATATATTCATAAACGATATACACTCATTTTGTAATGATGTGACAATTGTTCAGTTCGCGGATGATACATGCATTCTTATTGAAAGTGATACCAGAAATGAGCTAATAGAAAAGGTAACAAGTACTATGGCGAAGATTAATCTCTGGTTGCGAATCAACAATCTATGTCTTAATGTAAAGAAGACGAAAATTATGAAAATCAAGATGGGGTACGCTGCTGAACCACCACTCAACATTACCTGCCACTCATGTGCTTCCTTAGGTTGTTATGCTAATACGAAAGTCGAAAACCTGCCGGTTAAACGGATGTAATGATACCGGCTGTGCTTCGACTCTGTTGCCGGCTCGAGCTTAGTTCTTGAGGAAAACTGCAATTCTCCGATAATTGGTGAGGTACACGACTATAAATACCTTGGTCTGACGTTCCAGAATAACATCAAATGGGAAGTTCATATTAAACATATGATAAACAAACTTAGGACAGGTGCTTTACTTTTGCATAAGTTACGACATATTGCCTCCCTTGAATTTAAGAAAAACGTGTATTATGCATTTATTTTTTCACACTTAAAATATGGTGTTTTGTTATATGGTGCTTCATTTAAGTCGAATGTCGAACCAATAGTAACTCTCCAGAAAAGATGCATACGAAATGTATTTGGATTGGCCTATAGGACAACCACTGAGGACATATGGAGAGATAAAAATATATTGCACTTTTATGGAATATATATATATAGCATTCTGACACACTATAGCAGGAACCGTACCCCGTTTGGAGCTACTTCTAATAATGCTTATCCTACCAGAAGTGCTGTAAACAATGTTGTAACACACCCATATACAAGACTTGTGACAAATTATTCAATGCTCAGTTATCGCCTGGTAAACATAAATGCCAGATTGCCTCATCTGTTTAGATGTGTATTAGAATTATCTACAAATAAATGCAAAACCAAACTTAAACAACAGATATGTTTAATTTCGCCGGATGTATTAAAATCATGTGTATTTGGATGAGTCCTTCAACACACTTAAAACATAAATAAAAAAAAACAAATTTACTAAACACCGTTATGCAATATCAAGGATGTTGACACACTCACAAGAGCGGGCAGACACGGGCGATAGCCTTTTCTGCAAAATTACCTGAATAGTTATAATTGTTTGAATTTATGTAATAATAGAAATTTCAAGCTCAATGAAGAGTTATTGAACTTAAATAAATTTGCCGCCCGGAGAAGACGGTCCCATAAAAAAATATATATATATATATCTGCTTATAGGGCCAATATATGTCTTTAAACATTTAACAAGGCAACGAAATCAAGAACAGAAGCATGTTTAGAAGGTATCTGTCGGTGCTTTGAAAAGCATTTTTTAAAATTATTGTTTATGTCTACTGTATTTTAGCACACCCGATGGAAAATGGAAAACATCAATATTGATAATGTCGTTGCTGCTGCACCGATGATGTTGCGCTGACACGGCTTCATGTGTACGGATAGATCCCTATGTTAAAGTGCCCGCTGAGGTAAGGGCTACATCATTAGAAACAGTAGGCAAACCGGTAAGAGCTAATTAATCAGTTGTTACGGACGCAGCGGAAGCGGCAAAAATAACAGCAGGCAATGTTAAACCAGGAGGAAGTTCATGCTCGGCGCAACAATAACGACGACGACGACGAAGACAATTAGCAAGCAAACAAGCAAAACAATAAGCAACATTCAATAATGTTGAGGTTAGCTATAGCCACAGAGTAACCAGCGAGATATCAACGAAAACACGTTTTGTTGCAATAATTAAAATGTGACAATTTTTATCATTGCACATTTCCTTGAACGTCATTTAAACATCATTGTTGCTGGCCGTAGCAACAGTAGAGTAGCAAAAACTAACGGCAGAAACTAAAACAAGCACAGCAACAACAATCAAAACTGATCCAAAGGTGATAAACAGAACACGTAGCAGCTGAAATAAGAGCAGAACCCTCAACAACAACAACAACAACAACAACAACAACAACAACAAACGTGATTTTGTTTGTAATTGGTTATGGCCATACTTCTTATAGTACTTCTCTTCTAGCTACGACAAGGAACCCTGGAAAATAGGGAGAAGCCGGTCGAGTCGCGGGTCGTGGCGGTGGAGGTCTTAGTGGCGTTAGCGGTCACACTGGCAGTAATTAGTACAACGTGACGTGGCAGAGAATCGCTGGCGAGGATCGCTGGCGAGGGCTTGCTGGACGAATCCACTCTAATCCCTCCAAGGTCATCGGTAAACGCGGCTCATCGCTACTTTCAGCTTTTAATAGAGTAAATGTTCCGTGTTTTGTACTGCGGCTAGCTCGTACAGCTGTTACCACGCGTTCGAGTGAGGACTCCTCAGGCAGGAAGGAGCGGCTTAGCAGCAACCGATATCGCTCAATGAGCTTCGCTGACGTTGTGGCTGTTGTTAGGTAAACATATTGATTGTCGGTCTTACTGCTGAACTTGCGGCTTTGCATCTATTATTGATCCGTAAACATTTACCGACATAACGACACGGGATTAATATTGTTCCAACCATTTAACGCCACCAGTATTTAGAGTACTATTTAGTTGTCGTGCAGGAAAGGTGCGACTATGCTAGATGGCCAAGTTGAGGTCATACCACAGGTGTCCCAGTTATGTAAGTTAAGAGATCACCAGGGGATTTAGTCGGTTTGAAAGTTCCACAGTACCCATACTACGCGTCTACGTTAAGCATGTTTGTTCGTAGGCCCTGTGAGAAACAATGAGGACAGCTGACTGCTGAACGTGGGAAGCAGGCACATTGGTATGGGAAGGAGATTACAGAAAGTAACTAAGCTAATTCCACTTCATATTTAACAGTTGTTAAGCTTTTTGGATCCTCGTGTCATTCGGTATAAGAAACAGGTGTTAGAAGTTATCGATAAGAAAAAAATAGACAACAGATTTCAGTGGTGTAAGGCCACAGTCATTTGTCTGAGCTACCTCGAAATATCTTTCTCTCCGCTAAGATTTGGTACGCCAAAATTGGTGCAATAGTTGGCCAAAATAGCGACATTCGGTGCTTTGGGATTAAGCATAAGGTTTATGTTTCACCTCGAAAAGCTATCCATGGAACGACAGCTACCACAACCAATGTCAGCAGAACACGACTAATGTGTGTGTGCTTGCGTGTTGTGTCCTGCGCTTGAGTGACGATTTAAAGTATTCATCTAGTTCAGTAGCGAGCTGTACATATATTCACAAAACTGTATTGGTCACAGTTGCTAGTGGCGTTTTTTGATTGTGGGCAGGCATATTATATTAATACGATTCCGACCCTGGCCAATATCGTTTGATATCGTTGCGTGTTGTTTTTTTTAGTGAAAAAGGAAGTATGCGTTGTCTTTATTGTTTACAAGCTTTGACCATGCTTTGCACAAGTTACCGAAATTAGCAGAAGTCCGGACGACCTACTGGATGATTGTGTCAGTGAAGACCAAACATTGCTGTATTGCGTTCATTCGATATAACGACTAATTTCATATCTAAAGCTTTCCTCCTGCTTGTACTGGTCAAAGTAACAGCGATAGGTCGGAATGCCACGAATATCAACTTTTTTTTTTCGTTATCCTTTTTGATTGCTGTCGAACTAACTGCAGTAGCAGTACTGATCATCTGGATAGCTGCGAACTGACAAATTGATAGTATCTTTGTTTTGTCGCCGACGTTGTTGTTGTTGTCGTCATCGTCCTTCGCGTTGATTGTTATGGTGGTAGAGCCAGCGAAATGCTTTGAGGACTTGGCGGCTCGCTCTCTTCCTTTATACCTATCGGTTCTAAACAATATCAACGCTGCATACTGCTTACTGTACGGGCTAATGTACAGTAAGTAATAGGCAGCGGTAGCGGGCAAACCGTGGGGTTTTTGAGTGAATGACGCGCCGTCCTGCAGAGACTGCTGCGCACAAGGGACCGTCATCAAAATCATCAACACTACAATGGCCACTATGAAATCATCACAGCAATACTGGTGCTATTGGCTTACGTAGCATTACTAGTGCTGTTGGCTAAGCATCGTCACAACAACAACAACGACAACAGCAATAACAACAACGACAGTAAAAGCCGGTCCGAATCAAAGTCCAACAGACCGTAAAGCTTCGCCGGCGTCACCATACGCAGCAACATGGCCGTCGTTGGCCGGAGGACATGGTGGCCCTGTCCGTCCGTCCGTCTGTGGCTTGGAACCGAGCGCCACATGGACATCTATCTATGTATGCGCACTGAGTGAAGTTGCTTCCTTGCCTGCCTGCTTGGCATGCATCTCCTGGCTGCCGGCCATGAGGATAATGATGGCGGCGGGGGTGAGGAGGAAGTGAACAACAACAACAACAAGAACAACAACAACAACAACAAAAACGACAACAACGTCAACAACAACAGCAGCGGATACGGATGGAGGCCGCCGCAACCGACCACGCAACCGCGCTGAGCTTCTGTTGTTGCTGAACTAAGCACTCCGCCCTGCTGAAGCTACTACGTACTAGTCAACTTCACGAAGGCAATGCAAAAACACACACACACCCAGATACAGAGAGAGAGAGAGAGAAATAGCGAAACGGAGAGACGATCCGGGAAAACGCAAGAAAAAATACGACGAAATTATGGCTACTGGCGCATCTACGCCGTATGCTAAAACGCGGAGAACAGCAGCAACACAATAATCAACAAAACCAGTAGTAACTGTTAACGACGATAGATAATTGAACTGCGCTTGTGTGACGCCAGGAGAGTGGCGGGTTTGCTTTCCCCAAAGCGAATATATACTCAGCGTTCTCCGATTTGTGTAAATTATATATATATATATCTATAAAGCTCAATTCAAGACGCGATATGATGGGCGTTGTTAATGTAAAGCCAACCAAGCTCCAAGCCATCAAGTAACGAGCATGAGATGAAGTTGGCGCTTTCTTCTCTGTGTAACACAGCGTAAAGCGTTGTGAGTCATTCGTTCATCGGGAAGCCGCCTCACGAACAAGCACTAGCCAAACCGCGGGACAGATCGACCGACTAACCGACAGTAGGCCTGCGTCTGTCCTACGTACAGCGACGCTATCATGCGTCGAAGGTCTGATCAAACCGAGAGTCCGACAATCCTTCGACTAGGATTCCTTACGAGGCCAAATGAGACGGTCGGACGTTGGTTGGACATTTGTTATATCTACCGAGATTACTGAGCCGCCCGGCCCGTTATATATATATATATATATATGTGCGTTTGTGAAAACTAGAGGAAACTAGAGGCTGGTGGGGTGAAAAATTGCTTCGCACCCTGCTCTGGTCAGTGGTGATGTTGTTCTGCTACCTGATGAAATTAGGTGATGATGAGGCGCTTTCTCGCGACGCCTGAAGCTAAGCGACCGAACATAAGCGAACCTTTACTACCCACTTCTTAATGTAGTTTTCTCCCTGCCGGATGCCGACGCAATTAGAATATGCCTCGAACGTAGCGTTCTCTTTTTGTACCTGCATATACTAATATCTACTTTAAAGTACCGACCATTCAAAACAGGCCGCATATATGTTACGAATATGTTCATCATGCATCTTATAATGTTCTGGGTTATGCTTTAGGTAAACTATAAAAGTGAACTTTGTAGAGATGACTGTACCATCTACCATCTTTAAAAAAGTCTCAATGCAGTCGCTTTGAACAGAGAGTTAAATATGGAGAACTACGACCTTGCCAGCCGGCCGTTGTCACTTCACATTTGTGAGTGGAGGCGCTCTGACCACTGCGAGCTCTGACAGTTGAGCAGAGAGTCATAATAGTCTACAAGTCTACACAAGTCTCCTCAGCTGTAACCAGTCTCGAGAACAAAAAACCGGCCCTCGTCGAACTTTTTCGTCAATTATTCGTTAGAATTTTTGGTCAATCGCAGCCTTCACACAAGCCACATACGTTGCTGTTTTTGGACGTCCTTCACTGGATTCGTCGTACAGATTGAAATGTCCGGATCGAAATTTTCTGTACCACCCATACACAATCTTAGGGAATGGGGCCTCATTCTCGATGGTAGATCAAAACTCTCTGATTCCTGTGCACTTAATCCTCGCTGGAAGTTGCACGCACGGGAGGACAGCACTCAGCTTTATTTTTGGGTACCGCTGTTGTGTCGCCGACATACCTGTGCTTGCCATTCATTTTTGTATACGATTGTCTGTAATCGACTCGAATGTTCCACCCAAACGTCAACAAAATTGTTTGAGTGGTATATGTATGTATGTGTATATATATATATATATATATGCTTGGTCTCATTGCTTCTCAAAGACGCTCATGTGTGCTGAAGAGCAGTTGTCGACGAACTTGTTCCCATTTGCGTTCTTTCTCCCTATGTTCGTGTGAACCTCGCACAACCTACCTACCTTTCATCGTAGGAATTTGTTTGCCTGGATTGGTGACCCTGGCTGTGGCTATAAACACGTGCCGACGTTCATCCGCGATTCCTACAGGTAATTACGCACACTAAATTCGGATGCTAGATACTTAGACTTATCAAACTTCAGCACCACACAGCTATTGTTTTTCGAGCTTAGCTCGGTTTTTGTTGTTGTTGTTGTTGTGCTAGTATTGGTGATGGTGGTCAAAGCTGTTATTGTAGGATTGTAGTAGTAGTAGAAGTAGTAGTAGTTATGGTTATATGTTATAGCTGTAATCAACGTGGATCAGAGATAGATGCCGACCGTCGACGAGTCTGAGTCCTTGTTGTTTGCTAATGTGTGCGACGAATGGGTCTTGCCGCTCATGTGTGGGTGAGGGGTAAGGTTTGGGTGACTTCCGATTCCGCTCGGCTTCTCCATATGTGAGAATCTGCTTAACCAGACACAGCCTTTCTATGCATACGAGTACATATGTCTCTCTGTACTCTCCTTCTGTCACAACAGCACACGTTTCCTCGTAAACGAGCTCATTCCGTATGGGGTTCTCTTCCCCCGAGATAGGTGCCGAAGGGGGATGGGGGTGGAGTAGGAGGGAGAAGAAACCTCTACCAGGAAACGACGGTTCGCAAACAGCAGCACTCACGAACACACAGACGCACATCGATACTCAGTTATACACTCACACACACACACGCACACACAGATGCACACATGACCACGGCCATACCTTTCGCGCGATAATCAAGCCGCCCGCCAAGCAGACCGACGTGGTGTCTGTCTAGAACGAATACGAAGATGACGACAATGACGACGACGACGACGAATTTCACGGAGTCCGAGTCCAAATCGGCGGCAGGATCAGCGGCGGGAGTATAGGGCTACGTTGTGTCTATGTGGGTGTCTCTCTCTCTGTGTGCATGTGCTGTGACAGGGCATGTGCTGGGTGATCGTGGATCGGGGGTGGGTCGGAGCCTCGCTGAGTGTGCTGTAGAGAGGTGTTAGGCCGGCCTACGCGATCTACGGCGCTATCACAGTCGCGATCAGATGGATAGATAAATAGGTGGATAATGGTCAACCAGTTCTCGCACCCCGCTGTCGCCGCCTCGGTCGGTGACGACCCCCACAACAACAACAACAACAACAACAACAGAAACAACAGCGCGGTCGAGGATTTCATGGCCGGCGCCGGACGAATTGGGTTGACTGAGTGAACTGGCACGTGAGCCATGTGTCGCGCGAGTGGTCCGCTACGATTCACGGTTCATGCCGTCATTTTGCTGACTTGATATCAACAACAACAGCAGCAGCAGCAGCAGGCGCACCGGCAACGTCGACCACCACAACGACAACAACAACTCGATGACGTCGGCGGCATTGATGATTTTACGACTGCTGAAAAAGATGGCTCATTGTGATGTTGAATGATTTTGCTCGTTGTGTTGGCGTTATTGCTGGTCGTCGAATTGTTGTTGTTGTTGTTCTTGTTGCTTGTGAGATTCGTACAGCTATTGCTGCTATGACGGTTGACGAGGACACAGAGCAAGGCATACAACGTAGTGTTGTTATTCGCATTTCGCGTCGTTGGTTGTAGATCAGTCTTATCGTCATGCATTGCCAAATCGCGTCGATGGAGAACCACGGTCTGAGACGCTCAGTGTGCGTTGGCGCTAGAAACAGATAGGATCTGATGGCCCCGACTGCTATGGGCGCGGTTTCCAATACGCCAGACAGCGTCAAACGAAACTGCATTTATTCGCTGGTGCTGTAAGGATCTCCCAAATCGTGCACTTAAGAGCAGATTCAGTTCGGGACGTTAGGCTTGATCATTTTATACAGGTTTTCATTTGCATATTTTAGGATCGAGGTACGCGATGTCTGTTCCGGTCTCGCTAATCACACGTTGTTTCTCTCTAGCACTTGCTCTCCTTCTCGACATGTTCTCGACTCGATCCGTTAAACTCATTACGTTGCTTCGCTTTCAATTCTCAGCGTCATTCGAAATAGGTTTTCAAATATGTGAATCGCTAAACTACTCTTGCTGCTATTACCGTGCGTAACCCGCCCGATGCCTGTCTGTGTGATGATGTCTGCGCATACATTTTGCTGGCGTTATGCGAAAAGGAGCATATGTTTGACGCCCGGTACAAACTTGTTCTCATGTGTGATCGCCGACAAGCTATGGCGATCGTCAGACAAATTTGCAAGCCTTAATAACTACGGAAGGGAATCTTCGACACCGCTACAGATTTCAAACAGGATCTCAGTCAAGTATCGCGACGTCACGATTCACGTATATATATATATATATATATATATATATATATATATATATATATATATATATATATTGTTCATGTTATTTAAGTGTCTCTCATGTTTATAAAGCTTTGAATATATATATATATATATATATATATATATATATATATATATATACATTATCATTTATTTATGTGTGACAAAGTATACAATTGTGGTGTAAGAACATGTGCACAACCCGCTCGGGGCAAAACTCAAGGTGTTAGGTCCAGGCTTGGGCTGGTCCACCTAGCCAGGGTACCTATCACCGAAGCGGCATTCCCCCTCTGAACGTCTAATGAGAGACGTTGTAGTAGATATTCGCCTGCCCTCTTGTCTCCTGTAGCGAGTGCCAGTTTTCTCCCGACGTCGTTGAGCAGTTTCTTCGTGAGCACTCCAGGCCCGCCCAATGTCTCGAATGCGAGAGGTGAGAACAGGTGTGGGTAGCCGACACTGGAGTACTTTCTGCACTTGGCTGCCTCCGCCAGAGCTACCGCGTGTCCAGGGCGGGCTGCGCCCGTACCGACCATTGAGGGGGCTAAAGAGTCGGTTACGGTTGCGTCCCATACCAGCATTTGGCCCCGCTCGAACGGAGTCAAGGTCATACCATCTGGTCTCCTGGCATCATCTCTGACTAAGCCAGATGGCTCCAAAATGCATGGGTAGCCTGCCGATCGCAGCCCCCTGCTGAATGTCTCATTCAGGGCTGAGTGGCGCGCGATTCTACCTGAACTTTGGGGACAGGAAAGTCCGTGGTGGCCTAGGGAATCGACCTCGTCACCGCATCTGCACCGGTGTGGGGAGACTAGCTCTGCTCCCAGCCTCAACCCGACTAGTATGCGAGTGGACTCGTCGTCCAGGAGGGTGCCTAGCTGAGGGCTTGGGAGGGCCTGCAGCCATGCACCTGCACCCGGTGAAGAAACTGCCAGTAGCCTCGCTTTGTTGGCGGCCGTAGTTGTTCGGTCCCATAAGCCATTCCAACGACCGTTGTTTGCCAGCTCTGACCACTCGCGCTGAAATGAGGGGGTCTCCGGTAGAGACCCACAAAATGCAATGGCATCTTCCTGAGTTCGTTCAAGCGTAGCTCGAAAATTTGAAACTGCTTCGGGGTCCAGATTAGCTTCAACGCCACTCGTCGCCGAATATATATATATATATTCAAAGAGGCAAAAAAAAGAATGGTACTCATGGTTACTGCTTGCAGTGTATACACCATGCAAAATACATTCCACAGTTTTGGCGGCTACTCAGAAAAAGTGCGGAGTATGGACTGCTGTGTGGACGTATTTGTATGTACATATGCATGTAGTGACTTCTAATCTCTATGTTATATTAGTTGTGTCTCAGTGTTGCTGAACTTCATAAATTGACATAATTCCGTTATACTGCCTTCGAAGTTTGGAAGGCATATAAATGACAATATGTTGTTGTTGCCGTCGCCATAACAACAGGCAACATGTTTGTGGCAGTAGTGATTATGGGTGTCCCTCGTATTACTCGAATATTACTCATTTTCGTCGGTAGATACTAACGTTTTCGTGATTGCGGTTTATGTTGTTGCTGTTGTTGTTGTTGCTGCTTCAAAGACGAGAGTATTCCTCATTTTCGGTACAGCGCTTACTTTAGTGAAGAATGCCCTAAGTCTCCGAACGCCAGCTGCTTACAAGCAGAAATAATTAAAAGACAAACACGATAAACCCTACGGATTGAGTCCAGCCATGACTTCAACCATCTAATTCAGCCACTACTTGGCACGTTGCTAGTGTCTAAAATGATGGCAATGGCCCATAGAATTCGTTGCTGCAATATTAGAAAAACAGCTAGTAAGTTGTATGTGCGAATAACACACTGTAATTTGAATAA
This sequence comes from Dermanyssus gallinae, assembly GCA_003439945.1. NCBI lineage: Eukaryota > Metazoa > Arthropoda > Arachnida > Mesostigmata > Dermanyssidae > Dermanyssus > Dermanyssus gallinae. Next base: position 463,332 of record QVRM01003224.1, on the reverse strand, counting down.
CTTACGAATTTTACAGCTTCCGTTAGAATTATGCGACGAGTAGCTGATGGCTCAAAATGGTGGTACAATACCTGTATATATATATATATATATATATATATATATATATATATATACAGGTATTTACCACAATTTTGATATATACATATATATATGCACATGCGGTTATTTATGTGCGTACATACATATACGCATACAAATGCCCACGTGCATTTAACCAAGACATGCGACTACATGTATACATAACAAATTACTGCACGTGGGTCTATATACAATGCATCTGTTTGGCATTACTGTGGGCGGGGCCACCGCGTACACCAAACGCGTTACGCCACTCAACTAAAGATGTAATAAGACTGATCGGCGGCAGGTGATAACGGCCGAAAAGTTGATCAGCGTATATACGAGTCGCACAAATCACCGCAACTGGTGGGAGTTGTTTGGGCTTTTGTGTCGGCGTAGTTTAATGTCAAACAAAAACTTGTAGTTATCCATATATGTCGTCAGTGACGACTGCGATTGCCCCTGATTATCATATTGCAAGTAATTTTTGACTTGTTGGTTGTCGTTTGCCAATTGTAGCTGATTTTGTATAAAAATATTATATCTTTTTAGTAAGGCACTTTTTTTGTTTGTTTGAGATTCCGGTTGCGCTGATCTCTTTCGAACGAGTGGTTTATAAATGCGAATCATTAGGGTCTGGCAGCCCATTTTAGTGTTAATTTTGATATGTTACCTGCTTTATCGCATTCTGGTTCTAATTGGTTGTCCTCTTTTCCTCTTGGAGTCATCATGTAGATGTGTCACATCTTTGAATGCCGATACTATTAGCCCGCGCCCTATATTTGCAATTTGTTGCTCTCTTTTGAATGCCCTTGTGTGATGCCCTCATCGATTACGTAATACCACTAAAAGCGTCTAAAAAAAATAAAACATTATTAAGCGACACGAGTGTACAAACATTCACACATGCATTTGGCGGCAAATTTTATGGTTGTATATTATGGATCGTCCGCAAACACCAGTGGAAATAAATGCTTGGTGTTACGTATAGGTTATTCGTAGTAACAACAAGTACACTCTAACGTACACATCGCCATGTCGCTTTGTTCTTTAGCGTAGTGCCACAACGATCGTCATTAATTGTACTCGTACTTCAATGAAGAGATGCTCTTTAGCCATCTTATCGCGAGCATAATTGTCGCAGTCGAGCCGAAAGGGAGAGGGAGATAAATATACATTTGTGATACAGGAAAGTTTTCGTCGACTGACCAGTCGTTGTTGAATTGCTGCTGCTGCTGATGATGATGATGGTGATGGTGATGATGATGTTGATACTGGTGACGCTTTTCCGAAGTCGAGCTCGTCGGAATTTGGTTGCTCTTGCCGACACGAGGCGAGACGTTTTTGGCGCATCCCCGGCGCGCGTTCGCTAGCTCGCACTATAGCTATCCGTATCTATCCGTACACAATTCATTTCATGCGAAGGCGTTCTCAGCCAATGCTGGCTGAGTCGTGTCGTGTCGTCGTCGGGGTGTTTGTTGATCCTCTTGGACGACGTATCCGCCGGTTCCGTCGCCAGTGTATGTATGGTTGCCGCGCGCCCGTCGTCTGCTTGTAGCTTGCTTGCTTGTAGGGTTGCCCGGGTTGGCAATGAACTTTGTTGATTCGACGCGTGGGTTCGACGCGCTAAATCGTTAGCGCGATGAGTCTGAACGACATCGGCAACAGCCGCTGCACAAGGACAGTCGCACCAGACTGTTGGCTGTTTCGGTAGCATCACCATGATTCGCGGCAGCAGCAGCAGCAGCACCATCATCATCGAACAAAACGCATCTCCTTTGTTTTTATCGGTCGCAACAACACAGTTTGCAGAAACAACAACAACAACAACAGCAATAACAAGACTGACTGACTGACAACAACCACCACAATCGTTTAGTGGTGAAACATGTTGAGCATGCTGCTCTCATTTGTTGTTATTGTTATTGTGGTTGTTGGTATTGTGTTCGTTTCTATTATTGTCACTAGATACTGCGGTTGCTGCTGTGAGTTCTGATTGTTACTGCTGGTTTTATGGTCTTTGCCATTGTTGTCGTTATTGCTGTTGTTGTTGTTGTTGCTGTCATCAATATAGTAGTTGTTAGTCCTAATATTGTTCTACTATGCCGTGGTTCCTATGACGATAATGATAATTATTATTATTATTATTATTGCCGCCTGCTACTATGTCATTTGAATCTTACATTTTGTTTCGCTTCTGCAAGCTCCAAAAGTGAACGTTTTGAACAAAAATTGTGATTATGGGCAGCAATTTTACGAGGCGTTTATAGAAATAAGAAATGCTCGCTCTTGTGTGGTGCTCGGGAAAAGCGATAATCTTCACCTTACAATGCATAAAACGCAGATTAATAGTGATCTGCTCTTTGGCCATTTGGCCTTCACACAATAGATATATGATTGAAATGAAAACAGCTTCTGTACAATTTCTGAATGAAAATGGACCGCTTTGTTTAATATGGCAAACGAGGAAACCCACTAGAATGAAACGACATTATTTAGTTCTACTTATGCTACCCCCTTTTCTATTAAGTTGACATATGATACATCTCTAGCAGCGAATGTAAAGCTTAAGTGAGGCTGCAGGATAATAATAATAAAAGAAGAGTTGAAATCGAAACAGGTACTGCATATAGAGCACTGGCAATCACATATGATGTAGCCATGAGTATGGACATTCAAGACTGGATGTTTTAGCCGCGAGGGCGTCGTACAAAACCGTTGGTGTTCTGGCTACGAAGAAGAACTTTTTGGTTTGAGACGGACCAGCGACGGTGAGGGCGAGTATTGTTTGCTTTCGTGGGGTTCGTTCGGCGGGCAGTGACGCTGGCGCGCTTGTCGGTTTAAACGGCGTAAAACGAACATGCTCGTGAAGGCTTGTCTAGACACTTAAATCACTGCAAACTCTATAAAGTTGTTACGCCACTGGTCATTGAGCTTGGAATTTCAACAATAATGAAAGATGAGGATATATTTTTATTGCAAAAGTTATACATACATATGTGTGAAGAGCACTTTACGTCGACGTTTACATAACGGTTATTCAACACTGTTTACTTTAACCACTAGTACTACAGCTACTATTACTACGACCCGAATGCGATGGCTTCTCTCCATGGCTCTTATTTTGCTAGCTTTTTCCGTACGAGTCTGGTGTCTTAAGTGTACGGTAAATACTGACAGAATACCTGCCTTTTTTTGTTGTCATTGTTGATTTTGTCGATGTCATCGTTGCTTGTGACTTGCCCACTAGCTGTAATCTTGGAGGATCCCACATACGTCTATTGTAATATCGACGGAATTTGGTAACATATCACTATAGAACGTGTTTTTAAGAACATATTCGAACGTGTTCTGAGAATCATATATTTGTTATAAAAAAAAACTCTCATTTGCCCGTCACGCGTGCAGTTCATTTGAAGGTTTTCTGAGCCGAAAAACAGCGAAAGATGTACTCTTTAAATATGCATTAATGCTTGGTATACTGCGATTTTATAATGGTGTATATTTGACTCTAGATTTTAAATAGCTACATTAGTTTGTACTGGGATCGTCCCTATAAATTTCATAATGCTGATTTTCGCACGATCCATTTTAACATGCAATCGATAGCACAAACAGCTTGTCAGAATAGAACTTGAGGTGATTACGTTTTGGTTTGCACACACGCCAACTAACAGGCTTGCTTATTGTATCGCAATTCATTCCTTATTAACGAGATGGTTAAAGAAAGTAAAGCTATGGCGGCAGATTTTGTTCTATCGGCCTGTGCATCCTGCCGTCGTAATAGGCTGTAAACGACGAACGCTGTTTGTTGCGCAACCACGCGACACACAAGCTAACATTTCTTATCTTTTAACTCGCCCCTTCGTTCCATCTACCGGTCGTCCACCCATCAAACGACGATAGAGACATTATGTTAAATCAGCAATAGTCACTAGCGGAAATCAAATTTTGCTTTACAACGTTCGCTCAAAAAGTGCACTCTCCTTGATGGCCGCACGCGCCTGACTGTATGTCTGCGGGCCCGCTTGAGTTTATTACTGCTTCAAAGTGTGTTCGAAGTTTTATACCATTTTGTGCCGTTAGTTGGACTCGTGATATATATATATATATATATATATATAACTATATATGCTTGTTACGTAAGCTTACGTTAAACACGTCATCGTAACTTTGTCGAGCCGTTTCTTGCTGTCTAGATTTGGTTTGCTGTAATATCGTTGGTCCTCTTAATCTGATCAGACAATTAATTCTCGACTGGATGAGTCTAGTCAACTAATTATATTGATGATAATGTAATAATTACAACAAGGATTGCTTGTAGTATGGGCGTCTACGTAGCGGCAGCAGATCTGTATCAAGTGGTCCTGGTTACGACGCTAGCAGTATAAGTTCTGCGATGTGACGTCGTCTAGACTCAACGCGCGTTTACCTGGGTAGGACGCAAAGCAGCCTTACGGATGCTCGGCCGGACGGCATTTGCACATAGATTGATTACACAGACACACACTCGCGTTTTATTTGATATTTGTGGTTTTTTTTTTCATATAGAACATATAAAATAGTGATGGACATTGTACCTATATAAATATATATATATATATATATATATATATATATATATATATATATATATATATATATATATATATATATATATATACATATATTCCAGACGGGCGAGTGTTATTTTCTTAGCAGTTGTTTGCCATGCGTCGTAGCTATGTAATTAGTATCAGCCATGGCAAATGAGGGCTCAGTCAATCAGTCGGTCAGCGTACGGACAACGATCATGGCTTTTTTGCTCCGTCGTTTTTTTTTCGTTATCAGGGACGGCCACGATGAAAACGACAACAACAACAACAACAACGAGCAGCTACAACAACAAGCAACAACAACAACAAGCAACAACAACAACAAGCAACAACAACAACAAGCAACAACAACAACAACAACAACAACAACAACAACAACAACAACAACAACAACAACAACAAGCAGCAGCAGCAGCAGCAGCAGCAGCAGCAGCAACAACAACAACAACAATAACAAGCAGCAACAACAACCAGAACCCGCGATTACTGCTGTCCGTGGCAAAAATGTCAACCAAGACGACTCTGGCTGACCTCGCGGCTGACTGGCTGGCTAATTTCAATTGGAACTAGCGATGGCCGCCTATTGATCGTTGCAGTCGAGTCGAGCGGCTTCAGTTTTCGTTCGCATCTGTCCGCATCTCGAGTTCACGATAGCATCAACAGCGTAACGTGGAGGTAGACGATACTGTTGCTGTTGCCGCTTCTGTAGTTCTGTACGGTTGTAATCGGAATGCAGGGCTCGGAACGTCGCGAAGCACCGCGAGCAGTTGAAGCGCGAATCTTCGGCACCGCGGCCCCGTTGAAAGCGACGGTAGCTGGCCGACCGTAACCAGTAGCGCCTGCAGTCCAGCGTTATGCGCAGAGCGCTACCGTGCAGTGCGGGAGAAAACGGAATCAGGTAGAAAAAGCAAACCGCTTCCCAGTTCGGGCCCGCTGTTGAAAGTAGTAGTGAAGGAGATAAAAGGCGGCAAACATGTCATATCTAATGGTAGACGGATAGATCAGTCGCGGATGACTACGAGTGTCGTGTGCTATAACGTAGGCAAACGGAAGCGATATAGAAAAATTAAATCTTTTGTAGGGTAGCGTAGATTCGCTGTTTGATTTTATTAGAAAGCAGCTTGCTGCATGACTCTGTGTCTGAGAGATTATGTCAGGAAGATGGCCGTCCCGAGACCTTTCTGTACGAGATACACTGTTGTTTGTGACTTTCTGGCACAACTTAGACGTTCTTTTCGAAATCAATCGATGGTAGCTTGGGGCTAACCGGTGAACGCCTTACTCTTCAAAAACCCAAGAGAAAAAGGTCGCACGAGGCAGTGCAGTTTCTACAGCTGCCGCCGTTCGGGAGGAAGCAATCCTGTCCAAACCCGCTCCGAACGCTGGTGTCGATAGTAGAGACATGGTTGAGTTGCGACTAATGCTAATATGCATATACACACTACATACATACAGATCTCCTCGTTTACTCCCGGCAGATCTCGGTCGATAACGGTCGAGAATTTATACGAGATTTTTATTACTGCAGTCGCGAAAGTGGCGACGCTTTACTGCTCGCCACAGAAAGTAATTATTAGTTATATATATAAATCATTCACTGACTGAATCTATGTATCTATTGGACTGGCCTGCGCTGCACGTTAAGGCGGCGGTGGCGATATCAGCAGCAGAAACAGCAGCAGCTGCAGCAGCGATCACCGCAATGGTCTCATTCTCTTCGTCTGTCTTGACGACTTTAGATGATTTAGATTTAGCATGAGAGTTGGGAACAGTAAGTCGGTAGCGTGGATTGGATGACTTGCGATGGTTTTGCTCATTTTCGTGGCCAAGGCGCTTTAGCATCATTGCAGTGACTCGTTCACGGTTCGGATCCCCAACTCAGACAGACGGATACAGAAGGGGGGGGTCCAACCCATCCAACGAAGGTAGAACTTGGACGAACGGTTTCAGCCAGCTTCGTTTTCGGCTTCACGTAAAACACTTCCTCCTTGTAGACCTTAACAGAGCATCTTCGCGTCAACCACACACGTATGCATGCCCGCTGGAACGCACGCGCGCAGGATGGGAAAAGCGCAACCAATATTTCGACGTATTTATTTCTTCGTTTGACTTGAAACTGAAACAAGCTTTGCGCGTCAAAATGATGATAGCTTCTTTTCAATCACAGACACACATATATTTATACATACATGTTTGTGTGTGTCCATATGTCTGCGTATATGTTTATAGGCAGACGCGTGATGAGTTTATCTGGTGGCTAAGTAGACGTGTAAAGTGGAAGAGATGAATGTTCATAACGGTGAGAAACTGCGCCGAGCTGTATCTACTCCACAACGCGAAAAAGCAGAAGCAGATGTTGAAGAAGGCGAAGAAAAATAAAACGACTACTACGGATGTGATTGTAGCAGCTGTGATAGCTTTGGTAGTCTTCCTAGAAGTAAACGTAGTAGATTTACTAAGTAGATCGCCAGGCGAGGCCAGAAAGTGAAAGCCCACTTCCTGGAATCTGAAGTGCGGGGACAGTGACGGGCCGTCACACGGCACACGGCATGCATAGCTAATGTGTGCAGCAGATTAATAGACACGCAGACCAACTTCGAATGCAGATTATAGCAGCATTGGTGTGACGTATGTATATACACGATATATAGGCGGTATCTTTTATGCGTTTTATTTTATAATGTGAATATGTACCCATCTCATATATATATATATATATATATATATATATATAGGGCCGAATTGGGGAAGCTTGATAATACAGTACCAAGATGTTTAAACTTAATGGTATACTTTTCGTTCTATTGGGGGGTGTGAACTTTAAATATCGTCGTATCAAAGCGCCGTTTACCTACTATGGGTCACTATTTTACCTACTATTTTAGAAATATCACATTATTCAACACTGTATACAAAATACTTATTTGTGGACCATCTGTCTTACTAAAGGAGAAACCACACGAGAAATACGTACGTCTGCTAATGAGCTTCTACTTTTCCAGTGCATACATTGCGATGATGTCATGATGAAGAGGCAACATCGTTTCGGCATTACCGATCCGTACGGCTTCTAGTTTCAAGCTGGTACGCAATTCAACTCTGAGTGATGTAATTTGATTGCTACGAAGGACGCCGCACTCAACTCAGCAGCTTCGTTCCGTAGGCGAATTGTAATGATGAGTCGAGCTGAGTAGATGTTGATCTGTTGTTTGCATGCCGACGTCAATCTGCAGTCAGTTCTGCGCTCGTCTGGTTGCTTGTCGGCTTGGCTGCCATTTTCCAGCCGGCCAAGGGCATCGTTCGCCATCTCCGGCAAAGGCTGGTCGTTGTTGGCTTGGTTCTCATCGGAGTTTAGCAAGTTTCACAAAAGCAGCTCCTCTATACATACTATTACAGCGGCAGCAGGAGCAGCAACATCATCATACACGACGTAGTAGCGTAGTGGCTATCACGACTGTCATTACGAACAAGGAGGAAGGGAACAATTCGCAATCATAATGAACTTATCGTGCGCCGAACCATTTACAACAAGCAGACTACCATTACTACTACTAACTACTACTAGTACTACTACTAACTACAACTAGTACGACTACTACACTACTACTATAACTACTACTATTACTACTCCTACGGTCGCTCTCGTCGCCGGACCCGACTGGCCGGTCATTGGCTGTGTAGATGGTAGCACAGGCTGCACAACAGCTGCACCTCCAGCTGCAATGAAGCATGCGTTTACGCTAAACTTGAACCAACTTCTGATCAAAGCGTTGACTAGGTTGGATCGGTTGTCTCACAAAGCAGCATAGCAGTCAGGTCAATGAAGAAGAACAGTAAACTGTTGAAACTGCACAGCTACAGGCAAAGAGGGGACGACCGCCACCACGACGACGACGACCAGGAGAATGAGAGTAGATGTGAGACTACGAGTCAGAAAAAATAGCGAGAAGGAACAACGCTGTTTCGCGCTGGAACTTGTGTGCGCGTGTTCGCAGTCTTCCACCGCCTCACTAACTCTATGCCATCGCTGCGGGTAGGAGGATGGCGCGTTCGGGCCGGTTCGTTGTTCTCCACAACCGTCGCAGAGAGAAGAGTCGGCAGCTCGCTGACGTCGCGTAAAATCGAAGCCAGCAGTGGGCGCGACGAAACGCGACTGGTTCAAAGTTTAGCAGCTTACTTGCAGTAGCGAGGCAGCAGTGTTGATTGATTTCTCCCGTATTTCTTCTCTTTTGTTGTTGTTGTTGTTGTTGTTGTTGTCGATGACGACGATGGCGACGCCGGTGACGGCAGCTATGCTACCTTACAACCAACGGCGTTCAAGACACGATGTAGCGACATTGTGAATTTCGTTGGCATTGTCGTTTGCTTGCTCCGCTTGAAGTTCGTGCCTTCAACGTGCCTGTTGATGTCACCGGGTCGATGTCGACGACACTTCCGTTGCTCCTGAAGCCCTGTCGTCGTCGTATTCGAAGTCTAGGGTCGTCATCTGACGGATGGTGCTGCTTCTGCTGCTGCTACTGCTGCTGATGTTGTAGTTGAAGTAGTTGTAATAGTCGTTGTTGTTGTTGCTGTTGTTGTTGTTGCTGTTGTTGTTGTTGTTGTCTTCAACGCCTCCGGCGTCATCACACACCATATGCACAACCACCAAACTCAAGTGACATAAAGCCTATATACAGTAGGAGGGCAGCTATCTTCTGTTTGACATCGTTACGGTTGTTTTCTTATTGCTGCTGTGGCCTCCGTCGCACACGACAACGACAACGACAAACAAGGCCGATCAAGGTGGAGCGTGGCCGCTGACTGAGACTGATTCAGGCTGACGTACGCACGAACGGACGGACGGACGGACGGATAGTCACGGATTCACATACAGACATACAGTTAGACACAGCACCTGTGACAAATGCGGTTTTCTGCTCGTGCTGCGTTTTATTTATTAGCTGATGACATTACATGTATTCGAGTGCATCTTGCTCGGATTACAACAGCGACTCAGACGACTCGACTGTCGACTGATTTCTTTCCTGCTAAACACAGACTTAACATTTGACTTTTTAATAGATTGACGACGCTGCACTGGCACTTCGAAAGCGACCGTCGTCGTCGTCGTCGTTGTCGTCGTCTGCCTGCCTGCTCATAGCAGCAGCAGCAGCATCATCGGCGCTCGTGCCGGAGGTCCTCACGCCTCAGTGCTAGTGAGTGAGGCGAATTTTGTTCGTTGATATGAGCAGTATCTCACGAAGATACGTTGTGTGTGTCGTTGGTTGTTACAAAATCGTGTGTTGTTGTCGTTGGCAATATGATGGTTGTTGCTGCTGCTGCTGCTGCTGCTGTTGTTGCTTGCCGGTATTGTTATTGCTGCTGATATATGAGCGTTAGTGAAATTCCCGTTGTTGCCATTCCCGTTGCTGAACACTCACATTGTTGTTTCTCATTGCTATCATATTGGTGTGACGCGGTTGGCGGTTTTTATTTTGGTTGCTGCCACCTGCTCGCATCGCGCTTGCGAATGCTTTTGTGGCTTTGACGTTGTGGATAGTTGGGTTTTTCTCCAACTATGTCTGTACGGCCACGACTGCTTTCGGTAGAATAGCTGCTACTACGCCTATTACGGTGATACAACTGGTACTTACACTTCGCTACATCTGTCCTAATCTAGAAAGCAACAACATATCTGCAGTGTGCAGATACGCGGACGGAGAAACGGAACGGCCGGAACGAACAAATAGTCTCACCCGTCGTGGGTCGATAATAGTCTAGTCAAGAGGTTGGGCTGAGGGGTGTTGGCTGCGAGGTGACGACGAAAACCACGACTTCATCATCATCATCATCATCGCCGTTGTAGGGCGGAACCAAGATCAACAAGCGCTCGCTTCGCTTTTTGCCGTGATTTTATCTTGTTTATTGGTGACATGCCACATCTCAGTGACAGGCGCGCCCCTGTCTCTACTTTGTCACTCATTGAGAAATACATGATGTGGTTTGATGTTGTTGGGTCGGGCGGTAGAATCGATCATCTACCGCACAGTGTGTCGGTTTGTAGTCGCGTGATGGACGTCACTACAAACTAGTTTATAATGTACGACTGTCTGCGCGCGAAATGGGCAGCGAAAGTGATTCCGCCCGTGTTCGGCGTATTGACAACACCGTATCGTTGTACACGGGGCTATTTCTAGAACATAACGAGTTGTATTGAGCAGCTTGGACAATAGTGATGTTTTGTCACAATATTTTAGGATTTTGTGATTTGTAACCTAGCCTATAGAAGATATATTTCGCAGACTGTTCGTCTTGTTGCTTGTATTCTTGCTGCTATTGTTGTTGAGGCGATTGGTGAGGTCCGCTACCGCGTGTCAATATCGGTTGGATGAGGAGGCAGCGACGGAGATAAGAGCGCGCTCGACGCCTTTAAGTACCCCTGGTTGTGGGCCGGGGTGGCCTGCGAAGATCGAAACGTAAATTAACAGGTACATCGTACACGGGTTCCATCACCGTAGAACGGTTGTTCATGAAGACTATAGTACTCAGTGTATTTGTCGGTCCTGCTCGCAGCAATGCGCTAAGTATCACTCGGCTGGTTGTGCGACAGTACAACAAAGATTTTCGCGCTTTATCTCTCGGTGTAACGGCAGCGCAACAAAGAATGATGATGAATATTAACATGAACCATGTTGTATACACTCTATTTGAGTGAAATGCATATGATTGAAATCTGTTGAATGGGAATCCTTTGTGCACATTATACAGTTTTTTTTTGTTCTGGGAGGTTTCGGGAATACATGATGCACATGCGCCACTAGCAGCCTGCGTGACTAGTGTGAGACTCGCAAACCCACTAAACCCGGATTCCTCCCCACCACCCCAGGCTCGGTATTACTTTGGCATTACATCGAAGCCGTGGAAGAAAAAAAAAACATTATACAGTTTATTATGGCGTATGTGTCCGCGATCTGCTGCTTAAATGAGGTTGACCTCGGATATAAGTAGGGAGACAAGTATAGTCTAAAATCTGCACCTTAGACTCTGTAGATTGAGACCTGCAGGTTGGAGCACAGAGACTCTGTAATGGCGAAAAACATAATTGGGCGACATGACTGTGCACGCACGTAGCCATACCGGAAGCACATATTTGTGTTAATGTACAATTGGCGCGGAAAACACGTTTGTGTACTTTGGACGGCAAAAGGACTTTTTATGTTCTCTCGTCGTCAGAGCGTGAATTACTACGCGTTGAATTAAAGGGAGCTGGTCTTACCTAGGCCTACAATGAATAACGTGGCGTTATTTTATCGAGCTTAAACGTAGGTTAAAAATGAATTACGATGTAGCTGAAGTTTCGTGATTTCCGTAAGAAAATGACACGTGTGCTCGTTGTGTCACAAACTCAAGATGTGTGAGAAGCGTTTGTGGGTCGATTATTAGTTAATGTGGTTATTTGATCATGCTATAAGTTATCTTTAAAACTTAAATACATTAATCTTGTAAATTCTAAATATTAATGATAAATTATTAAATATAAATATAGTTGATGTCTGGTGAAGACGGGCTCTTAAACAATATTTATCATTTGTTTTAAGCCATTATGAAATAATTTACCTTAACTCGATCGCCGTATATATATATATATATATATATATATATATATATATATATGTATATGTTTGTGTGTATGTATGCATATATACAGGGTCTCCCAAAGTTCGCCAGACAAAATTTGGGGTCTAGTACAACTTGGCGACAAAATAGTTTTTTTTTAAATGAAACAAGGGGTGAAAATGTCTTCTTTTGGAGTTAGAGCGAAATTACCAAAAGTGATTGTATCAAGCTTTTTATCCTGCCATATCTTTACTAAATCTGCGATTGCAAGAGCCCCAGTCATCATATCGATAAACCAATCGTATCTGCGTGGTTGGAGGAGAATTTTGCACATGTTAAATTGCATTCCACGTTAGCTCAAAGCAGAACAAATGCTGTATTGAAGATAATTCCCAATAAATGAAATTCTTTGCAATCCACATATTTTGGCGTTGACGCCCAATTACTAATTTCTTAGAAGACATTTCCGCCCCCTTGTCCCATTGGAAAAATATTTTTTCGCTGAGATGTACTAGATCTCAAAGTTTGTTGGACGAATTTTGGGAGACCCTATATATATGTATATATATATATATATATATATATATATATATATATATATATATATATATATATATATATATATATATAGCTGTAGGGCAGAGCGGAGACTTTAGCGGCGCATTTTGTCTGCTGACGTCGCCAGTGGCTGGATGGTAGCCGCCGACGCTCAAGCGCTTGCTCGGTCGTCCGAGCGGTCGTCGGTGGGGGTCAATCGGCCAGTCCGGTGTCCCTCCCTGCGTCCGTCCGTCCGTCCATCCACCCGTTCATTCACTCAGCTGCTGCTGCTGCTGTTGCTGCTCTTGCCCAGTAAGAAGAGCCCCAGGCCACCACCCGCTCCCCCGAACCTCCTCCTCATCCTCCGCCTCCGCCTCCCACCGTCGTTGGTCGATTCACCACCGGCGTCATCGTAGCTGATGACGTTGCGCCCATCGGCCATTGTCATGATGGTGGTCGCATAAAGATCGTAAATAGAGGCAAGCATGCAGGCGGGTCTGTATGCTTGCAGGCAGACAAACGGACGGGCAGGCAGAAAGACAGGCAGGCAGGCAGGCATCAACCAACAATAGCAGCACACGCACTGGACGGCACATAGCACATGCATACGAACAACAATAACAACAACAACAACAGCGACTGGCCATCACGAGCGCCGCCACAGTACGTAGTAATAACAGCAGTAGTCGTAATGGTGCGACGTATTGGCACGCCAACAACCACAAGCCTCTCTATCACGGCTGTTGCTTCTGTTTGTTATGATGGTGAAAAGGTCTCCTCCCGCCCCCCTACGAGAGCGAAACGGCACAGAACAGAACCACACAGCAGCCTCTGAATGGTCGACCTAACCAACGCAATTATGATGGAAAAAGTACGTATATATATATATATATATATATATATATATATATATACGTACTTTTTCCATCATAATTGCGTTGGTTAGGTCGACCATTCAGAGGCTGCTGTGTGGTTCTGTTATATATATATATATATATATATATATATGCGGAAGAAAAACACTTCATGAAATAATGGGAACATTACAATACGCCTTATCTCAGGACACATCTGAGAACAATGTTATACATATCGAAATAGATGAGGCACGGTCTTGACATTTGTTATCGCGACGAAAACGGTACGCGAACATTTTATTATCATTTGGATCGTGTTGCTACAATGTAGTTACTGTCGGCATTAGTGGGGTTAATTTCCCAGTAATTGGCAATGCGGCCAATGAACCTTGATGATGCATCTTTGCAATAAGGTATATTTATATACACAAACAAAGATGTATTAGTAACTAAGTAGGTTCAAATCTAGCACCTTGAATGCAATTTTATTGACTTAAAAATACGTACATGCACAGTTATATAAATTCAAATGACTAACACTGGTATAAAAGAACGCTTACCTAATAGCGATGGTTCCTAGTTGACATCTTGTAAGTCGATTGTATGCACGAAGTTACTGAAAGAACAAGTTAACGGAATATAATATATTTAATTTCAATTCAAATCTATCTTTGTTGACCTATAACGATTCTTATTTGACGAACCACTCGCCAAAGCTATAAGTTGCAAATAGCATTAGTGAGTGGGATCAATTAATTATCAGTATCGACATACCATCGCCTGCTTAGCAAGTTAAAGGGACGTATAGTTAGACGTATAGAAATTTGTATCCAACTAGTCGATCAATCATATTTATTTCACTTAATTATGTAGACAACGTACAGATAGTTCATGTTATAATTAAACATAAATATTTGTTGTCCTGCCGTTCCACCGAGAGAAGAAATGTAAAGATCTTCGTTGCAGTATCCAACTAAATGCCATTAGAACGTAACTTAGTGCTAAGTTTGCGCATTTGGGCTTAGCATGGCTTCAGTGGACCTTGATGTAACATCAAGAGGAGAGGGCTATGGTAACCGCTGTACTTTTCAAGCGCTTTTTGGGGGGAATAGAAGGCATATAAAGTACAAAGGACGAAAAAGAAAATGCATTTAGGCGAAATGGTGATCAAATCGCAGAAAAATGCTCCTCAAGGTCAGCAGACATGCCTCTTGGAGAGTTTAAGGGTCACTGATTTAATGAATAATATTAATTTGCGGTTGTGATGAGTAAGCACGTTACATGTATATATGTATGTATATATATATATATATATATATATATATATATATATATATATATATATATATATATATATATATATATATATATATATATATATATACATATATATACATATATATGCCGATGGCCAAGGTCGGGAAAGTACTGGTAATCATATTTGGTCGGTGGTACCTGACCAGTTTTTTGCTTAGATTGAAAGTAATTTTATTTCAGTTCTGCTCTATCGAATAGAGAGATGACGTAGGCTCTCAGCGTGGTGTATGGTGGAATCCATTCAAATCTTGTATTTTGCTGTTGCTGCTGCAAATTCTGGCAAACACAGCTCGTGGCAAGACTTGCTATGGAGCCAAAACAGTTGGGGCCCAGTTGATTGCAGTGGATTCAGCCGTTGCGAGGCGAATATGAAATTGCTTTCTTCTCAATTGCTGCTGTTGTTATCGCAATTATTGCAAATATTTATGTCGCTTTTACTCTTGTTTAATCCGAGTTTCATGGCATTTATTATTGTGATTGGTATTATCGGTCTGCAGCAAAATGCTAAATATAACAAATTTAGCTCTTCGCTTACTATTAAAGTTCAGCTATTTATATGCTATGAATGCCATGCTTCATATAATAATATTATTTTAGTATATTTTTAACACTGTAGTGTGTTTGTGTTACGTGTAAATTGTACATTGTATATAGTATACATAAATTAAACTTAGTACGATTTGTTTAGTGGTTATGGCATTGCTTAGCATTCGGAAAGTCATGGTTCGAACGCAAGGTTAGACGTGTTCCGGGAGAACTTAGATTGGTTTTCATGGTTTCCAATTTATTGGAAATATTATCAAGATATGTCATTCTGACCGGCTATGGCTGACACTAAAAAAATCCAAGTGCCTACGATTCCGTCTAAGGCTAGAATTGGCTGTGATTGCTGCTACGCATTTTACCTGTTTCTTAGCATCGCGCTGAGGTGGCTTCTTGTACGTAAAGCAACATAACAGTCTGACTGTGGTCAGGCCTCGCCCGCTCCCCATCCTGTTTACAATCTGTTCTCTCTCTCTCTCTCTTTCACACACACTATCTACATTAGTGTTTTTCCTGCTCTTCCCTTCTTATCTTTGTTGTCTTGTTGCACACATTCAGTTTTGTTATATACATATATATGTGTGCGTTTGGGGTTTTTCTTTGTCATGTTCTTCGCCGACAATTCCTTTTAGACTTTTCCCTATGCCGTACTTGTTGGCTTTCTTTGCTCTGTTCCTTCAATGCCTCTCACTGCCTCAGTAACATACACTCCAAGTTGCTTCTCCACCTGTTCAAGCGACTGCTTTGCAGGATATAGCAATTTTCTCTTTCTCCCTCTCTCTCCACGTCTCTCTTTCGCTCTCTCTCTCTCTCTCTCTCTCTCTCTGTAACGCAAACCCTCTCGAGATGAAAAGCGCTCAGAAGAATCGCTTTTTTCACTCCAACTCCGTCTCCGCCCGGTTTCGTTGTGGGAACTTCACACGCTCGCCTGATCTGCGGACGCTGCCGGCACCACGCCGTCGTCGTCACGCCACAACCAGAGGCATATTTTAGCTCGTCGTTTTTCGCCGACACAGGGAGACAGAGCGAGGCACTACACAACAACAACAACAACAGCAACAACAACAACCACAACAACAACAACCGCAACAACAACAACCGCAACAACAACAACCGCAACAACAACAACCGCAACAACAACAGCCGCAACGACGGCGGCGTCTCCCGTCCACCGTGCTGTTACTGACCGGTGCTGGGACGCTAACTCACAAACACACAACTAAAACGCACACAAACACATTCGACAAACAGTCGGCGAGCAGATCAGACTGTAGAGGAGATTTCTGCGCGCAAACAACGCCTGGCCGCCGAGCCACAACTTTGTTGGTGGCCTGAGACGACTGCTGCCGCCGCTGCTGCTACTGTTGTTGCGTCTGCTTAGTAAACTTACGAGTAAACGGGGCTCAGCAGTTAGATAAGCCGCTGTCTAGCAATTAGACGATCAGCGTACGAACCACGGACCACGAACTTGTGGAGCAAAAGCGAGATTCATAAGTGGCGGCAGCAGGAGATAGAAGAAAGAAGCGGTCATCAACCGCGCGCGCCCTCGAAGGGGTTCAACAGTGGTTCCAACCGACAACAACGTGACCCCTTCGCCACCCTCTCTCCATACTAGAGACACATCTAGACATACTGTAGTTGTTTTTTTTTTCTGGATTTAGCGTGGTTACTTGTTGCTAAGATAATGCCCGCCGGTCTTGGTCGGGTGGCCAATCGGTATGACCACAAGACATCTTCTGGATAGCATATCCACTTTGAGTGAAGGACCAGGTGAGCTGCATTCAACTGACACCACATCACCGAGAGATCACCGAGAGGCACTCGCTTCACGAACACATTGGCACCGGGCCCGTCCATACCTTGTTCGTGTCGGTTTAGCTTTGTGTTCTGCCCTACAACTCAATCCAAGTCACCAAGTTTCGTTGCTTGCAAGACGGTGACCACGTCCATCCGCCTGGCCGTATATAGTTGACCGAGTGGTATACACGCACACACACACATATATATATATATATATATATATGAACCACGCGACCATTGACCACCTCATGATATCACTAAAACGTATACAACCATTTACTACTTATGCTACTTGTTTATTTACTAAGCCCTTGACACACATAGATAGACAGTCAATTTGTCGAGCTGTGCAACCACTAAAATGTACTGTGTTTGTGTGAAAAACATATTTGTATATATAGATGTGTAGGTGTCAGTGTACGTACAATAAATGTGTAGTTACCCTTTCGCAGACTACGATGTATGTTGGCAAATGACCATTTATAATCCAAAAGTTAGGCTTACGATAGCCTGTCTAAACGGCATTGCACTACAGCGTCGCTGCAACAAGTCCCAACGAGAACAGCGGCAGCAATACAAATGATAGTAGTCATAGTAAAACGAGTCGGTTTTCGAGAATCAATCGCGCAACTCGGTCAGGAGGTCTTTTGTTCGGACATTTGAAGTTGCGATGCTGTTCTCTCTGGCAATCCATCGATGCTTCTCAAGTCAAGTGTCAGTGGGGAATACCATTGGGTAGAAAGATGACTGTGCATACAGAAACGACCATTGGATGACGATCAGGGCGCTGGTAGGCCGCTAGTTTTCGGTTGGCCAGGATCGCTTGCGACAATAACGGCGGAAGGAGAGAGAAATGAAGCCGACTTAGAGACACCGTGGTCGTCCGATGCACACACAATAGGAGGGAGGGTGGTGCGGGATGCACACATGGCAGGCATGTGAATCAGAAGACGTCGATGAGAGAAAAATACGCGGGAAGGCGTAGCCCGAAGACTTCGAGTGTACCAGTGACCAAAGTTATGGATCATGGTCAACATGGTTCATACTCAGACGGCACTCAGGCGACTAGTCCTCAGTCAGAGGAGAGTCCAACGACAGTACCAACAACACTGACAGTTACGCCAATGGCAGCAATAACAACAATAACGATACACCATGAACAATGGAGAATTGAAGAAGACGGTCCGAATAGAGGTGTCGTTTGTGATCGGGGCAGCTGAAGTAAAGCTGCCGCTGCCGCTTCTGCTGCTGCTGGTTGTTGCAGTTGTGAGCTCATTGTGCGAACGTTTGACCGACAAGAGGCCAGATTTACCATGGGGCCACGACACTGAAGAAGGCGAAACGGACCTGAAGAAGCTGGTGGACTTTCTGGCTGGAGGCTCAGAAAAACGACGCACGACGCTCAACGTTAACATTCCGCTTACAGCTGAGCTCTCGTTCGCTATCAGCGTTGTCATCGGAATCATCCATAACATCATCACCGTCATCATCATCGTCGTCATAACTACTATCAGCAGCGGCGGACGCGACTTCGACGAAGGTATCGAGGCGCCATACCTCGAGGGGTCGCTTGAGGTATTCGGTGCGTGGAGAAAGCAACAACCGCCAGCCAGCGAACACTGCCTGCAGACAATGACCTATAGGAAAAATCTGTTATGCAGACGCTTGTATGTATATATCTTTTATACAAACGGTTGCACGTACATAGTTGTATACACATGGCCTGTGTCTATATAGATATATATATATATATATATATACATACATGTATATATATATATATATATATATATATATATATATATTAGAAGCAAACGTTTCCTAACGGACGCATTGAAGGGATAAAGATTGCATTGTTTAGAAGGATACTTTACGCCGACCCGATACACATTTCTGCAGAAAACATTTGATATACAATACGCCATTTAGTATTCAGCTTGATCGATCTGAACAGTTGATTTGTTTATGTTGCCATTTCTCCTCAAGGTGGATAGAGCAAATATCGAGGTCTCTATATCTGGTGACTGGAATGGAATTCGCCAATTCGTTTACACCACTCCGTCGGAGGATGACTTTCACTTGAAGTGGTGGAATTTGTACTATCACAGTGACCCTATCTCAATCTGTGGGTTAACCGGGGAAGCGGGCCAGAGGAATGGTGTGTGTGTGCGTGTGTAATCTTTTATAATTTAATTTGTTACGATCGTAATAGCAAACTACTTCGGTCAACCTAGACCAAGTAAACTAGATCAACCACGGCTTGGCTGCGACCGCGCTGCGACAAGAACGACGACGACAACATCTAGCACAGCTGGTGACAGTTGTTGCCAGCGCCGCAAGACAGGAGGCGAAGCACGCGCCCACTGGAAATCGAGACGGTCGTATTCATTGTTAGATTGCGTCGACCAGACGGGATACCTAGCTCTCTTTCTCTCCCGCCTGACCTTTATCTGGCTCCCGTATCTGTGGCCGCCCGTGCGCGTCACCCATATCTGTTGGTCAAGATGCACTGGGCCAACACCACCACAATGTCTCAAAGCTTCGGCCTGTTTCTGCACCAATAACCGTTTTCCACCAAATCGAACAGAATGAATGCGTCGAAGCGTTTATCGAGTTTCATGAGCATCATTCATATATATATATCGTTTCTGTTCACTTGATTGAGCTCGTAGACCCTGACAAATGGAGCGGGCTACCCTCGCTATCCGAGTTTTTCTTGCTTATATTCTGCTGACTAGAACAGTGATGCTGCGTGCGCATCTAGTATGTATATGTTGGTAATGGAACGTCGCTATCGGCGCAACCGGCGAGCAAGAGCCGCCGAGTCATTTCGAATTTTCTCGAAACATCACCACCACCACCACCACTGCCGGCCCGTACTAACAGCGAAGCATTGAAGTGTAGGCATCAGGTGCTTCAATCACTAGATAATTTCCATTTCAATAGCAACGGCGGCAGCACCCGCACTAGCAGTAATAGTAGTAGTCGTTGTAGTAGCAGTAGCCACTGCTGTAGTAACAAGGGAGATCATGGAGTTTTCGACAGTGGACGTTTTGACCATGACGGCATAGCCGACGGCGGCGGCGGCAGCGACAACAACAACAACAACAACAACCTTACGGTTACGACGTAGCCTCGATTGTGTTGTCTGTCCACAATGAGCCACGGTCAACCTGCTCGTTAGCCAGAGACTGAAAGACAAATAGACAGACAGACAGACAGGCAGAGTTTGACCGCTTCACATTTGGCCGCCGCTTAGATTCGTCTAGGAAGATTCAGCTCTAGCTCCACTGAGCGACATAGGCACGTGTCGTTGTACGCGCAGCAGCAGCAGCAGCCGACGCAGCCGTTGTTGTTGTTGTTATCTTCATCGTTATTGTTGCTGTTTTTGTTGTTGTTGCTGTTGTTGTTGCTGTTGTTGGTGCTGTTGTTGCTGTTGTTGTTGATTGTTGTTATTGTCCTAGTAGTCGTTAGATATGACGTAACAACGACGACGATCTGCCGGTGCCGGCCGCAGCCAGATGAAGATAGAACACGTGGTTTCTGATGGACGACGGCCGAACACGCTGCCCTTTCCCATCATCGAGCCACCACATCTCTTGTCGACTGGGTTGCGACCAAGCCAGCAGGGGAACCAGAAGAAGAAGAAGAAGAAGAAGATGAAGAAAAAGAGGAAAACGAAGACAAAGTCGAAGACGAAGAAAACACTGTTGTTGTTGTCGTTGGCGGCGTCGTGGTCGACATTTGACGTGAACGACCGAATGCCGGACTGAGGCAGACTGCGAAGGCAGTGTGGGGTGAAGAATGGTGGCATACGACGACGTCAGAGCGTTGTGCCTCAAACGACGCTGCTGCTGCTGCTGCCGAAGATGCAGGAAAGACACGGCGGGGCCAACCGTCGTCCAGCTTCTCGTTGCCTTCGTTGTTGTGATTGTTGTGGGCTGAGGCCAGACAGACAGACAATTCAGCTTCGTCTAAGACTGGCCGTTGCATAACGACGTGTACTGGAGGCACTGGTGTCACCTTAACGTCTTGCCACTGCTAGAAGCACACTGCTACTACTACGACATCTGCATTTCTGTTACGTTCTGCCTTCGTGCCGGCGAGCCTCAATCAAAAGCACTTCACAACATAACATCCTCCATGCAGTATACATGCATATATATATATATATTTTTTTTTTTTCATGTTTATATTTAATACATGCACGTTTGCCTGCCGTGTGTCGATGCATTAAAAGGGGAGAGGCAACACAAAAAATTGACGGTTACGGTGCAAACATACATCTGATACCTGCGATATGTAGAGCGACAGCGTTTATTTGCTTGAACTCGTCGGAAATATCCCATCCAGCCCCCACCTTCCTTGCTCGATCTTTATATAAATGCATCTTTGTATACGTACGCTATGCTCAGAAAACCCTGAAATAAAACGGTGAAGAAGATCGTTGTAACGCAGCTCCGGTCAAAGGCGACGTCGTTGATAATGATGATGGTGAGAATAACGACGACGATCGCCACGACATTAACAATAACAGCTTGTTGTCTGTGGCGATTGACATATGGCAATCCGCAAAAGGGAGCGGACAAAGGAGCGAACGCCACGTGAATGCATCAACATTGCTAGACGAGCAGCAGCAGCAGCCTCTTATGTGGCCCCAATCAAAACTGAATGTATCTTACCTGATACTTATTTGGTCTTACCCCTAGAGTTGAATTTTTTTAAGGAGGTGGTTGTTTTTAATTCTAGACTATATTCCGTCCCCTACGGGTTTGGAACTTAACCTGAGGTATATCTTCACTGCACCGAGGGCCGGACATGTTAAGATATCTAGGGTTTCCCCAACAGCCTTTGTGGCAGCATGGCTGCTGACTCTCAGCGGTATGGTTTATCATCTATACTCAATGAGCATCGCTCAAAGAAAGTTCGATCAACAGAGATCCAACCGGCGACATCCCGGTAGATGACAACCATGACTAGCGCACTAGTCCCCTGGACCAGGAAGGTCCACCCTTGAAGCATTCGATCTGCACCTCATTCACTTAGATCATTTAACTAACTGGTTCATTTAATGTATCGGTCGTTCAAGCGACCCATAGCGTAGCCAAAAATCCAAGATGCGTGGCATTGCTTCTCACATATATTTAGTGAAACATTGCTATGTACGCGTTATATTTACGAGCTACATTTTTCTTGTTGCTGCTGCTGCTATGCTGGCTGCCCTTTTTACTAAAGTTACAGATTCCGCTGCTAAACCGATGCTCAGTTATCGTGTTGACAAAGCGTCGTTTTGTGTCGACATCCATCGAGCACTCTGTGCGACATGTTTAGGATCTACTTGCGTTGATTTACAGCTACTGATGGTCGTTTCTGCTTTTTTTTGGTTGAAGTGTGGTCGTGTTCTCCCAGCTGTTTTTTGTGTGTATAGCTAAGGAACAAGGATGGTAATAGCAACGCGTATGTATGTAAATAAAGTAGATAGGCGACAGGAAGCAGTACCACTTGAGTCCAAAGTGTGATTGTACGTAAGGTTTTTCAACATTATTGCTAACGTTGTCTTATAAATAATAATAGTAAAAATGATGATGATGATGATGATAATAATAACAATAATAATAATAATAATAATTACAATTATTTGTGCTACTAATTTAGATACCGTTACACTGCACCGTTTATGCTGAACCTCTTGTCTCGCAATTGTCTTCTAAGGTTCCATTGGCATTGCTGTAGTTGATTTCATATTTGCTATTGTCGTCCATCTTGCTGCCGCTGGCGCTGCTACTCTCTGGTGCTGCGTGTGTTTCTGCTGTCGTTGTCATCGGGCATGTACTTTCCTTGATGGGATTGTTATCGTGATTGTTGTTGCTGCGGCAGCATTGGCTATTATTGCTGTTGCTGCTGCTGCTGCCTTTGGCTGCTACGACCTCGACATCCCGCCACAGAAGAGGCGATCGACCCCGTTATATAATACGGCTAACAACGGCTGTTTAGACGGCTGCTTTGGCGGCAGAGTCATCACACGTCGTCATCATCATCATCATCGTCGTCGTCGTCACACAACAGACAAGGGCCATCCCATTCGAGCGATCATCGCAGAACCGGCCATCTTCTTCTTCTATACAGAATCTTGAGTCAGTCAATAACGAAGAAGGTTCACTTCAGCAAACGAGTTCATTACACGGCATCCACGACACGACACCACGTATTTAGCTTTCTTTGTGTTCTCTCTCTGGGCGTGTTGTCGCATCGCGGCGGTAGGTTATCGCTATCGCGTTGTTCCGTTCAGCTCGTCTCGAGATTCGGTCCATTGTCATTGTTTTACCACCACGTATCATCATTGTTATTATCGGCTGTGTGTCTGATTAACCTGTCAATGGCATCTGGAAGTATATTCAGAACCTCGAAATCTGACCTCACTTCTGTGTATAATAATAATAATATATATGTATATATATATATATATAGAAAGCTGCGTTGGTGCTCTACATTTAGCCCATTGTTTTGTACTCGTTATTATATGTTTGTTGTTTAAGGCTGGCTGTCGAGGCGGACGGTTGCAATAAACTGTGTGAGCTTCAATTGGTTCAAGTTTGTGTGTCTCATCAAGTACGCATCATACTCTGCTGTTGGTTCGTTGTCGTGGTCGTCGTCGTCGTCGTTGTCATTGCTCTGTTGCGTGACATCAAGCTGCAGCGACGGCAGCAGCGGAGGCCGTAGTAACAAGCTTAGTCGTTTGAATCACGTGTCGTCTGTGTCACGTGCCGCCGCCCCCGCCAATGCTGTCATCTCCATCTCTTTCTCCATCTTCATCGCCAACATCACCAGCAGCATTACAATGATCACGTGGCAGGTGCTCTACACGATGTCAAGTTATATAATCGATTAACCGAAAGGGTACAAAGTGACACAGAGAGAGAGAGAGAGAAAGAGGTGGAGGAGAGAAGATTATCCAGGAGGAATCGAGGCAGGGTGAGTGAGTGAGAGAGTGCTTGAGGCTAAACGAGGGGGAGGTCGTGATGTGATCTGTGGGGAAAGGAGAAGCTGTTACGGTTGTTGTTTTGGCCATCTGCTTGCTGCTGTCTTTGCATTCTGGTTAATCGTACTCTTTCACTCTTTCATTATCTCTCTGTCTCTCTCGGTTGCCCTTCTATCTGTCTGTGTTCGTGGCTGTTGTTCGCGGCGCGCCGTCGCTAAATTCACAAACATTCGATGAATCGGTTCCATGGCGCACCAGCATCATCATCATCATCACCATCTTCATCATCATCATCATATGCGTCATCGACTGTCATTGTGATTATTAAGCAAGGATTCTTGTTATTACTGGGATCATTATCGTCGTGAGGTTGTCGTTGTCGTCTTGAGCTACATTGCCATAATCGTCATCCATCCAACTTTGTCATTTGGCCAGGACGAGCGTCAAGCGGCGATGAGGGTGATGGTGATGACGATGACGTTGTTGATTTGTAACGGTTTGCAGTTCTTACATGCTCCTCCCCTCCCCCCCCCGCTTCCCTATGCCTATTCTCTCCCACCTCCCACCCTCTTCTATCTCTTGCTGGCCACCCTCTCCCTACCTTTTTCTCTCTTTTCCTTCTCTCTCTCTCGCGCTCTCTCTCTGTCATTGCATGCTGATGTTTGATGCTGCCGACGTTGCTGTGGCCGCTACGACCACAGCAACGCGGCACTGGTGACGCGTCGCCGCGCTGAGCTGAGAGATAGAACAGCAGCGGCAAATCGACGACGACGACAACAACAACACGCAGATTTACCGATGACCCACCGGCCCAACGACCGGCCGACTCAACGACCGACCCACCTAACGACTGGCTAACTAACTATTTGACCGAGCAAACTAAGGACCGATCGGCCAAGCAAGCAGGCAAGAAGCCGTTCGACTTGCGGGACTGAGCGGTGAGACGAGGCGACGAGTGACGCCGGCTACAACTGGCGGCGGCGGCGACGGCGACTCGCCCACAACCACCGCCACTACCGGACACAGCCACCACCACAACCACCAGCGTCAGCACCACCACCGGCCCCATCACAATGCAAATTACAACAAACAATGACGTCGTCGCACGCGGCGGCAATTTTGACGACGACGACGACACTGTCCGTTCGACTGTCTGTCTGTGTGTCTCTTTGACTGTCTGTCTGAACGACCGACCCGCAACCGAGCGTCTGAGTGACAGACTGCCTGCAGTTCGAATTACGAGTCCACCTTCCCAACGACAAGCGTCTCTCTCTACTTCTCGCCTCCATTCTCCTCTCTCTCCACTCATCCCCCTTCCATATTATCTCTCTCTCTCTGTGTCTCCCCCTTCTACCTTTGTTCCCACACCCTTTATTCCATTCGGTTCGGCTTATGCGTCGGCGTTCCTCTCTTTACTGCGCCCTTTTACTTCACCTCCCTCTTCCATCCCTCCGTTCCTGCCAGCCAGCCAGCCTATGTCCCTTCCAGCCAATGAAGCAGCGAACGGATGAGACCGCAATGAAAAGTGACAGACAATAAAGAGCACGTATCAATCGCGTCGAAACAAAAAGAAGAAAAAACGTTGGTTGCGGTGGCGTCGCCGCAGGCAGCAGCTCCGGCTACTTCTGCTTACAATGGTGGTGGCAGTGGTGATGATGACGATGATAATGATAATGATGACAATGATGGTGATGATACCTGATGGTGTCTGACTACTCTATGATGCGCTTCCATCAGGCGCACATCTATCGGATACACAGGTGACCACAGTGGAAGTGGAACGACCTGAGCAGGTGCACACACATAGATAGACAAACTGCCGGACAAACGGATAAATATATATATAGATAAATAGATAGATAGAGACACACATAGGCATATTGGTCGAGCCAAAGGAAAACGGCAACCACCTGTAATACCACCTGGCCGTCTTCCCCCAACACAAAGCTCCCAAGCACTGCTTTT
Organism: Dermanyssus gallinae; assembly: GCA_003439945.1. Classification (NCBI taxonomy): domain Eukaryota; kingdom Metazoa; phylum Arthropoda; class Arachnida; order Mesostigmata; family Dermanyssidae; genus Dermanyssus; species Dermanyssus gallinae. The sequence goes on along the minus strand of QVRM01003224.1, from coordinate 437,080 downwards.
TATATATAGCAACCCCATATTTCATCATACTGGCCTTACGTACTAGTGTGACCGGCGCTCCCGAAGCAAAACACCAACAGCACTGCTCGTATTTTACATATGTACGTAGGACCGTTACTCCGCGAATGAATATATATAGTATATTGTCTTGACAGCCCTTCTTGGCTAATAGCGGCTAATGCTGTAGTATATTGTCTTGACAGCCCTCCTCTCACGTTTTAATGGTCTGAAAACATCCATCATAACCAGAGCTTAAACGCCTGCTGGCAGTCTCGTTTCTCTGGAAAATTATATATTTTTTATCAGAAAAACCGACGTCCGATTGGACATTATTAACACATATCGACACATTGCTTTCTTTCTCTATTTCTCCAAATATATACAACCAGTTAGTCCCTCTCAAAAATGTATATATTCTTTGTTCGCCGTTATTCTTATGTATCAGCTGTTCGAGCTACTCTGTGGGCGTGTTTCCGCAACAGTCCGTAAAATTGTGCTCTATTCGGTGCTTCGTCGGCTTTTTTATAGTAAATTTGTACCGTAACGGATAGCGCGCAGTTTCTAGATTCCCTGGGGAATATCTACATTTCTTACTGCCTGAAGCCTACTTTCCAACAACCATAACCGAACATTCAATCATCATCGTCATGATCATCTTTGTGTATTATTATACTTTTCCATCAGCTACCGTTTTCAGCGTTAGTGCAGTGAATTATTATCATCACTCACAGATGTCATTATCATTGTAATCGCCATCACCATTCATAATCATCACTAACTTCATCATCGACGGCGTGGCTACCATCATGCTCGTTACACTCACCATTAATAATATTGTTTGTGTTTAATTCTACAAGTGTATTGAATGAACATTTTTACTATTATCAGTTAACTTTGTGTCAGCCCATGGCGCCTATAATAGAAGCCGGGTTCCCTCTACAACAGCCAAGAACACCATCTGCGTCAGCAACATTGCTTCGCATCGGTCGCCCATAATATCTTCAGCACGTTTTGTGATATCCCCCAAAAACTTTGCGGTGCCGACACCTATAGCACCCAGTGTCTCCAAAGCAACCGGCATGAAGAGGTAGCTTCTTGACAGCTGGAGACACTTTCTTCGCTTTTCCAAACCCGGATCGTCGGCGACGCATGAATGCATTGCCGGAGCAGTCAGTGGCGCCATCCAAAGATGAGCGGTGGGACGCGGGCCGCATCGCAAGCCCTGCGGAAAACTATTGCAGCCAATGAAGGTCGTAACGCTGATGAACTCCAGAACGATACGGAATTTGCCACTGTGACCTGGCATAAGCGTGCTCGTGTGTTAGGTGGTGGTTTACCAAAGGTGGTTGTTTACCGCTAGCGGAAGTAAATCGTCGTTTTATCGTCGGCGCAACCATTAACAGATGCTCTCATAGAGGAAGCGATCTCCAATAATACGGGACACTATCACGACGGCGTTGGAATCTATACTGCCTGTAATTATACGCGCAGTAAGCGCGGCATTGGCACAGTCACAGAAGAGCTCAGTGAACACATGATGCTCGCCGGACATCTTTGTTAAAGCCACGGTTATGCGGGACGTCCAAAATCCAATCGTTACCTTTGCCCCTTGTCGAGGGTAGCCGCAGTACTGTCCTGTTAGAACCACTTTGCCTGGCCACTGTAACGTACTTATAGTAAGGCTGCTCAGGTTTGTGTGGCGGCTATCTTCGCTTCCGAGAGAAATTCTGCAAATTCTTCTTCTGACCATAGACCAGAACGACGCTTGTAATAGTGCGTTACGTCGCCAGCCTCTTCTGAGTTGCGCACACGGCATAAGGCGGGAGCCATTTCTGACGATGCGGTAAAGGTGTCGCTGAAAGTATTCGTAACGGGTACTCGTTCGCAGTTGCAAGAGTGGGTAGGAGCGTTGTTTGAAGCTGTATTTTTTAAATCAGGGAATGCTGATTTCGACCAGTATTTGGCTGGATTGCATTCAATTGCTGGTTCCATTTGTTTAGAGTGTCTATTTTGCTGCTTGGTAGTTTTTCCGTGCCGACACTTCAATTTCGTTCTAGAATTTCAATTAAAGCTCTGTTATAATAAGTGCAGTATGTGTCGGCTGCTGGTTTATATATATATATATATTTGGTAAATTCAAGTGTAGGTAGTTTGTAAAATTTAAGTGGAAACTCCTACGAGTACAACTAACGTATCCTCATTTCTGTGTTTGCGTTCCAGGTGAGTCCGCGTTAGACTGCAGAAGGAGCATGCCAGAGAGTGATACCACTGGGACAAATGGAAAATGTTTATGAAGCAACAACAAAAGATGCAGTAGCAATGATAATGGAAGCAGTGTGCAGCCATGATTGTATGAGCATTTAAAACGTTGCGAACTATGTATTTGCTATTACCTTATTCTACTTGTTGATTTTGATAGAGCGGCTGCATTACACACATATAGCAAGCACACGTATATATATATATATATATATATATATATATATATATATATATATATATATATATATATATATATAGGGGAGATAAGCAACGAATGGGCCAGTAGTGAAAGTTATCGCCTGGTACGGCGGATTCTCGTGCATCCTACGCAAAACACGTCGAATGCTTTCGATTGGTCCATCAAGGATAAAGAAAGCGTATATATATCTATGCATACATGCATATCGCTATCTAACACCAACACACACACAACACCAATAAAAGTAAAAGGCTAACAAAAAGGATTCAGCAATCGCTACAGCGCATACTTGTGTGTGGGTATGATTAGAATGGGTCGTTTGATCGATCTGACTCAGTAAATAAAGGGGCTCAGAGATCAAGGGAGTTGGCACAAGTTATGGTTCGTTTTGTGTTCTCGATCACCCACGACCGACAAATCATCATGCCAACCATTTACAACTATTGTTGTTTTTCTTCTGCTGCGCTATCATCATTTTCATCACTAGCATCGCCTGTGCCATCGGCTGTCTCTTTATTTTTTTGGGTTGCCTATTGGTACCATGTCTACTACAACGAGAAAGTGACCGGCGTGACTAGCAGAATCATCGCCATTATTTATTTTGATTTCACCACTGTCTGCCATAATTTTGGCCATAGCTCGATATTGTATTTTTGCTAGCCCCGTATATATCTTTTTTTGTGCAAAAGACGTTAGATTTGATGTCCCCGGAGAATATATATAACAATTAATCTTCTGACAACACTTCGTTTCGTTTGCTGTTCTATAACAAACTTCGGTCGTTAGGCGTACGCTAATAAGCCACGCCACCGGGCTCGACCGGTGACTACAATCTGCCAAACGTTGAATGGTCAGCTACCGGATTCTAATACCAGAGAACCCATCGTTGTAAATTGTTATTTATATAATGGTCGTTTTTAACCTGTTACGATACCGACACATGACGCTGGATCAATACTTGATCATGTTGACTAGTCGTAACATCGTTGAGAACCTTTCTGTAGGTTCTCAATGATGTAAGGACTAGTCTTTAGTAATAATCGTGCCTAGTCCTGTTGCATCTGATCACAAAGCTCTTAGCTTTTCGGTTCTAGTTGATTCTTGCAAAAATTTAGTTCGACTGAAGAAGCTTAACTATAAATATATGGACTTGGAAAAATTGGTGCCCACCTTGATATATTTATTTGGTCTATTTTCGTTCATGCTTGAATATAGTCTGTAAATAACATGTACTCAAAGTGTGTCAGTTGCTGCTCCCTTGACTCGATCCCGAATTCTCGATTAACAAGCACATAGTGGCTCCCTGTGATTAAATCCGGCTCTACATGCGCCACAAATAACGTGGAGCTAACTAACCGTTTAGTAACTTAGTTCGCAATTCTATAGAGTGTTCTGACTTGCGATAAACCTGTCAACGACTCTTTACATGTAACAAGTGTCCGTCACAAATCTTCACTACACGACAAGTTGCACTCGCCAGTGGTGTTTTTCTGAGACAGAGATCTTCAATTTACACAGAAAGCTGAAGCTGAAGTTTTACCCAGATAAGATAACGCTTGTCTTCTACAAGCATTTTTTCTGATTATATATATATATATACCAACGGTGAAAAATAAGTTTTTTTTAACGAGGGGAAGAAATGTTTCCTTTTGGAGCGAGAGCGAAATTGTCAAAAATTGTTGTATCGAGTCCATTATCTTTACATATTTTCACTGAATTTGCGATTACGAGAGTCTCAGTCATCCTATCGACAAACCAATTATATCTCTGTGTTTGGAAGAAATGTTTACACCTGTTAAATTGCATTCTTCGTAAGCTTGAGTCAGAACACATGTTATATTGAAGATAATTCTCAATAAATAAGACTCTTATATATGTATGTATATATATTTATATAAATATGCAAGCATCAATAAGTTTATACTTCTCCCGCCCCACAATCGTTCCTCTCAGCAGATGCATCGGTGGTTGTAATTTTGGTAAACCTGGGCATGTATCGAACGGAATTTCTTCAGAGATCGCCAACAAACGGATACTGAATAGTTTAGTCGTCCACTGTGCAATAGACGTAAACGGCAAACACGTTCTACGCCATGGAGAAAGAGACAAGAAGAACTTCTTACGAACGGCGTTAGTTGGAATGACTTAGTGGCTCATAATACCGCTGAGAGTCAGCGGCCATGCTGCCACAAGGACTGTTCAGGAAACCCTAGATATCTTAACATGTCCGGCCCTCGGTGCATTGAAGATATACCTCAGGTTAAGTTCCAAGCCCGTAGGGGACGGAGGATAGTCTAGAATTAAAAACAACCTCCTTAAAAAATGTTTTTAATTCTAGTGGCTCATAATGTTTATACAGCACTTGGGTGCATGTATGTAAATATTTTCCTTCTTTAAATGTATGTTTTGCCATGCAGGCAGAACTCAGAGTATGAGCCATTTTTCAATACCCTCACCTCATGACCTAGAGCAGGCTAGCAAAGCTAAACTTCTATCCTAACGTAAAATATAATATGCGCCTATGTTTTTTTGTTAATATTTAGTCCTATTTTTCATGCATATACTATGCGCCTTATGTATATACGTAATGAATGATAAATTATGAATATATATATATATATTCATAATTTATCCGTTAGAGGTACAAACTTAATGCGAGTATAAAAGCCGCTTTTATAATGTGTATATGCATGCGATGGTTGACCTGATTCTAGGTATCCAATAGTAGTTGGTTGGACGGATATTTCCATTCTTTAAACGTGGCAGCCGTTGCTAAGGCGGGCTATGCAGATCGGCGTCTGCCAGTCGCGCATAGCAAATGCAGACAGAGTAGATAGGACGTCAGTGACATTAAGTTGAACAACAACAACCTGCGTTCTGTCTACCTGATGCTTCCGTCCGATGGGACGCCAGCTGACTGATCACCTGAAATAGGTTGGCTTGTTCCTGCAGCTCTTGCCGAGCGTGGCTCATGGCGACGATTTCTTGTCAGCCGTACGGGAAGCCACACATTAGAAAGGCGCATATTCGTCGAATGCTTAGCAACAAAGCTAAGTAGCGACGAGTGTTCAAACGTTACGCTGCCACGCTGCAGCAGAAGAATACTGATTAGAACGGTGGTTCCATGAATCGGATGAAATCGATTATTTGCTTCTGTCCTTCGACACGAAAATGTCTCGACAATTTTTTGGCATGACTGACTTCATGCATTGCCTCGGCAGAGACATAGGGAGACAAATAGAGGGAGAGAGAGAGAAATAAACAACAAAAATTTACGAAAGGATTTGTCTTAATCATAACAATGGAACGGCTTTGTGGCATGCTTGCTTTGGCACGCTTAGGCGTATTAACCAGCATTAGTTTCCTACACGGCAACCTATGTGCTCTTATTCCGTCGAAACATAGAGCGCATTTACCGCTGAAGAGTGGATCGCCTAGATTACAGGCGATTTGCTTTCGTGTCGTGTTTCGTGCATACGAAGCCTCTGCGGCTTTGGTTACGATTTTCTTTGTTTGTACGGTTGTCCCGGTATCAAAAACCGCTGCTGTTTATATGCATGCGTAAACAACAAAGATGACAATTAATGAATCGCTTCTATACAGTAGAAAATAATACACTTACGCATAACAATATACGCAGTTATATATTACAGGTCGAAAGAAGCAACTTAAATGTTCTCGCCAATAAAGAGGCTTGTTTTTACAAATTTGGTAGCCCTTTTTGGCGCAAAAGACTACTTAGTAAGCAGCGTTATGTTAAATAGCAGCCGAATCAATTATGTCGTGCACTACTGGTAGGTGAATCGAACACGAGGGGGTCACCGAGATACTCGAATTGGACAGTTGGCGGAGAAAGCATACATGCACAATAATCGCTTCTTAACGCAACACTTATTTGTAAAATCGATGCGTGTATTTTTAAGGGCTTAGTTGACGTTGCCATCTGCATATATATATATATATATATATATATATATATACGACAACAATGATGATGAAGACATTGATGAGTGGACCATAATTATTATGACGATCTAATAGATAGTCGAGAAGGCTTGTCAGAATACCACACTGTCATCAAGCGAAAGCTGTTATGACTTTTAGTTGATGTGGCCAGTGGCCGCATACATAGACCCAGGCCAGATTTTTGACCTCCCCCCCGCGAGGCCTGCGTAAGCGGCTTCTTTGGCAGTCACCCCTTAGTAGGGCTCATTGCGCACCAGAATGCGCTCACCATGGTGAAGCCGCAACGGTGAATTCTAGCGGCGTTACGGATGGCCTAACAAACGGAAGTAGTAGTTGTGTAGAACGGGTAGTGCCCTTTTTTTTTTACTGGCAACGCCATTGGAAACGCCGCTGTTGCCACCAAGCGTTTGCCAAAGCTGCCGCCGTTGTCCGACACCCCGTCAACGTGACGGCGACGCTGGCTGGCTGATAGTGGCAGGAAAAAAGATTAATAATTGAATAGGATGAAAGGATGCGGCGGCTCACGGCGTAATGATAGCGTTGTGGTTAACAGTCCACTGCCATCCGTCTGGTGTGTCCACGACACCCCCAGCCTAGTCCTAAGTCCCTCCTCTTCTTCTTAAGAATCTTCTGCTTGCCGACGCTCCGGAAGGAGGTCACCCTCACTTACTGCTGCCCTATCATCGTCGGCCCCGAGCCTCTTTGAGTCGGGACCTTTTTCTGGACGAGGAAGCTGTCAGGCCAGTCATCGTTCTATGGCTTTATATTTGTGTCCATGCTTGTGTGTGTATGCGGATAGTCGTATCATCTAGACGCGTTAGTCCACGGCGATCAACGTCATTTGTTTAATCATAAGTGTTTGTCATTTTAGAGCAGCAGCAGCAGCTACAGTGATGGCACACAAAAGTTTAGGCGAGCTGCGGCCGCAGATGCGGCCGTCTTATTAATGAGGATACCACTAAATGAGCTTCTCGCTGCTTGTTTAGCTGGCGTTGCAGGCAAACATATGCGAGTATATATTTATATCCATTAGGTTTGATATATATATATCGTATCATATCATATCACCTTTATTGAAAAAGGGGTATTACAATAGAAGCAAAGTCGTTTTTGAATCCGTGAACGACGTGCAATCCTCCAGGCAAATGAGTTGCCCACAACGTCCACCCGAGCAATCTCGTATATAAATATATATATATATATAACTCTTACAAACTATCACTTTTGCGTTTTTAGAATCCCCACGCCCTATAATTTGACAAAGAGTCATTTGGAAGCGCCTTGTCACTTTGAACACTATTAACCAGCTTCTCGTTTATTAACGTTTAAAATATATATTTAAGATTTATTTTATTTCAGATAAAACTCCGGGAACTTTTGGTTTCATTTCTATTTTTAGGCTTACTTAAGATTGATAAGGTTTTTATTTGTATCACGTCTTTTTAAATAACGGTAAGAATGCAAACTGGCTTATATTGCAACCGCATACATTAGTACATGCCGTGTTTATTAAATGTGGGCGCAGCTATTAAGCTTGAGGCAGTCCTCATATGAAGATATTATCTTACCAACTTGCACAGAACATAAGTTCGGAGGAAATATTTGTCAGTCAAAAGGAAGTCTTTCTTTTACAACCAGTGAGTTATGTATGACACTGGCGGCATTATTGCAAGGCAGTAGCTTCTCAGCGGGAATTGAAGAACTCTCGGAAACGATGTTTCTTTACTCCGTCGACAGTGTCGACAGCTGCGCGCTTTCACACATTGACCGACTCGCATGCTTACCTTTTTGGCGAGCATGCACATTTTGCTGCATTTTGGTGTTTTGTTTTGCCTTATGGGAAACCTTGTGTAAACATATTTGCGTCTAACTGCGCTCTGCTAGACTGGTCTGAACTACTGAGCTATGCAGTAAAGCGAAAGGTGCCTATGGCCTGAACAGCCGCCGTTGAACAAGTAAGAAGTCCCTGAGGTCCTTCCTTGGCTGAACCTTTCTCTTGCCGTCATAAGCACTTTATCATGATTTCCGTCTTATGCTTTTATTCTGACCGACCCCAATCGAGCCACTCATAGGTGTTTTTTGGTGATCAATTTTCTCTGCGTCGGCGAACACCACGATATAAAGTGGAAGCGACGCACAAATTATTTGCTACCCTTTACTCATGAGCAGCCTTGCGAAAAGAATCGGAAGGATCTGAGCAGATGAAACTATCCATCCCCACGAAGAGCCCTGCCGCCAAATTTTGCAGGCTTCTTGTTTTGTCTCATTATCTCTATTTCAATATAAGAGCTGCTTATATTCCACTGTACAATGTTATCTATCACACTAGATGTTACAAGTCAGACTTAAATAGGTCTTTTTCATCAGTTAAAAACTGCTTAGTTCTTTATCGAGTGGCACAAATGGAGCATTTCGTACCCCTTTGAGGTTTTGCTGGTCCACCAGGAGACCTAAAGTTGAAACAGCGCCAAGAGAAGCGTTGCATTAGAGGGTTGTCTCTGCAATACTGAGAGATTGAGACGACGTAAAATACTGTATCATCTCTCTAAAAAAGTTATTTTGTTAGCACACTGAAGCGCTAATACTTAATTCAGAATAAATTTACGCCAGACAATTCAGGGATACTTGGCCAACCGTATAATTTAATTGCACACAGAGTTACGCTACAACCGTTTAGGAACTATGCAACGGAGCTTATATTTGTAAGTATGTGCTTTTTACGGTAATTTGTAAAATGAGGTCTGGAATCTGTCTCTTCACAACGTAACGATTTACGAAATTCCTTCGGCAGACGTTACTCTATATAGCACTGCAATTTAACATGTTTGACCAATGGTACCGTTAGATCTTGAGCAGCTTGGCTTTATAACAAGCATTTAAGCCGACAGGGTTTGAGCTAACTTTTCGCCAGAATCTAAATTTGAGGACGTACAAGTATTTCTTAAAGATCTAAAGCCATTGGCACATAAAAGTAACAAACAACACAAACGCATTGTTTCTATTGCTTTTGATCAAGCAAACGTTCGTTCAGCAGTAGTGTTTAGTGTGAAGTGGTCATATTTAAAGTTCATACTACGCAAAGGCTCAGTCGCGTAGCGTAAAGATTGAATACGACCTATGAGTTCCCGTGTTTATGTGTCGGTTGACGGCATAAAAGTGTTTGCTTATAGTTCCGGCAATACGCTGGAAAATGCTCGTTCCTGATTGCTTAAGTTGACAAACTTGAGGACACGTTTCTTAGTGTTGCAATGCAGTTATGTAGCATTAGAAGTAGAAAAATAACAACAACACAATAACAACGACACCAACCGCAACAAAAATAATTTCAGTGTCATAATGCAATCATAACAACAAAAACCCTTATTACAGTAACAGCAATAAACACAACAACTAGTATAACATCAAAAACGATATTAGTGAGGACGACAAAGCTAAGATTACACCTAGCAATTGCTAGTCACTTGTTGTAAGAAGGGACCCAATGCCATGAAACCTCTGAGCTACTAGTGCGATTTTTCACTATTCAACTTACGTCGACTAAAACATCGCATTATGGCCGCGTGTCACTTGCGTAACAGCAGCTGACAACAAACACAACAACAACAACAACTCAAGCTGGAGCTGAGGCCAAAATGTCAATACCGAGAACCAACAACATGGAACAGCCGTCTCGGTTGATGCGTGACAGGGCAGAATGGATGCGAGCCATTCTCATTTGCGCTCTTTGGCCATTACGAGGCTGCGTCTGAACCAGAAGTCGTCCTCAGATGTCAGGCTTTGGTGGCTCAGCGGCCGGTGGCTCACTGTAACCAACAAGTACAACCGCAACAACCACAATACCACCGCAACTATATTAGCATCAACAGACAATGAGAACTTTTCCATACGTCCAGCTTCTTTAGATGCTGCATCTCATTTTCTTTTTCTTTCGATTGCCGGAGACATTCCGCCCAAGAATTGCCGCGTAAGAGGAAGCGCCCAATACTTGCGGTGTAAGAGGAAACGAAGAAAAGCATTGCGTTTTCTGATAACTTAGAGCATACTGAAGTGTACATAGAAATAACAATAACAGCAACCCTACCATATATTCGTATTTTAAAGCTGAAACAACAACGACAATAGTAAAACAGTAGTAACGACAATAGTAGAACTGCAGTAACACCAACAGCACCGCAGTTGTCGTTTGTGCTGCATACGACGCTTATTGGTGCGACCCATGGTAGTCTCCTGTATGCCCAAAGCATGTAATGGAAATCATACGCTGTGGAACGGAGTTCGCAAAACAACAGTATCGACCAGTCGTTCTTCTTATCTGTGAAGGAGCGGCCATGACTCGAAAAGGTTATACCTAACTATTTCAAATTACGCCCACACCGCAACTGCTCCTAACCGAAGCGTGACTTACTGTACTAAAATACTTTCGTCTTATTTCTTAATTTCAAGACTCATCTTCTACGCATAAGGGAAAAGTCTTGTCGGAGCTTGCTGCACTTGGCACAGTGATCAGTCTTCTTATCGGGGCATTCACCAATCCTTTTTAGCTTTTGGTTTTATGTGATATGTCCATCCAACTCTAAGTGTTTGTGAATGTCACACCAACCAGAAGTTTGCAGCTTAGGGCATGCTGTTCAATGTATTTGTCCATTATTGCCCGATAACTTGGAAGGGCTTTGAGGATCATATCCGTTAAGCGAATAGTAGATCTTTTGAAGTGTGTTGAAGGATAGGTTTTCCTGGTAGGATCCGGCGCCGGTCTGCCCGAGTCACTTATTAAGTTGCTTCGGTAGAGTAAGGTATATAAGGCGTCTTTCCTTATGTTCCTTGTGCAGTTAATTAATGTTGCAGTTGGCAAGTGTTACACGAAATATTTTTAGCTGCGTGTGGTGGCCTCATTTTAGGAGGGTCCCTTGCAAACAAATGTGATTATATTTGAACGAGCAGCTCAGTACTCGCCGTTGAACCAAAAACGACCCAAGCAGGTAACATGCGGATACACAGAGTCATCTAGCATATGTTGGTAACATAGGAACATGTGTATCTCGACATTGGGACAATGAGAAAGAAATTGTGCAGAAAACTGTCTTCTGCCCAACACGTGACATTTGAATAGCGCAGGTCAGGCAGAAATATACTAGTCTAAACGAATGCGTCATTTAAGAGTGTGCCTATTGTTGTCATTTACGGTTCAGCACTTCATAGCTGTTGGCGCCGCTACCAGGGCGTTCCAGAGTAAGCGCGTCACTCGCAGCGCTTTGAAAACCAAACGTGAGTATTCTCCACTGTTTTCTAAAAGAAGACAGGTTCTTACGAAAGCACTGAAAAATCACCGCTAAGCATTCCGTGACTGGCACTAATGACGGCAAGTGCGTGAGCTCCGTAAGAATTAGAACGTTCTGATGCCGTTGCATTCGAGGTCTCGGTTGGTATGAGGATATCGGTGTGTTCCACAAATCGGGAAGCGAGTGAACCAGAGCCGATTCACTCTGGCAGTTGCATTGCACGAAGGGTTTCTTGAGTGATGGTAGCTTTGCAATTCGTGTCATGTCTTTCGGTTTGTTTTGAGCGACTTGCCTTCGTTTTGTCAAAGAGAGAAATTGAGAAATCATCTATTGGAACATTCGGAAGCCACTCTCATCCGAGGCTTCATGGTAGCAACGATGATGCTAGTAACATCATTTTAATAAAGTCAACTATGGCAGCAACGCGGGCAAGTGTAACAAAAAGATTTTCGGTAAAAAACGGCGACTCTACTTGGGGGCAGATTTTCTGGTCTCGCCCAGCGGTCATTCGTATCCGGTAAGGTGATGCGAAATTGTGTGCGTGTATCTATCTCTCATGGGTGTTTGTGTAGGGAAAGCAGAATAATGTAGTAAGATGAGGTGAAAAACATAGTTCGTTCGTTGGTTCGCGCCTCTTGATGTGAACGGATCCAAACTACGACCTGGAAAGAAGAAGGTACATTTTGCTCCTGTGTCACCATTTGTGGTCGCTTCACCGCTACAGATGCACCACCTTGGACCGTATCGATCGAACGCCCCTTGCAACCGCCGTCACCGGCATCATCATCTTTGCCGTGATTCGAAGGACGTACGGCGTCCAACAGCAACAGCAGCAGCTATAACAACAACAGACGCTCTTCGTTTCGTCTGCTCGTTCTTGGTCATGTTGTCGTTGCCACAAGGAACGCGGCAGCATCGATGGACGACCAGCGTTAACTACTACCAAGCTCCCCGGGGGGAAGGTCTTGTTCTTCATTGTGGTCATCCGTTGTGACGCTGACAACAACAATCGCTTCGTTTAGCGGTCGCAGACCTCTTCTCTCTTTCTCTTGTTACCTGTCTCGACGGTTCAATTGGTCATTCTCTCGCATTCTCTCTTGGTCTCCCAATCCCTCTCGCTCCCGATTCCTCTCTGACGTTTTTGACTTGGTGCGTCTGTTGCGTTGGGTCTCACGACGCGCGGCCGGCACTGTCTTTCTATATACAAGTAGTCCTAGATGACGGCGCGAGCCGTCAAAGACTGCATGCGAACGCGCAATTAGACCAAAGCAACATCGTATGGGGAGAAAAGCGGAGCAAAGCATCAAGAGGCTTCGCCAAGGAAGCAGAAGCGGTAGATGTGCTGTGCCATAGATAGTGGCCGGAGTAGCTGTTGTACAGCCAGATCTAGATGGTCCACAAAATGGCCTTGAGTCACGGTCGCCAGTGTGTTGCTGTTGTTGTTATCGCACTCGCCTACTACAAGATCCGCAATGAATCCATGTAGTGCTCACATTAAAGTCGCTTGTATCTACTTACTACGGTATGGTTCTACTGCTAATGTTACTGCTACGGGGGGTTAATGTCCCAACCGGAATGGATGGTTGTTCTAAAGTCATTTTGACACTATTATAAAGGTGAGCTGATGAGGTGCCATTACTCTACATAATGCAACATTTTCCTCTCCCCTCCCCATTCATGAACATGGCTACGGATGTGAGCGCACATATAGCGTCTAGCAAAGCCGACGTATAGCTACCTATGCATGCATATACGCCCTTAATCTCAGTAGTACTTTTAAATATTGGAGGCCTCGCGACATTGGCGTTGATTAGTTACTTATGTATGATTTTGTATAATATTGTCTATGTTAATGCTGCAAATATATACTATTACATTAATTTGGTCTACTGATTTCGTATTGAGTAGCTTAGTCGCGCAGCGCTCGAGCTCTAAAATAACTAGCATGTGTATTCTCCTTTTTTTAAAAAGACTTAATTTTTGTAAACAAATCTTCTATAATATGATTAATAGATATTAGTTAAGCTCGTCATTATGTGGTTATAGCAATATTATATTTAAAATAAATGTTCAGTGGAACCAGTGGAACAGAACACGCTAATTAATAAACATAACAAATACGCCGCCTTAGTGGATACGTATTAATTTACATCCGCGACGATAGAGACCATGGGTGCAAAGGGCAAAAGGTGAAGATACATTTATCAGAGAAGTATCAAGCAGGATAAAACGAAGCACAGGAAATAATAAGCATAATAATTACGTATTCCCGAATCGAAGAAATGAGGGCCACCTGATGACGGCTGGAGGCGAAGCTCACGCTGCTGCCAGCTTGTGGCTGAAGGCATCATGTCGTCATGAGGACGAAGGCGGTGCCTTCATTGAGCTGGAGACAGAAAAACGGTCGCTTTCTTTTTCCTTCCTCACCAGTTGAAGTGCTTCCTCCCCAGCTAAAGTACTTCCCCCTCCCCAGCTCCAAGCACGCAATACGCTCAGCGGTACAGGGCGTCGGCCGGCTGTAAGCGGGAGGCTGTCTGGGCGGCCATTCTGCCAACTCGGCCTGTGGTAGGCTTCGTCGAACGAATATCGATGCCTACGACGATGTCGTACTGTTGCGGAGGTCGCGGCAAAATAGGCTCTGTGATAGGCGCCGACAGTAAACAGGCCGACGCGTCAAGAATGTTCGACGGCGCGCTACTATTTGACCGCTGTCGTTATTTCGGTAGCGCTTTTGCCAGCGTTGAGTCCATTCGCCGCCCTTGAAGCGCTCTTCATCGTCATCATCATAGGCGGCTTCGGCGGCGGCTGTGGCGTCTGCTGTTGCTGCTGCTGCTGCTGGTTCTGCTGTTCGGCGCGCTCACAGGGAGGCAATGGTAATGGTGTGCTCCCGTTGATAACAACATCCTGGCTCGCTTCGACGACATGGCGGACGCTGGCCAATGGCGGTGGACCTGTTGTTCGGTTCATGTTGTTTGTGTTTATTCGACGGGGCTCGTCGGCAGCCTTCGGTGCCGGCCGTGGCCTCTCGGCCTCCCACATCGGCCGTGCAGCAACCGGGGGCATTCGACGTCACCTACCCTACGTCGAACAAGACGACACAACCACGATAACAACAACAACAACAATAATAAAAAAAAACAAGAGCAACAACAATACATGTTCAGCAGTGGCGGCGCCTGTGACGCTGAGGCGGCAGTGGTTTGTTTTTACTGTTTTCTTATCGCTGAACAACAACGGCATGCATGAGCATCAGGCGTTTTTGCTGACTTCTCACATCCCAGCATCAAAACGCTCTCAACAAGGTAGACACATAAACCGGCGGTTCTCGTGGCGTTATCGTCAATGGAGCAGCACAGTTTTGCTCTTGTCATTTTGACGACAACGTCGGCCCAGTTAACGACTAGTTAGCGGAAACTTGGTGGGCAAACACTTCTTGAGTACGCAGCTTCGTAGCATATATATATATATATATATATATATATATATATATATATATATTTATATATGTATATGTATATATATATATATATATATATATATATATATATATATATACGGCTCCTTTTATATTATTTTATTCGATGGGACAGAAAAAGGTCACCCGGAGTCAGGCCCGGCGAATTGGGAGATTGAGGAAATATAGAAATGAAATTTGCCATCAAATAATCCGACATCAGTAACGATGTATGCGCCGATGCGTTGTCGTGATGGAGAATATTCGATCGACTTTTTTCTTGGAAGCACCACTAGGAGAATTGGGTTTTGGTCTCCATGTCGTAACCATATGCTCATGACTTGTCTCCTGTAATCACTCTCTGAAGCCATCTAAATTCTGCTAACCTGACAAAACATGTGATTTATATTTTTCCGGAACCTCCCTATTTGCCGAACTCGGATCCGTGCGACTTTTTCTGTTCCTGCTGGCAATGAAGGGACAACATTTGGAGATTAAAAAGGAAATAAATAAACATTCGTAGGAGCACCTCATCTCGATCCGGAAAAAATGCGTTTAAAAAGTTTCGAGGAGTAAGGAAGAAAGTAGCATAAGTGCTTTGTAGCAGTCGGGCGTTATTTTGAAGCAGAATGAAGAAAATAAAGAAAAAGCTACTTTAATAGATTAAATAAATAATATTTTTTATAAATATGTATCAGAACGTTTTAATCCGCCATATATATATATATATATATATATATATATATATATATATATAAGGTCGAAAAACAACGTAAATATAAAGGAGAGAACATGCACACAATTTGCGCAACGAAATTGAAAAAGTTAGCAACGTTTTAAACGTATACATAACGAACAATACGCTGTGTACTCGATATATATATATATATATATATATATATATATATATATATACAGTACAGTATGTACAAAAAAGACTGAAAAGAAGACAGAAAAAAGCCCCTTTGACACAGATTCCAATTTGCCAAGTTTTCGCTTCCACCGAGATCACGAACATGATTTACCCTGCGTTGCCTGACTATCGTACAATCACTTGTGCGTCGTATTCTCTCACGGTTCTAGGTAGGAGCACTAGTAGTATGTTTTAAGTAGTATGCTGCATCAAAGCCCTAGGTCGTCTTGGGGCTGCTGCAAAGATCCGGAAAAGTGCCTGTTAAGCAGTAGTTATAGTAAAGATACGCGAAAGTGGAAGGAAGTATTAAATTGGTATACTGTGGTTTAGTGTCCAGCGAGTGATAATGCCAGATGCGGTAATAGCTAGTGTGGACGTGCTGGTGGTGCAGCAAAGAGATGCAGAACCAAAGTATATACATATGATTCTCGAGTTTCTATTGCGGTTAATCGGGCGGGCCACCTATTGACACTTTCTGTTTTGTTGTATGAACCGCAAGTAAGCGAGTGACTGATTACATATCAGCGTGCTCATTTTGGTTGCTGGAACCAGCTAGTATGTAGACTACATTGGGGTTAGATCTGTGCTAATAGGTCGAACGGCGTATGCAGTGTTCATCGAGGGGACAGACGAGAAGAGTTTCTGCACGGTTGACTTGAACGTAAACTTAGTTAACGTCGGGCTAACGGTGGCTAGACATGAAGTGAAAATTCACATTCGCTATGATGAGTGAAGTGATACGACTTATCGATGATCCCAACAGCTGCCGTTGGCTCACGCCGCTTTGCAATCGTTGACGTCGATCACCGATCGGTCCAAAAGTGCACAGTTTTTATCTCTTTCTCTCTCTTGCTTTTCCTTTCTCATCATCTCTATGTCCAAGCGGTGATCGTTCCACATTTGCGGGTTTGACCAATCAGCGTGGTCAGCAAAGCATTATAGGCACGAGTGCCATTGGGGCAATCAATACCTTACTTAGACATTAACTGGTCATAGGCCACACTCGGGACTTGGCGGCGCCACTCTGGGGACAATGCTACGGCGTCAAATGGCTTCGACCACTACAGGTGCTTTTCCCTAGTCCGTGTGCGCCACAGCCTCGTCCGTGTGTGTGTGTGTGCGTGTGCAATTGCTCAGCGTCATTACGGCAACATCGGACCATTTGCAGCATCATGACTTTTGTAACTCTTTGTTTTTGTTCGATGAAGCTTTGCAATACGCGCAATTCGCGTATTTATAGATGCAATCCCCTTCTTGTGGCTGATCCTCTTCTGCGGCAAGGGACGCCAGTATGCAGGTAACGCTTAAGCCAAATGAATTGAAGCATAGTTATCGAAGTGACTTCTCTATGTGCAGAGAACATTACCTACTCACCTGTTGGCCGCAATAGTATTTAAAATCACCGTAATTAACAACATAGCAATTGTGGATCGGGTTTTGGTCTCTGGCACGCACGCTTGGCAAGCATGTTGCTGTTTATACCGTACTGCGTAGAAGATATAGATTTCATTTCAGTATGCACACAACGTGTTCCATTCTAGTCACCCACGTACGTGTCTCGAATGGTATGCTCTCTGAGCTCAAACATGTGCAACGGACATAGATATTCGACGGCTTTATGGTGTAAACAAGAACAGATTACGAGGTCGGCTTAGGTTGTGTGTGTGTGTGTTTTAAGCAGACAATTTTACTTGTAATCTTCCTTCCTGTGACTAAAGGTTATAGTAAAGGTTTCGCGCACGTTATGATATATACGGCGCGCAATTGCGTACTAGTTCAAGTTGCAGTAGCAGAACCGTCGATGCTAGCTAAAAGCGCACTTAGACAGATTTGCCATATTTCTCTACATATGAGAAACTAGATAGTGTGAGACGTAACAGCAGCGGTAGCAAAACAAGAGCAAAAGCATCACAGTTCAACGGGTCCTGATCACCTGGCTCCCGATCACCAGGGGAGTGCGTACCAATGTACATACATTTATTCGTGCGGGTGGCAACGAACCATTGTTGCAGCTTTATTTAAAAATGACTATTAGCGGCTGGTAACTGCAGACTTTCTCCCGGGTGGCCAGTATTGAAGACAACATATAGGTCATTAAGCCCCAGCCCTCGAGTGGGGTCATCCTGCAATAGGCAAAACTTCATCTCAACAAATCACCTAGTGTTTCTGCTGAACACAAAGAGTACAATGCACTGTGTTGCCATACAGTACGATACCTATCATTACTCCACACATCCTATTTGAAAGGATAGTTTATGCAAACTACATATCAGCATCGGCTATGCTTTCACAATGATGTTTGGGGGAGCTCTATATATATTAACATGTCCAACTGAAAATATACCTAACGGTTAATTTAAACCAGTAGGGGACGGATATATTAGGCAGCGTGGTCTAGGGGACTAGTGCGTTAGTATTGGTTGTCATCTACCTGGGTGCCGCCGGTTCGATCCCTGTTGTTGATCGAATTTTCTCTGAACGATGCTCATTGAGAAAAGATGATAAATCATACCGCTGAGAGTCAACGGACATGCTGCCACAAGGATTTTGGGGGAAACCCAACATTGGTGTCTTGAAGATATACCTCACGATGAGTTCCAAGCCCGTTGGACACGGAGGATAATCTAGAATTAACAACAACCTGCTCAACAACCTGCTTAAAAATGTTTTTAACCCTAGACAGATATACTATAAGCTTTGAGCCTTTATCAGGCAAATTACAATTATTTTGTTAGAATTTGCTTATTTTGCTACTTGCTACGCAAACATCCTGTGGTTCATTAATAACTACAGCCTTAGAAGTAATGTAGTGTTGACTTTCTAGGCGGTTTTTCTCTGTTTGAAAAAATCGTCTAGCAGAACATTGGTAAAACTATCAATTTCTACTGCAGACGTATTATGAGCATGAAGTGTGCACTCTCGACCAATCCTGTGGGGTGGGCTTTCCAAAGTGGGGAGAGTGTCAGTTTAGGAACACAAGGGTACATACAGGCAGATGTAGGCTCCGAGATTGTGGCGATGGGGAGTTTAATGTCATCCATCATCACGCAAAAACGTCGCTAATCGGCGTCTATATTAATATACACTTCAAGTTTTTCTTAAATACTAATAGCCTATATTTATATATGATATATAATTAAGGTTTGTAACGTTTGACATCAGCTGGCAGATACCAGGCATTTGCCCTTAGACCATGGCGGGATGGTGAATTATTATTATTATTATTATTATTATTATTATTATTATTATAAGGACGGCTAGTAGTAGTAAGAATACATCAACATCACGCCGTACTAGTCTATTGAAAGCGGTTATTTTCAGGTCGTCTGTGCCAGCAGGGGAGGCGCCCGTCAGTAGGTGGATTGTTCGGTGGACGTGTGTGCAGTTGGGTTGTCGGGTGGGTGGTTGAATCCCAAATGGCTTTGGTTTGGCCTGGCATGTTTGTATCTCATGTGCAGTGGGGGAAACAGAGGGCGAAGAAAAATAGACAGATTTTTCCCTTCTATATCGCGATCACCTCGCATCTGCCGTTACTGCCGCATTTGTTTTTGTTGTTGTTGTCGTCGTTGTCGTTTAGGTTGTTTTCCTGCCGTTAGTGCCGTTGCGTCGTATTATCGTGACCAGTGCTGCCAATGCTGCTGCAGCTGCGGGTGCGGGTGGTGGTGGTGAGATGGTCGCAGTTTCATAGTTGGTTTCGTTGATGGTTAAGCTCTGGCGGTTTAGTTGGCGTCAGCTTCTACACCACCCAATCGACGGCCGATAGTAAACTAGCGTATATATATATATATATATATATATATATATAGGCGTGATACGGGTTCTCCACCAACGCCACGTCATAACAATTTATTTTTGCTCGAATGTTCCGCCGCAATCGAATCCAGCCCCACACATCAGCAGAGATCAGGCGGAGGAAACCGAAGGAAGAGAGAGAGGACGAAGGGCAACAAGGGAAATGCTGGAACGTGCTCAATCGCGACCAACTAGCAAGAGAGCCAACTAGGCGGAGGCAGACAGGCAGGCACCCGCAGCCAGCTGAGCTAAGCTAAGCTTTTCAAGCCAGCAAAATGTTTGGCCGATGGTCGCAACGTCGATGACTGCACCAAACAAAGAGAAAAGGATGAAGAAGCAGAAGAAGAAGAAGAAGAAGAGGTAAACAAGCGAACGACGACAAATCATGAAGAGCATAAAAAGAAGTAAGCCTGTGCAAGAAAGAAAGAGAGAGAAAAACAGGCTGACAGAACCAGTAGTTGGATAGTAAATCTGTCCATAAGACGTACGTCGTGAATTTGCTGCTCCATAACTTGATATATATATATATATATATATATATATATATATATATATATATATATATATATATAGATATATGTAACTATATATATATATATAGTTATGACTGAGTCATCACTTCTGCCTGTTTGACACTGTCTAGGCAACGGACGATACGAATGGATCAAAACATAAAGCATCTAAACAGCGAAGCTATAACTCCTTTCGAGTATTTAGGTGCTATAGCCTTGCCTGCTAGAAGTTGTATACAGGTAGTTATGCTACTAAAGTGAGGAGACTAGGTGAATATTTCAGATATTAAGCAATATGCTAACAATGTGATATTGCAGTGCGAAGATCGGCCTTTCGAATTTTGTAATCAGAGATGTCCCAGCGTTTTTGTTAAGCAAGAGTACACACTGAAATAGCTTTATTTCGGTGCCTTTACGAGCGTCTGCGGCGCTGTCTATTGCACTGTTCTACGGCATATTAGAAACAGTGAGGGTGATAATCCGCAGATATTGGGAATAAGTATTTGGAAGGGAGCCTATTATAGCTCAGCCGGAACAGGTGTATGTGGTCGATTGGTGTTTGACGTTTTTCCTGATTCCATTCTATGCATTTTTGCTGGAAGTCACCGGAGAAGTACTATTGTTAGTATTTTCACGATTAGTGCCATAACCAGCATGAGCGCTCGAAGACGTACTTGATGAGTTCGACATGATGCCGTTACTGCTTGACTGTACGACGTTGTTGTTGTTAAACGTGACTCTTTCCTTACAAGTCAGGTTTTGCAGCTGCTTGCGGCTGGCTGAAGCTACAGCAGTGAGGCGGTTGGCTATACCGCCGTCAGACAAGAAGGCGAAGGCAGGAACGATGTTGCTGGGATCAAGCAAGGATGATCAGCATGATGATCAAGGCTTGACGCATAGCGGAGCCTTCAGGATAGTCAGGCTGGTTCAGTTAGCCAGGCGGGCTGCTTATTCCTCTCAAGGAATGAGGGCCTGACAAATGACATGATGCCTCCTACTGGTGCTGCTACAAACATTACGACTACTGCTACTACTACTACTCACGGGACGACATAGCGGGACGGATTTAGGCGCCGAAGCACAGGGCCTGCGTTGTCGGGGTCGGTCGAATCTGGCGGAGGGAGGAGAGGGCGGCCATGATACCACTGGCTGGGCTGTGGAAGGCTCACCATCAATGATCCAAAGCGAGGTCCGCCCTCCGCACGGATGCCTCAATGGATGACGGCAAATGGCCGTGGCGGCATCAGTCGTGGACGAGGACTCTACTCACGGAGGAGGAGGAGCAAGAGGCTCGCTCACGAGGGCCTCACGCCCGGGTCGCGTCGATCGGCGATCCGTTGTCGATCAATGCCGATGCTGCGGCGGTATACGACCGGGACAGCAATAGCAGCAACGGCCGCAGCATGCTCGTCAGACAACGTCAAACAACAACAGGCACGAACACACGCAGACGGACAGACACGAGGACTGTCTGACTGACTGACTGACTGACGACCTAAATTCCGTCACGGGCCCTGTTACTGCTTCTGCTGCTGCTGCCGTCACTGCAATCAATGCTATTGTTAAAATTTCTCGAAGTCGCTTGTAGTGTTGTGCTGAAGCGACAGCAGCAACAACAACGCCAACAACAACAACAACAACAACAACAACAACGCCAACAACAACAACAGCAGCAGCAACAACAACGCCAACGCCAACAACAACAACAGCAGCAGCAGCAACAACAACGCCAACGCCAACAACGCCAACGCCAACAACAACAACAGCAGCAGCAGCAACAACAACGCCAACGCCAACAACAACAACAACAGCAGCAACAACAACGCCAACGCCAACAACAACAACAACAGCAGCAACGCCAACGCCAACAACAACAACAACAACAATAGCAGCAACAACAACAAAAACAAGAACAACAACACCAACACCAACAACAACAACAACGCCAACGCCAACAACAGCAACAACAACAATAGCAGCAACAAAAACAAGAACAACATTAACACCAACACCAACAACAACAACAACGCCAACGCCAACAACAACAACGCCAACGCCAACAACAACAACAACAACAACAACAACAACGACACCAACACCAACACCACCAACAACAACAACAACAACAACAAAAACAACACCTACAACACCAACACGAACAACAACAGCAACAACAACAACAAAAAGCCCTTCGCTTGAAAGGAAAAGTTTGACTCACAGAGCACGGCAAGCCAGCAACGACGGGCTGTTTGTTGGTCGCACCACGTGACAAAGCTTAGACCGCATTCTACATGTCGAGTATTTCCGTTTTATTCATCTCCGCGCGTTAACACCTGTGTGTTTATATATATATATATATATATATATATATATAGTGGCCGCGCGGTCTAGTGCGCTAGTCATGGTTTTGCCATCTACCGGGGTGTCGCCGGTTTGATCCCTGTTGTTGATCGAATTTTCTCTGAGCGATGCTCATTGAAAATAAATGATAAGATTGAGAGTTGCGACGATCCTGTCACAAAAGCTGCGAGCGAAATTCTAGATATCTCAACATGCCTCGGGTATATATATATATATATATATATATATGCCAATACATAATGCTAAATCAATACATGTCCTTGTACTTGCTGCTGACCGTGACAGAATTGAGAATCTTACCTAACCTATAAATATATATACATATGAATATATATATACATATAATATATATATATATATATATATATATATATATATATATATATATATATATATAAATGCAGAAAGTATGCCAGTATTACCTACCCCCCCCCCGATTTTCGCCCGCTGGCACTCGACACACTGGGGAGACCCCGCTCGAAGACGCACAAACTCATTCAACGTGTCGGCAAGGCGCTCAACCGTTCGACAGGGGACCCTAGAGCTGTCGAGTACCTGCACCAGAGACTATCGCTGGACATTCAGCGGGGTAACGCCGCCTCTGTGCGCGGAACTCTGCTAGACTGGACACACCCGAACCTGGAGGATATGTGGCATTTTCACTTATTTTTTCCGGTGTACACGTTCATAAAGAGACAACTGTTACCTCTAATATTTAAGCAAATAAAATGTGTTGATATATATATATATATATATATATATATATATATATATATATATATATATATAAATATTTATATATAGAACCCTAACGATCCACAATAACTCAATATCGTATGAAGCTACGAAGCTACCAAACATTTTAGCTTACTCCAGGCCGGAACATGAAACGTACTAAATCATTGTATAACAAAGTCATCACGCCAATTGAATGAAGCTGTTTAACGCATAGCATGTATCCAGATGATATAAAGAGCATAACTCGTTCAGGTGAGCGATTTATGCGGCGTCACAGCCGCGAGGCTGAAAAATCTAGGGTCAGCTTTAACGATTTCTTTCGATACTATAGTCTAGACTCCTCGGAAACTTGCATTGAGCCTACTATAAAGACTGCACCGAACCTTTAATTTCATCCATAAACAATATAAAATATAAGGTAGACGGAAAGTGCAAGGCCTGCAGGGGCAAATGCTCATTACCAACCATTTTGGAGACGTAAAGTCTGACTTACGCTAAGACCTCACGTTTTTTTAGACGTTTGCCATTCTTTTGGGAAGACGTTTGCTTTGTATAACGGGTTGTTGTCGCAAGCCGCGACAGATCCAGACAGACTTCAGTGTTGTCCGAAGGTCACGCACTTTCCACAGTTTGATATGCACTCGTTCGGACTAAAAGTCGCACATTGTCTTAATTGTAAAAATTGCGTTTTAGCTCTGTTAATGAATAGCTCTTTTACAATTATTATTAGCGGATAAACCCCAAAAAGCCTTACAGAATAGTTAGAAAGTAAAGGTGATGGATACATTCCAGTTATCCCAACGCAGATACTCTTCTTTCTGACAACTCCGCGGCTTCTCTACAACCGCATGCTGTTCTCTCCTAAAGTTAAAGTTTTTTTTCTAATAAATTGTTAGATTATATCGCCGATTTGTGATTTTGTGGCGTGTCACCAGAAATTAGGGTGGATGACCAAGAAGTATTTTTTTAAGGTTAGTTATCTTAACCCAATTTGCAAGTCCCAACTTGCACCTAACGTGTTGTACGTTAAGTGCGAGTTTGTCGTGTTGCACTCAACTTAGTGGGGTTTATTTTATTTACGTGCTTGTACGCTTTGAACGGAAAAATCATACTCCATATACAGCGCATTAGTGTGTTTTTCACTCACATTCTTCACTCATTTCCACTATCTGCCATCCGAATACTTCGCGCTATTCTCTCTATACTAATTCCGTAAGCCGTTTTCTCCGCCCCTGATGTCAAACCCCTATAGAAATCCATGTTGACAGAGAGAGTACTTTATCGGCCGCCGATACAGGCCGTATGCCAGCAAATAGTATCCCCTCTCCGTGAGCATGCGACTCTATGGGAAGCCAGCATTGTCGGGAGAAACTTTTATGAACGCAACCATTATACAAATTTAAAAGCAGGTATGATATGCCCAAGCAGTGGGTGAGCAACAAAAATTACCTTCTGCCTGATTTTCTGAGTCTGATTATAAAATACTAGCCTATATCCTGATGTTAATAATATGGCTGTATAGTACGGTACAATGGTGATGCAGGAACACGACGAAGGCTTTGATTATCTACATAATTTAGTGTTGATTAGTATACGTTTCATAAGTGTCATTTGTATGTGTGAGAAAGAGAGTTATTTTACGTCGCTCTAGATAGCATCGAAAGATATTAAAAGCCAAAGTACGAGCTGTTTCTGTCGCCTACTAATAGACTAGAAAGAGAAAGTGCTGTTAGCACGCCATGACTGCTGCTGCTGTTGTTGTGTTTATTTTTGTCGTTGCTGGTGTTTCCCGTGCTCCTGCGGGTGCTTTTGTTGATGTTCGTCTCGTTTTTGATTTTTGTTGTTAGAGTTATCCCAAAAACACAACAGCCTGGGCCCCTAATGGCTACGAAGGGCCACACTCATGACGCTGACGCGCCACTAAGTCGGATTACAACCTAATATGCCGGTTTTCGGGTTCGACTATTGGTTGGCGATTTGCTGTACACCTGAACGCCTGATCGGCGGAGACGGTCACGTTTATGACTGCTATCGTCAGATAGCAGTCGGAATCGTCGGCTAGCTCGTTATGGCTCGTATAACTTTACGTGAAGATACGAAGAACCGCATTTCCTCGGTGTCGATCTGCGATTCGTTCAAACACCGAAGAAAGAAAGGAGATGGTAGAGTATGCAGAAGTTAACCAACGAAGCAAATATCACAAGCCTCGCTTAATCGACTTATGAGTTACGCAATACGCGAAGTCAATTGGGCTGCCAAATAATTGCGTTTAGCAGGGAAGGGTAGATCGAGAGCGCAAACATTGGATTGTATTATATACTACTAATATACTTATTAATTATTATATAATAATGATATAGCGGTGTATATATACACTCTTCTCGTATGACTTGATGTATGTATATATATATATATATATATATATATATATAATGCCTAGCAGGTCCCAGCTATGCTTAAAACAAAGACGCGCTGCCGGCTGAAAAGGTTCTTCGGCTGGTGTCATAGTGGCACCGGACGGTCGAAAAGGACAGTTACACAAGCAATCGGGATCGGGGCTTGAAGTCTGTGAGTGAGTAAGTGATCAGCGGATGCTATTTCGAAGTCACATTGAGCTAGAGAGAATCAGTCGTGGGGCAGAATCACCGGAATAGTTATTTCTCCGTCCAGTTGTCTGACTTTTTGCCGTTCATCTTCATCGCTTTTTCTTTTTCTCTGTTTCTCGTTTTCAACCAGAGCATGTATACGCGCTCGTCAGTCTATTGCGATTAAATTATCCTTAACGGCGCCCCCCTCTTCGTATTGAAAGGGAGCAGTGCAGCGTTTTAGTAGATCTCGACGAAGATATCTTCTGTTGTTGAAGCGCGTTCTACTGCCTCACCGGTTTTCGGGCTGCGGCCCGATGATCTCCTGAAGTGATTCGACAGTCAACTTTGTGCCCTGAGTAACAAACGCAACTGTTTGATTTAAAAAAAAGTGACTTTGATCGCGATCTTGTTGTGCACAGGATATACATGCACAATCATATATATATATATATATATATCTTTTTTTTATTAAAATGTTCAGTTCGCGATTTTCTGTACCATCTATGCCTACACCCCAGAAATGGGGTTTTATTCTAAATGGTGGATCGAAGCTCTTCGAAACACTCTGGTGCACTCTTAACCCTCACTGGAAGTTGTACGAAAGAACAGTATGCAGCCCGATTTTTGGGTAAGACTATGGTGGCACCGACATGCTTGTAGTTGCCACTTTCTCAAAGCATTATCTGTGGAAGAACCGACTCGAATGTTCCACCACATTAATGTAGATGACGCTGCCCGTCCGTGAATTCAGTTCTTAACTCACTAAAGCATTAGCAAAATAAAAGCCTTGTCGGATGTATAGGTTCGTGCATGCGGCCCTTGTAAACCTTTATTTTTATAGCGTAAAAATTTGACTTATTTTCAAGGGAAAACTATTATTCAAATATTCTTACCGTAAACGGCTTCAGTTGTAAGGTTCTGAGAAGAAAGGTACGACCTGCTTCTAATGCAGCGTTTTCTACGATTCAGTTTGCCTTTATTCAGTGAGGTGGATCATTTCATCGAACTTGAGCACTCAAACATCATCTCATGGAACTTTCGTATCCATTTTTTTCGGCAAAGTACGGTGTTCCGTTTGGTCTGTGTTTCACCGAATCCGGACCAATAACTCATAGTCTTAGTTATCTCTAGCTGTTTGAATTTATATATATATATATTTTTTTTTTGCAAGGTTTGTCTTTGTTTATTAAGGTCTGAGCGACACCTGACCGGCGTAGCATTAGCAAATAAACGAAAGGATGCCGCCCTTTCATGTGAACGCGAAACAGCCGACTTCGTCATTACTTTCTATTGGACGACGCAGTAGGTTGATGACGACGTTGTTTACCTGCTTCTTCGTTTTGATGGCTGGCGTTGAGAGCTGGATGCCCTCCCTGTCTGTGCCGCACTATACTCACAGGTGGGTGAAGAACATTAACTAGTCTCGCCATTACCTGCCGAGTGAGTGTGCCCGTCAGTCTCAAGAAGACTTCGGCGAGATGAAAATGATGTTCTTCATCATCATCATCATTATCATCATACATGTCAAGTCAGCATCAGTAATCACGGTAGTCTGCTGCTGCTACTCAGGCAAAGCGACGGGCGGATGCGCTACTGAATTCCTATCCCGTGGGCCCACCTGAATAGGCGCTGATGGAAGAGGTTGTGCTCGGCGTTTGGTGGTGGTGGTGGCGGTTGGTGACTTGAGGCTGTTGTTGTGGTGTGGTGAGGACTGGCACGATGGGTTGGTTGGTGGCATCAGTCAGGAGGCCAACACAGCACGGCGTTACGCCCATTGCGACCAGAAATATCTTAGTCCTGTGACGACGGAGACGACCCTAACGACTTCGATTAGGTTCAGCCGCATTTTAGTTTATGACTTTCAGCACGGGCGGAGATCTTATGTGCGTTATTCTCCTGCGATCTAAAAGCGTTGCCTAAGTGCGACGTTGTTATAATAATAATAATAATTAATATTATTATTATTATTTTTGTTGCTATTGTTGCTATGACTGTCATAATAATTTTTACTGTTGCTGTCATGGCATTTATTATTAATGTTGTTACAATCTTCGTTAACTATTCTTTATTATTCCTGTTTTTTTGGTATGTATTTTTGTGAATTCTAGCGGATAGAAGTGACTGTATTCAGCACATTTAAATATGAAGCGTTTTTCATATAAGTAACGCTCAAGCAGAATACTTCTGTGGACTTATCTTAGCTCACTAACCGATAACCCAAATAAAATTATTGATTTAAAGCCAACTGATGTGAGTTGGAATGAGTATGACTTTTGTCGCTTAATTTATTACGAGAAAAATTACTGTTTATCAAAAAATCCAGGTGGTGAGCTGACATATCGTGATAGTTTGTACCTTATTTTTTATGCTTAGATGCGTTAAGATGCGTAGACTTACGTGTATCTAGCACAAGGGAGAAGTTGCTACGCTATTGCGCTAAGGCTCAAGTTGAGACAGATACACACACTACGACGAAATGCCCTTATTTTTTCTACAATATAGTATGTAGCAACATACCGCGCAAATACCGGCTTAGTCGCCGTTCAAGTGGTACTACTTTGTGCAGACATCGAGCAACTTTTCGAGCTTAGGAATTTATCGGTTGCCTTTGCATAGCTAAGTATATATATATATATATATATATATGGGTCAGTATTGCTGGACGCGGATGATGGAATATTTGTCTAGCTGTGTGTCGTTTGTCATGGCTAGTCATCAATAGGCGATTTGTGGCCTAATCTGGTCGTCGCGATGGATGGCACCACATCGACGGTGACAACATCAACGACAACGACGACGACGACGATGACATCGTCGCTGCAGCGACAACAGCGGGCGGCACCATCCACCCGATGGCTCGAAGGCAATGAGTGAGCAAACGTCCGTCCACCAATGAGTGGACGAATGAACGGACGATGGCGGCTTCGGTGAGATCAGCTTCGTCGCTCAAAACAACATTATTTATTCTTGAGTGACTCTGGGGGTGTTTCTGTGTAGGTCTCTATGGACGTGCCTGTGGTGAGTGTGTGCATCTGTATGGCTACGCGCCTGTGAGTGTGTGTGTGTGTGTGTCGATCATCATCGAGATGTGGCCAAAATGCCTGTCTGTTACTTGCGCTTTGGCATCGGCCGCTGCTTCAGCCATGATGCTGTTCGTTTCGCATCACCGCGCGTCGCTTCGATTTCGTCGTCTACAGTATCTATCACCTGCGCTGATCTGGTCGCGCCTAGTCACGTCAGTTCTTACTCCACACACGAGACCATCCGAGCTTCTAATGTCGCCATTTCGACGACAGACAACGTCCGAGTCGTAGACATAGTAGTAATAGCAGTAGTAGTAGTAGTAGTAGTGTAGTAGTAATAGTAGTAATAGCAATACTAATAATACTAATAATAATGATACTATCTACCTAAAGAAATAGGGAAAAATCGCTGAAAAAGTGGTCAACGTAATGTCGCCGATCTGTCTGCTCGATGGTGCTGCGGATCGATGATTCGGCGGGTGAACGGCGGGACAACGAACGCATGGGTAGCAGCGCCATATCGAAGCAAAATCGACAGAAAATTTCTTCGTAGCGACGCCACACCAGCCATATGATGGCTGTCCACAGCCAAAGCGAGAAAGAACAGCGAAGAAGGCGGCAAACGCTTTCGGCCACTACTATCACTACTATTACTACTGCTATAAGCCCGACCACAAATACTACGCCTATTACTACATATGAGCATGACCAATGTTGAAGCAGCTTTTTTTGTTCCTCATCTCCGCCTTCTCCCCCCCCCCTTCTCCCCCGCACCGCCCCTCATGATCGACCCACTACATTGCAATGGGGTGTGCAATGGAAATAATGGAAACAAGAAGCTTTAGGAGACTACGATAACAAAATAAAAGTTGAGCAGAATAGATACTGGCAGCAGCAACAATCAATGGAATTTCAACAAGAACAACACTATTTTGTTCAGATTGAATCATAGCCTCTATATGGATTGCTAGTGAACGTAGCATTTCTTCTACAATATGAACATACTTTACATAATAACATGGACAGCTGACGATGATGACATGAGGCAAAATACAAATGATGACGACGACGACGCTGCAGGCAGAAACGGGAGACAAGAATGATCGCAACTATCAGATCAGATCTAGCAGAGAGGTGTCTGTACTCTTACATTGGTAGGTAATCCGCGCGCGGTCGTCCACGTTGACAACCTAGACGTATTCGCTCAGACGCTGCTGTAGATGTGAAACAACGCACTGGGACAACTCGGAAGTTTTTCGTTCAACGACTCGGCGGCTGTTGTTTCTTCGCTCGCTGACACTGCCGCTGACACGCGTGCAGCAATAATGCCATCGAGATAACAAGAATATTTAACAATCAATCATATTTATTTCACTCAAATAGAATCTGTAACAAGAATACTAATGAAGGCAAGCATAATACAGACGCTCAATGATCGATATGAGTCGTCACTATCGATCACACCGGCACCGGATCCTGTGATCTCTTTTTTGTTTCGTCTCTCCTTGGCTTCGGCTACGGATACTACAACACGCATCGGTTCCTCGTTTCGCGTTCGTCTGTCAACACAGTAGAAAACCGGCGGCAACGATAGCTGTGACACAAACATACCTAAAAAGAAACATACGTATATGAAAACAGTACCGTAGTCAGCGATGGGCGAACGCTCATAACATCTGACCATGTCGACAGTGACAATCTTACGACACAAAGCGTGTGTAAGGCGTATGCCATTGACCAATCATATATATATATATGTCATTACAATAAAAAGTAAGCGTGAGTTTTACATTTTCTGTTGCTTTACCTTGTATATATATATATATATACACATGGCATCGTCGTCTATAGACCCAAAGAAACTCTGGTAGTAGTTGTATTTTTATATATATATATATATATATATATATATATATATATAAATATATATATATATATATGTTTGTTGGCAAGCGCGCTCAATGTATCTGTATTAACGAGCAGCCGACGCTACGCCTTGAGCATGAATGCAGCTGGTTGTGGCGTCAACTTGCCTCTGATTTGAACAGTGAAGTAATCGCTGTGTCAAGTCAAGTGACACTCGATAGTGCTAACGAGTACTATTTATGTCTGTTTGCAGGTAAGCTGAATGCCCCCGGTGAAGCGCAAACAAACGGCATCGTAGACGATTTCCGCAGCGTTTTATTAGCCATCGGCTTATAATACCTTCGAAATAATAGCCTCATCTTAAGCTGTGGCTGGCAAGTACTAGTCCAGCAGGAAGTATCTATCAGCAGGAAGAGGAGAACAACAGATATAATCCGCACTTTCACAGGGGCTTAAATCATTAAGGTGCTATGTATACGTCGAGCAGTTAACGGACGCGTAAGACCGGAAAAATGTCGTTTCCGCTGACTGAGGCTGAACAGTTGTGCGCATACGGATTCAGCGCACGGTTGGTTAGGAAAGTCTAACAAGTCAACATCAATAACCTTCGTGCATTGATTTGCTTATATTTGCTGATTTTTCTATTTTTGTTATAGCGTAAACGTTAATCAGCATATTAGGTATGTGTCGCGTTGAGATTGAACCCGCGACTCCTAGTGCTTGAGTCGGCGCTCGTTTTGTTCTGCCCCACAGAATGTTGAATTGATTCACAATTTCACGCTTTCTATAGTAGTGTTCGGGGTTATCTTAATAATACAGTGTCGCTCTTCGTCACTCTATTACTTAAAAGTCTAGAGGAACGGCGGCGCTTGCGTCATGGCGGCCACAAACGCCGCAATGGCGCGGAATATTATTCAGTAAGGTATGTCGCCAGTTATTGCGGGAGAGGGTAGAGAGGAAGCGCTAATGCATTCACTTATCGAGATGAGTAAATCCAGCTTCAGGACAACAAAAAGCTCTCTCTTGGTCTTACGCGCTCGCTCCCAACAACGTCGAGATTCGTCATCTATAAGGTATATACTATTATCTCGTCGCAATTCCACAGCGTTGGGCATACCTCGATAGAATATGACCGGCAGTGACGGAGGAGCGGGCCATCCATGGCCAGAACTTCCTTACGGTGGTCTTACGGTATTGCTAAATGCCTATTAAGGATGTTGCGGTTAGTCAGCGCAATCGCGGCCAATGATGCAGGATCTTCTACCATTACTACATACTGAGATCGTGGGGAGGAGATACAACGACAGATGGAGAACGAATCGAAAAAGAAAAGATAAAGAGAGTTTAGCAATAAAGCTTTGCGTAATCGAAGGCCGTCGGCAGGTGTAACGTGCATGCATTTTCCAGCAGCGGACAATACCGCTCTTATATGACGCTTGCACATTCGGTGTTGCAGATGCCAAAAATTGTGGCGTTACAGCCAGCCGCCTTCATCGGTGAGCGCCATGGAAGGCGGTCGACAGAATTCAGACACAAACAAAAAAAAATGACAGGAAGAAAAACCGTCAAATGACAAACGTGGCGGAAGGAGGGAGAGTCCTGTGTCGGCTGCTGTGGAACAAGAAGGAACGCCGATTGTGCCTGATTGGAACATGTTTCGACGGACTTGAACGTTTCTCACGCCCAAATATATATATATATATATATATATATAAATTTTCCTCTTAATGACATATCTTTTGCTGAGTGAAGTCAACGAGCAAGATTTGTCGCTGACGGCACGTCTTTAACATGGAGATCGGTGCTGAATTACTGACTCCACCACGCTTGGTGCGTCCGCCTGTCAGCACGGCACTGACGAGCTGTTCGCGCTGATTGCGCTGTTTGGTTCGCAAGTTTTATTGCAAGACTGCGGCGCTTTCATCTTGTCATCCGTTGACTTGACGCCTCACTCTGTCCGTTCTAGCTACTCATTTTTTTTGGATCCCCGCTCTATCTATATCTTTTTGCCTCTGTTTCTCCTACTATTGTCACCAAAGTCATCTCGTCGGAATCTCTGTCGCCCGAACACAATCACAAAGTCCACCATACTACAACTATTTAGATATAAAGCCAGTACAGGTCGAGCATCATATTTGAGAGCAATTACAAACATCTCAGCAGTAAAATTATACAATCATCTATTGGAAGACGTGTGAATTCGCGTTGTCGTGGAGCAGAATCGTTTGTTCTTGATGGGGTTGCGTAGGCGACGGAGTATCTCACAGCAGAGGACACTATCAATGGGGCTTTTCGTGTTTTCGAGGATTTCGAGGAGTAGCTCGGAGAAACTCGGGCGTCGAAAAAGACGGTGAGCATCACCTTGTCTGCTAAAAGCACAGCTTTACATTTTGTAGGGGAAGGTGACGATGCATGCTTTTTTTGCATGCTCTCGTGTTTTGTCTCTGGTTCCAAATGATGGCACCAACTCAACCCGCAATCTGTAGTGCACAATTAGTTATCCGCGCCGTTCCAACGCTGACCCCCAGTATCACTACCAAAATTCGCATTGCGACACGAGGATCACTTCTCACCCGGTCGTTTACCTTGTCGATAAGTTCGACCCCGTTTACCGTATTTGCCTGCCTGGTCTCTTCATCACCTAAACATCCCGACCTTCACGGAAACGGGCACCCCACTTTCTCACTGGCTTGTCGGACATACAGCCTCCTCCCCCCCCCCCCCCACACACACACACTGGTAATTTACCATCATCTTTTAATAGGCATATTTCAAAGAAAATTCGATCCAAATTGGAGATCGAACTAGCCATATCCCGGTAGATGACGACCATGACTAGCGCACTAGCCCCATAGGCCGCGTTGCTGCAATTTATAATTGTCTCATTCCCGTATTATTAAATAGTGACTAAATCTGGCACTGACACTTAAGCTTCGAGTTTCAAAGCTTGTAACAGAGTTGTATATTTTCCGACGACCTCTTCATTGCATCAACATGTGACAACGAATTGCAACAATGTATGGGAGTTATGTCAATCCGGTGCGAAGAAACGGGGATGAAAGTGAATGCATCGAAGGCGAACGTGATGAAATTCAGAAGAGAGGGGCGCCTGGGAATGACACTATCTACTGCGAAAGACGACGCTTAGAATTTGTTAATATGACTAAATACCTCGGTATCAAAAACTACAGCCAGAGCTGGGAGTCGCGGGACGTATCTAAGACTTAAGACAACGCACAACGGTTGCTACAAGCTGGTTAGATGATCTGTGGAAGCTTCCTACAGGGGCAGAACTGAGAATGTTTAGCTTAAAAATATTGTTTCGCGTGGCGTATTGTTTCCACCTGTTATGAGAACGTTTGCCTGTTAGCTCACCTATATCGCTAGATAAAATCAAATATAATTTAAAAATAACACTAAGATTTCTTCAACAGCTCGAGTATTCTTGCCATACACCTTATCAACGAAAGTGCGCTGTTTAAACGGTTGCATGTAAATAGATTTTTCTTCTGCCCACTTACGTGGCGGGCAAACTGAAAAAAGCCAAAACTTTGTTGTTAAAAGATATATTGATGATCCAACTTATAACACCGACCGCGCGAGGTTGGCGAATTGAGCCGACCGGAGCGTGATTTGTAGAGTCACTGATTGATTGGTTTATTAAAAATGCTTTCAATTGTCAACTATGTTCATTTCAAATTCAATTTAATTATAAAACAACCGCATTTAAGTGCAAAAATAAAGACTTACGTGTCTCGCAGTTATTCAACTTGCGGCTCGAATGACCTTCGGCGTGGCGATGTCAAGGCGAGCGTACCACGTTGAGACTCGCGAATGGTGACTTTTTTTCTTCTGGCATGATGCATTATGGTTACGTAGTGAGATGCCGAGGAGACGTGCCTTCGTTAATTGTCGTTAACCAATGCCTACCATGATATAAGCTTGTTTGGGTCAACGTGTAAACATGGTCTTGCACGTGTAAACATGGTCTTTGCGGTTCTTGCTACACTCGCAGAATCTGCTAATGGCGATGATGGCCGTCAGCCCGTCGCTTTTGCAGGCAAATCTGAACGCCACTGACAACAACTCAAGCTTTATGGCTTTCCCCTACGTACGACGAGTCAATCACTTTAAACATAGAATGCGTTTCATCATTACTACGTTGTTGAAACTGCTAAATATTATTTTCGTTGTAACGACGGTTAGGAAACTGTCTACTAGGCCACTATAGTGAATAGACCGTATCGCGCTCAATAACAGACTCACTTATTTGAAGGTGTAGTCGATCGAGGACGGAAATTGCGCGGTTATTTATATGAAATGTTTGGGTCAAGTATCGTTGTCGCCGTTTCTGGCCAATAGATCAAGAAGTTTCTGTCACCAGCACAAAGATACTTAGTTATCAACTAGCGGAACTATAACTTGAGCCGATCGTTATTCTGTGCTATTAGTAGATAGAGGCGTCGCTACGCTATTCAAATCTATGTGCGTGATTTTTCAAACCCACAACTAGTTTCTTATGTTTCGTATATGCTGCTTGTTGTTGTTTTAATTTTTTATTGTTACGGCATTGCTTTTGTTGCTATTGATGCTACGATTGTTGTTGATTATTCTCGCTGCTATTCGAATGGCTTGTAGCTTGATATTACCTAAGTTGTAATGGGGATGAGAAGGGGACCGCGGGTTTGACCATTCAGTTTCGTTTCGCTTGTAAGGTGCCCGTAAAAAGTGTGTCAAATAGGAGCCCGACATCTTCACAAAGTCGTCATAGAATTTACAAGCGCTACAGTTTTTGCTTGGGCCTATGCACCTAGTACATTTGGTCCAGCCGCCAAATAGTTGATTGATGGCCAAACAATCACCCTAATACTGAGGATTCTAGCTATATTCGGCAATGCCCAAAAATATATGATTCCACGAGCACTATATCGTGAGTTTGTGGCAGAGAAGTTCTACGGGCCGTAACGACACTAGTAATATCAGGTTGCAATTGAAAGTCAGCATCATCTCCTGTATTTTAACGTGTATTAAAATCGGGCTGCCGAAAACCGATATACATATTAGTAAACGCCTAAAATTCCAGTTTCGTTTTAAGCCTACAGCAACTGAGGTTATACTTTTCTCTTTTTAAGCTGTATATAGTGCTTATTTGGTTATATTGTCACGTTCACGGGATATTCATCTTATATTTGTCACAACAGCGATTCCTCCTTTATACTCAACGAAATAAAAATCATCTCTTTTACTGTTGTGTCTAGTCTTCCTGGGTGGTGCCGGGAGTTGCTGGAGTTTTGTCCCAGCTATATATATATATATATATATATAAATGCGTCTGGGTCAACCAGCACATTTGCCTGACGCTACAGGAGAATTGTTGTTGTTGTCGCTGTTAGTGTGTTTTCTTTTTTGATACACTCGCTTATATTGACGGACGGCGTCAGCAGAAGCAGTGGCGTCACCATTAAAGAACGAAACTTTTCGCATCCACCCATTCATTCTCTCATTCAATTCTATCACGCGTCGAATCTGATTACAGCGCGTTTCGGTAAAAAGGGAGTTTGTCATTCATTTGTCGAGATATGTCGCCCCTCTCTTTGCTCTATCATCTGTGTTGTCCTGACGTGCAAACAGACGAACGAACGAACGAACGAACGGCAAATACAAGGGGCAAAACAGCAAACAAACAAACTTTTTAAATTTCGTAACCACGGCGTCGGGGGCTGACTGTGCACTGAAATGCATTGATGAAATACGCCGCTCGCTCATGCTCACTTCACTGCCTGCTGACCCGCCCGCCCCACCACGCCATCGTGATCGTCGCAACGATGATTATCACCACCAGTCCCATCATCACCGGTATCATTGTTATTATAATTATATTTTTCCTTTTTTTATAAACGGTCTGTTATTATTCATGTGTACATGTATCACAATTACCAATATAATACTTACAATACGGCTTATATTATTATTATTAATAATATTGCTTAAGTGTTGGTGACCACTCAACATCATCTTGGCGTTACCTCTCTGTAGATCCAACGACGCCTTCTGTCGGAAGATTATTATTATTATTATTATTATTATTATTCTTTGACAATTGGAAGTTTCAATGTGTGGCAGTTATAATGACGCTAAATTAATTGTTTATACCCATGTTGGGTTGGCTATGCAAGTTGTGTGTCCTCCACACGCTTCAATAGAGAAGCTGCAGCTTTTTATCATTATTATTATCATT
The DNA here is from genome assembly GCA_003439945.1 of Dermanyssus gallinae. Lineage (NCBI taxonomy): Eukaryota > Metazoa > Arthropoda > Arachnida > Mesostigmata > Dermanyssidae > Dermanyssus > Dermanyssus gallinae. The sequence continues at coordinate 399,889 of QVRM01003224.1, read as the reverse complement.
ATAGAGAATAACCCATTCCATACTACGGCTACGCTGCTTTGTTGCTATGTTCTGTTGCTGTTGCTGTGCTAGGCTGATTCTAGGCGTAGAGTCTATCTGATAAAGCATTTTATTATTCGTTACTGACGCGAGCCGTTTGGTTCTTGTGATTGCACGATCTGACCCCACTCCTACCCACTTATACACTTACTGTATTTATGTACACACTGACAACTGAGTACTGACAGATACATAGCTAGGCAAACGGGACAGACAGGCGTACAGACAGACAGACCGACCATTGGCTGGTTGGTCGGCCGGCCGTGTTCTGGTCGTCCCGCGACAACAACTTTGTCACAGCGACGCGGATGATCATGCGGGCGTCAGGCGATAGAGACGTCGTTTGAGTCGCACACACGCCACACTAGGTGACCGACAGCCACCACCACCACCTGCTGCTGCTGCTGTTGTTGTTGTTGTTGCTGTTGTTGTTGATCGAGCACAATAGCAAACAGTCCCGATTGTGTGGGGCAACATTGTTCGCCACGTAACGGACAGATCGGAGGCGAGCGCCGTGTTGACGGTACCGGTGCCAACGGCGTGTCGTCGGAGGCGGCTGCTGCTGCTGCAATGATGGGTGGGTGGTTGAATGGGTGGTTGGTAGTGAGGTAGGGTGTCGATGCTTGCTGATGTCGTCTCGTCATCATGACATTGCCGCCGCATCCTTTGGCGGCAACAACAACAACAACATGTTTGCTAGCCGCTGAGAGACAACGAACACTGTTTCCTATTGACATACACTTACACTTACACTCACGCATACAAATGCTCATACAGGCATACAAAGGAAAGCGTAAAATAAAATGCGAAATAAACAACAAGAATGATATAATGAAAGGAAGGGACAGCAAGATAAATAAGAGAGACCGAGAGGAAAGAGGGAGAGAGAGAGAGAAATAGAGAAAAGAAAAACGCGCAGATTTTTCGCCGACGCCTGCACCATCGTCAACCGGCACCACCTCGCGGCCTTCGTTTTGCTCGTTCGCTGTGAGCCATCCAGTATGAGCGAAATATTCAACGCCGCCGCAGCGGCACCAACTTGACGACTTAAACAACAATGACAATAATATTAGCAACAATAGGATCAGCAGGATAAACAACAACAACAACAGCCGCAACCACAACAGGGCAAACCCTTGTTTGTATCTGTCTGTCTAACTCGCCCCGCGCATGAATGGTGAGCACATAAACATAATAAAAAGAGCCTCTCTCTTTATCTCGTGTATGAGTAAGTGGGTTTGTCGATGTTGTGAGACGTGACCCCGCGTTACATAAAAGCCCAAGGGAAACGTGCAAACCGCATCGTTTGACATAGGTTAGCGTGGTCGGGCATTTTGTTTAACTTTTACAACGGAATAGCACGTTTACATCCTCCTGTATATATATATATATATATATATATATATTATATATATATATATATATATATATATATATATATATATATATATATATATATTTATATATATATATATATATATACTGTCAGACCGTTTTCCGTTCTCTTTCCAATAAAATGGGAGGGGAGACCCATGTCGTATTCGAAACTAGCAGTAAAATTACTAATTTTTGTTAAACCGATGTGGCTGGCCGGACATCGCTTTACAAAATGTACACTTTACAAAAGTCAATAGCGGCGTGTTCGGACATCTCACGTAGATAATTTGTTTTGTTTTTAGTTGCTTCGTAAGGCTAATGCTCGTGTACGGTTTTTCATGTCATGGCCGATTTTTTAGTCCAGTCCGGCACTCACCTTGTCTAAGTTTGGAATCATGAAAATCCATTTAAGAGTGGTCGGTTTGAGTCTTGAACCCAAACCTCCCGAATGCAAGGCGAGGCCGTTGCCACTAAGGCATCTTGCTCGAAAAATGGAATGTGTTCCTAGAAATCAAGATCCCGTGATGTTACATTTTCGGTCCTTCACGTTCAATATTTTAACATGCTGCCAATATGATAATAACACATAATTGTTTAAGAAAATGCAAATTTTGCAAGGATCATTTGAACACTCGATTAACTCGATGGTGGTCGGATCGTGATATTATAACCATGGGCCGTTTTCCCGGCCTCTGATTTCGGATTACTATTGAGTCCCATGCTAACGGAGGGAGGACGTTAGTGGAACATGGTAGACAGATTTAGATTTCCATATGTATGCCGTATACGCTGTTGCCCAACGTAGCATCGGCCAATACATCGATCCTAAAAGGTCTTCTACGAGCAGATCAGCGAATACTCATCTATAAGTGCACACGTGCACAGAACTCCGTCTATGTCTTCCTTCCTGGAAAGAAACCAAAAGAGAACTACATCTATACCGAATTAAGCAAATTCAAGCGTTGCAGCGTACTGATTTCCACGCACGTGTTGAATACCCAGACCGAGTTCCCTGCACTTGTGGTCTTCACAGATGAAGCTTTGCTTACACAATGATAATAGACACAGTTATCATTGGTGGACCAACCCGCATTTGACCTGCCCGCATGCACGCTGGGGTCGCTTCTTTGTAAATGTTTGAGCTAATTGGTCATGGTGAACGACTACCTTATAGGCCCTCACGAACTTCCCGACAGGTTAAACGGGGAAATTTACTATATATAGACTTTTCTGGCCAGCACCTTACTAAGTGGTAAATAGATGTTTCAGAAATTATTCGCTACCTGCGGGGATCTACGGCCACCCAGTGTTGACCAGCATCTCTCGTTCACCACATCGAACCCTGCCACATTCAGTTCTCACATAGAGCATCTCGTTCTCTTTGGGGTTGCTTCTTGTTAGTACTTAGTGCTCTCACTACACAAGTAAACAAGTTGCATGCAACGGAAAATGCGGACAGAGTGCACCATGAACCGTCAATAAAGTGGAATAGCCCAATTTAAAAAGAGCACTGAATTTGTTTCAAACTCTTTCCGTAAACTTAGTTTGGTACATAAAAGGAGAGACTAGTAGTGCAACCTGCTGAATGAGATACGAACAGGATTAAGTTAGGCTTCAGACATCTAAAGAGAGCCATGTTGTAGCACAGTGGTGCTAATATGACATCTAGACCTGGCACTGAGAGGTCAGTTATAAGCACACGAACGTGCATGGCTGCGTGTATGTTATAGATAGATTTAGCAACATAGGGCGAGAGAGAGAGAGGTAGAACATTAAAGCCTAGCAAAGCCGGCGATCGATCATATCATTTCGTGTCGATTCGTCGCTGATGGTGGTCAGTGTATATGATGCTGTTGGACTTGTTCTACTGTGACCAGTTGGCGGCGGGCTGGTACTACAGCTACTGCGCGTTCCTATAATACGTCTGGATTGCTGTCACGAACCAGCAACCAACAGCAACAAGAGGTTGTGCCGTTGGCACTCAGGCAAAACAGACTCCGGAGTTGAAAGAATGTCGCCTCCACGCGACTTGACATCGAACGCTTGTGTGAAACAAACGATCAACACGACAGACTCGCTTATAGAAGCCAGGCCGAGTTTTCCATTAGGGCAATGCGACCACACATGCGACGGTTAGAGCCGTATACAAACACACGGCCAACGCTGCTGATATGATTAAGGAGCATTTCGGAGAAATCGTGCAGACGGAGCATAAATACACTAGGTCGGAAGGGACATACGCTTCCACTGCTGCTGCTGCTGCTGCTGTGTCAGACGGCGGTATGACAGCGATAATATTTGCTGACATCAGGCTTCAAATCAGGCAGACTAATATGACACAGGCTATTTATTCAGTGGCTATCATTCGACTTTTTATCTCTATCTGATACCAACGACTGAAGCCAACTGAAGCCCACTCTATGAGCTTAGGCAACACATAATCGCGGATGGATGGCAAGTGTTTTCATATTCAACACGGGTCCACCTCCGGTGCCGGATTTGCCACTTGACTGAAATAGTAAAAATAATGATATTATGGTTCCGTGCCGTTACAATGGTGCGACTAGTCATATATTTATATATATATATATATATATATATATATATATATATATATATATATATATATATATATATATATATATTGTTTCATTACAGTTTTATTTGCTTATACGTTAGAGGCAACAGTTGTCTCTTTAATATATATATATATTAGAGCCGTTTCATGGTTGACTAGACACTACAAACGTGGATAGAAGTAGAGGTGCATTCTGATAACAGTTTTTAAGTGTATCTATAAACGCAAATAGAAAATGTAATTACGTTACGAATATTGCAAACACCGTAGTCATAATCGTCCTGTGCAAAAAAAATGGATAGATCATTTACTTAATACAATAGGAATAGCAAAATTTTTATGAATACATTTTGGTAACTGGACTTCGTTGCGCTGCCGAATTGTATTGTTCGAATATGAGGAAGGCCACGCGTAGACCTAAAATCTTAATATTTGGAGCTAAACGCCTTAAAATATTGAAACAACGCTAGACAGGTGTCTGGCTACCAGCATAGACTGAATGGCTTCGGCAACTGCCGGGCGACGCTGGTGCCCTCTTTGTTCGAAGATAGCAACATCGGCGGCAGCCAGCGCGCTAGTTCGCGGCGATGCGCCTAGAGGGCGCTGTCCGTCGCGGCTTTCGCATCAGAATGGCTCGGTAGCAGCGCGCGAGGGTCGTGTGACGCACCGCCGGGGAACGCCAACGATTTGGTGTTTCATATGAATTTCAATAATGAATTACGCTGTCTGGAATTCGTTGTCCGCCCTAATTTACGGAACGAAGGCGTACACGTATGTCAAGACGAACATTATATTGTCATCATATGTCGTAATAGGGCTACAATAATAATAATCTAATGATAGGGTTAGGTTAGTCTGAATTTAGCAGTAAGATAGCTGAAGCAGTATGCTCTATTGACATTATGCTACAACAGAAGAAAGACATGCTCGTAGACGTAGCTTTGCGTTCCTTCCATGAATATATATATATATATATATATATATATCGATCTTAGTAAAATAAATGCTACAATAGCGACAGCACTATGGTGAGTATTTCTGCTTGGATTATTGTTAGGCAGTTATCATCTATTCCGTTCGACAGGTCTTTCGTTCGAGCGTTTTTAGGTTTGTTAAGAAGGTGGTAATAATACAAATTGGCATTAGAATGGTTACGCGAAATCTGATGGTGCATGACCCTTGGTTGCTGAGCCACCAAACTTGATTGGCTGGGTATGAGCGGGGTATTAGGTCGATGCATAACTGTTGTATCTAATCATAAGGTAGGGAACAATGCAGTCGGGAGTCAGTTAGCTTTATATCGGGTCGGTGCGTTCTCTGTGGCAGAAAGCGGCATATTCGTCTAACTCAGCCCGACAGAAGCTTATCAGAGATCGCGTTCCCTTTGCGTGGACAAATTCCTCTTAGCCGCTCGTCTCGACAAAGCTCTCTCGCTGCGCCGTAATCGCCAATTTGTCTTTAGCGTTCTTTGTAACGAACGCTAAGCGGCCGAGCCGCGGCAAGAGCAACTTAATCAAATCAAAGTCAATGACTTCACGACGAAAAGAGCCCCTTTAGTTTATTTATTGCCAATTATGCGTCAAAGGTTAATTAGATTTTATAAGAAAGTGGCAGCAGTATCCTATATATTTATATATATATATATATATATATATATATATATAATTCAGACAACGGGGAGTACGGCTAACATATTAAACTTGTCATTTTGATTAGCTCTTGTCAGGAAGCTGTTTTTGCTTCCTCACTGCAGTCAGATTGAGTTTTGTCGTTTGTTTGCTGTGCTCAATTTATGAGTACACGGGAGATAGAGGGTGTATAATAAAAGCAAATTAAAGAAACTTCAAATGCAGACGCTTGGTAACACTATGGGCACAAAAGCAGAATTTCGCATGATAATGTATACGTAAAAAACTCTTTACTTTAGAGAAAAGGCGCAGAAAAAAGGCTAGAGGAATACGCACTTTGCGACACGGTCAGTCAATGTCGAGCAGAGCCGCATTGTGAACATGCAACCATATATATATATATATATATATATATATATATATATATATATATATATATATATATATATTAGGGGGATAAAAATAAAGAAAATAAAGGAAAAAGAAACGAGATGCTAAATAATAAGCACAAAAGGACAATTGTACAATCGTTTTTGCTCACTCGCTTTAGCGTGTGTTTACGGATGGATTTGCCGTTTCATATTCATTTTCCTTTCGCTCCCTTTTCTAGCACACACACATGTATATATATATATATATATATATATATATATATCAGTCTGTTAGCTCATCACTTGAGTTTCATGGATGATTGGTAACTTTAGAGTATTCTCCATTTGGCAATTCCCAATTTAAAGCAACTGAGCAGAGATTAATAATGGGCACGACCTCCTTGAGCAATATATATATATACAACCCATTTGTACAACCCTTTTCAAAAAAGTATGGGTCGCGCTGGTATTAAACCCGTGGATTTTCGTGCTAAAATCGTCTCCTCTTCTACACTGCGTGTCGAGATTCTCACATATATCACAGTATAGAGCATGTGCGCGTTATACTGTCATGCGTGCACTTACGCTCGCTCTCATTATTTCCCCACATGCCATTCATTATGCCCCGCTGTGTCGACGCTGCTCTTCAACGATGGCCCCCAATTATGAACTATGAGTTAAAATTCGAATGCTAGCGGCGTATTGTAGAGCAGCATTATCGTGCAATTAATCGATAAATCACCAAAAATTAGTGCAACACACACACACACACACACGCGCGCACACATACTCATTCATGCACGCATAATAAACACGCGGACACAGACTGAATAGTATCGACACACCGATACAGCGATTTGTAGCAGCGGAGGACAATGGCGACGACTGCTCTTCCTCAATTTTCTTTCTTCTCTTCTCTCCTTTTCTTGTTCTTGTTCTTCTTCATGTTTATTGTTCGTCCGTCCGCCTGTCCGTCTATCCGCTCGTTTGTTGTTTGTTGGCATACAGTTCATACGAGAGCCAACAGCAGCAGCAGCAGCAGCAGCAGCAAACACAATAGGCAGATACGAGCGTACGTCACCGGCATGCCGGGCACTGTTACATCACCGGCGAGTGAGTGCCGGACACTCAGCCTTTTGGTTGGTTGGCTGGCGCTCACAGTCGAAGAAGAAAGATGTCGACGACAGCGAGGATGACCGCGCCGTTTGCTTTACTGCGTCGTCGTCGTCGTCGTCGTCGTCAGGGGACTGATGAGAACAAACCAAACCTAACAAATACGTAATTAGAAAATTGCATAAAGGATGGCAGTCAGGGAGTAACGATCATGACGACGGCAGCAACAATAGCTACAACAAAACAACAACAACAACAACAACAGCAATAGCAATAACGAGCGTGCTCACACCGTAGTAGATTCATGCCGACAACCAGGATACCAGGCCAGGACAGCGATATCGGTGAAAACAAGAACAATTCGCCGCACTTCCAACAATATGAACCCTTATTATAAATCCGGATGATCTACTTAGGTATATTAGAGCCAGCTTAATTCTCTCCAGTTGCTGTCAGTGTTACTCTAATACTGCTAGGTAAATACACAATGGTGTTAATCCGTTGTAAAAACAATTGTATTATCGGGGAATGCCTGTTCAGTAGAGATGCTCTGCTGTTCTAGTAGATTTTTTTAGAAAGTCTAGCTTCTAGGTATGTAACTGATATGTGGGATTGAGTTGCAACTTTGTATCGCAGGTCTCAAATAGCTCAGATACTCGTTGTAGAGCACCTGTTACCAGGGTACCAACGCTCTGTGGCGCTTTTCTCTTTTGCAGCTTTTACCATGCATTTCATGCCCCTTTCCCGTCGACGATTTGTCTTCACGTAAGCATACAGCATTTTACTTTTGCAGATACTCCGCTAATGGTGAGATTCGTCTGTTTCACACACGTTAAGCACAGTTAAACATTTAAAGCTTGGTTGCTAACGTATAGATTACTTTTAACAAGTAAGTTTGATAGTCTTGTTGTTGACTTATTTGAGAAGTCTTCCTAAGCCGAATGCCCTACGAGAGATCCCAGTTGGGGTGAAATTTCTTAACAGTATCTGCACGAGAGTCACTGATACGGAACGTTTATGTAGAGGTAATTCAATTGAGTTACGAAAAGAAACATTCATGGATTGAGATTCATGGATTCATTGATTTGTCATTTCTTTGACGTGAATACTTAAGTGTACATGTCACCCGTTTACATTAGGCGCTTGTGGATTGGCAGCGTAAGCGGATATATATATATATATATATATATATATAAATATGCTGTCAATATTTGTATATAAATGTACTTAATACATCCTAGAAAACTCCACTAAAGCGCGGTCTGTAGGTACGTAGATGCAATTTCGGGGTGATTCGGATATAGTTGTAAACATATAAGGACTTACACATACATAGGTACATATCAAGTAGAATCACAATATGCATAGTGATTCTACTTGAAGGCATGTGTGTAGGATAATCTATATTGTTGTTGTTGTTGTTGTTGTTGTTGTTGTTGTTGTTGTTGTTGTTGTTGTTGTTGTTGTTGTTGTGTTGTTGTTGTTGTTGTTGTTGTTGTTGTTGTTGTTGTTGTTGTTGTTGTTGTTGTTGTTGTTGTTGTTGTTGTTGTTGTTGTTGTTGTTGTTGTTGTTGTTGTTGTTGTTGTTGTTGTTGTTGTTGTTGTTGTTGTTGTTGTTGTTGTTGTTGTTGTTGTTGTTGTTGTTGTTGTTGTTGTTGTTGTTGTTGTTGTTGTTGTTGTTGTTGTTGTTGTTGTTGTTGTTGTTGTTGTTGTTGTTGTTGTTGTTGTTGTTGTTGTTGTTGTTGTTGTTGTTGTTGTTGTTGTTGTTGTTGTTGTTGTTGTTGTTGTTGTTGTTGTTGTTGTTGTTGTTGTTGTTGTTGTTGTTGTTGTTGTTGTTATTATTATTATTATTATTATTATTATTATTATTATTATTATTAGTATTGTTGTCGCTGTTGTGGTGCTATAGCCAGCTGGGAATGAATTACGTTTCTTTCGTGTTGTGCTCCCCCCTGCTATGCAGGCGTCGTTGCCGCTCACGGCAGCCGATGTGGCGTCGTATACGTCGCTTGCGGCCGCTGATCAGTTCAATTCATGTGTCGTCACTGATCGCCCTACTGGCTGTCTATTGGCCTACGGCTCTACGTAGAGCCAGTTTGTAGATACAATCATATTAGCCGCAGTAGCCGCAACATCATCACCCCCCCCCCCCCCTGCATTCATTCGCACGGTGGATCGCGCAACTTTCGGTTGTCGCTAAGCTGACGCAAACATACCTGCCAGACACTGATGGTTCACAAACATCGACTCGACATTATTGATACGCATTGCAGTTCATACTGAAAACCAATGGGCAGACAGTTTATATATATATATATATCCATGTTGCTGTTCGCGGCAATATGTATATATATATATATATATATATGTACTGCTCCAGTTAACTATGGTCGGATCGTCAATGATGTAGAACGCTAACCAGCCGATTTATAAGCATCAACACGATGCTCTCGCTCAAGTATTAATCAGCCACTGCTTTACCTGCTGATGAGCAGGAACTGCCATTGCAGCGTGACAACGGCGGTCACTGTTTGGTGTTACTCCAGCCGCGTCCTTATGGACCGTCTGTAGAAAGGTTGAGGATTTCTTTTCAAACAAAATTTATTTTACCAGGACAACTTGCCCCAACAAATATTGACTTTATGCAGAGTCTATCACTGGCCATATCAGTTAGGTACGAATTTATTTCATAAACTGTTATTTTTTGCTTGTGAATTGAGGGCATGGGTGGTCGCAGGTCACTCCAACTGAGACAATTTTGCTTGTCTACAAAGTCATCAACACGACAATGGTCTATTAAAAATTTGACAAAATTTGCGAATTATGGCAGTCAAACTTTGACTATTTTTGTAGTGTTATAATTAGTGTCTACATAAGTAATGTATAACAATAAAGATGCGTTGTTGTATCGAATAACGATCCATTATAAGTAATGGTGGACTGTCTACCACCGAAATGTTGGTCAGTAAGGGTTTCACTGTGAAATCAGATCAGCAGAAATGGCGCCAAAGGTAACCTGTCTGCCCTTGTTGGTGTATATATGTATATATATATATGTTTGTGTGTAAACATGTTGATGAGGAGATGACTTGCATAGCAATAGGGTTACGACTAGGTTTCCCTAGTTAGCCCTCAACGACATCAATGTGGTCATCCCGTCGACAAACGTGGACTTCACGGCCTATGGTGTATCGCCAGCGCACGTCGGCGCCCTAGACATGCCGCTATTGATGAGACTTTCAGAAAAGCCCTTGGGCTATGCGGTCTTCGTACATCCTAGAACCGACTGGCAAAGAACTCTGGGCAAAAGATGGCAGGCGTCCAGACGGGATGACACTTACATCCTTTGAGCGAGGCAAAATGCTAGTTTGGGATGCAACCATCAACCACCCTAGCCCTTTCTATAGTGTGTGGCGACACTAGGGCCACTGCATTGCCACGCTGAACTTCCATAGAGATACGCTGCACCAGGTATTCTCCGGCTCGCGCGTCCTTCGTCACAGCAGTTACCCTTTTTCCGAGCTCCTTGAGGAATTTGACGGTCGCCTCACCCATTGGTCGTAACGCCTTAATGGCGATCGACTGAATTATGTGTTGCGGCGACTAATCCCTGTACTTCGACAATTTGCGACTTTCAGCAAGACGTGCGCTCGCGCCAGCTTCCCGACTTGTGCCCGCAATGAAACTGCTTGCAAGTGTACATGAAAGCGTCGCGTCCCATACTAGCAGATGGCCCCGTTTCCATGATGTTAGGGTTTTTTTCATCTGGGCGTAGGATGCTGTTGGGGCACATGCCGAGGGGCTCTTTCACTGAAGAAATCTGGGCGCTCCGCAGAGCACGGTGTACGGCGTCGTCGGAAAAGTCTTGGATGACGACGTGCACTGAACCGGCATGACAGCGCGTATTCCGCCGTAACGATAGCTTTGGACCGGCATAGGTTACAAATGTGCTCTGCGCATACAGCCTCCCCAAGCCGTAGACTCGAGACGATGCGGAGTGTGTTATTGTCCAGCATCGTCCCCAGTTGCGGCGAAGGGAGGACTTGTAGCCACTTTCCGCTCAGTGAGTCAAAACAAGCCTTCAAGCGAGCTTTTCCTTTCAAGTCAAGACTAATTGCAATTTATAATTGGTATTATTATGTGATTATTATCAATGTTAATTGTTATGGTTGGTATTGTAACTCTCTAGTTACAATACACTACGGTGTGGGTGCTAGATACTGCTAGAGGGCCCTGCCCACTTGGTTTTTTTAGCGCCCTTCCCCTATTATTGCTGTCCATATTACTGTTGTTGTTATCATTATTTCTATAGTTTGTTTGTTGTTGCTGTTGGAGTGGCTGTTGGTAATCGTCAGTGTTGTAACCGTCTGATTGGCCGTATCGAAAACGATGAAGACAGGCTTGTCACCACCGATAGTATCGCCCAGGGCATCACATCATGAGTAGTCTCTTCCCGCTCTCTTTTTCTCAACATTTCAACAAAATCCAATCGACGCAACTGTCCACCACCGTTAACCATCGTCGCTGCCTTCGGCATCATTAGCACACTGACAGACCGACAGACATACGGAGCGCAGCACCCGGAGCGGCGTGCGCAGCCACTCCGCCAATCATAGTGGCGCTGTTATGAAGCTAAGCTGCTGCAGCGCTGCGCTTAGCATCGAACGGGCTGTCCTTGCCGTTCTCTCTCGTGGCGCTGTCACGGCCTTCGCCTTTCGTGGATCGTACCTTCTTTCGCGCTTCCTGTGTTCCGTGTGTTTTCTTTACGCTAACCTTTTCGTTAGGCGTAAAGTTTAAGCACCTCTCGATGGTCTCGGGGTATGCAAGTTGATGCAGGGGAGCAACCCGGTGAGCCTTCGTTGGAGCTCCACGTGTGATGCCTACAGTTTTACTAAATTTCACTGTTTTGCATATAAACGTTCCTTTATTAGGACCAACTTAGGCTAGTTCACAGGATCTGCACAACACAAACTCTGGGCGCCCCCTGTAAAAGTTGAACACCGCCGGTTACAACTAAGCACTTGCTATTCCGTTTTAAATGGAAGCGAGCACTTTGCACGTTCGAGCATCACCGTGTTTTTAGTGGGTTGAAGCCTCATGAGACCTGCCGACACTTGCAGGTCAGTTTCCTGCAATAACGTCCGTGTGTGCGAATCGCATTTTCCAGTTGCTCATCTAAAAAAACGCTATCAAGCATGCTTTGAACTCCCAAATGCACTAAACCAGGACTCCTCTCTGCCCCTACCCTCGGGTCACGATCAGAGTCAAAGTGGCTTGCTCAGAGGAATTCTGGCTTAGTTGGCCCGTAAGAGGACCAAGGGAAACGATCTTAGGGGTTACTAAAAGTAAGAATAGTGTCCTTATCCTCCGCTCAGGTCGAAGTCAGGAGTTGGGCTGTTATAAAATGGATCGAGACTATTCAGCAAGAGCACTAGTCCTCATCCCAAATGTGTAGCTTCTTCCGTTGACCCACAAATACCTTAAGACTTGAATACTTGACGGGACACCATCTAAGTTCTATGTATGGGGGATATTAATGTTATACGTACGAATTCTCACTTTAATTGTATACTTTGGTTTTTATAAGACTTTTAGAACATGTCTTTAGCGGCGATAGCCCTTCACTGTATTCTTCATTGAGGTATAGTGGCAACTTCTCCAAAGTAAAACTTTTTCGTATTCCTACGTTTTTGCAGCAAATACAATGACTTCAAAATCGTTTCGATTATAGGTGAGTCGGAAGAGGAGCGCGCTTCCAATGTGGAAATTGGCAGCTGAACCGAGCCTCAGCCATTTGCCATATACTATTTTCAGCGAATGCGGGGCGAGAAGAGGGGGTAAAAAGAAAAGAGAGAGAGGGTGAAAGCCCGCTACCAAAATCCATTTACTTCATATCGCTTTTAAGTATTGCGGTAAGCGAGAATGAAGGTGCCATTCCAACGTTTGTGCTGCTAGTGCTGTTATGTCAGCTAATGATATGCTCTTAGCCAAGCTTATATATACCACCCTCTTGGCTTGCCCACCTGACTGTTCCATGGTATAACATCGGTCTTCATACCATCATCTACTTAATATATCTGGTTCCTAGTACATGCCGAGTCGGTATGTCATATATCTGGGTAAGCTGCCATTGTTGCCACTGTTTTCACCATAAAAGGTGATACAACGTGGATGCAAAGAAGTATACCGCTGATATATATATATATATATATATATATATATATATATGTATATATATATATATATATATATATATACATATATAACATTGCTGAAATACTCTGCAATATGTCCGTGGCTTACATTGACATGGCACAAAATATTTTTACGCGTGCTTATGAATGCTGCCATATCTAAGGTTGACCCATTTTAACCTTTCTTATGTTTAATACATTTTCTATCTTGGGCTGCATTTCAGGACACTAGTATCGTATTTCTATAGATTTTTCAAGTCCATCAAGGTCTCTACAGATCGTTTTTGTTTCGGAGATTTTGGCTTGTGGTGCGTTACCTGCTTCACATACGTGCAATCAGCCTACACAGGGAATACATATTCTAATATTGAGGCATATCGCAATGTCTTCTTGGCTTGTTTCTTTCTCAACCCCCAACAATGATGGCGATAACCACCAGTGGGCACAGCGTTGTCTACACGATGGGGTCGCTCACTGCAGCATTGACACTGAAGTTCAAAACTAAATCCCAGACCTCGCCTCGAATTTTATGAAGGGACCTAGTCACGTAAGCTTAGATCGGGCCGCAATAACTAGGAGAAGGTTCTGGGGGTGATTTTTAGTCGGTAGTGCGCTAGGATTAGATTGAGTCATGTGCTCTCTCTACTGCGTTTAGTCTCACACTTCCCGCCAAAATATCGGCGGGTGTGCGTAAATGCATTTTCCACCCCCCCCCCCTTAAAGAAAAAAGATCGAACCGCAATACTTCGGTCCGGAGCTGCGACTGGCTCAATACCGGGGCGCAGTTCTATTATACGGCTGTGAAGAATCTTCCTGTTGGCACCGGCTGGCCGCGCACAAAGCGCCGTTCGGCAGTCCGGCCTGCAAAGCCGGGGACGGTTAGTTGTTACCGGGGGCATTAAACGTGGCCGAAGCGGTTATTGCTGCTGCGGCGGTGCTGTCAGGGTTGTTGGGGGTGTGAAATACGGCGGCATCTAGATGACGGGATGGCAGCGCTTCGTACGATCCTACGAGACAGACTGCATCAGCGCGGACATTGACAACGAAAAACGTCAATGCGGCCGCCTCCAACGATGATCTCTTTTGGTGCTCTCCTTGGTTATGGTGACGATATAAGTCTATTCTGATCTCCGCGCTGTTGGGAATCCCCATCCCCTCGCCTTGCTTCGCTTCGCTTTGGTTATCGTGTGCCGAGGTCATTAGCAGTTTCTTCGTCTTCCGAATGGTGTCGTGACTACTGTCCTCAGTGGTGTTGTTGATGCTGCCGTGGACTTTATGTCGTGGCCAATGTTACTGCTGTTGTCAGCATCTTGTACTTTTGCGTTTTAGCACTTCTCTCTCTGGTCTCATCTACCGACAATAGTGCTGATTTTCAGTTTGATATCATGATAAGTCGCATTGGTGCTAATTATGTCGTAGTTGCTTCTGTTGTTCTTGTCGATGCTGTTATAACCGGTAATAGAAAGTCATTGAAGTATGTCATGTACATCTATGTGCAAACAGATGCATGCATAAAGGCAGAAAGGCATTTACATTGTTCAATTACATACATATATATATATATATATATATATATATATATATATGTTTGCAAACTTACTGCTCGGCTTAAGACCGCTGTTGATTCAAGTATGACGCTTCTATAATATAACGACGCACAAACTCCGGCACCACCAGTTGTACTATCACTACGAACTACAATCACAATAATAATATTTATGGCACTGATAATTGTCATTACCTTGTCATTGCCACGGCTACAACAAAAAAAGGGTAGGGCAAGGATACAAAAGAGGCTCTGACACAAAGCAAATAGAACAAACGAAAAAAAGCTGACACTAGTAATAGCCAGTGATAGCGGGCATATCATGAGTCGTTCATTTAACCCAACTTCATTCAATCGTTCGTTCATAACGTCGCCCCCTCCCTCATCCCCTCCCCCCGATGCCCCCTAGGGGCCAACGGTATCATCCGATCCAATGTCGTGATGCCGCCGCGGCTACCACGCTACTCTTATCTAAGCTGCTGTTATTGTTGTTGTTGTTGTTGCTATTGTTGTTGTAGTCGTTTTTCCTGTCTGTGATCGGTATCGCCGCTATTGTCCATGTTCCTGTGTCGGTGCTGTTATTCGCAGAGTAGTATTAATAATCATTTGCATTGGCAGTGCTAGTAGTAGTTGTAGTATTGTTGTTGTTGTTGTTGTTGCTGTTGCTGTTGTTGTTGTTATGGTTGTTGTTGTTACACCTTTGTTTTGATGCTGTTGTCATGGTTGTTATTGCTGTCCGTGTTGTTGTTGTTGATCAATTTTGGCGTTATTTCCTTAAGGGCTAGGAAGAGCGAGATAGAGAGAAAGAGAGAGAGAGAGAGAGAGAGGGGGGGGGGGGGCTTGAGGGCGCTGTGCACAGTAAGCGACAATTGACGTGCGTCATGTCCGACTGAAGTGCGCCTGTTTGTTTCGTCTGTCTGTGCGCACGACAACACGAAAGTGATCACGGGACAGGTTTTTAACTGCGATTATTCGTGGTTTCTTCATTTGGCCAGCGGCGAAAGGAACGCCAGCTAGCCAACGAGCGAGCGAGCGAGCAAGCTATCGATCGGTCGGCCGGGTCGGTGAGTCGGCCGGCCGGGCGTGCCCACCTCTTGCCGTCTTTGAGGCGATTCATGGCGATCTGTTCGATTCGATGCCCCGTAGATAGATAGATAGATAGAAAGAAGAGCCGCTAGGAACGATTGGACGGCGTCTGATCTTCCAGTCTAGCCTGCGCTAGTAGCTGTCGTAGCAGCAGTAGTAGTAGTCGTTGTAATAGCAGCCGCAGGTATTGTATTATATAACGACTCGACTCTCGACAACTTTGGCAGTTAGCTCCTTTCGGCTTTTGTTCGTTGAGGAACAGAGACTTGAAGCTGCTATTGTTGTTGTTGTTGTCGTTGTTGTTGTCGTCGTCGTCGTCGTCGTTTGTTGGCTACAGTACACTGACCGCGGGCATGCGTGCAGCGTGCGTGTGGTGGATCGTGAATCCTTTCGCATCGCGAGGTATTTATATCGGCAGGATTGAAGATAGACAGCTAAGTCTGAATTTAACACAAACCTATGAATAGCAGTTGAAGCAGTAGTAGTAGCAGTAGTAGTAGTGTCAAGCCCGGAGGTGGCGTGGTGCATTCCGCCTGCGCCTCGCAAGCGGAAAACGACACACTAGATAGGTGCGCGGGGGGTTCGAGCCCCACCGTTGCACCGGTTTGCATTTATGGGGATGGTCCGTCTATGAAGCAGCAATGTGAAAAACAGTTCCGTGGACTCCGTTAAATCTTGGCTGAGGGACAACAGCCCGAAAACTTTAATTTAGTACTACTAGTAGTACTAATTGTAGTGACATAGTTTGCCAAATAAGCAGAAGGGCCACGAAAATAGCCTGAAGTTCTAGCTTAAGCATAGGGAAACGTGCGATTGCATAGGGACGACATCTAACTTGAGACTCATCGTTCTGCCCTGCCGGCCGACGTAGAAGTCAAATGTTAGGCTTCGAAGCGAAATCTCAACGGCGAAAGTTTTGCCGGTGTCTTCGATATGCAACACGAAGGAGTAGTAAATGGTTGATTTTTTTTACGAATCAACCAGATGCAGAGTAAGTGCTACGTAGGGCAAGAGTCTCTATGGCATCATACATCATCATGAATTCGCTATCGTGATATCAGTAGAACCGATTGAAGGCGAAGTCCATAGTCATAACGTTATTCGTAACGTTTTTATAATTGTTATTGTTCATAATAAAACATTTTTTTTTTTTTAACGCAATTTCATAATTTACGCTTAAACCGACAATGCCGTCAGTATCAGCCGTATATCCTAATCATAAACGTCTCACATATTACCAGGTTAGCATACTAGCAGCAGTTGTTATCTAATACAGTTATGTAGCAAAATTATCATAGTTAAAAGGTATAATATATCTCCATCCGCGGCCCCAATAGCAGCAGACTACGCTCTTTGTGAACAATGGCGTTTATGTCAACATTTATTCTCACTTTTCTTGCCTTTTTATTTATGCTTCTGTCACAAGAGAATATATATGTCTATAATAACAAGTCTTCATTGATGACTTACAGGTGAGTGCCTGGAACAGATCGGTTCAATCTCAGCAGGAGCGGTCGTGAGTGACATTTATCAATGACACGCTCTGTATCTACTCATAAAAATAAATCTCTTCTTTTTAGCGGGTTTTCGCCAGTATTATATATATATATATATATATATATATATATATATATATATATATATATTCATATAGACTCGCACAATTATATAGTTCAGCATTAGATTTATCACCCCCACAATGATACAAACGTATTTCTTTATTAGAAATGCAATGCACGCTTGGTATGGCTTCAGAACGTAAATACATTGTTGTTATTATTAATGCTAAATTAAAATTTCAAGCTGCGCATTGCGCCGGAACACTCGAAGGGCACCAATACACCTTAACGGAACAAACAATGCGAATTGTAGAACATGCACTGGGCATATACATTTTAGATGCATATATTCATAGATGCGGACAATCTATCTTACCTAATAGATGATACAATATGTTATTGTTTACACTGCGTATGTGACCCCACGGTGACGGTGACATTATTTATTGTTTTATTAAGACCCGTTGTTGGGCTAAAATATGCAGATTACACATAATATGTTTAAACGGATACACACTTTCCTGTTTTCCTCCGCGCGTTGTTTCTCAGTAGTGCTGTATCAATCCCGTACATCTTCATTTTCCCACTAACCATATACCCTTCCAAGGCCTTTGCTTAATTCAAACTCTATTGCATCTATAATACCTCCCTCTAACGCCCACACTATTCTGGTATTACATATGTTTGTTAGATTAGAAACTCTATCTTGAAAGAAACATCCAGCATTAGGGTTCCTTTGCCCTTAATGTCGCCCAGATTATGGAAACCCCGTAGGTAAAGATTGGAAACTACGTTTAGGTTAACTTACTTGCAAAACGACTGAGGGTTTTTTACTACTGTTGCTATGGTAGCTTTACCAGCCTTCTCAGCGGAATTTTGTAGCGCATAGTTTAGCCCCATCCTTCGTTCATCCTAGTTTCATACCCTGCGGTCAATCTCCTAACAGTACTGAGAACAGCAGAGGGCTCAAGCCATCGCCGTGGGACACATACGTTGACTGCGTAACCTCCCTAGAGATTCCCACACCATTATCCATGCGTACAACATTCTGCTTTAGTGTTCTGCGTCGTCTAATCTTTGGACTATAATGATTCTTAGTCAAAAGCAGATTTTGGGTTAAAAAATAATGTGTATCGATTATCCTTTTTGAAATATATGCAGCTTCTATAGCATGTTCCCTTTTTCTCTCTAAAGTTTGTTTGCCAATATTCCCACACTTATTTTATATAAGCATATCTTTGACGCTATGCTCCGGTACGATTTGGGCTCAGTTACGAGTTCTTTATTTTTTGGGATGATTAACATGATTGTTTCCCTCCCCGCCTCCGGAGTCTCTCCCGCCTTTATACATTTTTAAATAGTGCTCGCCAGCATGGTGCCAGTATAAATCAAGGTTTTTCAAAAGTGGTAACGTTTGATTAGTTATGCATCAATATTATGCAGGAGTTTAAAATCAAGGAAAATATTTGTTTGCTATTTTTAATGTAGCCATGTATATATATATCATAATGTAATAAAACCAGACAATGCGGTCTGTAAACCTTAACCGAAACAACATTTTATAGAGCAACTCATCTTTATTATAGTTGTATTTATGTCCGCGTAGAGACATAGAGTGAGATCAATTACGCAGGGGGCCTCTATAACTATGGGTCTACTTGGCAAACGGGTTACTTTGGGCACATTTTCTTTTCTAGAAACAAGCATTTCAAGTCAACGGCGAACAATTGTTCCGAGTGATCTTCGGTGGAATTTTAATTGATAGTGTGTTTTATAAGAAGCAACTACCTTTATTACACTCCAATCCTTGGCATATATATATATATAATAACAACGTTTAAAAGAATGTCACTCATTGCCATTATAACAGACTATCCTGTTGCAACTTTTCGCTAACACATTTGTGGGTTTTTGTTGATCCATTATTTGAAATTCGTTACAAAATATGGTGTTGATTTGCCCTAGAAGAAGTGTAGAAGGTGATGAGGAAGTAAGAGCATCGATCATCAACATCATTGTCTGCAACAATGGTGATGATGTGCCGAGGCTGCGCAACGATCGATCAATACGCACGTGTGTGACTACACGTGACCACAGAATGAGTACGCGTGAATGAATATCAGTCTCGATCCGCCGTTACAATACGCGTCGATACACGCGCATATAGTGTTACATGCGTGTATATATATATATATATATATATATATATTTAACCTACACGCATTTTGTTGTATATATATATATATATATATATATATATATATATATATATATATGTATATGTATATATATATATTGTTGAGTGTACATATGGTTGTTGCCTATGACGGACAGGTCATTCATCCAGGTCCGTTTGCGTAGCAAAGATAACACAACTCTTTGTTCAGTTGACTGGTCCATCGAAGAGTGGACAAACCTTTTCGGAAAAAGCGATACGGCGAAACGAAGGAATGAATGAAAGAACGGCCGTGATGTTTGCCGGGTCGTTATGCCACTAGAGTTGCTAATAATCGTAATGATAATAATTGCACTCGGGGCGAGAAAACACTCGGGGCTCTGTTGTCCATGATTCGATGTCATTGTGATGCATCAATAATGTAAAGTCAGACAGACTATTATAGCAACGCTTTCGTCATCACCGCAAGTGATCGACCGGCTGGTGGCGGATCACCCCGCCGCCGGTCGCCGTGGCGAAAACTGTAAAGTATTTTTTTCGAGTTTATTCTTTCTGCTCACTAGCGGACCAAAGCCCGGCAGACTTATGCCGACAGATAGGCACTATCGAATATTCCCATACACAAATGGCTCCTCTGTCTTTGTACGTATGTATGTACAAACGTCCCGATCGACGTCTATGTTTGCTGGGGTGCCCTCAAACTAACAAGATTGACTGCAATTGAATAATTGGATTTAGCTTTAACAATATTGCGGTTAAACAAGATGTTTAATGTACCGAATGGTCAAAGTGACCGCGTAACGTGCGAAGCTGCCTATCGATATGTCTACTGCTAATTCGACGATGTCAACACGGCGCATCGGTTGTCGAGTGCTGCGGGTCGAATTGCTGAACACGATTGCCAATAAATGACAAGGCGTTTGTTATTGTTCATAAAGGTGCATTGGCAATCCTATTTCGTCGTTGTGAAGCTCCTCGAAAATAAATTTATCGCGCTGCATTGTTCACCCATTTTTTTGTAAAGTGATCAAGCAGCTTGAATTCGCCGATTATCGAATCAGCTTTAGTACATCTATCTGGCCAGTGCCGACGGAGCATGTGGCCCACGTTGATAGAGGACGGTATCTACGGTCAGCAAACAGTAGGAGTCTATTTTGATAGATCGAAATAATTAAGCACTGGAGTGGTAGATATGCTTTTGCATCTGCTTGCTTCCTCTTAGCTCGCTCGTGAAGACTTGCGTGGGTCGCCTACTTTATGATATCCCTCACAAACTTTGCGGTACCGACACTTATAGAACCTAGGCTCTCTTAAGCAATAGGCACAAGTGGTCCTTCGCAGCTTGAGCTTCTTCGTTTGCTTTTCTGAATCTGCGCATTCTGTGACTCGCTTTCACTCGACAGAGTTGTGACGAAAGTATGATAACACAGCCGTGCATGAGACTGTACATTTCAGACAAGGCGTTTTCGTGAGACCAGAAAGGTATGGTAACCTCATCAGGTCGTACATTTTTGCTTTCACTCAGATCTTAGGGCTCGAGTGTGGATGGTATTCCTGTTCTTCTCAGTGCTCTTCATCTTACTCCATTGCGTCTCGCGTGTTCTTGTGAGCCTGCAAGATCCGCGTTGTTGTTGTTATCATCATGGTCAAGATGGCCTTGCGCCTATACGCGTGTCTCTCTACTGTGCTGCCAGAAGACGGCACATGGAGCTGCGTTTTAATTGATGGCTGAGCCCGGCGGTGACGACGATAGATAACGACAGCCGATGACACGTCGTCGATCGAGGGAGGAACTGAAGATTGAATAAATGGATGGACTGCAACAGGTTCTTCCGTAATGGCGACAGCGCCGAGTCATCCGCATCAACAACGGTAGCGAAAATAGTACCGAAAATAGTAGTGCGCCACATCCCTATACAGACGACTACAGCTCGCAGCACTGCTAGGTTTAGCGATATTTCGTGACCGGACATCAACCCAACGGTTTGTGACGATTCTATCTGCTGCTGCTGCTTTTGGGGAGGGGGGGGGGGGCGCTGTAGTTCTGAACAGCACCTTGTGTCGTTACCAGGTTGTAAATCAATAGTTGAAGTACTAGACGTAGTCGGCGCCGCTGTAGTTATGGTCGTAGTTGACGTTCTGGAGGTAGTAGCGCACGTCAATGTGTCAAACGGCAGTGCTCTCGTTGTCTATTCGGGCGGAATCAATAAAGAAGGAGACGTCCCGGAGAAGGCGAGGGAAGGGAAAGTGGTAACACTAGCTCCACCACCATCACCCCCACGGCGACAGCAATAGCTAAACAGCCGTAGCAGCATCAGCAACAACAACAGCAACTGTAATAACAGCAAGAACAACCACAGGAGCTAGATGTTCTCTTATCGTGATGTGGAGAAAATTTGAGAAAGATATATGCACAATAAGTTCGATTGCCGTACACGCACAAGGCAATGACTTATCGGCACATATTATTCACTGGTGACATGCATCACCACATACAAGGGAAATTATATATATATATATATATATATATATATATATATATATATATATATATATATATATATATATATTTCTTCTCTTTTCGCCTCTTCCCCACTCGAGACAGTAAAATCTATAAAAATATATGTCTCATATTGATTGAAGTAGGTAGTAAATACAACTTCGTATATTGGTCCATTGTGCATTAGGCCAGTGCGGTAGCTGTTGCAGATTGAAAAAGGCTTTGATTCCGCTCAAATAATTTAATAACGACTGCAAGCCCAAAAACTATATATATAGTCATGTGTAGAATCGGTTGCGTTTAGGTTTCTTTATGCACTACGGTTCAAAGTTTCCACGTAGAGGCTACAAGATAACCCCGAAGAAGGGTGACGCACAATCGACTTGATATATAATCGTTAGGAGCGATAGTACCTGTCACGTTTAGTTGGGTAAAATTTATAATCAATATATATATATATATATATATATATATATATATATATACATATATATATATATATATATATATATATATATATATATAAATATATATATAATAAAATGTATAATATATATATATATATATGCAGAAATACGAGATAAAGAAAAGCATTTAGATCATACTAGATTTCCGCACGACCATTACGCGGTCAGCGCTCAGCTTGAAATTGTCAACAATAGGCGGCCGGCAGGAGCACGTGGTACTGAAAGCGGATCGCATCATTTTTGGACTATATATATATATATAGTAATGCTTAAGAATCCGCATACACATATATTCCTCTGCTATGACACCTATTTCGACCGTTTAATGATCCGTGATGAAACTAGCGCTAGCGAAAAAGGTGATAGACGCCCGAAAGGTGCGCAAGCTTGTTGCAAGTCCGGCGTTATAGCGTTTAGCTGTGCGCTTGACTTAACGGGAACGAAGTCGTAAACTCCCGTTACGCCTGCTGCTGCTGTTGTGGTTGGTGGGCAGCGCTGCGATGTTCGGCGCCGATTCGGCGGGCTTGCCTGGCGGGACATTTGATTTGTCCATAATGTGTCTGTTCAGAAGATATGTACTTTTGTGCCGTTCAAGCCTTGACATGATGAGTTTAAACCTGTCTATGGAAGTGATTGTCGCGTGTAGAAATGAAGGCAATGAGTGCACTAGTTGACCCACTGAATGTATGTGTCTCAAGGCAGTATAGGTCTGAGACGACACCAGCGTCGAGCCCAGCATAGAAGCCACCACGTTCTGACTCTAAATAATAATAATAAAAATGATGAAATAGTAAAGCCAATAATACTTAGAGTATTAGTAATCATCATCACCATCATCATCATCATTGTAGTCCCATGATAGGTCTCTTTGCCAAGCTGTGCGTCGAAGTCGAACCGGTCTGTCTCTACGACGGTGAGTGGCGACCGCGACTGCAGCGCGGAAAAGAGCAGCTTCTGAGCAATTGCAACAACCGTTGCAGCTATCTGACTGCCAACACGAACAACAGAGGAAGATAGATGTCCGCCACTGTCCTCCTTTTTGTTTATGGTCGTTGTCATCAGAACAACATTAACAACAACAACCACAACTGAATCATTAGAGTCTGCAGCGCCAAGAGCATCGTCGTATTCATGGCGGCAACATGACGGCATTTCATGGCCAATCTGCTCCACGACCTCTTTCAATATGATGTCACACCGACGTGATGACTGACACTAACCACGCTGTATAACAACAACTAACGACAGTAGTAACAACAACAACACTAGCCTAACTAAACAACGACAACAACAATAGCAAGAACAACAGTGACAGCCTAGTCAACATAGTCAACACTCATCTTAACTACAACAACAGCAGCAGCACCAGCAACAACGAGAGGGGCAACAACTACAATAGGATAAGCAACAACAACATACAGAGGTAATAGAAAAACACACTGAATACGAGACAACTAGTCAAACGATGCCGGCCGTAACCTCTTCAACGCAATTGCATGACATTACAGCAACAACATTGACGACAAAACGACGAAAATACGAGACAAACACTACGTATGATAATTGCCACGACGACAGTGTCAGCAATAATAAACTAAACAATAGTTATTTTTCTTATTTGTGTTGTTAACATTACTTTGGTGACCAAAACAAAATCTGTTGAAATGTACAATTACAAGTCAGCCATAAGGGGGTCATCTTCTCTCATGAGCCTTGTGGTCTATAGGGGGAATGCGGCTTTTACGTGCCAAACGTCCGAACGGACTTAGTTATCATTACAGCTAGCCGCATAGACAAATAAAAGCAATTGTAAAGTCAGGCACACTTGGAATATTTGGAAACATACATACGCATAGTGTTTATACACACAAACATACGTGTATGCAAAGATGACGCTTGCACGGATTTTGCTCTTTAGGCTTATGCTTTGTTGCGATTATATTACGTATACTTAGGCGGAGCACATTTGAACACAATGCAAACATTTATGAAGAAGAATAAGAAGAAGATTAAAACACACAAAAATTAAAACAGATACCGTCTTGAAATCATCACTGGACGTAAACATTATTTATATCGGGGACTATCATCATTATTTATTTATTGGACCATATGTATGGTATGTATGTATATATGTCGGAGACTATGAAGCCATACACTATGACTGCCTCAAAGAAAACTTGCCCCTCTCACTAATAAATTACAACTTTCACATAAAGTATAGGCTTTATACAGCGGTCTCTTGTTCTTCTCTTGAAGCTGTATCAAGGGATTCTGAAACTATTGTCAAAACGATTTCAGCGGTAGACCCGTAAATTTATCTACCGTTTTCCTGTTGAAAAATTTCATTGCTCCGTAGATCGAAGCTGGTTCAGCTTGATCGCTTTCGGTCTGACACTAGGGCGACGGGCGGAAAAGAGCGCCTCGGTTTCGAGCAAAACGTGCCTTTACCATCGCGGCATGTACGCCACATCAGCTGGTGAGCTAGCATGCATCAACGGGAACAATACAAATCTTACTAAGGTCGTTCTGCTCTCTAAGAGTTATTTTATCTATGATGTGGACGGACAATGCCCCTAGCATAGCGATTACGGTTGCTCTATGATAGCTCAGTAAAGTTGCAATTTATTAGTTAGGGTTTGAGGTATAACAATTGATTTCGATCACTAAACTAGAATCTATACGTATGTAATTATTTGGCTATCAAGTTTGACAAAAGAACAACACAATCTAGTGTTCTTTTTAGCCGGATGTAGTCGTATCAAGAAGTAAAACGTCTCCACAGCAAAGCCTGTGAATGAGAGGGAGAAAAGTTGTATTTACATTTACGTTCTCCATTCAGCTTTGAGTTGACAAATTTGCGGCCCCGATGTATCTGTCAGGACATGCAATATGTTAAAATACATTAAACATATATATATATATATATATATATATATATATATATATATATATATATATATACATGTGACACAAGGTGTTCCTTGATCGGTTCTCTGCGAGGCGGCTATATGCCCCGTCTCGCAATGGAAAGCGGGCGAGCACAGGCGAATGAGCACAGACGAAGGTAGTCAACTAACTATTGTCACGTCGTCGTCATGGAACACGACGATGCCGATCTGTTTGACCGCCCGATTGCCCCTCTGTTTGTCTGTCTGTCTGTTCGTCCGTCCGTCCGTCTGTTTGTCCGTCTGGTTGTCGGCTGGTGGGTCGTCTCATCATCGATGCGTCGTCTGTCGGCGTCATCAGTACCGACAACTTCCCAACACAGCGCTGCCGCCCCCATCAGCGCCCCATCATCCATCCGGCCGCCCCCTCCTTCTCTTCTGCCACCCATTCTGCTCCTCCCGAACGACGTCGTCGTCGTCGCCGTCGCCGCCATCGCCATCGCCGCTTTCTTTTAGCAGTACCGGCCGCCAACGGCAGCAGCAGGGGCGGCGGCGCCGTCGTCGTTCGATCGTCGCCTCGTCCGGCGGCGCCACTGGCGGCGAATTCGCTCGCCGCCTCATCGCCGTTGCCGCCGCCGCCGCGACGGCGTCGGCGGCGGCTTCGACTTCGTTAGTGCTGCCGCTTCTGCTGCTGCTGTTGTTGTTGTTGTTGTTGGCTGATGGCGCTCCTGCCGCTGTTGGCGCTGCTCCTCGTCGTCGCCATCGTCGGGACGACGAACACCGGCGCCGGCCAGCCAGCGACATCGGCCGCAGTAGTAGACAGATCAGCGTCGTGATCGTCCGCCGTCCGTCCGTCCGTCGGAGTCGAAGCACCGCGTCGTTTTCCTCCTACCCGAGCTGCTTGCTGCGTTTCAACGTGTCGTTGGTGGCAGTCGAAGCAAACTGTGGATAACGGACGGTGGTCGAAGCAAACTGTGGATAGCAGTGGACAAGCAGAGACGCCGGCTACTGTCCACCGGCCGAGGCGGCTGACTCACCAGAACCACTGCTGCTGATGCTACTCAGGATGGTGGCGGCAACAGCGGCGGCGGCGGCGTCACCACAGCAGCAGCAGCAGCAGCAGCGAGAGCACCAACACCAACGACATACATCAGAGAGTAGTGGCCGAGCTGTGTGAGAGTGGTTGGAGCAGTGAACAACAACAACAGCGGCTCTACCCGAACAACGAACGGACAAACAGACAAACGGACCAACGAATCGACCTGTCTCTACTCCTCCTCCGAGTAGTCAGTGAACGTTCGAAGCGCGAACGAACAACGACTGCAGCAGAGGCGCCAGCAGCAGCAGCAGTAGAGCGGCACTAGCACCACTAACTTTCACGATTGACATCCGGCTACAACCGAACACCACCAACTGGTCGACACCTAGAAACGGAGAGCAAATCATCTGATGGGTAGATCATTTTAAGAAGAAGAAGAAGAAGAACAAGAACAATACGAAAAATCATATTGGTACGTCATCTGCCGATGGATTATCGATACATGTTACACACACCAACAAATAGAGACGACGACGACGTGCTGTCTACACATCTGTCAGTGGCAGCAGATAAGCAAGCAATTAGCAAAACTCTATATAGCAACGTAACCACTGAAGATCAACAACAACGACGACGACAGCAATAACGACAACAACAACAACAACAACAACAACAACAACAACAACAACAACAACAACAACAACAACAACAACAACAACAACAACAACAACGAGTGTGGCTGTACTCAACAACAATCTGACCAGTCAAATCGACAGGCGGCGGACAAGTGCACGAGAATACCCTGTACTACTGCTAGCATCCATCCAGTCGTACTTGCTTCAGCCGTGTACCTCAACCGTGTACCCCTTCAGTACGCCTGATGAATCATGTCATCGTCGTCGTCGTCATCTTCTGAAGAGCGTCACCACCAGCCAATTGCCTGAAGCGAAAAACGCTCGCGCGGCGTTAACCGGGGGCAGTGTAGCCAACTGGTTAGCGTAGTTTGCAATAAGGTTCAACATGTGAATGCGTCGCTTCTTGTGTTGCCTTCTGCGAGCCAAAGTCTACCTTGTTGAACATCCATCGTGCGCAGCCACAGACGAGCCCGCCTGTTGTTACGTTTGGGAGCACTGTGTGTCACCGTTGTTTCTGTTGTTTTTGTTACTGTTGCCGCTGCTACGCCTAGAGCAGATCGTGTGTTCGAAGCCTGCGGGTCCCTTGTGTCGTTTTTACGTCAAGTGTTTAGAAGCGCCTTTACGTGGAGGCGCCACGGTGCACAGCTACGAAAGCAAGATTCAAGTCGATCGCTCTACGTTGTACAACGACTCCTGAACTGAGGTCGCTTTCTTCAATAGTCGTTGAAGGTCGTTTTGTTGTATTCCGGGGCAGACAAGGACGGAGGAAGAGCGGATATAGTTGCTCTGTTCCATCGTTCTCAGTCGCACCATCGCACTGATTGTAGCCGCTCGTCTTCATGATAGTTATCGTGGGTGCATCTCACGGCAGCTGCTTGCAGCAGCTCATAGAGGAGAAATAGTGCATCATCGTAGTGGCAGTTCTACTAGTACGTTTCGTGCGAATACGTATACATACATAATTGCGCGTATTGCTTTTGGTAGCCGAATATGGCTTGAAGTTGTTTGTGCCCCTGCGCAGTGAGTGTATCGTGAGGTTTGTTGTGTTCTTCTTCTGAGTCCGCGACGGCTTAACGGCAGAGTGTGAAAGATAGAGCAGAAGCAAAAGAGAAAAAGAGAAAGTAAGTGCAGGTGAAGAAAAGGAGTTTGTGTGCTCAGGCTAACGTTTTCACCCCTGTCCCAGTCACGATGAAGACTCTACCAATCGTGGATATTTTACGACTTGCGCTCGATGACAGCGCGGAGCCTGGCTATGATGTCTGCGATGTAAGTACCCCCGAGTTTCATTCCAGCTTAGTGCAGACCTTCTACGATACAATCACCCCTAACAAACACCGTACGAAAATCTTCGGTTTGCTCGGTGCACACTCGCAACGCAAACCACCTTTGTTGGTCAGGGACAAAATTACAGGGAGAGGTCATCAGGGGTGGTATCAAAATCGCGTGCGGAAGAGATCCATTGATCCATCTCTTAAGAGATCCATTGAGTCATCACATATTAAACGCGCAAGCACTTAACATGTAATGATTTTCCAATCATGCTTTCAGATGCAACTGGATTAAGGGTTTGCAAAGAGACTTCAGTGTTAACGCGTTCGGTGTCCAGGTCCTGTCAGTTTCGGAATATAACAATACGTAACCACTGAAGGTGGTTGTATGCAATGTTATTGTGTAAATTGATCGGTGTGCCGTTTACCATTTTCTGTGAATGACACAACAATCGATTTATACATTTGATGTTGTTTAGCCATAAACGACGCGTTCGATATTGTGATGAATAATGCGAGGGCCGAGTGTTACCGGCCGGCCGTTACAGAGGGGAGGCATGGTCGCAGGTCCCCGTCTCGAGATGTCATATAGGTGAGCCTGCGACTTGATCGGTGTCGCTAGCTAGCGGCCAAAACACGTGTGGCTCAACGCGCGTGGGAAAACGTCGTCGAACTAGATGCCGAACAGTACAGCGGGGAAAACGCTGCGAGTATGTCGTGTGTCCTTCCATACGCTGTGTAGACGGGATGTGGAGGTGGCCTGCAGGCTGATTCCCGGAATGATTCACCTGGGCGGCTGCGATTGTGGTGGTGGTGGTGGTGGTGATTCTGTTCCTAGTGGTGGTGGCGGTCGACATGTGTTCGCAACGGATGTTCGCTCGTTCCCGAACACCACCCTGGTCTCACCCTCTCATTCTTCCGATCGTCTCGTTCCTATGGAGTGGCACATATAGCACCACCAAAAGGACAAACCGTATCCTGCAGAAAGGAAATGACACGACAGCATGACAACAACAACGACGACAATGACCAAAGCCATAAAGTCAACCACAACAGCGGCAGCAGCAACAACAACAACAACGATAACAGCAACAACAATATTATGCTGACTAGCACAAACAATGCCGCATACACAAAAGAAAAGCAGGCGTTAGGGCTAAACGACGAAACACGCAGCTAACTAGCCAGAGATGACAGGTGGGCATAGAACAGCCATGCACCACCACGATGGTGGGTGGTGGTCGTCGTTGTCGTCGTTGTTGTTGTTGTTGGTGGTGATGGTCGTGCTCTTCTTGCAAGAGAATACATTGTCACAGAGTCTAAACGAGAGATCGGCGGCGACGTGTTCAGACGACGAAAAACGGGGCTTGTCGTTGACATGGGCTTGGCTTTGCATAGGGCCACATCAGTGCGACTACGCGCTACCAGTAGAGCTAGCAAAGACATGCCTTAATCTAACATTTCGGATACACTTGCACACATACACACACACACACACACACACATATATATATATATATATATATATATATATATATATATATATGCGTGTGTGCGTATTTTTGTAACCGCAAGAGCTAGAACCATAGAAATATCGATAGTGAGAATTTCATGCCTGACTGATTGGCAATGACCATTGATCGTTATTTGAATGGTGTCCAAGCGCCAATCGCGGCCGCAACAACAAAAACAGCAGCAGCAACAGCAGCAGCAGCACAGAGCTCCAAAAGAGACAACAAGCAGGATAACGGCAGGATGGCTGACTAGATAAATGGATGGATAGACCAATTTCTACGTCGTGCGATGACCATGACTCCTCTAGCCGACGACTCGATTTAAACGGAAAGTTGTGATCATTAGGCTAGCTCTATTGGCGCGCTGATGGTGGCATCGCTTTTGCTGCTGCAACATTTGACAGCTCGCCCTACGGGTGTGCTTAGGAATTATGTATCACAAAAAATGGCGAATAAGAGAACTCTATATAATACATATAATGTCATATATATATATATATATATATATATATATATATATATATATATATATATATATAGCGGTGTGCTGTGCCGCAGTCCGCTCTGACATCAAGCAGCCGCTGTATAACCTGTTGTTGTTACTGCTGTCTCTCAGTGCTGCTTGTATATTCTCGTTCTTTTTTTTGACGATCTGATTGCCGTATTGTTGTGATCATCAATTTCATTGGCACTGTTTTTGTCTTGTCGCTGTTGCTGTTGGTGACCCTGTAAATTGATCTCCTCTTAGCGATGATGTTGTGCTTGTTTTTACTGTATTTTCAAGGACTTATGACGTGTTAGAAGTAAAAGGTAACTACTTAGTACATTTCTGCTCATTTATCGCACCTTCCTATACTAGTACACTTTTCAGTTATTTTTCATCCATAAAATATTGATGGTTCTGTATGCGACACTTGCAGTTTTGTATGTTACAAATATTGGGCTTTGCCATGAGCCGCGACAGTTAAGGCAATCGAACTTACGCAGATCGCAGCACAAAACTAAATTAGCATATACATTTACTTAGAAGCGGTTTACGAATGTTCATTCACGAGAAAGACGGCAGACGTGAAACTATGCAACGGTGACTAAGATACATTCTTTGTGTGGTATATGCTAGACTCAGCCTGCCCCTAAATAATGCTACCGGGAAGATGGTGGCAAACAAAAAATGGGTTACAGTTTTGCATTCGTGAGCTCGCGGGCTTGAATTCGGAATTGATTACTCTCTTGAAAGCTTTTAACTGACCTAAGACGAAGTGAATTCCGAAGTGGACTACAATAGACCATGGCCGAATGCAGGAAGAATATTTTAAATTAAGAAAATGCCCGATGACCATTTCGCATATAGATTTTTTCTTATATATATGGCATTGGCTATAGTAGCCTAGCAAAAAGTGTAGTTTGCATTTTATTGATAAGCATTCACGCTGCGTCATAATTCTAGTAATATTCTGGTTGTATGTCACATAAAAATTGGCATGGACAGTAGACAACATAGCAGCAGCAGTACGAAGCAAGCAGCTCTGAGAAACGTCAGTAAGCAGAAATGACACTGAAGTGAAGTATCCAACACTACCGTCTTGCCATGAAGTGCCGGGTGAATGTAATTCCCCCTTCACAGAAAGGGACGTAAGCACTACAAAATAAAAAACGCCTACAAATATATATATATATATATATATATATATATATATATATATATATATATATATATAGAAAGAGAGAGTCGATTTATAGGCTTATGTGCTGCCGCTAGCCGCATGTTTGTTTGTTTGTTTGCTTCACGTTCTGCTGTTTTTTCTTGACGATGATGGTATGGATTTGTCGGCCACTGCGCGGGAATACCGGAAGTAGCCAGATGAAACTGTCGATTCATTGCGACGAGATCCTCCTCGAACGAGGTGCGAATACGAGTGGCCTACTCGGGCGGGAATGGCGTCAACATGTTGATTGTTTACGACAGAGGTTGGCACCGTGCTGGAGTGCGAACAAGACAATCCAAGGGCTCGGATGCTCCGTTCATGCTTGCTGCCGAGTCGGACAGAGTCAGGCAACGCCAAAACAATTCTATCGTGATGCAGCAAGGCAGGTAATTGCTAGGTCGATTAGTGTTGCATCGATTCGACATTCGATCGATGCTTTTGTTGTTGTTATTGTTGCTATTGTTGCTGTTGCCGTTGCTGTGACGTAGGCGCATACGCTACGTAGCTTGGATACGTTGGCGCTGTAGAAATTGGTGGTGGTGGTGGTGGTGGTAGAAGAATGGCTGGCGCTGCTGTTGGTGTCTTCATCACCATAACGATTGCTGTGTGTGATTGGTGGTAGCGAAAGCACCCGCCGCCGCAGAGACGCGAAGAATCTTTTGCCGAAGATAGAGCCTCTCGCGTCTCACGGACGACGCTGTATAGCGTATGCCGGCTGATGCCCCATACTATAGATTGCGAAAGGTCCAAAGTCTGTATTGCAGCCGCGACGCCAGCGGCGGTGCTAGAAAGTGGCCGTAACAGTTGTAGTAGTAATAGTAATAGTAGTAGTAGTAGTAGTCGTAGAGTTGTGATAGCGATGCAAGTCGAAGTCATATTATTGCTGAAAACGTTACGTACGGAGACGTGAAAGTCACGCATTTGCGCAACCGCCGCTTAAATGCACTTAGATTATTGGAGATGAGGGGGAGCGGCTAATTTATATATATATATATATATATATATATATATATATATATATATATATATATATATATATATATATATATATATATATATATATAAATATGTATATATATATATATATATATATGTAGCCAACCTGTAGAAGTTCTGTAAATGACCCCGATTGCTACGCTTAGGGTTCACCGACTGCTGGACGGGATATTTATAAGGACAGGTACAGTCTACTTATTGTAGTCTACGTACGTCATTGCAATTTCCTTAGTAAGAAACTTGTTTGTTCGCACGTGTTCTGTACGAAGAAATTTAATTCGCGCTGTGAAGACTCTCGAGTACTCATTATAGGCTTTCACCTGTCAAACTCGATATATATATATATATATATGTATATACACCTCATTTATGATGAACACAACTATGATTACGGCTGTTCGCCATTTAGCGGTGAAATGGCGCGTGCTCAGCTTGGCATTGAATTTAATTAGCAGAACTGAACATTAACCTTGGCTTTTACTTTGTTTAGTTTGTAACAGTCGAATTGATGCTTTTTGAAGCAGGTCGACATGGCACGACGGTTACCAGGTTGCTAAGGGAGTCGACAAATCTTTTATGTTAATGAACATGCGTATGCGGGAAACCACTAGCTTTCAGCTGATAACGACGGCAGTATCAGGCGCGGCGTAAAAGCAGGACATAAATAAAGAAAAGAACAGCGTTCAGGGTGTCTACAGGTCAATCACTCGACATTATTAAGCTAAAACCATCTACAGGCATTTATTGCTCGTATTACGGGAGGCATATGAGGGATGACGGCTGGCGCTGTTTCACATGATACATTTTACATTTCGTAGACAGGAGGTGGAGAAAGTGAAAACGTAAACACTGACCAATAAAGACGAAGGGTAACGCGAGGAAAACAACTTTGTCTTGTCGATGAACCTTGCTATCTTGCCTTCAATGTCGGTATATACTGTCGTCTCATTAGTGTTGTGTTTTGTCAGTGTGGCCGACCGCTATTTCCTTGTGGCATTATTGCTTTCGAGCTGAATTAATAATGCACATGAATATAGTGACCGGTGATCGGTGTCGGGCCGGCGGAGTGTTTACATGAGGCGTCGCGTCTGGCCTGTTGTGTTGTTGAGCTGCCGCTGCTGTTGCTGCTGCCGCAGTTTGGCTGTGGGGGTCTTGCCCTTGTCGAAGCTGGCGTCTTCGGTGGCTGGGTCGCACTCTTCGCCTCGAGTCGAGGTGAAGTATATCTTTGCCATCTTGCCAGCGCCACTCAGTACCACCATAATCGCACCGTCGTTTGCCATCGACTTCATTTAAAAAGCAAATCACTTTCAAGCATTCAAGCTGAAGTGGGAGATAACCGGATACACCGGGCACACCATTGTCGACAGCCGACACTGACAACCGACTGCTTGTGCACCTGGCTGACTAGCTGGCGGCAGCCGTTGTCTGCAGTGTCGCTGGTTACGAGGCTGAACGCGGTGGCGGCGGCGGCGTTCGTTACGCGCGTTAAGCCGCGTACAACGCGTTTGGACGATCGACGAGAATGTCCGTCCGCTGTGCTGTCCGGACGAACAAACCGGAGCTACCCGACGAAGCAGATTCGATTCGAAATCGGCACGAATGCATGGAACGATGCAAAGCTATGGCGATTCGTTGTCGATAGCTGCTGGGACTAGCGTGACCAAGTTGGCTCTTGAGAGGCAGGCTCAAGAGCAGCAAGTATTAGCGCCCGTGAGTTTCCGGTGCGCCGTACTAAGCGCGTAAGGCGTAAGTCATTGGCGTTTTCGAAAACATCAACGTCAGTGCTCTTCACGTGACCCCTCTTCACGAGTTGAATGGCGAGCGCCATAGGAGCACCTCTCCTTACATGGACGACGGACGATGATGGCCTTACTTCCTTATCGGTCGGCACGTCAATCAGGTTGCCTTCCCCGCTGAGGAGGAGCTCTCATTTTTCTCGGAGTTCGTTCGGTGAAGTTTGTCCATACTGGGCTGTCGACGATACCGAAGCGGCTGCGTGCTGCTAGAAGGAGCCGCAGAGCTACTCTTTGCTTGGGAGCATTGGGGTGTTTGCCTGTTTCTTGCGGCGCCGAGATCCCGAGCCACGTAAGATAGAAGCGGCCTCGTAAAAGAAGCCTCGGGCGTGAAGTGTGGCCGTAGTACTTGTAGTAGTAGTAGCAGCGGCGGCGTGTGAGGTCTGATGTTCGACTCAAACAAAAGACGTCAAAATGTTCGGCCTGAGATATGATCCAACAACGGCGATGGGTTATGAGAATTGTGTGAACATGGTTAGCTACTCAGCGATTTCTAGATGAGAAGTGGCCAGCTCTTCAACTATAGCGGTTCTCGTTCAGCTTTTTTCACAAATCTCTCTTCTTTATCATCGTCATCCTCAGTTTCGTTTCTTACTCGCCGTTTCGTCCTGTAACACGTTCTACTTTATCAGCCACTCGTTTTCTTTCGTCGTTATCGTCGTCGTCTGCTGCCGGTCGAAAATCAGTTGTTCTTGGCCATGTCGTGTTTGACGAGGCTGTTCGCCGATTCTCCACACCCGTGACTCGTCGATGATTTTCTCGGCAATCATCTCTAAATTAGTTACGCTTCACAAGTGCCGATCGATGGGCGAATGCTAGAGAAGCTGGGAAAGGGCACATGAGAAATAAGAGCCAACATCTTCGATATACTTGTTAGACTGGCCCATCCTCGGGCGTTTGCCATGTACCCGTGCCTGGCTGCATAGATATTATGTTTTTTTTAAGGTTTAGGACACGCGCTAGGTAGGACAGTCGCCACGGCCTTACACTTGTTTTACGCCGTTTTACAAAATCCTCTTCTCTCTGTTCACTCACCTGGGGGCACTTCTTGGGGTAACACTTCTTCATGGATTTATAGCCATACGGCGGCAGGTATACGATGCCGTCGGTATGGTTGGTTTAGATTTGATAACAACGGCATGGACGCTCCGTGCAGAATAGAGCGGCTCAGCGGTCTGCCGAGACGGTCACGTGCGAAAGATACACGCGTGATCTGTCAGTCATTGTGGTAAACAGAGACACACAACAGAGAGGTCACTGCGACAGCAAGATCGACAGTGTGTTTGCTATTCGTTTGTAGAGGTTAGCATGCTGAGACAAGAAGGCTTAAGGCGGCAATCGGACAAATCAACTCGTCCTCGCGTAGCTGCCTCTCCTCGTAGAGTGTTTCGTTGGTTTGTGGCCGCACTTGGCGTAGGTATCGTTTGTTGACACGGCGTTCCGTCACGAGCATCATCACGATCATCATCATCAGAATCCGCAGCAGCAACAGCAGCGATAGCCGGGGCCGATGGCCACAGACAAGCTGGAAGCGGAGGAAAGACAGAGCCGACAACCGGTCGACAAACAAACGGATCGACAGTTCGGATCAAAATCAAACTGGGACTTCATCGACACCGCCGAACAGGCCGGGGGAGGGGGTGATCCGGGGGATATGGGGGATTTGGGGGTGATCCGAGCAATCAGGGGGTATGGGGAAATGGGGCGGGTTGAGCCGGGGGATCAGGGGGGGGGGGGGCTGGTAGCGGGAATGGTCAGAATGGCGGGAATCAGCGTCCGTCTTACCTACATGTAGCCGTGTAGGATCTGCTCGGCGAACGCGCCAAACTCCTCCTTACGGCGATTACTACGACTACTACGACTACTATTACGAGTTCTTCGTGGATCGACATCGCCGCCGCGGCAGCAGTAGCAGCATCCAGTCGCCTGGCTGGCTGATTTCGTCGCTTACTGTCAGTCAGACTCGAGACTTAGTCGACAAAGAAGAAAGTGCGCGTTGAAATGACAACATGAGGGGGTCCGTGGGGTGGAGCGGGCCGGGGGGGGTAGTCATCATCGTCAATGGTACGATTTCGACGACGACGACGGTTCGTAGTCGTCATAAGTATGATTTGCTCTACTACTACTACCGCTACTACTACTACTTCTACAGCTGCTACTACGAGTGATCGCGGGCCGTGCTCACTATTGGGCCCTTTTGATAACAACAACAACGCTATTCGTGCGAAGCCGTGCGGCTCAGCTATTTGCCGGCTATAGACGTCGATCGTCGTCGACGACACACAAACACACAGACACAGTGGACACACCGCGACACATCGACGACGTGACTATTGATCAACATTGCGTTAGAGAACGGATCAACAACATCATCAACAACAACAGCAACAACGACAATCACAATGACCGCAGTAGTAGCAGCAGCAGCAGCAACATTCACGAACTACAAATTGTCCGTGATTAGTTTGCTTCGATGACAAGTAAGTGAGCAAGCGCGTAGAGAATAAACGGTCGCGCAGGCGGCGGGCGGTTTCGATCACCGATAAAGTCGCCATTATCGACTAAACTTGCAGATGTCAGCGACAACGACGACAGCCGGTGCAACCACCGGCCACGTGCTCGGAATAGAATCGTCAATGCTGCTAGATGATCATGATAATCATCGTCGTTACTGTCGTCGTCGTCGTCATCATCATCACCATCACCATCGCCATCGCGGTCTTTATCAACAGTTACAGTAGTAAGAGTGGTAACGTCGTCCATCCAAGTTTTTAGTCAAAGATGGTTACCAGCGTCGTATTGGCGTCTGTCGGAGTGGAGACCGTTAGAATAGCGGCGTTCGCGCACTCACTAAGCGTGCTGCTCATCGCCAGAGGAGAGAGAGGTCAGGCGTTCTTCGGCCATTGCCTCACGGGCCAATTGGGTTGGACCTGTCGATGTTGTTGTTGTTGTTGTTGTTGTCGTTGTTGTTGTTGTCGCTGTTGTTGTTGTTGTTGTCGTTGTTGTTGGTTTGTTGTTGTTGCTGTAGTCGTTATTTGTTATGATTGTCAATTATGGTGTTGCATGCAAGGCTAGATGCAGCGCACTGACAACGCCAATATCACCGCCACTACACTACACTACAGCAGCAGCAACGACAACGACGACGACGATCTCACAAACGTCAGTAATAGCAACAGGACAACAGCAGTGATAACAACATTACCTACAACAACAACAACAATAACCAAAACAACATCGGTGTCAGTCGCAGCAATAAAAGCTTCAACGTCAGCCTCAGCAGATCATCATAATCATCATCATCATCATCATGCTGACAATCATTTTCAGCACCATCGTTTGAGAATTGAATCAAATCGAAAGTGTTACTATTGTCCATTCGTGAGAATGTGTAGCGATCACAACAAACGACCACCGCGGCTTCGGTCGCAGCAGCTGCATCTGCTGCTGCTGCTGCAGCTGCAGCCAACACGGAGGGCTGCCTGCAGGGGCGGCGGCGGACAAAAACGAATCGACTGGCCAAGCTGCCACCGGGTTCTTCTATGGGCTGCGGCGGCAGCAGCAGCAGCAGCAGCAGGGGCAGCGGAGGAGGCGGTGGTGGCGGCCGCCTGCAGATCAACGCACAGACGGATGCATCAATGAGTGAATGGATGGATCAATGGACGGACGGACGGACGGACGGGCAAACGGACGGACATACGGGCAGATGGAGGACCATCTATCTACCCAAATTGACCGCTGCCGGAGTCTGCATCTGCTTGCCTTTATGTTGTCTGTTGACGTTGCTCGTATTGTTGTTGTTGTCGTCGTTGTCGTTGTCATCTGCGGCAGCGACTACAACGGCGCATTTACGTAACGTTACAAATGGGCAGGGTTGGTGTTCAAAGCACACCGCACTACATATATATATATATATATATATATATATATATATATATATGTGTGTGTGTGTGCGTATGTGTTTCATAGGAATATCGAAACTGAAGCAGACCAAAATATGATCCGAAAATACCTATAAAACATTAGAACTATATGTATGTAGATATATATATATATATATATATATATATATATATATATATATATATATATATATATGAGAAATGGG
This sequence comes from Dermanyssus gallinae, assembly GCA_003439945.1. Lineage (NCBI taxonomy): Eukaryota > Metazoa > Arthropoda > Arachnida > Mesostigmata > Dermanyssidae > Dermanyssus > Dermanyssus gallinae. The sequence goes on along the minus strand of QVRM01003224.1, from coordinate 361,309 downwards.
ATCAGCAAGAAAAATAATGTTAGACCTAATTATAGCGACGTGTCGTGTATGACTAGATCGTTGACATTCTTGTCTCGCTGTGTAATCGACAGCGAATGTTCCCAACTAACATATCGGCAACCTCGAAGCGGCGAGCTATCTTCAGTGACAGAGTTTGATTTACAGTTCAATATTATGATCGCTCTCTCACTTCATTAGGTTTTCGACCGTAAGCGCTTACGGACAATCTATAAGGCTAAACAGAGTTAAATGAACTCTCATAGTTAAATTAACCTCTCGAAGCGATGCAACATAGGACAGTTTTCGATACGAATCAGTGCAAACCACGACAAGGCGTTATGGGACACTAATGTTATTATGAATTAGTAAGTATGAATAGGCGGTTTGTATGAAAAGGTGTAGATACATTTGTCTGTGAAATTGATACTACTTGCTGACCTTTATAACTTCGAGCTATAAACGTTGATCCCTGACCGACAAAGTTGCCAGATGAGGAGTACCTACATTGTGGTTATGGTTGCCCCTACTTTTCCTGATGTTGTGAATATTATTATAGCTGCTATTGGTATTTTTGTGGGCGTTCTTATTACTGCTATTGTTCTTGTTGAGATCTCGTCTGTTTGATGCTTAGGCGACATATGTTTGAAATATTTTGTGTGATAGCTTCCTTTTGATAGCACAGAGCTTTAGCTGGCCGTAAGTTCGGCACAGACACAAGTTGAATTAGTGGGCATTCTGTTCGCTGAAATTTCGCCACCTCAACTTCAGCGCGTCGCCGATCTCGCATGCAAGGCGACGATACTCGTCGGTGACGACCTCATTGCATTCGAAGTCTCGGTGCGATTTTGGAGGCCGATCAATGCAATCATGCAGTGAATTCACTGTTGTGTTCATGTCATAACGAAGGTAGCGTCACAACCTTCATGCCTTGCTACCAAAAGGTATGCAAGAATGTGATGCTTGCGTTCGTGAGTCTGCGGGTAGGTGAGGCCAGAACGAAAGCCATTTATTGTGAAGGACAGGTCTGAGCGGCGCTCCTGACGGAGCCAGCCCATGATGCCCGTTCGATTCGAAGACGACAACAACAACAACAAGACGTTGATCGCCCCACCTTGCTTGAACAGATGAAGTATTATGATTCTACTACGACCATTCTTTATCTCTAGAGAGCTGTCGTCCGGCTGCTACGAGTTGGAATTTTTCGCTTTCTCGAAAGCTGTGTATGTGAAGAATAGTGGGTGAGTGAACGGGCAAGTGAGTGAGGTACCGAGCGCACTCGGGTTGCTTGATAGACGGCAACAGGCAACAGGTACCGGGTAACTGTTGGTGAGACTCAGTACCGAGGGTTCAGCAAGAGGAGATCTTGGACCGCCGGTCAGTGCAGTGTGGTGGGACCGTATCGAACATGTCACTGTCTTGGTGCCTATGTATCTATCGGGATGCCTTAAACTCGACAACAAACAAAAGGCGGCCGAACAGCACATGAGGCTAAGTGGAATAAATTGAAAGACGGGAGAAAAACAAAGTATACTGCAAAATGATAACAGAAAAAAGCCAACTGATAAAGGAGAATAATTACGTAACATTTCGTACGTCAAGAAAACGACACCATCTGATATGATACGACAAATATATTAGTAACCTGTCGGTCGTAGTGCAAGCGACGAGCTCCTATTGGGCCAAGATTCCGATTCGTACACCAGGCTGTCACACCACATTCAGTGCCACCCCGGTTCAATCTGCCGAATTCCATTCCATCAAAGCACTTCACACGGGCAAAATATTCCGGCAGACGTGGCCATTTGCATGTTTAGCTTGTTGATGTCTACGGGTGTATGTGTGCCGTTAGAATTTGCGCGTTGTTACTGTTGCTGCTACTGTTGTTGTTGTTGTTGTTGTTGCTTTTCCTTGATAGTTTTATTATTAGTATCATTGTCGACGCTGTAATGTTCCAACGCGGCGCCAATATAAATTATTGTTAGAATATTGATTTTGTTGTAATTGTTATTGCTGTTGTTGTTGTTGTTGTTGCTATCGCTGGATCGTGCGAGTTAACCAGAAGTATGGCTTTCCGTTCTGAAACGTATTCGGTGCGGTTAGTTTGTTTTACGAAACTTGGCCGAGCGAAAAGTTAATGTTCGTAGGAGGCATGAGCTTCGAGCGACCGGCAACCGTGTGGGCAGTTGTTGCCAGACGCCATCATCACAATCCTGATGGCGATGATGGACGGCTGAACTGCTCACGACTTACACATTTCATACATTCTACAATTGGCAAATTTTACTCATAGTAGTTAACCGGCAGCACTCCAAGTGGCTCCAAAACGGCAGTAGCTCAAGGGATGCCAGTTCCTATTCTTGTCTACTATGTATAGTAGTAGACCTTTCCGTCGAGCCCGGTGGCGTGGTGGATTAAGTCTGCGCCTCGCGACCGGAGGATCCACATAGGTGCTGCACGGGTTTGAGCCCCACCGTTGTATTTATGGGGATCCGTCTATGAAGCAATGTGAAAAACAATTCCGTGAACGCTAAATCTTGGCTGAGGGTCAGCCCGAAAAGTTTTCTTAGTAGACCTTTCCGGCGAGTAGGTTTTTTGGTCCGATTACGAGCAGGTCTTTTGTACGAGAAACCATAAAGGTATGTTAGAGCAGAGGCAGACACATGGATTATTATGCATGTGTCTGCCTTTGCGCGTATGCACTCTTGCGCGCAAATGAGTTGCATGCGGATTGTCCATACGAGCCGAACTGCTCCGCATGGTTAATGTCGAGCGTTTTGGCCACGTTGAGATGCTGGCCGCGCTCGCGAATATGCAGCACATGCGCATTAATGCTAGATGGTTCTCGCCCCTGACAGAAGGCGAAGCACGACAGCCGTCTTCGCCTCCGATGGCCGCCTACGGCATCGCTTGTACACATGACATTTCATTATCGTTTTCCCGTCGGGGCGATCTGTACCCCTTGATTCTTATGCTTCGTATCACTGTCGAAAAATGTCTGTTACTGGTCATATTTTCATTGGCGTTAATGAGGTTGTTCTTATTGTTGTTGTCGTTTGCCCTTACACTGCATTGCTCTGGCTGACCGCCGATTGTAAGCGACTGGATTTGCGACCGATGATCGTGTATAAAAAAATTATATATATATATATATATATGCATTTCATGTTGGTTTGGCTCATAATCTTGACCTCGCTACATCAAGGTTCATTGGGTAGGGAATCCTACCTATGCATATGAGAATGTGTCTGTGTGTGTGCGCGCACGCCTTCACGAAGTTTCTGGCGTCTGAATTATTGCCCAATCAATGATGTCCAGGGATTATGCACTAAGTGCACACCACACGCGGGGAGGGGGGGGGGCTGTCGCTGCAGTGAGTACGCTAATATAGCCGCTCATTAATGCTGTTCTGGCTGCTGTGGTTGTTGTTGTTGGTGTCGCTGCCATCTTCTTGTTGCTGTGTGACACTGATGATGACGTTGCTGCTGCTGCCGCCGCTGTTGTTGCTGTGATTTAAGCACAATCAACAGTATAGGACTGTTGTTCGATCATGGAACATTGGACGTTTGTGCTATAATGGGCATTTATCTGCACTTACTTACCAAGTGGTAGTGTCGACGCAGCCATAAAAACGGAACAAGCTGCTCGAATAGGCAAGGTTGGTGTTGGTGTTGTTGTTGTTGTTGTTGTCGCTGTTATTGTCGCTGTGCCGCCTCCTCTGTCATTTCCAATGTCAGCAGTTTCATGTTGAAAAGCGGTTTGTTTGTTGACAGGCGACAACCGCCGTAATTCGTCGGACGCTAATCATCAACGATCCGGCCAGAGAGCTCTAACATACTGGCCAGCAAAGCAACAGCAAAGACAGCAATAACGGCAACGACGATAATGACATTTACATCATACCAGGTGCTTTGCGGAGACATTATTAATACTGTTATGATCATTTCATGTTTGCATTGGACGGTATGCTTCTGCAATTGTTGGATTGCCTCAGGCAGAGTTTCGCTGTTCATGGTCATCATTGTCCTGCTTCTTGGTGTGTGCGTTGGGGGGAGGGGGCTTGGGGGGCGGAAAGAGCACCTCGGCTTATCCCCTGTTTCATGTCCCTGTGCCTTGATTCGGCATTGGCTTCTCAGCAACTGAATAAACGCACGTTTTAGACGCCATTCAATAATAACAATAATAGCCGGTACGAAATACGCCCCAAAAATGCCCTAGAGGTGAGCCGCTTGAGTCGACAAGCAAACGAGCTGACTACAACTACAATGCTCGAAAAACACAAAAGCTACAATGAATTTAATATGAATATGCATCGTAACGCATACGGCATATATGATAACTTCACAAATGGTGTGTGGGCTATGTGACGCAAAAGATTGAATACAAATCAGCACTTCTTCGTTACGTGGCTCTTAGGGGAGTCGTTACGGCATAGCATTGCTTGCTTGTGCTGTTGGCTGCAAAGGGCGCATTGAGAGCATTTCTGCTGCTGCTGCTGCTGTTGCTGTTGCTGCCCTGTGCATGGTGGCGTGCGGCGACTTTGCGACGAGTCGATGAACTCTCCATGTATCCAGCCCCTCGGAGCGTCGATGGTTCGTTTTTGACCAGGCTGCCTATGCTACGACCCACATTGAAAAAGGATTCGCAAAGCTTACCTACAACTCACTTCTTATTCAACGTAACCACTCGACACGTAGCGCTATACGATGCTGCCTATTTGCTCGCAGCAAGTCTTGCAGATGTCTATATATATATATATGGTACAAAACATTTCCTGATGAATCGTAACTGGTAATCGACAGAAGAAACAACGACAGCCACAATGATATGGCAGCAACACTGGCGACGACAGCAATTTTAACAGCAACACCAACCTTGTCTGCAATGATGCGCCGATAACAATAAGTTGGGGTTTTTTCTGGCATGAGCGCTCTGTTCGTTTCCTTCGCTGTATCCGGTTGTTCGACGAGAATGCGCACGGTGTCGGTCGGCGGATCGATCGAAATAAGGGTAACGTGCCTCTTGCCAGTTGACGCTTCTTTGCCGTTGTGAGTCACGTCTGCGCGCGTCACCCACCAGGAGAATGCTTCCCTGATGACGCTGTGTTTTCGACGGGCTCGTGCAAGGGTCAACAAGACGCAACCGAATGCCAAGAAAAACGCAACATAGAGAACAGAGAAATAAAGAGAGAAATGCGCAAGAGGGCGGGAAAGGGGGGAGAGGAAATTGAGACGGAGAGAGAGAGAGAGAGATACCGGCAGAGAGGGAAAAACACCCAAGAGAAAGATCATCGGTTCACTCCCTGGAACTGTCTCCGCGTTGAACTCCCGATAGCCCATGATACCTATTGATGGGTCGATCCATCCATCCATCCATGTATTTACGTATCTGCTCATTCATTGACGGTAGGCGGGGAGGCTGCATGCGGTCTTTATCTGTCTCTTCTGCTGTTGTTGTTGTTGTTGCTGCCGTTTCTGCTGTCGTTGTTCGTTGCAATTGATCCGTGGCGCCGAAGTGTCGGGTCTCGATCAACCGTCGGAGCGGCGGAGGCGACGGCATCGATAGCCGTACCAATAGAGAAGATGGACCACGACAACGAACGTATCGCGACATTGCATCGTTTGTCGCGCATCTCTATGGGCCCTTCCTATCTCTTCCTCCTCCACCATCCCCCTCCTCCCCGTTCCCCTCTCGGTCTCTCCTCTCTTGCTCGCATGCATTTTCTGTTTCTGACTGGGTGGTCGTCGTATTGTCGAAACGCGACGAAACACTGAGCCGGTTCGATCGTCGGATGTCGCCGACACATCGCGACAGCATATCGCAAAGCGAGGGCCACGAAGACAGTTCCAACAAGTCATTTAGTGTATATATATATATATATATATATATAGATAGCGCGGCGAACGTCGCTTGGGGTTTTAAACATTTTGACATAAATGAGAAATAGACTACGCACGGTCAAACTTCGAGTTACATTAGAAAGAACATGCATGCCGTTGTGACACAATGCGAGGAAGATGGGCGCCACAAAACTTTTGGGCATTGTCCATACGGGATGCACCACTTTTGACGACTTTTTGGCACAACTTAGGCGTTATTTTCGAAACCTTCAACCGAATATATTCCTTCAAATGTTCGATGGTTATGCTTGTCGATATATATATATATATATATATATATATATATACAACTGTTGTCAATGAACTCTATTACAGCATAGTTGTAAATCTACCTGTCTCTTAACCGGACCACACCTTTTGCTGCGCTGTTGGAACTCGGTTGCGAAGTAAAAAAAGGCCCATTCAATGTAGCGGACCGGTCAGTGTAGCTGGTGGCGGCGGCACACGACATTGGCATAGCTATGCTTCTCTTGACGACAGTAGCAACAACAACAACCACAACAACAACAGCAACAACAACAGCAACAACAATGACGACAGCTGCGGCGATCCGTCGAATGGTTCTAACAATTGACGGCCGCCTAAAGACGTCTTGTTGTCGGCGGTGTAACGCTGTTACCACATTGGCGACATTGCATTTTTGGCCGCTCACCGACACACAAACACACAGAGAGAGAGACTCACACACACAGATAGATAGACGGTTACACACAGACGCCAGAGACATAGCGTTGTATGCCGGCACGATGTGAGCATACCACTCGACAAGAGTTGAGGTCGGTCAAACCAGCGACCGTCAATTCGTCTGAATTGGGGGGAGGGAGGGAGGAAGGACTGATGTCCATTGCCCGGCCGGTCGTATCGGGCCCGTTCTAAGTTTGTATGTATGAATACATGTGTATATATATATATACATGGGGGTGTGTGTGATTGTGCATGTCGTATGCGCGCTATAAGACGCGGTGAAGTAACTCTTTTCTTCCTCCTCCTCCTCCTTTTGCTTGTAAGTGGCGACTAGAACACCATGAGCAACAACATCTATCTATGTATGTATCTATCAATCTAGTTGGTGGCTCTGCGTCAACCCGCGCTTCGTCGAGTAACTCGTTTTCTGTTTGTCCGTCCGTCTGTCGAATTGTCTGACTGAGATTCTTGACCAGCTCGACTGATGTTGGCCGACCCAGCTGGTTGGGCGGCCAGCAGCAGCAACAACAACAGCTCATGCGATTCCTTCGGCTTCGTCATCGACATGACGAACTACTATTGTCGAACGGAGACAGCGGACCGCCGACCGAGTGTGTCAACTCCCATCGCCTCGACCGGTCAGCCCCAAGCCGAAAATCATTCGAGTGCACGAACGAAAGAAGCCACTATTGCCACTGCCATCACCACCATCACTGTATACGGTATTACTGAATAAAATAAGAAAATAAAACATTGACTAAGCCGAGCAGCTTGTTGATACAGTATGCTGTATGCAGTGGCTTATGTGTATATAGCACAACGTGCGAACAAACAACACAGTACGGTGCATAGTGAGTGGCACTCCGTGGCGCCTGTCGGGCGTTACGCTGAAGCTGGATAGACATCGCTCGACGTTGCACGCCAAACGTTCGTACGACCGGGCAACCAGCAATCGTGTGGCAGCGGCTGTCTCTTACTGTGTTTGTTCGTACGTGTGTATGTTTTGTGTGTGTGAGAGAGAGGCATCTTCTGTCCTTCGTGTGCTCTGGCTATTCTATTACCTTGTTGTTAGTGTTGTTACTGTGCCTCGGGTCACTTGGCGCTTGGTGGAAAGTTGGCAATTGCGGTGTACGGTGGCCTCCGGTGGCCTCTGGCTGTAGCCAAACCAATCGTTTCTGTCCACTAGAGCGCACGCACGGGCGAGCGGGGGAACGACGAAGAACGAGAAAGGGCACGACGAGAAACGACAACAAAAAAGACCAATAACGGATAGGGAGTGATTTCTACAGTGTTTTTTTTTCTATGTCCGTTGTTGTTGTTGCTATTGCTCTTATTGCCGTTTTTGTTGCCGCTGCCATGCTGCTGTTGTTGTTGTTGTTCATCCCTGCCTTCACTTGCCGAGACCATGGGCCAGTCAACTGGAGAGTCAACGGGCCACGAATAACGACGACAAGATGTTGCTTCTATACAGCGGGGCCTGGCTGCTCTGCCACGAGCTGACGCCTGATTGCTGAGTGCTGGCTCTGCTATAATAGTAATCGCCATCATCATCGCCACCATCATCATCATCATCATGATCCTAATCACTCTGGTCATCGTCTCGTCGTGTGTAGTATTAGAACGCCGAAAGCCGCCATCAACTGCCCCCGGCTCGGTTCCGAGCGGGCGGCGGCGTATCGGTGGAGGCAAATCTTGCCCAAATGGTCCTGCTATGACAACATTAGGGGGCCCACCTTGATTGTCGGCGTCGCCGTTGTTCTCAGCAAATGCGTCCCGCCGTCGCTGCTGCTGCCACCGCTATGACGACAATCTATTGCCCCCACCGCCCCCCCCCCCCCGCCCGAAGAGGAAATTGATTTAGATCTTGCCCACTTGAAGGTCTTACGAATGCATTGCTGCTACTGTTGTTGTTATTGTTGTCGTTGTTGCTGTTGTTGTTGTTGTTGTTTCTGTTGTTGGTGTTGCAGTTGGTGCTGCTACCGCAGCTACCGTTGTTGTTCTTGCAGAGCCGAAGTCCGCTCACTGCTTATGAGATGTACGTGTACGATACTCTTGTTTGACTGCTTGACTTAAGAGATCGAGAGTTCAGTTACTTGGATCGACACTAGTTCTTAAGTACTCTCTCTCATTCTCTCCCCCTTCCTCTCCCTAGATATAAACATATGTACATATATGCGCCGAGACGGCTAATTGCCTTGGTAATTCTACGAACTCTAGCCGATCGGCTGTGACAGAGAAGATTAGTCGATAGCGATACATAAACATTACAAAGAAAGCCAAGTCATTTAGCCGGCTATGGAAAGAACGTACCATTACGGATTTGTTTCACTGCAGTGTACATATATAGATATATATATATATATATATATATATATATATATATATATATATATATACCGTAGGTACATTTACGATATATAAATTTATATATATATATATATATATATATATATAATAGGTACATGTACGAGGCGCCTCAGTCACCACACCGCCACAGCCTTGGCAGGACAATCGTCAGTCCATTTTCATCGACGACGTTTTTTTAGCTGTTCGGTCTTTAGGGAGAGAGCTCCGAAAAGACGAAGGCTCATTTTTTGTTATTCTGGCGAGAGCTAGCCGCAAATATCAAGATACGGGGCTACTATGAGATACACTTCCCACTAACGATATGTTGATGTCCATCACTGAAACCAGGACCATGTACTTATTCAAAGTTTCAGCGAATTGCATGCACGACAGACGTCGTCGTTATGATTGCCCTCATCAGGTGGGAGGTCGTTGAGCCTCAAGGCAGTCTTCACGAAATGAGATCAGCGATTTCAATCAGAACGGCATTTCGCTTCTTCCCATTGTGCGCGAAAACACCGTACTTTAAATCGGATGGGTCAGTTACACTTAGAGTATCACATAGCCACTTACGGCGCCCCGGCGAACCTTGGGCCAGTCTCGCCTGCGCTCAAAGTACAGCAGTCAGATTTAACTTTGGCACCTCATGTCGCTGGTCAATCACCCAGCATCGGTGAATTTTGTGCTCAGATGCCTGCCATTGCACTTCATGGAGACCGTTCTCGCAAGGTGAACTTGCTTTCAGATCGTTGTTGACCGATATATATATATATAGATATATATAATTTTTTTTTACAACAATTGTAAGTCCATTGACTGTCGTTACGTTGTTGCATGGTGTCGATTGATCAAAGCTTCTAACACGACCACACACATCGTGAGAAACACTAACCGCATAGGCAGACCTTAGACACAATCTTAGGCACTCAGTATGTACTTAGGATTGTTGAAAAGGACTCATATTTTTTGCATTTGTTACACAGATAAATGAGTGTTTCACACAAGTTAGCCCTTAAGATAGCTAGAATCAGCAGATCTATTATAGGCAGATATCCATGAATGAATTTAGTGCAGTTACACTTGTTGTGTTTACCTATGATTTGCGTGCAAACGTTGCCTTTATATACAGGCTTCCAAAGACCATCACAAATTCACGGCATCATTGGATCCATAATAATAAAGCGCTTCCTTTGAAGCCTAGCCTCTCTGTGAGAGCTCTGAAAGGACTAATTTTAACCGTCAAAGTGTGAAGGCCAAAACGTTCTGGAGCTGGCCTTTTTGTGAAATAACAAAACTTCTTCAAGAAGTTGGGCAATATCGATCAGTACGACCGAGGGCGTTATCTAATCTTTGCGTCGTGACTCTGGTGCACGTGCACATCGGTTTGGCTGACTTCACCGCGCGAAGCTGATCCGTGAACAAGTTTGACGCCAAGAGTGAGGTCGAGAAGGCGGAAAATAGCTGGGGGCATTCAGCAATGGCGCCTCATCAAATAGCTCACAGTTGTAGCTCTCTAGGATCGTCTGGCTATTTACTGTTCACCCGTCGAAGATGTGAAGTCGTTTTCTTAGTATCGCCTATCTGATACTCATCCACGGTGGGCGCCCAAGGGTGTCCGGTTGGCTTGCTCCGACCTTGTCATCGGGCTAGCAGCACGCATACCTGGCGGCTCGAAGTGCTGCCTAATTTCAAGCCCGGTTCAGAGCCTACACGAACGGATCGGAGAACGCGTCTACAAACGCGATTATGCGGGAGAAGGGTCGCGGCTTGGGATACCGAGCGTAGCGCGCCACATTTGCAGCCGCTCGACTAGTATCCGTAAGCGTAGAGCGACCGCGACGGGAAACGTCAATGTCGGCACGTTGACGCGCCCCATAGAATGAACACGGGTGAGTGAAACCAACGGGATGGCGACGCCGTTACAATAAGTATAGACGCAGCTAACATTCATAAGCAGCTAGAAACCTTCAAGTTTGCGCCAATGGCCACAATTTTCGAGATTGAAAACGCTCTCGCCCGGTCGCTCAGATATGTTGCGAAGCTCATTGACTAGTGGCCTGTAGTGTGTCTCGCACTGTCGATGCAATGCCTGGACCATTCGTGCCTAGTAGTACCGCTGCAACGTGGGCTATAGTGAAATGTGTCTTTTCAGTAAACAATGCCTTAATTATCATGTTTTTGTAGTCTATTTATAATTAGTCCTGCAGTTCAGCTGGGACTCCGGGACAGACTCAGGCTGAATGCATGCTCGTCCGTGGTGCGGAGTCGCCAAGGGGTTGTGATTAGCATAATCATAATCGCAGCAACAACACAGCAACCGTACTAGCAAAGAGTCTTTCTTGGGTTTTCGTGATATATATATATATATATATATATATATATATATATATATATATATATATATATATATATATTATGGTCTCATTGTCCGTAAGGCAAAAATGGCAAGTACAAAAATCACAGCAATGTATGCAAGTGTTTGTGACAACAATGGCGATGTTGATCTTCAACAACAACAACGCGTCTCAGAATTTGCTGTAGAGGTGTACAAAGTACAATAATCAGCAGTTATTTTTTTCTATTCTTTTTTCGCAGGGTCATACGAAGGGTTTACTAAATTGTAAACGCGGCTACAGAGAATATTGAAAGTGCTCATAGATTTGAATGTCTTACCGCGGTTCCTATAAGAGGCTGAAACAGCGTTAACGGCCACCAGTGTAGTTTAGATTGTAGTTGTTTGCGCCATTCTTGTCGTTATTGTTGGCCGACGGGGCTTCACTCAGTTGCGCTCTTCCTGTTTTTGTTGTGGTTTTTGTGTTGGCTAATGTTGTAATTGTGATGACTGCCGCAGCTGATGATTAGAACAGAGGCGGTGCTACGACAGATCGTTAGTCTGTCGTAGTAAACCAGTTGTCTGGTTTGTTAACAGATCCAAAGAATCAACGTATGAATGTGGTAGCCACTCACTGGTCAGCCTCACCTCTCGGGCATGGCGACTGTAAGAAGGGCAAGCAGCAAGCCAATCGAGATTTGCACGAACTGCTGATAAATAAATGTTCCTCAGGCGATATTAGCTACAGTTTGACAAGTGCTTCCACTGCAGATACTACTTCTTTGTACATCGGTTCTCTGGCCTTTGCAGGTTTGTAAATTTTTCATAAGCTATAAAAAAAAAACGCTGACGTAGACGCTGGTCAAAATTACAGCACACAGGGACAATCGGAAAATCAAACCGCCTGACAACATTCGTTTGTGTTTCTGTCGCGTAAAGTTGCGTAACTTTGCAAGCATACGCGCGGCGGTGAGATTGTACAGATGGTTTGACGGTGACCAGTAGTAGCTGGTTGGTTACGATCGAATTTGGCAACATTCAGAAAAAGCTCCTCCTAAAAACGCACGTTGTCAACACAACGAAGAGCGAAGCCGCCAATCAACGACCTCTTTCATGCCAACTCCTCGACGTCGTCCAAATGCGGTACTTTCTGATAGCGAATAAATGAAATGGTCCAACGAACAAAGTTAATCCTGCTCCGCACTTCTGAACATGTATTAATCACAATGTGTAAAATTTATATAGGATTTTGTTGTTGTGTTGGCCGCATGTTATTAGAATACTAACCATCACAATGATGACCTGTGTACGCATAATTTGCTCGTTGCACGACCTCGTAGGCAAATTGCCAAAGGTTGAACTGCCCATTTACTTGCTATATGTGTGTATCATTGCTGTTAGTATCCAGGCAGCCTTCCGCACCATGAGCTTTTGTTAGGATGTGATTAGCGCTTGTTCTCTGTGCATTTTTTGCTCGATTTTATTTCTGACCTTTGAGTTACCCGCGATGGGGAGGGTTGTGTCCCTCCTAAGAGACGTTAAGATGAGAAATATGCTGGGTGCTTAGGTACGTATGTTTACACGGGCTACGTCTTCTGAGAAACAGCTCGGATCGCTGGCGGCTTGACCAGAGAAACGTCGTTACAACGCCGACCATAGTGGTCGGCCCGCCATCCGTCCCAACAGGCACTGTGGCTACTGTTTTTACTGCAGCGGCACTCTTTAATTTCAATGCCATTGCCCGCTATCTTGTTTTAATAAAGGATACAGCGATTCTCGCTAACAACAACAACAAGAAAATGAGCGCCGGGGAAACGAGCTTCGCTCTTTTCCTTTTGATATATATAGAGAGGATATAGAAATGAGGTACCTCTTGATTGAGCCGCACTAGCCGGAGGCGCCTCATCTTCGTTGGGTCGTAGCGGTGCCAGCGACCGCCACGATGATGACAACAACAACGTGATGTAGTCTTGGCGGCCTCGTCGACGCAGTGTGGTGGCGATCTTCAACTGACAGAAACCGGCCACTCGCTCTCACTGACGCGTCGAGTCTTCGGAACGTTGACTGGCCAGCTAAACTTTGGCAGGCACATACTGCAGGTCAGCCGAACTCCGCCACCGAGAGCGTCGTCATCGTAGCTAGCTGACTGCTTCGCGTGACCCAAGTTCGGGACTTCATACGACCCCTCCCCCTCGGTCCGCCAGCGTCAGCAATTCTGACTGGCCCTCAAATCGCCACCATAGCCCTCAGAATATAGCACTTTGCCGCTATCTCTTCTTCCCTTCCCTCCTTGCCTTTCTTAGTGTAATGGACAGTTGTCTCATTTTTTCGTGCCGCCAACAACAACAACAGCAGCAGCAACAACGGCAGTAGTAGCTTAGAGCTGCTACTGTTGTTGTGATTGTTGAGACTATTGTGTTTGTCGTTGTTGTTGTTGTTGTTCTTGTTGTGGCTATTGTGTTTGTTGTTGTTGTTGTTCTTGTTGTGGCTATTGTGTTTGTTGTTGTTGCCCCATGTTTGAAGTCCAGTCGTCGTGTTCATTCGAAGGCTGCACCTTATTCCCCCGACCCCAATCTACCTGCTGCCTTTTCGCCCGCATCCTTCTCAGACGTTGTGTGCCCTCAGGTTATCATACGCATCTTCCGTGCTTCTGAGAAGGAGAGCAGAGCGTTCTATCTGTCTGACCGGTCAGCTACGTGATTTAACTTTGCCCCCCTCCCCGCCCTCTATTGTCTTATATGCTTCGTCGTACTCTTTGTCATCGTTTCCATCATCGGTGTTATCGTCGCCGTGTTATCATGGCGTAATTGGTTTTCTGTCCTGGTGTGTTTCGCATGGCCACCCGGCAGACATACAGAACTGTGCAAAAATGGATTGATCCGAGACAGCGGTACGAGCAGAGACGAGAGGAGGAACCCGGAGAGCCCACAACTTACGCTGTATGTGCAACAAACTGCTCGGCTACGGACCGTTGTAGAATCAGCCGTCAACGCAATCAACGCACAATTTGTAAGGACGGTGTTTACCCGTTCACGAACGTGAAGACTCCAGTTATCAGTACTCGACGAAGTCATAATAGGAGCATGCAATGGTGTGTTAACTTGTAACCACGATGATGACAGCACAGCGATCTAAGGCAGCAAAAACATCCAAGCGTGTGGGTCTGGCTAAACAGGTGGCACATTTCTTTGTAAATAAATTAAAACATTGCTTCTAGAAAACATGTCGAAATTGCATATTAATATGTTACACAATTTGCTAAAAAAATCTTTAGAAAAACATTTCTTCTCTTTAGTTTTAAAGATAAAGATTGTGTTTATCATTTCAATTTCAGTTAGCACTACTTGCAGTCATTTTTATTAGTACCTGTATTACATAAAACGGACTAATTTTCACGACAACTGATCATAATGCGTCGAGACTATCTGACTTGTCTGAGTTAAAATGCAGAAGCAAGTAGTTGCTGTACAGGCATACGAAATAACGGCGGCAGAGTTATTTAAAAACCAGTTTATTTAGTCTTTGCCACGCCAGCTAATATACACTCTCTAGCGTGCGGTCTGAAGAACCAAACGACACGTAGGGGGACTTTGGTTAACATCTAGCAGCCGGGATTGAGATCCTTCACCTGGTGTTCAAGCCACAAGCAAGTTTTTGAGCCGGATCGACCTGCTGCGATATGCACATATATATATATATATATATACGGCCTTCTCGGCGTCCTACGTATACGCCGAAACCTTCCGAAACCGGCCTCCCGACGCTTTTTCATTGCGTGAATCATCATCCCAGCAGCAAAGGCTACTACGTGTACTAGTAATGGTCCCCGGCAGGCAGTGTCTAGCGGTGATCACAATACGGTGCTCGGGTTCGCAGTCTCATCTTCAGCTGTCTTCTACAGCCCTGCAAAGAAGGCACAGAGATAAAGAGACAGAAAACAGAAGATGTGCTGCTACTGATCTGCTTGGCGGCGGGAATGGCGGCGGCAGCGGCGGGAATGGCGGCGTATTCCCTACTATATAGTCGCTTCGGCTACCGCAATCGACCGCCCTCCTCGTCGTCAGGTGTGCGCCGTTGTCCTGCTGCTGGTTACGGCCACCGTCTTCACTACCCTCGTGTGCTTGTAACGTATCTGTGTGCACGTATATGTCTCTTTATTTGTCTGTATGTCTGTCCGTCCGTCCGTCTATCCGTCTGTCTGTCTGTGGTGAGACACAGTTACGAGACCTTCGACGGGACCAGGACAGGTGAGCAATTGGTTGAGGGGGTCGTCCGAATGAGCGATCAGGAGGTGCGCGGGGGACGGTAGGGGGGAGGGTAGAGGCCGGTGGTGTTTCTCAGCAGCCAAGTCAGCATCTCGGGTCGTCCGTCAGCGTCAGCAGAGACTCACGGGTGCGTCGGTTCCCACACTCTCATAGGCCAGCCGAAGCAGTCGGACCGGCAGGAGATGATGTCGCCGTCTTGCTGGACGGACGTCGGCGGTAGCAACAACGGCTGGCGTCGTCGTCGTCACCACGATCCTGCCTGAGTTTCCGTTAGACACGGAACGACCAAGCAAACCGTCCAGGTGCGTCGCGAACCGGCAACCGGTGACGAAACGACGTATGCGCCATGTTGTATTATGCACACCGACCTACTGCTATCAACCTGCTGCCTCTGGACGTCGACGCTGAAAACTGTGAGACACTGAGAAAAACTGAAACAAAATGAGGAAGCGAGCTAGTCGAGAGAGGGGGGGATAAAGAGAGAAAACAGACTTGCCTTTGTTGTGTGCGTGTAGCAGACGCATGTGCAGATTCAGTGTATTTGCGTTTTTACGTGCACACTCATGAGCATCCTGACAAATAGTCCCGGTGTTCGAAATGTTCGTGACGGCCATCTTCCTGTGTACCGTAGGGATTATCTCGCAATCTGCGACAGGACGCTACAGGATGACACATGGGGGGGGGGACTAATCACGGCAGTGAGGAGAAAAGAAAATAAACGTATGCATGTTGCGGTGCCGTTTTCGGATCATCCTGCATCGGTGCTGAACGCCTTCCTCTCGCTGCAAATTTCATAAAGCTAGTTCTATTATCACGAGTATGAATACTGCTATAACGTCATATTTCAGGATACACCTAAATGTGCTGAAAAAATAGCACCTATTTTTGTTCTAAAGGCTAGTAATCGTCGGCGGACGGTGCGGCAGAGATATCGTGCGACTCTTATGTCATGCATTTCCAGTAATCCCAAAGTAATGTAACTACTGTTTTAAAAAATAGCTATATAGTTTTTACTAGATAGATTTTTATAAGCGTTATAATTATAGCAATTGTGCGTATTGAAAGTCCAATGTATATATATATATATATATATATATATATATATATATATATTGTCCATGCACGACTTGTACATCCATATGAATTTGTTCTCGTTCTTATGCAGTCATTTTGATGGCAAAACGTGAAACTTACAAAGTGGTGGCAACATAGCCTGGTACGAAATTGCGATAGTTTACAGCGCCGCGTGCTCATCTAACATACCTATATATATATATATATATATATATATATATATATATATATATATATATATATATTTAACGTACATCAAACGTACCCATATGTACATATGCGTACCCATATTTACGCGATTCGCAGTGAGCCGACGGTGGCCAGTGGAACAAGACCAAGAACAATCATAAAAGTAGGAATACTAATTACGCGGGCAGATAAACATATAAACAAATAATTAAACGAAACAGAAAACTAAACAGAGTTATAGTCCACTGCATTAGTGACAGCCGTGCGGGATCAGACTCTAAGATAGATGTTTCGGGGAAAAGGGAGAATTTGCCAATGTCGTCCTGCCGAATCGAGTGGTTCTCGCAAACACGCTACTATTACTAATGTTTGTTGTTGTTTTTGTTTCTTGCTGTTGCTGATTTTGTTATTGTTGTTGTTGATATTGTTGTTGTTGTTGTTGTTGTTGTTGGTGATGGTGTCGTTGTTCTCATCCGGCAACTAATCAATAGGAAAATGCGCTAATTTGCTTGCAGGCAGTGGACTGGTGTGTGGCTGTGACTCTGCTATTCTCTCGCATTTGTAATGTCTGTCTGATGCTTTATGATCAGCTTTACTGGCGCCACAACTAAATCACACGATGGTGGCGATGGATGGCGACGTTGCTGACCAACGAACGTCATGCTGATATCGTGGCGCTATGTTGTTGTTGTTGTTGTTGCTGCTTTCTACGATTAGTGCCTTGTTGTTGTTGGCTGCAGTCGTTGCTGTTGTTATGTTGATAATGGCCGCAACAGCAACGGCGATGGCGACGACCCTGTCGCACATCGAAAATTGGACACATATATTTTGCTTTCGTGTTCGCTTGGATGCCTATTTATTTATGGACTCCGTTCTTCGTTTATTCGTCTGTTTTTTGTTTTATTTTATCGAGGCATTTCCACGTTGGGCGTTCATGGCTTCAGCCGTTCATCCATCCAACCGTCGATCGACCGTTGAGCTACTAGCCACATACGGCGATCGCCGATGGCATCGTCGAGTGGGCATCGCCGTCGCTGAGGGCATGAAGTCGAGGTCATGAAGGAAGGCGGGCGGGCGGGCAACACGATGAGAACACACTGTCTGCGGCCGCTGCTGCTGCTGCTACGGGGACTTCTGCGGCGGCCGCCGCCGCGTTTCTTCTTCGCGCAGCGAGCGTCACCGTCAGCAGCATCATCACCGCCACCACCAGCCGTCGCAGGACAACGCGTTGCAGAACTATCGAGCGGGAGCTGGCACCATTTTCGCCCAAAAGTTGTTTTATCC
Source organism: Dermanyssus gallinae (assembly GCA_003439945.1). Classification (NCBI taxonomy): domain Eukaryota; kingdom Metazoa; phylum Arthropoda; class Arachnida; order Mesostigmata; family Dermanyssidae; genus Dermanyssus; species Dermanyssus gallinae. The sequence goes on along the minus strand of QVRM01003224.1, from coordinate 343,238 downwards.
ATACGCTGCGCTTGCTTCTGCTTCAGCTCTTCGCTGCGGCTTGAACGACATTCAAAGAATCGAAAGGGGGAACCGATTATACACACATATATATATATATATATATATATATATATAGTAAAAGCTATCACTTGGCAGAAGTAATTACTCCGTGTTTCTATTTTGTTGATGGTAGATTTATCGTGTGTATATATATATATATATATATATATAAATATACATCAGATTTATTAGTAATACAAACCTACAATAGTGATATATATATATATATATATATATATATATATATATATATATATATATCACTATTGTAGGTTTGTATTACTAATAAATCTGATGTATATATATATATATATATATATATAAGTATACATCAGATTTATTAGTAATACAAACCTACAATAGTGATATATATATATATATATATGAGTCTGTGTGTATGTGCCTAATACTTAAAGGCACCAGGAGATACAGGAGGTAGATTGTTAATCGATTATTGCAAGAATACAAACAGCTAGAAATAACTTATCCTACGCTTTCTACCAACTAATCTTTCTTGATTCGTGTGAATCACATACTTCGGTTTATTTAGTAATACTTATTTGTACCTGGATGCACATATATATGCTGCCGCGCTAAAGGTCCCTGATATGAAAGGATGAAATGTGTATTTAGATATACATATCAAAAGAATATATATATATATATATATATATATAAATCCACACACAGGGTGTTCAAGCCCAGTTTGAACAGACTCGAAGAGGCAGTCGAACTTATTAAAATTACACGGGCGGAAACGTTGTGTTTAGGACTGACAGTGAAATGTCTTATTTCTGTTATATTGGTGTGACTGCCTGTACATTACATAACAAAATGCACGGCTGCAAGAGTTCTGCAATATTATATAAGAAAACTATAAAAAATAGTCATTTCACAGTTACTCCTAACCAGATAATTCCCTCTCGTTCCACTAAGCAAACCATATTTAAAGGAAATATGTATATATATATATATATATATATATATATATATATAGACCAAAAAATACATAGCAAATTGATTTGCATTACTGGCTGTTTGTAAATGCCTATCGGCCTGAATATCGACGTGTACCCAGTAGACGCGATTGGAACAACAATCAATACATGCACTATAATACAAATATTTGTTGGCATTGACATGGTGCTATGCCGGGTGACGCCGTGCTACTGTGCATTTACTTAATCGGTTATTCTCGCTAATTGTTGTTGTTACTTATTATCGTTATTCTAATAACTGTTGTCACCGTCGTCGCCATCGTTCTTGCTATTGTTGAGGAAATTGATGCTCGCCTCGGTGGTTTATTGCTTTCTCGTTGCTAACTAGTTCAGAGTTATCCGGGAAAACTTCGAAGCATATGTGGGGGGGGGGGATATATTAATTATAGAGTGTGTTTCGTCAGCGTCGAAAAGATGGGCTGAGTCGAGTTTGGCCAAAATTTGTTGACGATTTTACTTGTGGCGTTGAGCTATTTTTCGGCCTCTGCTCGTTATAGTCATGTGATTTATGGTAGTAGCCTATATGTGGTGGTACACCTGATAGAGCAATTAGCAGTAGTGAACTTTGTTGTCGCTTTTGCTGTCGTCGCTGCAGTAGCTCGGATACCTCTACATTTTATGTCGGCTGCCGATACTGACATGCTTGCACTTACCATAAATAGCTGTGCTGTGGTCTGCGCGCCTCCGCTCGATATATGTATGTATATGTATATATATATATATATATATATAAAAGGGATACTAAATGCCCAATTGTGCGCAGATGAGTAGTCAGTGGTTACATGACTAGCTCATACTGAGGGGGCGACGTAATGAGTGGCTGGCCATGCCCGTTATGTCGCGTGATGTGATGGCATTGCCAAGGGCGACCACTCAGTGCATCAGTGTGCCTGCCTAATCATGTCTCTACACTCGTAGCGATCGCAGCACCGGCAACCCTGCGAGCGGCCGGTCGGCCATGCGCTACATGGCGCGACCCAGCAATGCGGCCGACTGAACTAATCAATCCAGAGAACACATCGCGTCTAGCTGTGTCTATCGCTTCTCACGCCCATCCGGCGCTACCCATCGCCACGATTCCGGAATCATCATATTAAGCTAAACATTTCGCCAGTTGCCGGGCGTCAACCTTACGCGTTGTTACGGTTGGTCGCCCGGCGTTCCACTTCCACCAATTACCACCATCGCTGCCTAGACTGTGCTTTGCTGGAATAGAATTTCTAGATAAGCAAATAGGTATGTAACATATAGGTAAGTGAGAGGGTTGGCAGGGGGGGGGGGGGAGGGGTTATCATTTATACAGGTCGTTGCTCTTATACAGGTTTTTAGTTCGCAGGAGGTATTTGATCGTACGACAACGGCTGGCAATCGGTTGTGGCGGATGCGTTTTTTGTTTGGCCGTCTGTCGACGCAAGACGAGAAGGTGCTTGTTTTGAAGCCAACAAGAAGGAAAAACTGCTCCGTCGGCATGCGTCGGCGGCTTGAAGAAGTGGGCGTGCTTGGTGGGCATCCAGCAGCGACCAGTGGCTCACGATCATGCCGCGATGATGCGACGATGCCCCCGACCACACGCTACACCAGTGGCAGTAACAGAAGCCGGTTGCGTATTGAGACGTATTCTTATTTGTTGTTTTGCCTTTGTTCTTTCGTCGTAGTCGTTGCTACCCGCGTGTCGTGGCCATCGAAAGAGCCGGAGGAGAAGGAGAAGAAGAGGTACTGACGAAGTCCCAAGGACAACGGTTTCACTTCGCTGCTCCGGCCCCGCCCCTTCACCTCCGTCCCCTTCAATTTCTCCAGCCACAGAAACTGTGTGTTTTTTTTGTCGTTGTTATCCCGCCGCCGAGATAGTCATCGAGTGATCTCGTGCTTCTTTCTGTTTTTCAATCTTGACTTCTCGAGTTCTGCACGAATCATCACAGCGATGATGGCGAAGCGACGAGGCGACAAGAGCGAAAGTTTCTCTACCTCCGTTCCGTCATCTCATCTCGTTTGGCTATGGACGTCGATCGTCCGGCGGCGAAGTTGTGAATACATACATACCTGTATATACATACATGCATGCATGTATGGATGTATGCGTCCACCTGTGCCATCATACCTTATTATTATTATTATTATTATTATTATTATTATTATTATTATTATTATTATTTTTATGATTAGTGAAGGTGAAAAGCATTAGTAGCAGCCAGAGAATTTCATCATCATGGGAAGTTTGACCAGACAGGAGCAGCAGCAGCAACAGAAGGAGTTGTGTCAGCATCGAGGACAACAACAGCAACAACAACAACTACAACAATAAGATCAGGCATTACGATCACCATCAGCAGCACAATGCCGTCGGCCGTCGAGTTGCTACGTTCATCATCGTAGGCAGACGCCGTCGAAATCAAATAAAAATTCGAATTAGACAGTCAGCCAGCCAGCCAGCGAGCTAGCCAGTAGTAGTCCATCTGAGGGGACGACCGACCTGGTGGACACGTATACATACATTCATTCATCCATTCAGTCATTTATTTATACAGTCATCCAATCAGATTTTCATTTTTTTTTGCTTAACGATCGATCCAACAATCATCCAACGAATGAATGAAGCAGACAAATCCGAATCATTCATTAGTGCAGCTGCCCATCCCAGCCTGGTGGCCGAGCGCCACCACTGTGAGTGAAAAGTTGAATAGACCAGCACGAAAAAGAAGCACTCGTCAAGTAACCAACCATACATACGTGGGCGTACAGCTGTACTTGCGTGCATACATAGATAACCTCTATTTACACTTAATTCGAACGTCATTCGATGCCGCTTCTGGTGGTGATAATGGTGGTGGACACCTGCTACATCGCTCGAGCTGCTGTCTGAGCAGCAGCTGCAGCTGCTGTCATAGCTGAGCTGGGAGCGGCGATTTCAAGGCTGGTGGCGTTCGCATCGCAAAAACACACTAAACCCCGCGTGATCGGGACTGGGTGGAAGAAGGACAAAGAGGAAGGAACTCGTCTGTTGTTGTTGTTGATGATGATGATGATATCTGTCTCTCACAGTGTAATGTTTTGGCCCACTTTACGATGGCATTGTCCCAGCCCCAGTCCGTCGTCGTTCATACTTGGATGTTGGATGCAATAGCTCTGTGAAATCGAATCTGATGCCGTGGTTCAACAGTAGTTACTACGGTTACGAAAAACACACATTAATCTAGCAGATCAGCAATAGAACGCAGCACTATTTAACTCGCAAACACCATTTAATGTTGCATCAATTAAACGTAAGTTGCAGAACCTACTGCTATCTACCTATATAAGCTGGTCACAGTAGTATGATAATATTACACAAAATGTATTATTTGTATTATTATTATTATTATCATTATCATCATCACCACCACCACCATCTTAATACTATTACGCGATAGAACGGTAGCTGCGGATCAAGTGACAATGGACGCCATTATATTATAAACTTCACATACATTGTCATCGTGGTGGTGGTGGTTGTGGTGGTGGTGGTGGAGGTGGTGCTGAAAGGGCAATAAAGAAAAGAGCAGATAGTGATTGGAGTGCAGAAGATCACGTTCATGACGACCACCACTTGGGTCGGATTTGTGCTGTGCAATTTTAATTTGTAGTAAATTACTTCCTCATGGCCACAGTAATAGCAATCATAACTAACGATCATGCGCTTCATGCGATTGTGATCTGCCGCCACCTGACCGCTTGGCAGTTCCGAAAGGATGGCTGTTTTGGATATGAAAAAAAATGCCCCGTCTTGACGCACAGATAATAAAAAAATGATATCTGCTCAGCGAATAAGCTCTGCCTCTTCATCTTGCCAGAGAGGACAGAAGGGGCAGAGCTCGCGTGACTGCAGTGTATCCAACCAGTGAAGTCAGGGGACTGCGGCCTATGACAGACATGGGGGTCAGCACCCCCACTCAGCCTACAGGATTTGACACCAGAACGATCGTAAGGCGAAAGAAGGGGTGATTTTTGTGCCGAGGCAGAAGAAACTGTGCTATGATGTGGTGGTGTCCGACCGGTGCGGTCAGACCGGACGTCGTAAACAAAAAAGCAATGAGAACAAAAACCCTGACGGTTTCATGAAAGGGAGAACACGAGCGAAAGAGAGGAGAACGGGCAGATAGAGAAGGCGGTAGGGTGAGCGAGAGAAGAGTGTTTAATTGCTTGACGGAATGTCGGATGCCTGATTAGGCCGTCACACGCATATTCCATTGCGCGCGGTTGTGGCCGTCCTACAGACATCATTTATGCCATCACCGCCTAGGTCAGATGACGACGACGACAACCCCATCAACGGCGTATGTAGTCGACGCACACCGACTGCAGAAACTCAGCAACCCCTCTTCTTGTGTGAACATCTTCTGTATTTATTTATATAAGTTCGTTATATTAGCACTTTGGAGTGGACAATTGTCTCCGTGCGAACGTGTGATTACGGGTTCTCTAACCCCTCTTCTTTATAAAGTCTCGCCTTTTCGGCCTTTGGCATTGCTGTCTGCTTAATGCGCACTCAATCGAATTGAGCTGCTGAAATTAGAGGGCAACAAAACAACAAAATAAATATCGTTAAGTAATATACATGAAAAGAGAAAAACTGAGAAAGCTAGAAGACTTCAAGCTAATTTAAGGTCGAAGCTTCTTTGTGTGCACTAGGAAGGTGGCGATCAGATAAGACAGGGAGAATGTTGAGAGAAGAGATGACGGGGCTCCTGCTTTGTGGTTCGTCTCTCTCTCTCTCCCCCCCCCTTCCCCTCTCTCTCCTCCCTACAACAGCAGCTTCGTATCTCCAGTTGCCGGAGACGCGTAGGTGGGTCGCCGGCTTCGAACTGCCTCAATCTTTTCGATCGCGATTCATTCGTCCGCGTTCTTTCATCAGCCTGTATGTTGTGTTTTTTCTTTTCGTAGTTTCGTTTGCCGCTTCTTCCCGCGCGGTAGGAAATATCGAAATTATTTCCTATCATGGCCGCCGAGCGGCAGCCGAGCCAATAGCCACCGCCGCGGTCGCCGTAGATAGCGTTCATAGATATGCGGAGCTGGAATCGGCCGATTGTTGTTGTTGTTGTACGTTCAGGCATGATGTGCACCATGATCTGGCGGCTGAGTCCCTGTGTGTGCGTGTCTGCTGGTGAGCGGCGGCGGCGGCAGTCGTGGCCGTGTCTGGCTCTAATCAAGTCGCCGGCTTGAATAATATGATTGATAATATACAGGCGTTGTTTGTTGCGGACGCCCTGGCTGGACGTGCATACACTCATGCAAACAATATGCAGCCGGGTGATTGGAGGCATTCGTGCATTGATTGGACAGACGGCAACAACAACAACGACAACAACAACACAGCAACAACAACGACGACGACAACAACAACAACACAGCAACAACAACGACGACGACAACAACAACAACACAGCAACAACAACGACGACGACAACAGCAACAACAACGACGACAACAACAACACAGCAACAACAACGGCGGCAGCGGTAAAGACGACCACGACCAAAGAGGTCGGGTTCGGTCTTGTGGTTCGACCGACCCGCGAGTACGCGCGAATGTACAACACAGCTCGTGACAAAATTCTAGAAACACTAATTTTGCAAGCCATAATGATATTAAAAAACAAGAATTAAAATGAAAACAGCCTATATATATGTATATATAACACATTAAGTGCGGTTGCAGTACAAGCGAGCTAACGTTATGCTAACGGCAACAAAACATTAGAACGACTCGTAAAATCAGGAAGACTATAGCGAGAGCAACAACAGCCGCTAAAGCCACGACAGCATGAATCAATCGAGCGGCAGCGGTAGCAAAGGGACAACAATGTCACCCTCAGTATCAGCAACAACGAACGAAATAGACATTGATGAACGTTAGTTAACAACCGTGGCGTCAGAACGCTGGCTGTTGCCGGAGATGCAAGTAGTGTAAAACGCAGTGCAAATTCCGCACATAACGACGATCGATGAACAAATGCCACTCATCTCTGTAAGAAATATTCCGCATGGGCCAGCGTGGGAGACATGACCGGAGACATTATTCTGGGCGTTGCGGGTTCAGTCTTGACACATGCCCACATAGAAATGCAAGTTTCTTGACTCCATATATATATATATATATATATATATATGCACGTTTAAAAGATGAATAAAATATCAGGAGAACAACAGCATTGAATCAAGGCCACGTGGAGAAATATCGCGCGTTTCTCTCAAAATCAGTCTATTTCCCCTTTCTGGCCCGGCCCCTGTTGCTCTGTATTTCATTTGTGTGTTGTTAACGCGTTTGTCGGTTTGCTTTGGCGCGTTGGCGTTGTCGTTACCAATGTGGTTGGTTGGTGTCGGTTTCCGCATTGTCGAGGGAGACTCTCTTAGATGACCATAATGTTGCTACTGCTGCTGCTGCTTCGCCGCTGGGTTACCGCTGGGTTGCTACTGCTGCTGCTGCTTCGCCGCTGGGTTACCGCTGGGTTGCTACTGGGGGGTGCTACTGCTGCTGCTGCTTAACCGCTGGGCCGCTCGGTTGGTGACGGCCACGATGCCGGTGGCCTGTGTGACAAACTGACTGACATTCAGACGGACAAACCGGCTCAAATTCAGACGAGCTGAATTTGTGGTGGCTTGCCCGTCAATTGGTGTGATCGTTGGTCTGTTCGGTATCTGTCGCTGTCACTTTGTGGTCAGTTAAGTCACGTTTTTACCTTTTTGTTGTTATTGTTGGTGATGGTGGTGTTGTTGTTGTTGTTGCTGCTGCTGCGGCGGCACGAGATCGCGCTCGGGTGTACGGCTTAGTTGATCTAGTAACCGAGTCGTTGTCGTAGCTAGCGGTATACCTCCATCTACCCATCCATTTACCAACCGCATCATCATCATCATGATCATCACCACCACCACCACACCATCATCATCCGCATCATTCGAATGCGGTGACAGACTGCGGCACCAATGTGGCCGAATTCCGATCAACTTTCCGTTCGCGGTCCTCTTGCTCCTACTAGTTGCTTACCCCACCAACTATGTACAACGGGTGGCGATCATACCACCGGCGGCGCTAATGTTGTTGTCATTGTTGTTGTCGTTGTTGTTGTTGTTGTTGCCACCGGTAGCGACCTCTGGTGGACGGTGGTGGCGCCGGCACGCCGCGCCGCGTGCCACACCGATCTCTTCCCGCTCGCGCACGCAATTCGAGTCGCGCAGCTGATCGCAGTCGAGTGAAATGGAGAACGCTGGCGCAATCAGATATGCCGTTGTGACCACTGTTGGGACTATTGTTGTTGTTGTTGTTGTTGTTGTCGTCGTCGTCAGCCAGTACTTGCGGTGGTGGTAGGACCGTCGATGGGGGCGCTATTTCGTGGTCAGAATCGGCTGTAGCACGAGCAGCCGCCCCTCCGCCGCCCCCCGTCTAGTAAGAAGAGTATGTCACCACCGATCATGGTGGGTCGTCGACAATGACCGCTTTTCTTTCGGCGGCGACGACTTTTCCGCTCTGGCCGTATCTTGAAAAAACCGCGCTTCGTAGCAGTTTGCGCAGCGTGCGCTGTTTTTTTGGTACTATGGAATAGTCGTCGTCGTCGTCGTTTTCGTCGTCTTCTTCTACACGAACGAATACAGCTGCCTATCTAGGACAAACAAGAAGGAGAGTCGGCGCTAGCCAGCCAGCCAACCAACCAACCAGTCAGCCTGTCTTCGGTTTGTCCATTGTCGTCCTCGTCGCCGATGTTGTTCGATACGACCGCGTCTCTGTCTATCTGAAGCCTGTTTGCCCGCTGGAGCCGTTCCGATCGATGAGCTCGACGTTGATGTTGACGTCGTCATCAACCTATCGCCCGCCTGCCGTCAATCTCTCTGTTGTTCGCTCAGTCGATCCAGACAGACGTCTGAGTCGCTGCCTGCATGCCTATCCGTCTCTCCCCCCCCCCTCTCTCTCTCTCTCTCTCTCTCTCGCTCTCTCGCTCTCTCTTTATCTCCCTCTCTATATTTTTATATATATCGATCTAGATTTTCAATCTATCTATATGTCTGCTTGTCAGCCTGTTCGTTATCCTGTTCGTTTGTGATAACATTCTCCAGTCCAACTGTGTATTGTCGCCGTGATCTTCATCATCATCGTCATTATTTTGTTTTGCATCGTTTTTGTTGCTGTTGCTACAGCATCGCCGTGCAGGGGCAATGTACGAGCGGCGGACGAATGACCTACGCACTAATCAGGCGTCTGTCTACATTGAAAATGTACAAACGTACTTCAAAGCATGGATCCGCTTGCTGCTTGATTTCGTTGCTCTGATTAGTGCTTTATTGTCTCTGGCATGGTATTGTTGTCTGTTGGCTATTCTTCGAGCAGCGCTATTACGTATATTAGCTACGGGTCGACGTCATTCTAGATACGCTAGTAGACGCTGATGCTAGTCGCGAGAGAAAAGCAGACAGTGTGTTCGCAATCCTCACCTACGAAATCTCTTGGAACTTGACGACGAGTTATCAATTAAAGAGGTCATTGATGAGAGACCGAAACAAGAATGAGTGAACGTTCGAAGGTGTCGCGTCATATGCCGTCATGATCCGCCCGTATCGGTGATACGCTAAGCTGGTTTCCAGCTCAGCTCCATCTACCGGACCTACCTCCCAAGGCTAAGAGGAATAAGTTGGGCCAATAGGCCGTTAAACTGCGGCATAATACAACGTACGACATGCAATGAATGATGATACATTTAAATGTTTTCTACCGAAACCATAATCACCGACCCATCGTTGACTTGCATGTTCAAGAGGAGTTTCCGAAGGGATGCTATAAGCGATGAGAAATTTGGCTATGTGATCAGGAAAAACATAGGCAGCAGAAGCTGCTGCTGCTGCGTTAGGTTTGTGGTGGTGTTGGTGGTGCTAGCGGAGATAGTGAGATGTAGTTACTCGGAGCAGCTCCAGGAAGCTCCACACCATAGCCTACGGAACTTGGTCGGCGTCGGCGCTATTGTCGCTATCACGACCTCCTCAATAAACGGGATGGTATTCGTCATGGGTCATCCATAACAAACGCCAGCCTCAGCGTAAATTCCCGCACCGAGCGCGCCTTCTAGATCGAAACTTAGCACCAGCAAACGCGGCGTAGGTTGATATGTCTGCGCAGGATTCTTTTTCGTGCGACTAAATTGAGGGGAGTTTGGTTGTTTGTTGTTCTTGTTGTCGTCGTTGTTTTTGTTGTTGTTTTTGCTGTTTTTGTCGTTGTTGTTGTTGTTGTGGTGGTGGTGGTGTTACCGCTGTTCTTTCTTTTGCTGTTAGGTTAGCTTCGTTAGCTTGTTCCGCTTGTTTTCGTTTGCATCTAACCACCTCCGGTGCCTGCATCGGTGGTCGCAAATTTTATTTAGAAGTCAACAGGTGACCGCGGTCGTTGTACGTTGGACGCTGAAAAGCGGTCTCGAATGCACTTGTTGTCATTGTTTGGGGCCGTCTCGGCTCTTTGAAGTTTCGGATTTCATATCCGATTTCAGCCGCCTGTAGCACACCGCAACAGCTCCTCTTCTTCTCTCGACGACGGTACAAACACAGGGGGCGGCGGGAGCTAGGTAGGGTTCCATTCGTTCCAGCAGCAGCAGCAGCAACAGCCCCTTTGCCTGAAATGCGCCAGTGTTGAACTTCGGAGGGTGACGATCATCGTTGGTGTTGGGGATCGTGGTGGTGTGGGAAGCGTCTGAACAAATGGCGGTGTTACCTAGAACGGCGTCAAAGCACACGCGAGTCTCGGAAAGAAGCTAATTATTGCTTCGGAGGACGAGGAGGAGGATGGCCAGCGTACGGGACACTCCTGAGACTGTTAAGTGAGATCGAGCCGAACTCAGCAGCAGCAGAGGCAGCGGAGACAAAGCCACGAGAGAACAAGAACAGATTGAGGGGGGGGGGGTGATGTAGAATGGGCGATGTAGGGGTCGAGTAAGAATAATAGATAGCGTAAACGAGATGGTGGAGCAGGTCAGCATCTACCGTAGTAGATCAGAGTAGGTCGAACGAAACAAACACACAGATGGCGACAAACTAGAATGCGAACAAGCAAGGAAGAACAAAGAAAAACAGGGAGGGCGAGAGAGGGAGAGAGCGAGTAGAATAGAAACAACGGCCACAACGCAGACGTGCTCATGACTGGCAATACCTAGACAATATTGGGTGACAAGGCCAGACGCAGAGGACGGACGAGATGCGTTAAAGGCCGACGCGCTCAAATCTCTCTACGGGAGACAATCGAAAGAGGCGACCAAAGCTTACTGCTGTGCCGTCGCCGTTGTCGAGCGACGTCTGACCCGCCGAAACGACCGACCGGCGGGCTGAAGAGCTAGGCGCGTCAGCACAATATGACCTCACTCAACTACGTGTGTCGTCCAGCGCAAGGTTGCTTCGCCAACCTGCCTCTCTGGCTGCTTTTTTTCTCCCTATGTCGGTGTAACCTCAACCATCGTTGAGGAGCCCCGATAGACGCCAAGACAGACGCCAAAATGGTGTCGACCGTTATTCGCTTTGCGGTACACATATGCAAGCGTGCGGTCTGCCTTTAGGCGTAAAATCACGTAACAATGATCTGTTCGTGGTGTCCCTCGACGGGTGGGAAGTATCACGTGGTGTTGGATATTGGTTGCCGATCTTACAGCGGCCGTCATGAATTTGCATTAGCTTAGCGGCGGCTGAATTAGACTGAGCTGGGGCCTCCGTCTGGTCCAACCAGGATGTACTGGAAAAGTCAAACCTTTTATACGTTGCCTGTCTAGACCGATGTATCGGCTACTCATATGTTTGTGACTTGTTTTTCTTCCGCCTGCTAAATTGACGCTACATCAAAACGTTTGCGCGTCTGTCAGCTGTACGGAATCCTCTGTCATCTTGATTTTAAGCTCATGTTAGTTTTGCTTGCTTTTAGTTGCGTTAACCTTATACGGCCACATCTCGTTTGTTGAGATAGAGAAAGACAGCGTATTTCACTGGTTACGGTTGTTATTCTGTGCTCCGATCAACTACAATCAATAGGGAGCCGACGGTGGGGAAGATCAACGTCAATTCATGCGCTCTGTTTAACGATGCACCAACACGCACTCTTATATATATATATATATATATATCATCGTATGTAGAGAGAAAAATGTATGTGCATATAAACATGCATATATAAGTTCTATATAGAAATATTTCTTCACACATACACGTTCAAACTCGGATATTCATTTGAAAAGCCGAAATACATGCACACGTACATATATCTATTATATGCGATACCCAGGCACATACGAACGGATCCGGCTATCGATGTTAGTACTACCAGTAAAAACTCACAGCTGTTGTTGTTGTTGTTGTTGCTGTTTCTGTTGTTACTTTTTGTAAAACGAATTGCTTGTTGTTGTTTCTCTTCATACGATACGCTACAGCTACAACCACAACGAAAACGGAGAGCGAGTACTGGGGCGAGTAATGGTAGTACTGCTAGATTGAGTACCGGTGCCATTCATACCGCTACCAGCACGAGCGATAAGTAGTTCAGCTCCAGGCCAAGGGGGGGGGGTGGGCGGGGTTGTCAGGGAATGGAGGGGTAGTCAGGGGGGTGGAGGGAATTGCCGCTTCGGACTGTTGGTAGCGTCGGCCGACGCCCTCCCTCATGGTTGACGCCGAGTAACGTGCCGATCGGTGGCTCGGTTTAGATCTGCTTGTCCGTCTTTCTGCCTGGCTGGCCTGTGGGGTGTTTGTGCGTAGTGTATGCGTCGACTACGTGCGCATGGCTCGGAATGCGCACATAACGGTGGACGGCTGTGGGGACTGACTGGTTCAGCATATCAGCGCCTCCCACGACCAGCAACAGCAATGGCGGGAACAGGGGCGGCGTTATGAGTATACTCGTACGTAGCGGCAGCGCCGGTCGAGCGGCTGTCCGACTGCGGAGGGGGAGGAGGTGTGGCCGTGTGCTGAGTCAAACGCAGAGGAGCGGGTTGAGACTCGAATATACGAACGAATATCTGGAAAGATCTACAGATCGACAGACAGACAGACAGATGGGTAGATAGACATACTAACATAAATCGATTGACAGAACGATAGATATCTAGATAGATAGATAGATAAATAAATGAGTAAACATATTGATAGAGAGACACGGCGCCATGTAGTCGTCGCCATAGCCAGCTTCGTCTCCGCCGCCGACGGCGCCAAGACCTTCGCCTTCGCTGATGGCCGATTGGACAGCGCGCTTGCGTTGTGGCCTGCTTGTTATGATAGTGATGATGATGATGGTGGTGGTGGTGATGATGATGATGCTAGTTAGTCGTGGTGAAGCATAGAGTGACGGAATTTGGTTTATTCGAAGCATAGATAACTTTAATCGACCCTAAACTTCTTGATTTATTCCCCCCCCCCCTGCGGGAATGCCCTGATGCACAATTGTCACTGGCAGCTACTAATATTTAGCGCGAGGATTGCAAGCCCACTAAATCGTTTATCTATAATATAGATACAAGCTTTCAATATTCAGTTGAGAGGTCTCTTTGTTGCATATATACATACGTTGCGACTACTAGATGCCATAGAGTGCCTTTTGGTATAGTGTATGTGCGAACCTGCAAACCTGCAACCCACGTTGTCTTCTCGGTCAAGCTTATCAAATCGTTGATGAACACTCATTTGCTCTCTCACAGTGGGAACTAGTCGGGCTGAACTAAGCAACAATCAATGATTGTCTAGCACTTTCTCAGGCTAAGAATTGCAAGAATAATAAATATTTCGTGCGGCCGCCTAGTAAACACACTGAGAGCTGCCAATATAATGCCAAATAGCGGCGTTGTGCGCAGATTCACTCAGTCACATGCATATTTATATATATATACACACTTTGGGTTGATATACATTTCGAATTATAGTTTCAAGGCTGGGGTTAAAGACTTTTTTCTCATCGATGAGATCTAGGAGAACAACAGCCATAATAACAATAATAGCAGCACAGGGCGATCGGTTTATCGTTTCATTGTTAGCCTGGCCAGCAACTCAGCAAAGGGGTGGAACACTTTGAGTAATTTTGTTGCACTAAACTGTCGACTTTAGCCGGCTAGCCTACCATCTATAGTCTATTGCGTACATATGTATACATATATATATATACACATATATACCTATTAGACTAGTGATTTCCTAAATGTGTGACCAACCGTTTATCGCATGCCAGCTTCTCTGCGCCAGCTACGTTAATAGCTTACGCCTAGCCCTCGCCTGGACTTGGCAAGCCTAACGCAAACTGGAATCGAGCGCGGGTGTGAAACCAGCTAACAAAACAACAACAACAACAATCGCCATTATGTGCACAATGCAGTCATATGTTTGCCAGGCTCACGTCGATGGCCGGACCTGCTTTTTGGGAACGTTATGCCTATTATATATGCGATCTCCTCTTTAAATGCGAGTGTTTGTTTGTTGTTTATGTTTGTTTGAACGTTTGTTACTTACTTATGTGTATGGTGCGACCCTGTGTGTGTGCGTGTGGGCGTGCGTGTAGATGGATCTTATAACGTGTCCGCGTCGATTTGTTTGTACGTGACTCGCTGCGTGTTATTGTTGTTGTTGTTGTTGTTGTTGTTGTGGCTGTTGCGGCTGCTGCTGCTGCTTGTTGATTGTGTCGGGTCGCATCATCATCATCATCACTGCTCAATGACAGCGCTCAATCAATCAAGCGGATAGCAACTGGTGACTGCGAAAAGCCACTCGAGTCCATCTGTCTGTCTGTCTGTTGGTCTGTCCGTCCCTCGGTTGTTGTTGTCGTCGTCGTCGCCACTGCCTGAACCTTGCCTGTTTTGCCGGCCTAGTCACGAAGTCACGCTGCTGTCCTAGTGGCTAGTATGTACTCGTATGTATGCGCATTTGTAGCTGGCTGAAGCTGTGTAGTATGCGGCTGCCGCACGTGCGACCTCACATGAGAGTGCAGCTATGAGAGTGAGACTGCTACGACCTACGCCACCATGACGATCATGATGATGTCGATGATGATGATGATGATCATGATATTGATGTCGATGATGATGATGATCATGATATTGATGTCGATGATGATGATGATCATGATATTGATGTTGATGATGGGGTTAGTGATGATGATGATGATGGTGACGATGATTGCAATTAGAACTCGCACTGGCGCAGCAATTGAACACTAATTTAGCGTTGTTGTTGTTGTTGTTGATTCTGCGAGCGATGGTACGCTTTTGAGGTGCCGCTGGGTGTCGGCCTCCTGGCGGATAGGCGGCAAACATTCTATGAAATCTCAATAGCACCGTCCATCCATCCAGCCGTTCGGTCTGTAACTTTTCGACTTCAATCTGGTGATGCCGAGACGAGATGCGATGACGACGATGATGGCGTGCGGTCGATGAACACGAACAAGATGGGCTGCTTGCGACACCTACTCCTGTTTCTACTGTCGTTGTTCATCATTGTTGTACTGCACCTGCCACCGCCACCAGCAACAATAACAACAACAGCAACGGCAGCAGCAGCAGCGACAGGAGCGATGGCGACAATACAATCAACAACTTGATTCGTCACTAAGCTGTCCATAACGAATTCTCACATCTTTCCTTCTCGTCGTCATCGTGGTAGGCTTGGACACGACGCACCAAAACTAAACTGGCCACTGGATAGTTGGCTATCTGCCACCTCTACTGCTGCTGCTGCTGCCGCTGCTGCTGTTGCTGCTGAGGGCATTCGCGACATCGTTGAAGGCGTGAGGCGTCCACATTCGTTGTTGTGGCGGGACCACGACGAGAAGCAGGATGAACAAATCGAGGAAAAGCCCTGCTCCTCCAATTCGTCGGCATGAAGTCATGAACCGCACAAACACATTTAGCGAACGCCGCTATCCATTTACATTCTAGACGATTGTTCTTGTTGCTGTTGTTGTTGTTATGGTTGCGTCACAAGGAAACACGTCTGGTGATGAACCAAATTGTCCGCATTATGCGGAATCATCGGATACCTGACTTTTTGTTTGTTTTGGCCGTTATCACCTCTTCCGCGGCCGCCGCCCGCCCAACCGCAGCCCACTCGCTCTTTATTCGAACACACCTTTTAGAATGGCAAAGCACACATTGCCACCCGTCTGCGTGTAGACAAATTTGCGATCAAAAAGCTCTTATTCCTAATATTAAATATGTATTATTATTATCATTATTGGGTCGATTTGCACAGCGTTCGGTTTGTGCGAGGCTATCTGGCCTTACGCCATGCAATCAGGCTTCTATTATCGTCCACTGTCGCTATCGTGATAATGAATATTATTATTATTATCATCATCGTCGTCATCGTCGCTGCAACAACTCTGCCAATAGACCAAAATAAACAACTATTTATTTATCTTGGCCTTTTGGCCATTTTCATCAACGACAAAAATGCCATGGCCAGGAACAGGATACACGAGCGCTATACAGACAGATACACTAACGGACGTACGCACTACTCACATGCATACATTTGATTAAAACTATTATGAAGTAAGGCTGTTAATTGTTTTACACTTTGTACAGGCACGATGGCCGCTAGCTTGCATACACATACAACTATGTGTTGTATAGCTTTGAATGCAAAACCACTATCAGCCTTAAACCAAGGGAGGCGGATTCGATGTGGTTTTTGAAACGATGTGGGCCTGTAAACGTGCGCAATGTTTGTATACGCAAATGTAAGAAAAACAACACGCGATATTGTAGGAATGGTTTTGACATAAAATGCCATAGAATCCCGAGTCTGAGTGAGTGTGGGGGAATCCGGGTTTAGTGGGTTTGTGAGTCGCAAACGAGTTGCAAATTGCTGGCGGCGACGCATGTACATCATGCACTCTCGAAACCTCTCATACAAAAAAAGAACGACAAAAGTAGCAGCGGAAGAGAAAAGAAATGGCGCTGGGTAGACGGCCGAAACCAGCAGAAGAACTTAATCAAGCTCAGCGATGTCGTCAAGAACAACAATAATTGTCTGCTACTACTACTATTACAGTTGGATAACTCCGATAGCCATTAATGGGCACCCATCCCGTTTGCCCTAATAGGTGTTCTGCTATTGGCGTCGTAGTCATCGCTGTTCGGTCTGATTGTTGTTGTTGTTGTTGTTGTTGCTGTTGTTGTATAAGGTCAGCGTGCCGCTATTAGGGCACAAAGGATAAAGTCGGATTGGTGTAGCATCGTTTTATCACAGCGACACCGGCATCAACTAATAGTGGCGGCCGGAAGATCAAGGCAGTACGGAATCATAAGCTCGGTGAAGCCTGTCGTCAACGCCTTCTATAATCAGCGTCACCAGCTAGGTGTGAGTGTGATCGGGGCAATAGACTACAATCGGCTATCGGGATGGCACATCCCTTTTAACCAATCACACTGGATCGTTAATCGTTTACGTTACGGAGAAGGGGTTCGGGGGCGACGGCGACGACGACGACGACGGCCGTGATAAAGGCTACGACACACGACAATTGACGCGTTGACAGACGACGCGTTGCAGATGCCGAGGTGACGCATCGAAGACGATGATGCGATCAGGCGATATGCTGACGCCTCATTCCTCTCACCTAGAGGAAGTTGGAACCTAGTAGGGTGTCTGCTCATTCGTGCGGCGGCAGCGGCGTGGTCTAGGGGACCAGTGCACTAGTTATAGTCATAATGCATCGTGTTAACTACCGGGGTGTCGCCGGTTCGATCACCCGAATGGTCTGCTCTGGCATGTAAAGGAGCGCATTAGGCTGTGCCTAACTACCGCTGGGGGACAGTTCGCTTCCGTCGATCTTCAGTCAATATATCTATTGGCAACGTAGGTTTCAGGCGAACAGTTTGCGAGAGTGCGTTTTGTCAGCGCACGCTATTCACTTGCAACGTGCCGAACGTCAGAAGAAGGAAAAGAACTAAGAAAAAGAAGACATGGTCGATCCATAGACTGGACCGTGAGCCAGCCAGCCAAGCAGCCGGCGACTGGCCGCGCTTAAGGTTATTAGCAGCATTTGCAATTTAAACGCTCTCGATCTTGCTTCGCCGTTTCACGTTCCTGTTCATCTGACCATCTGTCATCCCGTTCTTCTGTCTGTCTGTGGCGGGACAGTCAGCACCATCACAACCGCCATTACTATGGTCAGTTTCAACCGGCACTGTTTGACTGCACTGGCCGCGGCGAGCGGCCACTATCTCCCGATGGCTGCCCACCGGGCTTCTTATTTAGCTATCTAGCTCTCTACGTAATGCTTGTTGATGCGTTTAGATGGGGCGCACGGTAGCAGCAAACACCGGAACAACAACAACAACAGCGACAACAGTGTCAACAATGATGTCAGCTGCTGTTGTTGCTGCGGTGACGGCTGGTGCACCTGTTTTGGCTTCAGTGACAGAGGCGACGCAGTCCCAACAGCATTACCTTCTTCTTCTGCTCTTCCCCACGATGGTGGCGGTAGCGGCGGCGGCGGCGACGATCAGGTAGGGAAGCCCGGTGGCGTTGGAACCAGTGACCAACTACGACGGCAGCAGCAGCAGTCTTCTCCCGGGAGCGGTCAGCAACGAACCAACAAAGTTACTGGGCGGCCGCGGTCGACGCAGTGGGCGCACCCGCCACCACCACCACCACGCCACAATGAAAGCCGCCGCACAAAGCTCCAGTTCGGTTAGCCGACATGCTGTATGCAATCATGCGCCATGCCAATTGTGGATAGCATCATCCCCCACTACTATGCTGTGTCCGTTTGACGTAGAAGTTTTAGCGCACGTCACGCCGTTCGCTACGTCAACGACTTGTGATGTTTGATACAAGATTTTTAAGACCTATTTGTCGTCGGCGTTGTCGTTACTACTGTTGTGGTTACTGCTCTTGTTGCTACTGCTGTTGAAAGGCTTCTGGGTGTACGAATCCGGCAAGCGGATTCGTCGGATCGACTACAGAAATGGACCTGTGAAGTGTGTACGATCTTGCTGTGAAAAGCTCGCTAGGCCGGTTTAGCTAAGACAATGACTGCTATGCCTGGTAACACGATGGCCAACCACCGGTCTTCATGAAGTCTCCCCTGCTAGAAGTCTTCGAAGGGTAACGTAGTGACGTGAAGTGGAGAAAGTGAACAAAGCGACAGCGATTGACCCATTCAAGTTGGTCGTCGAATGTTGCATGCAATCGAAGCGTCACCTCCACAGCGACGGCCGAGAATGATATTATCAGTCTTGCGGACGTGATATTTTTGTTGCCGTCGTCGGGCGTCATGAGCCGTTACCGCATTTAAGAGCGACCTACCACGTGCAAACGAAGCGAACTGCACAAATCAACCTGTACGGTTTGATCGCCCGACAGCTCCGATGCTGTGCCTTCAGTGGCATTCGCCTGCCGATCGAGTGTTGCTCGTGAACCTTTATCGGCAAACTGGATTAAGAGCATATCACATTCTTTCTCGATCTTAATGCCGTGCCGTTGCGTTATGCTAGGCACACACACACAGACTTATGCAGACTAATCAGATTGAGTTTTATCTCAAATTCAATAGCAACAACCACAACAACAGCAACAACACGGATCAACTGGCCAGCCTGGTGGTGCATGGATGTTTTTCAGTCGAACGTGACGATGTGTCCCAAAGCCGCCATTGCTCGATGTATCTTCGCAATCAGGAACTATCATCTGCACGCATTCTAGACTAGGTGTATTTGCATATGTGCGACGCTCCGGGGCTATATGTGTTCGAAGCTGCAAACTGAGGACGCGGGAGGCGTGTGAGAGACAGATACAGTCCAAATAGGGCAAACCGGGCACAAGCGCCGGTTGACGCGGTCGCGCGCGGTGTGACGCTACGGCCGTGCCATATGAAATTGAGGCAGAATACAGGCTTCTTACGTCGCGCACAGCTGGCATGGAGGCCTCCATAGAGTGATGTCCAGTAGCCAAAACAGAGGAGGATGAGGAGCAGGAGGAGAGAAAAGGTGGAACAACAATGACCAATAGAATGCGGCGAGCGCTCAAAAATTCCTAGTGGGGCCGGCCAGCAGCCCCACTGACTCCTTCGTTTCATCCTTTCGGCGGTTTAGCAGCAGCAGCAACAGAATTCGCTTGAGCTGGCTTCTTACTTTTCAAATGCTTAACGCACAACGCATAATCTAGCTTGGAACTTCAACCATCCTCATATCATCATCAGCATCATCGTCATTATCATCATTATCACCAGCAGCAGCAGCACCACCACCCCCATCACCACATCAAGGGGGACGAGCGTCACAAGTCTGAGGTAGAGGAACAACAGCTTCGATCGATTTAGCGCCGCCGCCCCCCCCCCCCCCCCGTGGCCAGCAGCTGGCTCAACCTGGCTTAACCCCACAGACAGTCGGCACAGTAACACAGGTGCTCGCTTCGAAGGCACCTTCGAAGGTGCATGCAGCCATACAACATTTTTAAGACCTACTTGTTGTCGGCGTTGTCGTTACTGTTGTGGTTGTTGTTGTTGTTGTTGGTGGTGGTGGTAGTGATGGCTATTGCGGTGTCGCCGCGGCTGTTTCGAGCGATGGCGGCAGCGGGGCTCTCGAACGCCCATCACTTCACTAAGCTCGGATCGGCGACGATGGCGACGAGATACCTCACCGAGATCGCACCATCGCCATGAGCTTCATGACGAGCTCCGCGAGGGCGAGGAGGCAATCTGAGGCACAACTGGCAGTCGCGACAACAACAACAGCACAGACACAAGTAGCAGCAGCTCTGTAGCTGCATAGCTGGCATAGTTGAGGGGCCCGCTGCAAGCGCCCGCTGCACTCAACTGCAACAGGCAGGGAAGATTGTGTTGTTGTTGTTGATGCTGTTATTGTTGTTGCTGTTGTTGCTGTTGTTGCTGCTGCGGCGGCTATCGGTGCCAGCAGGTTGTCTGTTGCCGTGTTGTTCTGATCAGCAGACAGACAGACTGGCTGGCTGGCTGGCTCAGGTATGGTTCACATTTTGGAGCTCGCAATCATGATCGCTCACTAGCTCTCTCTCTCTCTCTCTCGCTTGGCTGGAGCTCACCGTGCGCTCGGTGTTCTGCTAGGGGAAGGGCAAACCTGAGTTCGTGAGTGCTCTCGAGCAAGCAACTGGCCCCGCAGAACTACATCAACGACGACGACGACGACGACAACAACGTCAACAGCAGTAGCGACCGACGCCGACCAGAATAGGGGAATTGCGAGTCTGCGAGTTGGCTCACTGTCGATGTAGCGGAACTGTGGATGTAGGAACTTGAACAGTTGGCTGGCAGCACTATTGGCGGCGAACCAAGGCGGTGAGCAGCAAGCGGCCACGACACTGCAGCCAGAACCTCGACCAGGTAGTGAGTGCCTAGAGGTAGTGCCTAACCTACCTGACGACCTCATGCATTGCCGTGTCGCTTTCGGAGTTTGTGGTCAGTTAGTTATCTCTGCTCGAGCCATGTGTTCAGTGCGTGTATGTGAGTGTAGTTTTGACCTAGTGTGAACTAGCCAAGAAGTACTGGGTATATGTATACCACGAATAGAAGAACTACTTGATAAGTCTTGCCAGAATAATACATAGCCTAGCACGTGAGGTGATCTACCACGGTAGCGTCGTCACCAACGGCTTGTGATAGCGCAACAGGTGAACAACTCAATAAGAAGTGCGTTACCTATAGTTAGTTGTTGCTGCTGTGGTGATTATAGTGACGACGTGGTGTGGCCCGATTACGTACAGTCAAGTCAGTAAGTCGGCAGCCGCGATGCTGGACAAAGGCAGCTGGATGAACAGTGGCGCTGGCCACTGCGAGTGGACCACTACTACTACTACTACGATCTGTAATAGTAGCAGTGGTCATGTTAATCAGTTCGACGACAAAGCGATGATGGATAAAGTGTTTGCGACGAAATTCAAGGTAAAAAACGTTACACGGTGCTGCCACGCTGTTACACGAAACCCGCCTCTTGACTCCACTGATATATCATGACATTATATATATATATATATATATATATATATATATATATATATATATATATATATATATATATATACATACATATATACATCATAATGCTAGTAATAAACACGTTTATATTTCTCTATGGCTATCTTGCTCGTCTTTTCGCTGCTGGAATAGTGTGCTATAAGGAGAACTCAACGCGGTTAGCTAGATACGTCACCTGTAACAGCTTTGTTCGAGTAACAAACCGGACAAAGGAAAAACGCAAGCAAAATAATTGCACAATAGCACAATTTAGTGGCCATCTGTACAGTAACGGCATCATTTTTGTACCTGTGGCCATTAAAACCGCATAATCACGCACTTCCCGCGGCTGCTGCCGAGTTGGTCGGCGTCAGTGAGCTGACCGGGGGTTTCAACCCAACGAACTTTGCTTTTGTTTGGCTGTCCCCACGACGACGACGATGACGATGAAGCCAGCGAACGAGCGAGCGACAACAGCAGAACAGGCAAAACGTGAACCAACCCCCGGGGAGCTCGGGCAAGGGGGGAGGTTAGCTTGGAACGCCGCACGGAAGTTGGTACAAATCCGTGTGGCAAGATGGTGTAGTAGTAATAGTTGTAGTAACAGTCGTAGTGGGAACGATACTACAAGATACCTGTCGTGATGCCAACCACATTTGTTGTGTGGTCCCGTCACAACTCATAGCCCACAGCCCAGAGGGCCGCCGAGCGGGAACATGGACATTTTCATCCAGCCTACTGTTAGTAATAGATATCTGTCCACGCATTATCTATCCGTGTCGTGACATCCGAAGTCCGAATTAATGTGAGATAAGACAGGCCGACGACTAGAAAATCGATGAGATTTTTCAGCCCCAGCAGGGCAGGGCAGGACACCTTCAGACGTCGCGCAGAATAACGCGTCCAAGACAATAAGTGGGCTCTAGTGGTTGAAAATACTTGCTGTTTTTGGCATTGTAAGGAGTAACACATGAGTGTGTGTTGCTTCATTAGCATTTTTATTGCGCTCGGTATCGCTCCGTTATCTCTCTGGTTCTCTCTAAATCACTTGCATCATTGTGCACTTTTAAGTTTCGCGCGCCATTTCGGTTTTCTTGATTGAAATTGAGTCCCTCTGCTGTAGCGCATAGAGTACGAGACACATGTGTTTGCCAGAGATGCGACACATCAGCGCATGTTGTTGTTGTTGTTGTTGTCATGACACACAATCATAAGAAACGCACACAAATCCATATACTATTTGCATACATAGATATGAGCGAAAAGGTGCACGTGCAGCGTAATTACTATTCGTAGTATAGATTCCTTGATTCAATTAATGTTTTGCCGCTGGTCTTTAGAAGTGGTAGCAGTCATTCGAGAATCTGAGTCTGTTCTTGGCATTCGTGCTTTACGGCCGCTGTGCAGGCTGATGCACGTTTTGTACAGAGATATCAACGCCGTCAACAGACGACGACGTGCGTGGAGGCTGGTAGTCTGTGCTGTCAAGGCAAGGTGATATATCGTGGCGAGCTGCCACAACAACCCAACCACGTAGACAATGAACACGGATAATCTGATGCACAAGAGATACGGATACTGATTAATAGCGCAGTAGCGCGGAACATACGGAAACATCCGCTGTACTTATGCGTGTGGATATGGTGGTGTGATTAATGTTAGATATTACCTGCATCTAGTTAAAGGAGCACTGCATATGCGAACAGTAGTGATAGTAATATAATTTTTCTACGCTTTGCCTTCTGATGACACACAACGTTAACGCAAGCTATGTTCTGACCCTTTACGGATGCAGGAATGACGGAAATACTTCCAAGCGAGCATGTCTGCTAACCACGACAACAACAACTACATGATACAGAGCAATAACGCCCCCCCCCCGAGACAATTTATCACTCACGGTTTTGTTACCGCCACAGCTATCGTTGCGTAGCCGTGGGGGCTAGCTTTGTGCTCATCTCTTTCGTCAGTCTGAGTGCTATTGCTGCTACTACTTACAACAACAACAACAACAAAAACAACAACAACAACAACAAAAACAACAGCAGTTGCGACGATTACAACGACAACTACTAGGAAAATTTCACTTAGCGACAATTTGTTACACGCAAAACGTGTACGAGCAGGATTAACTCGATAAGGACGGAGAAATAAACCGGTGGAGAGAAAGACCTCTGGGACAAAGGTATAAATGGATGGGAACATAATAAAAATTATTATTATTATTATTATTATTATAAACATGGCGGTGGCAGACCTTTTCCGTGTGTGGGTCACGTGCGCGGCGGCGGCACGTGATGACCCGGCCGCACGGCAATCTATGCCGACGCAAACAACGGCGCTACGCTTTGCCGTTAGTCGAAAGTTGTCGTTTAACCATGGGTGTGGATATGTATGTATGTGGCTGTGTGTCCACCGTGACCTTTTTAAAATTATTATTCTCATTATTATTAGAAACTTATTCTCATTATTATTAGAAACTTGAGAACGATGTTGGGGGGGGGGGGGGGGGGAAGGAAAAAAACATACAACGGTAAACATTGGGAAATAAATAAAGAACCACCAATTACCACCGCAGTTGCTGTTGTTGTTGTTGTTGTTTTTGCCGCTACTGTTGTTGCGGTCGCTGCTTCTGCTTAACAGCCTAGCATTCATTATTAGTATGCTTATCTTTATAGTTCTTGTTCTTATTTGTGTCTCCTTGGTCACCATTGGTACTCTTGCCGTTGTTCTAATAGCGTCTGCTTGTGTGTTTGTGGCTTTGCGCACATTGTAGTTAGGACAATTAGCCATGGCCGTAGTAGCCATGAAGTGGTGTGTTTGTTATCGATGCTGTGTATTCATCGAGACCGACGAAATGCCTACGAAATGATCGAAGGCCAAAGTACACTCGTGAGCCTATTTATGAAGAACAGTGAAGTCTGACCAACCTTGGTGGGACGGAGTGATTCTGTTGGTTCTTCATTAGCCATGTTGTTATTGCTATTGGAGCTGTTATCATCTTCATCATTACTATTGTTGTTGTCGTCGTCGTCGTCTTTTATTGCTGTTGGTGTTGCGGTGAAGGTACTGACGTCCATATGGTTGCTGTCGCTTTTACAAGTAGAACGCGTCACCAGCATGTCACTAGTCGGCATTATGGCGCACTGGGCAGACTCTTGTCAGATTGAGACTCAGCCGCCTGGTAGGTGAGGCGCTTCTTTTCTGCACTTCACTTGGCAGGCAAGGTGAACAAAACTCGACGGCAATCAACACGTCGCTGTGTTTGAACCGCTGCCCCCAGGATCTGTAGGATCCGAAGCGATCAAGCGGGATATATCGGCACGACCGGGTGACAGTGGTGTCGGCGAAGGCAGCGATGAGGATTTATGACCGAGGGCTGGCTATGGCAGCTATGGAAGCGCATGCTGTCTGCATGTGTGCACGTATGCTATTGTATGCCTCTCTGTGTGTGTCCGTGTGTTGTGGATGCCTACGGGTGGCTCGGGCATTCGATGAGATCAAGATGATGATGATGATCGTGATCAACCAGCAGGGGCGCGATTTATTTGTCGGTAAGGGAGGAAGGTGGGCGCCACGTGAGGTGCTGCACGAAGCGCATGCATTCTGTCCTCGAATATTATTGATGTTGTTTTCGTTTTCGTCGGGGTTGTCGGTACTGTTGCTGTTGTTGTTTGGACGGATGACAAGTCTTACCTATCTACCCGTCGTACGCGTCACATTGCGGGACGCGACATTGCTTGTGCAGATCTCCAGCTGCTTGATGAAGTAGCAACACTAATGCACCTCGCTCTCTCGGCGTCTAGGCTATTGGGCTTGAGTTCACGCCTGGTATGTACGTTTCGCCACTTGCTCAGCATGATTATTTCTTGTCCGTCAATCTGCAGCTTAGCAGCTCTAGCTTACTATTTCACTGTAGTCCGGTTTGTTCGCAATACGTTCTCACTAACCACCGTTGAGGAGTACCGTAAAACGTATCCGAGCTTGGTATGGACTTCCACACATAGGACACCTTGACGACACCCATGTTCTCAGTTATTGCCTCTGTAAACGTGAAATATGAATTCGGTTAACACAATCAGCATAGACGCAAGTGTATATGGCAGTCGTATGGTCCACAGGATAGTTTTACCCAAACGTATTCATACAACATTTTTGAACTGGAGACTTGAACGCTTACCATATATATGCGGTATTGATTGTATATAGCCGTGATTGTGAAAATTGTTCATCATTACATTTGATGCATCAATAGACCCCCATGGTAGGAGTTTTGCGGTTCGTAGAACGTTTGTGGCAAGCTAGAATTTGCGAGGCCGAAAGCGATAAGACCAGCGATAGCTATATAAGCGCGGTTGCTTCCGATTGCGAATAGACGTCGGGCAACAATGTTGGCGGTAGCGGCAGCAGCAGCAGGAGCAGCACTCTATCCCAACAGACAGACGGGCAGACACAGTAATCATCAGTTGGGCCATTACCGAGGCGACAGAAGCGACATCGTTTGCCCCATCTTCGCCCGTCAGCCTCCCTCAGCCGGTGGCCGACGGCGCGACCTCACTTTGGATAAAACGATCCGGGACAGAATAATGAGCTTCGCCACAAAGATGGGTCGAACGCAAATAGCGATTACCGGTAGCAGCGACATTGTAACAAGAAGTTTAGCATCACTAACCAACAAACAACAACAACAACAACGACAACAGCAACAACAATAACAACAACAACAGCAACAACAGCAACAATAACAACAACAGCAACAATAACAACAACAACAACAACAGCAACAACAACAACAACAACAATACGAGCACTAACAGCAACAATGTAACGACAATCACAAAGACGACAATAACACCGACAATCCCGATGGTGACGGACAAATCACGACGTCGCACGTTTTTCTTTTTGCCCGGTTTGCCAATAACAGTGAAATGTGAATGAACGTGATTGAGACCGTAGCTACAACTATAATCACTGATAATACTATTGCCATTTGTCCCCACCAGCTGTAGCAACTCATGATGACCACGTGACTTTAAAAAAACATTTTTATTGAAGTTGGTTTTTAATTCTAGACCATCCTCGGTCCCCTACGGGCTTGGAATTGCCGTGCGGCGAATCTTCAATACACCTATGGCCAAACATTTTGAGATATCTAGGGATTTCCCAAAAGTCCTTTTGGCAACCGCAGCAGCAGCAGCATGGCCGTCGACTCTCAACGATATATGGTTTATCAATTCATTTATGTTGGTTTCATTCAAATTGAGTATAATTTAGAGTCAGAGTGGGATCTTCATAATGCTTTAACTTCCTCACTTTTCCGGCGAGAGAAATAGTGCAACAGTTATGGATTATCATATATCATATATCAATGAGCATCGCTCAAAGTAAATTCGATCATCATCGAAACCGGCGACACCCCGGTAGCCACTGATGACCATCCACCATCACCGTCACCACCCAAACAACAACAGCAGCAGTAGCACCAACGGGCCTTGGCGACCACTAACTCGGCCAACGGTGTTGCCTGTCGTGTCGGTCCGTTCCCGCTTTGTTTCTCGTGAATTACTTGCTTGCCCCTTATCCGTCATTTTGCTTCGGCTGCTGTCTTCCTAAAATTAATGTTACTTTGTAGCTACACATTTATGGTCATAGTGGATTAGTTTTCAACACATATATATATATATATATATATATATATATATGCGGGCACTGCCAAGTGTGCAAACGTATTGTACATGATTAATAAATCATCACCATATTTTATATATATATATATATATATATATATATATATCAATGTTTAGCTGCAAGTGTGAGCATCTATATTCTTAGCGTCTGCATGTTCTATCCTTATGTGGTATGCAGGCACATACGATTTGCATGTCTGGCTCAGACAGAACGAAGTGTTTGCATATCACTGATACTTGTAATGTGTAGTAATGAGTACACATTATAGATACACATATACAAAAAAACCAAAAACCTACTACAGAATTAAAATTGAGCAGCGTAGTATCGCAGTGCACGATCGTTTGTTTTATTCGATATATTTGAGTTAAATTAAGCCCTGCGGTCTTTGTGTGTATGTTTGTTCCGTTGAAATGTTCGATATTTTTGCGTTCCTTGCCAGGAACAAAAGACTCGACAGCACAATAGTGCGTTGTCTGGGGCAGCGAACGCTATCGGAAATTAACGCTACTCTGCGGGGGTTCGTCGTTCTTATATCTGTGCAATGTGTGTATATGTATGTATATATACATATATGCATAAACGGGGCGGGGCGCATAGATATGCCAGTGGTGCATGTCCATCAATCTTCAAAGACGGTCTCTACGCGACGCTAATTAGAAGATGTACTTAATTACAAAGACGTGCGGCCATCGTTGACTGGTGCATAGTCAGTGTTTCAGTGCCGGCAATTTTCAGTGCCCTCATCGACGACAATACTATAAAAATCAACATTTGTCGTTGTAGCCGGGTTAGCCGGTGGTTGGTTTTTGAGAGGGCGCCAGGGAAAGATGGGCCTCTTCAGCTGGCAATGCTGCTCTTGTCGTGGCGTTCTTCGCGGCTTCGATTGAAGTCGAGTTCGTCACCACCGGCCAGAATGACTTCTTGATGTGCTGGTCTGAACTCCGGTCGCTTTCGGCCTGCACTTGAGATACTTGCGAATACATACTGTGTGTAATATAATAATCTAATTTATTTTAAATAATTATTTTGCAACTCAGTTGCATTTCTCCAGATATACGAGTATACATACAGAACGAAGCAATGCTAGCGTCCGTTCCAGTTCGTTGAGAGGTAGTGCAGGAATCGCTGGGGCATCTGACAATTTAATGCGTGATATTTTGGCGCATGTCCTCGAGCAAAGCCGGCATCGGCACTGGTCACGTGGCTGGTGAAAACCTGAAATGCAGGACACAAGGTGGTGGTAGCCGTGCACGATCTAGCTTGTGTGCACGTGACGGCTCTGGACACTGTTGTGGTGGTACTAGTAAATTTCTCGTTGGTGCTTTGATGTATGTACTACCATATATGAGTATGATTATCTTTGTTAGTGACAATAGGATATGCAAGATTAACAAATATCTGGCGAGATAGTCACTAGCGTACTTATCTAACGCTATTGTCACTACCTTTACAGGGATCGGATCCTCGCGCTGCGACATGCCGCGGAAAGATGCAGTTTCGCCGCTCCAAACTTAACAAGGAGATTACTAAGCAGATCCACATCCGCGATGGCGCCGAGAAGCTCTACAAGTAAGTGTAACGTCTCACTGTTAGTCAGATGTTTAGGCATAAAACACGGCCACAACACTCAACACAGCTGTAACACCGTAACAAACAGATACGATCATTATCGAATGATGATGAAAACGACGATTAGAAAAATGGCAGTTTTACAACTTAGACACGATTTCAAATTCAATCATTTGGCTTTCACGAATCGTACGCGTTTCTGTTCTGTTGTAGCTAAACTCAGCGATGTGAGCTATGGTTTTGTATTCTGTGGTAACCTTCACCGCTTGAATTGAAATGTAGTCAATTAGGTTTGTATTGTTGTTGTTGTTGTTCTTGCTGTCCTTGTTGTTGTTGTTGTTGTTGTAGTCGTCGCCGTTGTAACTGCACACAGTTTTTGGCAACGCGACAGAATCTATAGTAGAAGCAAAAACAGCAGCACAAATAGTAAACAGCGTATTTTGTGCCATTTTCATAACGATGCTCACCTAACACGATGGCTGCGCGTGTTAGGGACTGCGCTAAGCAAAGCACACATGATGGAGGTGGGCGGCGGTGTGGGGGGGGGGGGGGTAGATGGGCAAAGTAACATCCGTATGGCTCTCCGCGGTCCGTGATTGAGGGGAAGGAATAGGGGAATGGTGGACGGGGACCACCATAGCCTATTGAATAGCTCGATTGTTCATTAGTTCCTTGTTTTTCTATCTTTGCCTTTTGGCGCGTGTGGCCGTCTGCCGCTTGCCTAATGCGCCGTCTATCGCAGCAGTGCGTGTCGTCAGGGTCAGATTCAATACGATCAGAGGCGATATCGCTTCGCTTACTTTTAAAAACGTTTCTTAGGAGGTTGTGTCTAAATCTAGACTATTCTCCGTCCCCTAGGCGCCTAGAACTCGCCGTGAGACATATCCTCGATGCATCGAGGGGCGAACATAGTTGAGGTATCGAGGGTTTCCCCAGCAGTCATTGTGGCATCAGCAGCATAGCCGCTGAGTATCAGCGGTAAGGTTTATCATATGTTCTCAACGAGCACTGCTCAAGGAAAATTCGTCGAAAAACAGTTGTGACTCAACATGCATATCGTGGCAATTAGTAGTATGTTGTTGTTGTTGTTGTTGTTGTTACCAGTGTAACCACTAGTCTTTTCGGTGCCCGTCTTTTGTTATTATTACATTTTAGTTTTTCTCATTATCGTTGTTGCTAGTAGTGTCATCATTGCCTTTAGTTCTGTTGTTGGGGGGCGGATACCGCTTTTCGTCAGTGATTTTCACTATACTATTGCCGTTCGGCCGAAGCTTTGTTGTTCTCTAGATGAGTTGTTATAACTGTTCGGTTGACGGTTAGTCTTTACGTTTGGTGTTGCTGTTTTTTGTTGTTGTTGTTGGTCATCGCTCTCCGTGCATCTGCTTAGGTTGCTCAGTCTGTTTAGTCTATGATCGGTAAATCGCTGAGCCGCTTAATGCAGTTATGTGACGGCTCGCTCTTGTCCTGCCCACGACGGTGCCGCAGTGTATCCGTTGATTCTCCATTGATTTTACTTACCACCCGCCACTGTGTGTGTCTGTCTGTCTGGCTGGCTGGCTGGCTGTCGATCCGTCGGACGAGGCTCAAAAGTGCAGTGCGGCTTCATTTGGATTCTCCTCTTCACCCACGACCCCCCGGTGGCCCCGCGTCGAAGCTTAATGTAGTAATGGCGCCATTGATGTGATGGTCATCATCGTCAATGGCGTCGTCGTCGTCGTCGTCGTCGTCGCCAACAACTATACAAGACAACATCACTGGCTCATTCGGTTGGTTGCAACGGGAGGCTTAACATATCGTGTTCGGCACGGTGGCAGAAAAACGAACAAGAAGAGGGCATTCAATGATCTATCTGTTTGCCTATTCTGTAAATAGCGGTGGAGCTACCATGGCTGTTGCGCCGGCACATGGAGTTTCCGTTGCACCATCGGACAAACAGGACAGTCAAACAGGCAGTGAGGCAGTCAGAGCAAACGTTGTTGTGTCTCTGTGTGTTTCACACTCTTCTGTGCAGTTGTCGACCGCTCGAGCCGAGCTTGTTGGCCGCTTCGTTGGCGCAGTCAGTTGCTATGGCGTCTGCGTGAGCGTCTGTCTGCTCACGTTTTGCGACGTGGGCTTTGCATGACGACGGTACAGACTGCGGTGGTGGTGGCGACGACGACGACGGCAGCTCCGCCGCAGCCGGCTGCTTGCAGAGAGTACCCCGCTTACAAGTATGCATACGTTCAGACAAACAGCACTTCGGTTATTTTTTCTCTCCCTCCCTCTCCCCTCTCTCTTTCTCTCTCTTTCTCACACACACACGCACACGGTCTCTCTTGGTTTCTCAATCATGTGTGGTTAGCCAATCGAAGCTGTGACCATATTCTGCTGCCAGTACTTGTTAAGTAAGCAGTACTGCAACGTTTGCAGATACACTGATAGATATACGGCTATTGATGGCCGACAGACCATTGGAACCAGAGAGACTCTCATATATAGATAAATAAACAAACTCGACACTAGAAGAGCATATATATATATATATATATATCCATATATCTATGTTTGAGCTGGATTATAGATCACTTTAACAAACAAACAAACAAAAAACGTAAGAAGGGCGCTCAGCCATTTGCACCACGGTGCCAGCCATTGGCTACGAGGCGTGGGTCTGTATGACTGATCGGATGCCGAAATCCGAATTGCACATCATACAGAAAACCGCCAATGCGGATGCAACAACAACAACAACAACAATTACAATAGCGAAAGTAACAACAAAACAGTAGCTGCTATAGTAGAGCTGAATAGCTGTAACGGTCGCTGTAGCTTCAGTGGTAACAACAACAACAGCAGCAGCACCAGCACAGCCACGACACGCTGCCAACGTGTGAAGTGCCATTAGCCACAGCAGACATGTGGGGCAACGCACTTCATTCATTAATCAATCAATCAATCAATCCATGCACTCGTTTTTAATAATATCAGGCTGACTAATGTTGTAGCCATCGTAGATAAAATGAAGTCGCGAATGACTGCAGAAGCAGGCACGCTGAAGTCTAAAAAAAAAGAACGATATGCATGCTGTTTACGTAAGCGGCATACGCGGAATAGTCGTGTTTTGTACTATTACCTCATGTCATGCTCCTATTGCTACAGCGCTTTGCCCGCTGCAATGCGACGATGTCATACACCGTATTTATCGTGCGTGAGCGAGTTAGTAAGCTTTTATATATATATATATATGTATATATTCTGATGTACATTTTAAGTGCCCTGCTTCAAACATCTGTTGCTAGAGCTACTACAACTGCTAACCACTCCTAATTAGTACTACTACTGTGACTACTAGTATGCCATGTAGCGTGTTAAAGGGCGCTTAGTATATATGGGTATATGGAAGCGTAAGAGGAACATGTCCAAAAAGGGCAACTAGCAGACAATACTTGGGTGAGCGGACTGGACTAAACTCGGAAACGCATCTATTAGGCCAGCCAACTGCAGTGTCCAAGAGTGCCCTCTAAAATGTGGTAGCTGGCATATCTTGTTTTGGGAGCGACGGGGGAAGACGGTAGACACAGCGGCGGACCGGTGTGTTGCTTTCTGTGGGTCGCCATTCGTGGTGGTTATTCTAAGTGGTAAAAGAAAAGAAGTGACTAAGCACGTCGGTCTAATGACGTCCGGAAACGCTTTGCTCGAAGTCGCAGTGCTTGCAGTGAGACCGCAGCAGCCTATTTGGCTGCCGTAGTGGGCCTTGTAGTTGCCATACGTTGCTGCTGACATACTTTGCTTTTGTTTATCTACGCTTGGATTTCCGTAGTAATACTACCAGTAGCTGCGCGTGTTGTTCTTCATGATAGCTGGACGTAATGACAATGTTCATAATCATGATCGTCTCGTTGTCTTTGCTGTAGTTGTGCTTGATGGTGTTTCTGCCATTGGTAGTGTTGACATTAGTGTTGTTGTTATAATTGTTGTTGTTGTTGTTGTTAGCGTTATTGTCGTAGTCCTATTGCTGGTGTTGCCGAAGTGGTGTTGCCATCATCGATAGCCACAACGGCAGCACCAGCAAAGTCGATGCGGTTTCTCGTTGTTCCTCGGCGACGGTGCAGCCCTTACATGACAGACGTCGTTCTTGCCAGTTTCTCCTGCTGCCCGCAACCTTTCGTTCTTCTGCGGCAACGGCAGAAAGATGCATTAGACACGACAGACCATGGTCGAAACCGCCGTCGCTCTCACCTGCCACGGCCTCGATACGCATTGACATTCGTAAAGAGTTCCATCCAAAAATTGGGGTACGGGAGGGAGGCTTCAGTCGTGCATGCGATGTTTTTGCGCCAGTGTCTTTAGTTAGAGCTCAATCGGCCACGATCGTCGCAATTATTGGGGCTCTATGCCCACGTTTTTCTCTCTTTCTCGGACACTCTGTCACGAAGGGCTTTCCGAGAGTTAAGAAATTGGCAAGAGCAGAAAGTTTTCTCTTGCCTATTGTGTGTAACGCACGAGCAAGCCTTTATCTGGACGGATAAGGAGATAAGTCATCAAGTCATCGATATTCTACTTAGACTACGACTACTACAGCTACTGCTCACACTCCCTGGCGTAGATGTACCGAAAGTCTGTCGTTGTGATTATCGCGTCTATTGCTGTCGATTGCGTCTAACGGTTTTGTTAGTGGCGCGGAGGCTGGCTACTCTGCGTCGCAATGAGATATCCAAATACTGACAAGCCAACATTTAGGCAACGCTCGTAAAACTAGCTAAGAGAACAAATGCTTACCGATTCGAGTCTTGCTAATTGCCTGCGTAAAGTCATATACACATATTCTCCACACAGGTGGATATTACAGGGCTGCCAAAACCATATATATATATATATATATATATATATATATATATATATATATATATATATATTGGTTGAAATAAAAAGGTACGCAACGGATCTGTGGGTATAATTGAAATATTTATTAAAAACCAGAGCCCTGAGCACAACTATCCCACTGCTTCACAAACCAAAGAATTCTCTGTTCCCAGAGTTCCCAGCATGCGATTGTGACAAGAGCCAGTCTTCCACTGCGCCCTTCAGTTCGTCGTCCGAATTAAAGCGCCTTTAGATATTTAGGGGGAGGTGCCGACGCATGCTTTCATTGTATTGAATGTGCCGTTTTGTTTCTGGCTCGAAGTCATGGCACCCGCTCTCGTCACCGGTGATGGTCCTTCAAAAAATGCGGGGTCTTCATGATATGCCGGAAAGGGTAAACCAGTGCTAGCCCCACACACAGTTCCATTTGCGGTTCGCTGAGCTTCTTTGGATCTCACTACGCACAGAGCTTCCGGCAATTCAACCTGTCGTGTCTAGTTGTCCATACTGTTCCTTCCACAGTTAGAAATCTGATAACAAATTCGAAGTTTGCAATGGGAGCGCTATAATGTCCTCTCACACGCACTCTATTCACCTCGCACACTCCATTCGCATTCCTAGACGTGTCACTCAAAGCAGCATATTCAAACTTCAACTGGTTTGACTGTTGCGATGTTCCGTACCTTTTCATTTGAACCCATCGTGAATACATTTACATTACACGTGAGTCATTCGGTTGCTGCTGGGAAATACAGCTGTTAAGGAGTGCGTCCGTCGTCGTGATTACTTCCTTTGTGGCAATTGATTGGCTTGTTGCGGATGTGGTTGCTGCTACTATTGTTGTTGTTGCCGTTGTTGTCGTCGTCGTCGTCGTTGTTGCGGCCTCTCTCTTGTCGTATTGGCAAGTCACTGTTAATGATTTGGTTACGTGCTCACGTGCTCACAACGTAGCGTAGAACGTCGGTTCACCCGACCCACGCATTCACCCACTATTCTCATTCAGCGCTCGCTGTCGGCGGCATTTTGCTATATCTATGCGCACAACAAACACTCCATCGACGACGAGTGTCTGTCCGGCCAGCCAGACACTGAAGTCAAAGCAACGAACGGCGGCCGCGTCGTTCTCCGAGTCGTCATCGGGGCCGGCGAACACCGGCTATCGGTCTACTATACAACCAACCAACCACGCATTTGTCTGTCTAAATATACCAACAACAAAAAACACGCAAGCACAGTCATGTCGAGCGCCGCCACGATTTTTTTGCCACTAGTGAGTAGTAAGGGGTTTGCCATTGATGATATTTGGCCAGAGAGAGAGAAAGAAAGAGAACAGAGGGGCCGAAGTGCGAGAGTACAAGAGTCGGCAACACTCATTCATGAAATGCAAGTTCAATCAGCTACCGTGCTTCCGCATCTACCGGAAGCGCACGCGCCATAGTAGTGGCGGGCATCAAACTAAAAACCGAACCGCCAGAATTGATTAATAATAATCATTATCATCATCATCATTGTCGTAATGATTTGTTGTGAATGGCTTCGATGGCGGGCGGACCGGTGCTTCGATCGTTGGGTTGCTTCAAATTGCTATTCATACTGCTTGCTCATCTTGTGTCCCACAGAAGCGGTGCGTCGCTTGTTAATTGCAGTGAGGGAGTTGAAGTGTGGAACGACGAAACGACTAGACAAGGTCGTCATGGAGCAAAGTCAGACATTAAGAACCACTTAATAACTTAATAATAAGAGATGGGGCATTAATCAGTGTAGTTTAACGCCGTCGATTGCACGTTGCATGCACGTGTAACTGCCAGTGGCGACTGATGGCAGGCGATCGAGTGTCGTAATTATAACGGTTATCATAGTAGTAATTCCGTCATCGTATGTATTACAGGGCCACCACGAACAAGAAACTCAAGGAGACCGTGGCCTTGGAGTTGAGCTTCCTCAATTCCAATCTGCAGCTTCTCAAGGAGCAGCTCGCCGAACTCAACAGCTCCGTGCAAATGTACCAGAATGACAAGTACGTAATTATGAATAATGTCGATATCGAAAGTCCTATTGTCAATACTCCCAGCAATCACTTCAACTATGAGACGCCTCCTTAAAAGCCACTTAATGTTTCGTCGTAGACGTGCCAATAGATATATATATATATATATATATAATAGATATATATATATATATATATATATATATATATATATATAACGGTATAGCACGCGAATGTTGACCCCTTTTGAATAATGTAATTATGTTATGCGTTCTTCTATATTTTGCCTGAATACTTTCAAGCATGTATTTGTTTTCGTTACATCGTTTAACAAAGAGTATAGAACGATTCA
Organism: Dermanyssus gallinae; assembly: GCA_003439945.1. Lineage (NCBI taxonomy): Eukaryota > Metazoa > Arthropoda > Arachnida > Mesostigmata > Dermanyssidae > Dermanyssus > Dermanyssus gallinae. The sequence goes on along the minus strand of QVRM01003224.1, from coordinate 306,805 downwards.
CATAATGTATGATGAACGACTAAATTGTGTAGTTATCTAGAATCGGTGGAAGCTTCTGCTTAATAAAAACTCACACTAAACGAAGCTGTGCGTTCTGTTTCTGCATATGTTTTCGTCACTGCAGTCAGTCGCAGATTGTGCCCATGATCCCGTTGGGCCTGAAAGAGACGAAGGACATGGACTTCACTCACACGTTCTCGGATTTCATCGCAGAGCATTACGGAGAGGACCTGCAGACGTTTAACGAGGCCATCTGCGAGTTCCAAGCAATTCGACAGGCAGCGCGTACGCCTAGCCGAGACCAGGCTGGCGTTCAGCTTCTGTTCGAATACTACAATCTGCTTTACTTCGTCGATCGGCGGTTCTTTCACCCGAAAACGTCGAATGTGCACTTCGAATGGTTCGATTCGCTCACCGGCGTACCGTCGACGCAGAAGACGGTCGCATTTGAAAAAGCCTCGATTTTGTTCAATATCGCCGCTCTGTACACGCAAATCGGCGCCAAGCAGGACCGATCGAAGCACGCAGGAATTGATGCTGCCGTGGACTCGTTTCTTCGGGCAGCTGGCATGTTTTGCTATATCCGCGACAACTTTAGCAAGCCGCCGTCAATGGACCTCAATCTGAACACGCTCGAGTGCCTGTCGAACATCATGCTGGCTCAGGCGCGCGAGTGTCTCTTCGAGAAGCTTGTCCTGAGTGAGCCGAATGGTTTGCTGCAAGTGGTCGAAGTGGGCCAGGAGGCAGCCGAGGTGGCCGAGGTGTACGCACATGTGCACAAGCTCCTCACCGATCCGCCGGTCAAGGACTACCTGCCCTACTCGTGGGTCAGTCTGCTGTCGGTCAAGGCGGAACACTACCGGGCGTTGGCACATTTCTACGTTGCGTGCGGCCTGTTGGAGCACAAGGGCGATCTAACCGAGCTACACCGTCGGACAATCGAGTACGTGCATGTCACGGACCAGGACGATGCGTCGTGCATCGACATCCGGGTGCCGCGAACGTCCGACGAGCGCATACAGCTGGCAAAGGCACACTTGCACGAATCGCTGCTTCTTCACGAGGAAGCCCTGCGACTTCACCGCATGTGTCGCCAACTACGGCATGTCGACAATCTTCAGGCAAGATTAAGGCTGGATCATGAGATCGCCATCGATAAATATGCCCAAATTGAGCAAGAGGATGACTTCAATCAGGTGCTGGATCCGCCTCATATTCAACGTAAGTATAGTTCAACGTAGCAGGATGTAACGTCGGTAATGTTGTGCAAACTCAGGACAAAATATAAGCAGGTTGTGTTCTGTGCTCCACATCATGTTTTAAGTAAGAACAAGCAATGAGTGCGATAACTTTAAAAGAAGCGCAAGTCCTACCAGTGCGAGGAAAATGTCGACGGCCTGATATGAAAGCTATTTATTTTATCGGGACCTGTCGACCTATACACTACATGAGGCCACCAAACAATTAATGATGCCTCTATGTAAAATGTAGAACCGCCATTATGTTCATTTGAAATGTAGCTCTTTATATCTTAGCTGCCGTTTTAGCAACCACACCGCATGTTTATACTTGTGCACCGCTAAGAATCGGATGTCCTATTTATGTATAATAAGTAGTTGTATACGATATACTTGTTGTAACAATTGTGCCCCAATATTTTAAGCCTTTTGTCCACTTATCATTTTAGACCGCTTCGGCATTCATCTTATCTAAACAGGAAGTAAGCAAATCGAGCTTATATATGACGACAGTATGTACACATTGAGGTAGTGTAGAGGTGGTGTCCCGAACATATACATATATATCCCCTTTGCGTATTTCAAATAAAGGCGATTTCCATTCAATGCTAATGAGTCAAGTGGTGTTTGAATCGTTACTTTTGACACAGCGTCCACGAAGTACCAGTTGACTCTCACGTCTCCGGACTTCTCAGCGTACAAGGTGAAGGATCCTTTCCACCAACTAGGCCCGATCAGCGTCTTCAGCGCCCGGAATCAGTGGACGTCAATGCGCAAAGCTCACATGAAGCGTGAGAAAGTGGAGACGTTCGGCTTCAGCGTTAAGGGCGATTCGCCGACCGTTGTTGCAGGGGTAGAACCCTGCTCTCTAGCTGAGGTAAGCATCGTATAGACAAATGTTCAACAAATATCCTGAAGCGTACGATACATCTATCCGCGAATGCCCGATTGTAAATAATCACTCTATTCCGTGCTGATCTTACTTATAATAATACTTCCATTAAAATAGGTTTATATAAGACAATCATTTTATTTTACTTTAATTAGTATGCGATATGCGTTAGACGCATGAGTTGGTATAAGATCCGTTGAAGTAGTTATTGAGAACTATATCGAAATTACAAGGAACCATATTTATGGTAGATTTGTTTGCAACGAGATTTTTCTAACGATTGCTAAATTGTCTTCTTCTTTGATAGCAATAATGTATATATTAGGGGTTATTAAAAATGAAGATTAAAAAAAAATTAAAAAAGCATACACATTGTTATTATTGAAATTAATAATTTTCATTTTAACTGATGGGAGCGGCCGTAGGCCTTCAAACGAGCCATTCCCGTCGGGTCAGCAGACGCGCCTGCAGATGAAAGTCAAGTATCACGCGTATGTTTGTTATGTTGCTTGATTTCAGCTGTCCGGCGTCAAGGAAGGCGACCTGATTGTGGGCATTGGTGACCGGGATACGAAATGGTCGACACACGAAGAGGTGGTCGACCTCATCCGACAGGCTGGTGACGAGATAACGATCAACATCGTCACCCCCATCACTTCGGATCAACAACGGTCGCTGCTAGAAGGCTCGCTGACCTCGCCTCGTCGCAGTTCCTCGCAGAGTCCCACTGCGTCGGTGTCCTCGGGCGTGTCCTCTACCGGTTCGTCAAGTCGACTTCAATCGCCAAACGGTTCGATTATCAGCGGCAAGGGCCACCGAAAGTCTTCATCGTGGAACATCTTCAAGCGCAAAGGATCAACGCGAAGCTCGTCGCCGCACAAAGACGACTCTCTCATTATTGCGTAGCTACGTTGATCGACTGGCTGCCGTTCGGCAACCAAACACGCTCATTGCCGGTCGTTCACAAACAAGTCCACCATGCACAACTTGTCTAGTGCCGGTTGATTAATTGATGATTACGGTAACAATGGCTACTGCTGCTTCTATTACGAATATCGACCGCCACAGAAACTATTCGAGTGCTATTGATTTTTATTAGTCATTAATTCTTACAATTGTGTTGAATGAAGTTTTTACTGTTACCAGTTAATGTCGTGACAGCCCATGGCGTCTATAATAGAAGCCACACTTCCTCTAAAAACAGCCAATGACATCATTATCTGTCTCAGAAACATTGCTTTGGTCGCCCGTAATATCCCATGTACGTTTTACCTGCATGTAAGTTTTATCTCTCAAACACTTCGCGGTACCAACACTTGTACGACCCAGTGTCTCTAAAGCAATAGAAGTGAAGTGGCAGCTTCTTGACGGCTAGAGAAACTGGCTTCTCTCTTTTAATTCTACGTGTTTTGCAACCCATTTACACTCGACAGAACTGTGCTGAGGGTATGGTAGTGCCGTGCATGAGACAGTTACATCCCAGAAAAGGCTTTTGCCGTGTGACCATAGAGGTATGGTAACCCTATCATAACTCTTTTCCGCTCAGGACTTTGTGTTCGAGTTAGGATGGCATTCCTGGTCTTCTCGGTGTCCCTCTCGCTATTCCATTAAGCTCGGCGTTGAGCCTTCCGGGACTTTTTAAGCAGCTTAAAAGGTGAAGACTGCTAGAATCGACCAGTCCACCTCATTGTATGCATATCAACGGCTCACAGACGGGGCGCCCACCCTAATAACCGACACTATACGGAAGGAGTTAGATCCAGCATGGTGCCAAGCTAACGGGAGGATGGGGCTTATAGCCATCCCCCGCTAAAAGAATGCTGAGCCGCTAAAAAACGGCCCATTCTCTTATTGATGTAGATGTCGAAAACACATACCATCCAAAGCGGCTGTAGTTGTGAGTGGAAACGGTTTAACACCCTCATGGACCTGAAAGACCTTGATCTTATCAAGGTCTTATTGAATGAGCTCCAAACGCTCTTGGCAACCGGGTGGAAAATACGGGTTTTTGGTCCGTCATTTATTATGATTTCTACTACAATTACTACTAGACACTATGCCACTCCAGATATACGTTTATGACGGTACTGATGTCAGTCGTAGTAGGATGAATGTATGGCCCGTTTTTCTGCCAGTGATGAACACTGTCACCTGTATCGTTGATACAGGCTGATGACGACAATGACATGACTACGTGTGCCAGAGTTAAGCTTTTATCGCATACGGTTTGTCCACGGCTTTTCTCTCGTATAGTGTCTGTCGTACCACCCACCCTTGTTAGCTCTTGGCTCCACCAAGAACTACACTGGTCCACGTGCGATAATGAGACTTGCAGCCGTAACAGGTGTAGCCGAATAATGTCACGTACAACTTGCATATATATATATATATATATACATATATATGGGGTATCAAGAAAGTTTTACTCGAATGATGTAACAGAAATTACTGAAGCTGGAAGCTGTACAAGCGGCTGTTGAATAAGCGCGTTTTTTATGGTAAAGGTAGCCACCGAAGATGCACCCTCAAATATTGTAAATACTGTCCAAGTGTCAAAGCAGCGATGCGAGAGTGCTGATGAGTATCACGAGGCTGACGAGCATGTCGAATATGAAGATAAGATGACGTTCTGTACGCATGCGCATATACGTACTGATGAATATGGTGGTAATGCTGTTGATGACAATGGTGAGCGGCCGGGCGTCTCTTAGTAGTGCAATGTATATAGCTTGACGAACAACAGGACGAATCATGAAAGTAGTGGAATGAGGAGTGATGAGTTTGCGGAGGTTGAGCTGGTTGGTGTCCGGCAAGTCGATGACGATAACGACGTCGACGACTACCAGATCAACGGCGACGATGAAAGCTCACGTTGATGCCGTCTGATGTTAGAACATGAGCGAATAGTCACGAGGCCGAACAGAATAGATTTATAGGGGCGGCGCCTGCAGCCGCAGGCGCACAAGAGAGCGCCAGCATTCGAGACAGACATTCAGCTATGGCGAGAGCCGAACTATAGGAAACTCCTACATTTTTGCTATTTATCGGGACCCCCGGTGGGTGACGTTTCACAATACACTATAATGTTGGTACGCATCAGCAACAATCATAGCTATAACACTTCATCGATAACGGATTATGATGATGCTGACGAATAGAGGAGAATGTAGATGAAGAAACGAACCAGAAGGGTTGAAAGACAGCAAGAAAAGACGGACCCGACCGCCACAGTAACACTAGAGTTAAGAACAATAAAAACGAACTGTGTCCTAATGTATGTGCATGTCATTATTGAGATCGCTTGCTAGGGTTCATAATGATTGCGCTGCAACGTTTTATAATGCTATGCAGTCAATATTGAGAAGCTTTTATAAACACCGGCTGCAACTAAATTGCGCCTCAACGTTATAAAATAATTTTTTTTTATGTCTACCTATGATATATTGTACAACATTATCTTCGCTAGCCAAAATCACCTAAGAGCTCCACCGAGGAGGACTAAAGACACAGAATAGCTAAAAAGTTACCTAGCTGTTATCAGAGCAGTATTAATCAGCACTACTTACTCTACAAGCTATGCTCTAACGTTTAATGAGGCGTTTGGTTACAAATTGTAGTCAAAGTTTAGTAAACTTTGAGTACAATTCGTTGTAGTGGAAACGGTGTGGAAGTGTGTATACCACAGTGTTATAGTATATAAGCTATCTGCTTATATACTATAGTTATATACTATGTTATAGTATATAAGCTATCTGCTTATATACTATAACACTGTGGACATTTGGCGCTATTTATATGACCAGTAAAACTTTATTTCTATGTCTTATTTATATTATGTCTAACTCGGTTAAAGAATGTATGCTTCTTCAAGCTACTGCTACGGCACTACTGCTGCAGCTTAAAGTATTGGGCGTGCTGCAGAGAAATGCAGAGAAAGATGGGAAAAATATTTATAGAGACTATTTCCGGAGTACCAGCCCGTTTCAGTGTGCCGCTAAAATTAATCAATTTTCTATCGCCAATCCACGGTTGCGCCATCTTTATTCTCGGTAGCTACATTGCACGCTTACAGAAATCAGCAACCAGACAGTCACTCAGATTACACTGAAATCATTATCTTCAGATCGTTCCACTATATACATTTTCACAAAATGTGAGGTACTGATCTCTTCTGATTGCTTTGTAGCCAGGCAGAGAATCCCAGTACAAAGTTTGAGACTAGTTACAAAAATAAACTCTTATAAATCAGCTTCGTATTTAAGCTATTCTACCTTGCTGAGCTTTAGAAAATCATAGTCGTTTAGCCACGCTTTACTTAATGCTAACATGGCAGGCAATCACGTGCCCACAATATTCTCCATAAACTACACACTGCAACAAAACCTACCTGTTAATAGCGACGTTTAACTCGGACAGCTGAAGTGCAAGCAAGTCAAATTCATCTTGCTTTCAACACAGGCAGGTTACTCAATCAAGACAATATAATGTCCCCTTTTTTGAAAAAGGTAAACAACAATAATCCTACCGCACCAATGCCACAATTTGGCAAAATGTATTAACTGGTCACTACCATGTGGAACTTGGTACCTTAAATCCCGCTCGATCGGCGTTTGTTTTCTCGGCCCTTTCTCATATATTATGAGAATTAGTTCACTCGATTTTTCTACTATTTTGACTGCTACTAAATAGAATATAAATCGCTGCTTTAATTCCTGGTATCCTTGGCGTTCGTCTGCTTGGTATCGCCTAATGTCGCGTCCTACATACGTCCTACATGGAAGCTTTCTTCTGGCCCACAGAGTGTCATCCCATCGGGTCGCAGCCTTAAATGTACTATTAGTCTATACGTTCTCATGGTACCCTGAATGTGACAACGTTTATGGAGATGCTTTGGGAACCTTTCCTTGCTTTTCAGTTAGTCGCCGCTCTTAACAAGCAACGTAGACGCCGCCGATACCTCAGCTATTAAATAGGGTTTAGGAACATATTTTCGATAGAGTTGGTTCATTGCTAGCTGTTTTGATTTTCTGTTTTTTTTTTCCTGTACGAAAGAAACACAAGCTGATTTAACTTCCAAGCGATTTCAGAGCGGAGTTTGGCATTTTCGGGGTGCCAGCAGGTGCACCGTAAAACAATAAATAGACCAAGAAAAGACCTTCTCGGTTGTGCTTTTCACCAGCCGTAGGAGGCTATTCGTGTTGTAGTTGTCGCCGTACTGAGGTCTATATCCCCGGTTGACTCAGCGCAACGACATCTTTACAATATTGGAGATTTAAAGAAGACTATAGACCGGTCAGTGTCCCTCCTCTTATATGCAATATTTTCAAACGGATCCTAGAAAAGCAGTAATTATTCAAATTTAAAATCTAATTCGATCGAGAGCAGATAATATATTCAGCACATTCTAAAATTCCCAATGCGGTAGGTCTTGCCTTTGTTATCGTGTATGGGATCAGCTGTGTGTACACGCCTATTCCTTCTTTTTTATAAGCGAATATAATTCCGGGGTCACCCAGTTTTTTAAACGACGTTCCTCGACTTAGCAGTCTTGATCTTAGTACTATTACGCTTTACCACCGACATAACTCTTCCTCTATATAATTTAAATGCCTCGTTGACGTCATGTAGCCCGTATAAGTCGTCCCACATAGACAACAACAGTTCGGCAAATATTTAATCATAGATAAGTTTGAAATTTAGGCACTCGCTGGCTGCCGACTGCTTAGATTTTAGACTAATAAAGGTGGCGAAGTGGTTAGAAAACGTGGTCGTAAAAACACCGAAGGCAATAGTTGACTTGGGTGGACCATTGCAGTAAATATGGTCTATGCATGTTTCGGTAATACGTTGCTATGGGCAGTGCCCGTGCAAGCGACTCTACTCGGCAGACCAATCATCTCTCGAAAGTTATACGAGTGTAATACATCATTTAAGTCGGTTCCATATGAGCCGCTCTATCTAACAAATCAATGTTAGCATCACCAAAGCAGATTGTGTTTAGCCTGTTCGTTATTGGGAGTAATTCTTCTAGTGTACATAGAAAATCTAGGGGTCTACCCGACGGCTGTTTGTATAATGCTCTCACAACCGCCTTTCACCTCAACAAAAATGCTCTCACATGAAGAGTCTGCCGGGAGAGCTAGTTTGAGATCGTTCCATCCGCGCACTACATAATCATCTATGACAAACGATGCCACAACTTTACCCGGCTCGTTACGGCAATCAACGAATTCGTTCTAGTCTACGTTTACAGAATTAATCATCTTCTAAAAAATGTCAAAGTATGCTCCACTGCCCCCGAAGAGATTAAATCATAGGTTCTTCGTAGAACTGCGGATGCACTCCTATCGCCTGTTGAAAATATTGTAACGTTGTCTTGCTACGCCAAGTTAGCTGGGGATGCAGGCTCAGCAGGACGGTTACTACAACACGAGAGACTCGGGGCAATTAGTGAAAACACGCAGCGTAGGGTCTGAATCGCAAGCTTACCGGACGAAGAATGCGTTTCTAGCATCCTTCTCCCGGGCTATTTATTGACTCAAGTGACTTCGTAGCGTTCGTATAGTAATAATGTTAAAAGGATGACTCGACTCTATGACGTTGCTGATTGGTCGGCGGTGGTGCCCGTGCCCTAATGTCACCAGCACGCAGCCTAGTGGTCTCCTTGGTCGTCACGTTGCACGTTGGATTGGATGCTTGCTTGGCTTACTGACGTCGTCAGTTATCGGCGGCGTAGGTCGTTGTGGTTCACATCGGCTTGGGTGTTTGATTAGTCTACTGACGTCACCAGCCATCGGCGTCTTCGTGACTGGCAGTTCTGTTACTACGCTGTGGTTAACTTCGTTATAATATCATCAATATCTCCATCAGAACAGAAGTATACCCCAATGTCCTAAAGCTATACCGTGAGGTTCCATTCCTCAAAGGCGGGAATTGCCTGTGCCGAGACAACTACAACCCTGTCATCATTCCCGCGCCAATATCGAAGGTCTTTGAAAAAAGCATTATCGAACACTTTAGAGATTTTATCGAAGGACATAACGTCCTACATGGTAGGTGTTGGATAGCAGCGTCCGTTAAGTAGCGCGGGCATAGGCAGCGTCGGTTGGCGGTAATGCCGAAACAAGCTCAATACATAGCGCCAAATAGAAGATGCCGCCACCCTACTAACGAAGACGCGGGAAGTCACTAAGTGCGCGGGCAATCTGTGAGCATATAAGGAGGCATGAGAATAAATGAGTCAGTAGTCGTTGGTGCGAGCCAGGCCGAGAACGTGTGTTGGTTGAGCGAGAGAATGGCGAACTCGTAGCGGTCGCCGGCACGATACGAGTTGGTGAACGAGGGCAGGCGGAACGAAGCGGACCTAGGCTGGCGGCAGGGAAAGAACACGGAGCGGAAGGATGCCAGGCGTGCGGGTCGATAAGGCACGAGTACGGGGCCAAAATGCGTCCGGCGAAACGAGTAAGATACCGAAAGTATGGCGACGGTGAGACGTCGTTGGACCAGCGGCGGAGGATGCGAATCACGGGATGGCGAAAACGAAGCATTAACTACGTAAGACGTTCTGGCAAAATTGGATGAAGTTTCAGGCGAGGAAACACCGAACGAAACGACGAGCGGGCGAGAGTGGACTAAAAACAGGACAAACAGGAGTATGCAGACGGGAGAAGAACGGCAGTCGAAATCAAGTGTCCAGCGACTGGGTCAGAATACGGAGGCCAGCCGCCGCCGGTGCACCATTGAACAACACGAAGACGACAGCGCGCCGTGTGAAGGACGTCCGCGGCGGATGAGACGCGCACCGAGCCGGCTACGGGAGTTCGTGGGTGAAGATGGGACCGAATTCAAAACAAGCCTGTGAAAGGAGGGAGAATGTAGGATAGCAGCGTCCGTTAAGTAGCGCGGGTATAGGCAGCGTCGGTTGGCGGTAATGCCAAAACAAGCTCAATACATAGAGCTAAATAGAAGATGCCGCCACTTTACTAACGAAGACGCAGGAAGTTACTAAATGCGCCGGCAATCTGTAAGCATATAAAGAGGCATGAGAATAAATGAGTCAGTTGTTGTTGGTGCGACCCAGGCGGAGGACGTGTGTTGCTTGAGCGAGAGAATGGCGAAGTCGTAACAGTCGCCGGCCAGTCATGGGGGTGGTGGACACTACAGTAGGTAGTTCGGTTTTCGACCAAGATGTCGACGATTGTGCATGTGATGGAATTTGCCGAAGAAATACGGAAAGAGATCCAATTATAGAAGACTGTAGCACCGGTATTTATTGACATTAGAAATGCGTTTAATAACGTGGATCTAGGTATTCTTTAAAAAAAACTCTCCACTTATCGGGCAAATGAAAATTTTAGAAGGTGGGTGCGCTCCGGCATCTCCGAAAGACGACAAGTTGTCCAAATTGGAAAATCCGGAGAGGTTCAAGGAAGCATCAGTGGTCCGCTATTATTAAATACTTTTGTTAATGATATTTTTAATATTCCAACCATGCTAAACTAACCTTATTTGCTGACGACACAACGGCTGTATTCATGGGCAATTCCCCCCAACAGGTTGAGGCAATGATTCGTGTGGATACTGATATCTACATTAATTAATAGACAACTGGAGTTGTTCAATTACAAACTCGAAGAGGCCAAACGACAATCAATCCCAAAGCTTTCGCTTGCTGCGGTCGCACGCTTAATAAACTAGTTGAAACGAAGTTCCTGGGTATTGTTCTTGACGAACATCTGACGTTCCAGGCGCATGCGAAACATGTCAAGAGAAAATGTCAGTGGTGTAGCCGCCATATGTGGCACTCGCAATATCCTTCCCCGCAAATGCCTCACGGCAATGTACAGAGCCACCTAACATACGGTCTGGAGGTGTACGGTCTTTCTTATGCGTCTCATATAACTCCGCTTCATCTGCTTCAGAAAAGGGCGCTTCGCCTCGTCTTAGGTCTCCCTCAGCGCGCCTCAATAACAATAGAACAATATAAAGATTTTTCAATGTTCCCGTTACCATACCTAGTTAAAATCACCATAGTTGTCGAAATAAAACGTTTTTCTTGGTCACTATCCAAACCTGGTTGGCCGTATCGAATCTGCAGGAACCCAAAACACCCGAGGCTCGGCATCTTACTTGCTTATTGTCTCCTCGGGCGCAAGTGCACAATCGAGGTTTGCACTCTGCAATTTAGTGGTAGTAATTTACCTTATATACACTTATATAATTTAGTCAATTCAGGTCGGGCTCGTTTCCCAGCGCATGGAGGGCCGCAAGCTTGGTCCTCATAACCAAAGGCCCCAGCTCTTACCGCCCTATTTGCCTACTCGGCTCCCTGGCCAAAGCTTTCGAGTCTATCGTGGAGGCACGCCTGCGGGACTTCGCGGAGGACAACAACCTGCTGTCAGAGGCCCAGCATGGGTTCCGCAAAGGCCACTCAACAATCGGCGCCATAAAGCAGATCCAGACGCAGGCCGAACTTCTCCACAAATCCCCGCCAAGAAGACGGGACCTCTACCTCGCTATTTTACTAGACGTACGAAACGCTTTTACCAGCCTGCCCTGGGGAGTCATCCTGGAGACTCTTCACAGAAAGAACGTTCCCTTCGTCCTTCACCTCGTCCTTACCGTCCAGGCCCGGACACTGGACCTGCTGCAAAGCCGTGCGAACGAAGCACTTGAAGACGTCGCCCGCTGGATGCAAGCGGCGGGGCTCGCCCTCGCCCCCGCCAAGAGCGAGGCAATACTCTTGGTAGGACGGAGAAACTGTCCTACCCTTCATCTTCGCCTAGAAGACCAAGAGATTGCGCTTGTTGACAAGGTCAGGTACCTCGGGGTCACCCTAGACAGGGGTCTCCGCGGCACTGAACACGTGCGGCGGGCGACGGAGAAGGCAACCAAGACAGCAAACAACGTCGCACGGCTTATGCCTAATAATCATGGACCACGACAAACCCAGCGGCGAATAATCATGTCCGTGGCCGAGTCAGTCGCCCTGTATGGAGCTCCGGCCTGGCCGACCGACACCCTAAAGCTTGCCGTCAACAGGACGCGCCTGCGTCGGGCCCAGAGGGTCGGAGCCCTCAGGGTGATCGCGGCGTACTTGACGGTAAGCGCAGCGGCGGCTTTCGTCCTTGCTGGAACGATTCCCTGGGATCTGAAAGCTGCCCAACGCCGCCGCTTATGGGGTAACCCCCAGCGCGAGAAAGACGAGGAGCGTCGGCATACTATCGACCTCTGGCAGGCCTACAAGAGGGTGCCCCTGGCACCAGTCTCCGCGCCGTTATACCCGACATCAAGGAATGGCTAAACCGCCCGAGGGGTGAACTCACCTTCTACACGACCCAGATCCTGGCAGGGCATGGCGACTTCCAGTCCTACCTGTTCAGGATCGGGAAGGCTCCCAGTCCTAAATGCATCCACTGCGGCGACGGACCGGAAGACACTTCAGACCACACGGCACTGAAGTGTCCAGCATGGGCAGAGCAGCGCGTACCTCTACTGCTCCTAATGAACACACCGGATTTTAACCTACGCGACGTCTGCAAAAAAATGACGGAAACGCTTTTAAACTGGAACACCACAGCCGGAGTCTTCAGAGCCATTCTACAGAAGAAAACGAGCGCCAACTACCTACGGCGCCCCCCCTTCCCGTGGCTCCCGGGGAACACACCCGCCAGGAGTAGAAGACTCGCCCCCCCTGACTGTTTGATAATATGCGCAACGCAGTTCCCAGTCAGTTTGGGGGACGGGGACATGACTGGTTTTTAGTGGGTTGGAGCCCCACACTACCGGCCCGCATCTGCAGGGAGCTCCCCTGCCGCGGTGCCCGCGTGTGCAACCGCATTTCCCACTTAGTCCTCTATAAAAAAAAAACACTGCGAAAACGCACTATCTCACCTTACTTGCGTCTGATTAAACTAGAACTATGTAAATATGTACGCAATCCATATTTACATAAATGTAATAACACGATATACTACGGTGATAAAATATAAAAATACTATTGCAATTTTTTTAACGTTCTGACATCTACATTTTAGACGCTCGTTATGGGGTAAGTTGCCTGTGGCACGATATCGTCTAAATGCATCTATCGTCATTGCGTTCTCATACTGGACATATATAGGCTTTTTCCAGCAGAGGTATGTAGCAGCAGGGCAATGACAACCACGTCCAACAAATACAACCAGCAAGGCCGCGACTCGAACTTGCGATTGTTTTGCTAACCATGATTGCCATGGCAACGCTCCGTTTCGAACGGTGCGTTAGCCGCCGTTTAAAAAAAATATATTTTAATGTATTCCGCAAAAATAGCTAGGCTCTAACCTAAGCTCTGTGACATTCAGTGTCTGACTACCTGTCATATAATACTATGGTATTATAGTGACGACTATTTGCAGCTAACAAGAGCGTCGCAATCAGTGTTGGTTGTCGCGTTCTGCCAGAGAGCATTGCTGTTGAGACGAATTTGTACACGGCAGTCTGACGTTCGGGCATTAGGGAATATCACGATATTCGTCAAATTTCACATCCAGTTGCTAGCAGAGTTCAATGGCCGTCGTACGCTCTTCCTTGTGCGTCTCTTGATCATCAAACACCACATCAGACCAACGACCGTACAGGTTCTTAAATGTTCGGTCGATGCCGTTCTTAAATGTTCGGTCGAAGCCGACTCCGCTAGCGGCTGGGCGAACTTCTTACACAGCGGCCAAAGCTTTTTCCACTGAACGAAGCAAGCATTCGTTCATTTTTTTTTTCTCTAACCGTTTCACCTGGTGCGCTGGTGAGAAAATATAGCTTTGATTTGACAGACATCAACAGAGCGCTAATATTGGCTGTCGGACCACTTAGCGCCGATTCCTGTTCCAGTGCCGATGTGCCAGCAGGTAATAGACACCCGCTTTACCATAGCGCAACATTTTCCGCACAGATGGTTCAGTAAACGAGCAGAATCATCCAGACACACATCCATTTCCGAAATTATTTCACGTGGATCACTTAATCTCTTTCTAATATTCTTTGACTGTACCATCTTAGCGGGAAGGCAGGTCGAAGATGAAAAAACACTCGTAAGCTAGTCTACCCTGTTGAAATATTTGGGCCTAAGCACTAGGGGTCACTTCAAAACTTTATTTGTTAGATATTTGCTCAACTATGTTATCCTACTAGAACAAAGTGCAGGTCTTCGTCGTGCAGACAAATGTTCTGCTCAAATTCAAATGCGACTTTAGCGAACATTATCCCGGACTTCTGGTGTCTGTTTAAATGTTATATAAGTAATAAAAACCATATTGCAACATATTGTGAATAGGTGAAAATGGCAAATACAAATTATACTTGTAATCTCATAAAAGCGGCCCCGAGGAAGCTATGTGCTTAATGGAGTTCGGAATTAACAAATGCAATTTTTTTATAAGAAGTGTCCAGAAACAAATTCCTTTATCCATTTTAGGTGGCTGTGTAAGGGTGCTCCTTATATTGAAATTGTTGTGGCAGTGCCTATATATATCTGATCAATAGATTCATGTTTTTGCAATTTGAGATGATAAAAATTTGAGATGACAATATGTAGAACCGTCCAATGTCATATCCAACCCAAAAGCTACAAACACATCCTTCAGTATTAAAAAAGTCCGGCTTCATTTTACCTTTAATAAGTTTTCCCTTTCCGCACATCTCTAAAGCAAGTGTTGTTGACACGCATTTTAGAAGCTTTATTGCACGCTAATAGCAGGTTTTTCCTTGTCTAGACTTTTTAAATTGTTCAGGGCCAGATGTGGTGCAATTATAGGAAGGCCCGCCTGTGCGTATTTACTCTTCTGCGTAAAGGATACCGCAGGTCGGAGGGTCATTTTAAGGGGGATACATATATGTAGGCACTGTTGTGCATATATGTAGGGTTTTAGTGGGTATTGCCTCAAGCCTACTGCTCGACTCTTGCCAAGCGCCTAGGCTTGTTGGTGAGAGCGCGAGCATATTAAGGGGTCAGCCAATCCCTGAATGCTTTTACTCGGTCGTACGTAAATGTATTTAAGCCCTAAATTTCCTTAAACAAAGTATGTTGCTTTGATTTTAAAACAATCTAACGCTGTCTTTAAATCCACATCTTTACACAATTTCGCAGCTTCGTTTCGGCAAATCTGTTTTTTGTTTGTACAGAGCAATTCCAACAATACAACCATACTAACCTCGATTTAGAGATTACAAAGTGAGCTCTTCGTAATGAACTTTGTGTGTAGCATGCTTAGTAAACGGTCTCTACGGAGAGTTTTTCAGATACCCGTCTTGAATGATTGTGAAACAGACTGTCTGATATGTATTTATTCTTATATTTATATGGTTTACTTATTCTTTATTTTATTTCTTAATTGTATTTCTCTTTTGTGTTTTATTTCATATAGCCACTTTGCTAGTGCAAAGCAGTGCACAAGTTGCAGTAATATTTTATATAATATCACCGTAGTATCTCGTATTATTACAATTATTTAGCTATGGTTTTTGTACATGCTTACATAGTTCTGGTTTAATCAGACGCAAGTAAAATGAGATAGTGCGTTCTCGCGGCGTTTTAAAATTAATTAATTTATATAAGTGTCCTAATATTACTAGGCAACTTGTTTCACAATGTAGTACCTAAATTACAGAGTGAAAACCGTGATTGTGTACTTGTGGCCGAGAAGACCATAAGCAGGCAGGGTGCCGAACCTTGAGTGTTTTGAGTTCTTGCAGATTGGATAAGGCCAACCAGGTTGGGACTTGGCGTCTTTCGTAGATGAATGAGCGCATCCACCTTTTAAAATTTCATTTGCCCGATAGGTAGAGAGTTTTTTTTAAGAGCATCTAGATCCACCGTATCAAAATTTTTTTTTTCTAAGGTAAATAAATACCGCTGTCATGGTCTTCTCTAATTGTATCTGTTTCCGTATCTCTTCCACAAAATCCATCACCGGCACAACGGGCGACCTCTTGAGTCGAAACACGAACTGCCTACCATGTAGAACGTTATGCCATTTGATAAAATCTATTAACTATTCGATAATGCGTTTTTCAATGACCTTCGGTATTGGCGCGGAAATGCGGACATGTCTGTAGTTGTCTCGGCATAGGCGAGTCCCACCTTTAAACATTGGAACCACACAATATAGTTTTAGGACATTGGGGTACACTCTTGTTCTGAGCTTGATGATAGAGGCAATGCGAGTGTGTCTGCGACCCTACGGAGAAAGTGTGGCTGTAGCATGAAGTATATTTCAGCGCAGCTTAGAGAACTAGATAGATGTATATATATAGGCTTTATTATCTATCTATCTAGTTTTCTAAGCTGCGCTGAACCATATTTCATGATACAGTTACAGGTTCTCCGTAGGGCTACCACAGGTTGTCCGTAGGTCTATCTCCCTAGAAGGTTCATATCTTGCGGCCAAATGTCTACTGGTGTCCGACATGGGTCAGTGCTAAAATCAATTTTTTTCAAACAATTTCCGCCAACCGAGTTAAGGAAATAGCTAAAAGGAGTTTCGACGATAGCACACGAGAACGCCAAATAACACCAAGCGCCTCCTGGCTCGGTTGTAAAATCGACGGCACTCTACGCGTCACGTAGTAGGACGCCTCAAACGTATCTAAGGGCAACTGGCGAAGAGTTCGCCAAGCGTACCGGGCGGTGCTGACCGTATCTCTGTAATGGCTCAAAACAGGAATTGCACTATAGAAACCGGCTATGAAATGTGACAAACGGGATGCAATACAGGCGGCGCGGAAGCGATATCAAACGGTGGCAGGAGAGATCGTTGGTAACCATGAACGTAGCACAGGCGTACACCAAGAAGCTAATAAACATCAGATCTCAGGAACTATCAGGAAGGAAGGCAAGGTGACAAAAATTACTACCTGTCATATATGCTTGCATGGCTGTTTCTCGCGAATACTTGCGCTAGATTAATAAGCCGTTGCTCTGCTTCGTGTTGACTACACCCGCTGCCAGTGCAAGCGTGACCTGATAAACTTGACGGAGTGCTTGCTACCTTACACGAGTCATCGATACGCAGGCATACATGCCGAAAGTATCGTGGATCATTTCCCACAAGGCCAGAAGGCCGAAAGTTCAGCTGACTTCCGGCATCTCATTGCACCTGTCGTTACCTAACGATAATCCCGGACACACGTTGAGCTAAACGCAACAATGGGGAGTGGTGTTCGTTACTTTGCGCAGCCAACATTAGATGTAAACCACCGCCTGGGGTGGTTAAAATATCACAGCTGTGTGTATTCCCACCTCCAAACAAAAATACTATTGTATGACATATGGTATAAACAACTCGTAGCATAAACCTAGACTACGTAGCAGTTCTTCCGTCTCCCTATGGGTGCGTCGATCTCGGCCGACACGTGGTCTGTATCTATTTGCGTACGACTGCACGCAGTCCATACAGCGCACCTGTTTCCTGTCTCACAGTGAGCCGTGTTTTATTATATAGCCGTACAAATTGACAATATACCTTTGTTTTACACCTTGTTATTTCGCTGATGTGGTGGTTCACTACCAATTGGCGCGGCCGACATGAATGAGTTGCAAATACTCTACTAAATCAATACCTGCTTCATTTCGAAATCTGGTGTTCGAGAACTAAAGGTAGTATAAAATGAGTACAACATACTTGTCAAGGCAGGTACGAAATATGAAGATTTAAGAATGAGTATGAGCGATGAGAGCCAGTGTAGCCCCACGGTAAAGAAAAATAGTTTCCCCAGCTCGTCCTTTATTACCAGGTACCAAAAGAAAGTTTCCCAGACTTTAATCCATAGCCTTGCAAGTTGGTGGCAAAACTTTCGAGCAGATGACTTGAAGGGTCAGGACCTCGGAGTGCATAAGTAGGGCAATAGATCTCAAAGCACGTGGGAGCGAGACTAACTGACTACAAAGACAAAATGTCTCAGGTGCCCGAGGATAGGTAATTTCGTAAGATGCCACAAAATGCCACGTAAAGAAAAGTTGGCGATGCCGTGTATTGAGAGATCCATAGGGTGAGAATGAGTAAGCCGTGTCGGCAAGAGAACCGCCACTGTAGTGACAACGAAGAGGAGTAGCGCCGACTTCGACTCTTTCGGTAGACAGCTTGACTATGCGGTGCACGCGACGATGCCGATGAGATATACACAATGCAATCAAAAGAGACTATATTGGTGACAATAGCATATGACTCAAAAAAGAATCGTGATACGCAGTCGCTGCATGACTGCATTGAGCAGAACGGTAATTCCGGTTATAATAATATATAATTATTATATACAGTTAAACGTGTCTGTCGTCATTTCGTTGTTGTAGTGGCCAACCAGACGCACCATTGCGCCGTATCATTTTAGAGATGTAAGAATGTGAAGTAAAGATGACATTTTGTATTAATAACATAGTCCTAGTCGTGAGATCGTAATCATCGTGTAATTACGTAGAGTACCAACCAAGCTGGAGCGAACGGGATATGGGACAGCGTGAGTACGCGCGTGCGCAGTACCGGATCGGCCGCTGTTGGTCGATGATAACGATGCTTCTCCGACGCCCCTTTTGAAGGAGGAGGGCCGAGTAAATTCAGCAAGCAGGTGTAGCTAAATATGCCGGAAAAATCGCGGAACCCGCCTGGTCTAGTCGGTGACTACACCGAGGGGACGGGGCCATTCAACATCTCAAAGGCGTCGCCGGCGCCTCATGAAGCTCGACTGCACGGCGACCACGCAGCAACGAAAGCGCAGCGAGGCGGCGAGATCAACGACGACGACGACTCGCTGGGGTTTCATGCGAAACGCTGCTCCGTACTTCTTCTGGCGGGACTGGTGAACGGGGTGAGGTATCTCGTCGTAAAGGTCGAGGACCTTTTCGGCTATTCCAAGCGAAAATGCGTGAAGTCGTCGAAGCTCCGCCAGGCCAGTAGTGCGTATCGAAAATTCCGTCACGGGCTGGCGAGGCGGCTGCATTCACAAGAATCGCTCAGCTCATCCTATCACTATAAGGACAGTGACGATGGCTCGACGATCTCGTCGGAATTCGATGAAGAGGAAGTGAAGCCTAGGCAGGAGAGCTCGAGCAAGCGTCGGCACTGTAATGATGCCATCATGACGGAACTCCAGCGAGCGATTGAGGACCAAGACGGGCATTCGTCTGGTGAAGGCCGACGCAAAAAGCGCCCAGGTAAAGTTCGAGTTCACATCCGGTGGGTGCCTGACGCTTCGTCCGAACAGATTCTCAGCTACAGTGATACCTGCTCGTTTCGTGAGCTCTTCGCGTCGCTTCAGCGGGCTAGTTCCGCTCAACCTTCGGCCGCTCAACCTGAAAACGCCCTTATAAACCCGGACCTGGAATTAGAGCAAAAGCTGGCCTCATTCGAGGCTAATCACACAAGCGCTCAAAAGAGCCGTGAGTATAACAGCGAACAGAGTAGCGAAAACGACTTATGTGTATACCGTGGTCATAACCCACCGGAACATTGACGATCTTTATCGGTTCAATAAAATTAACGTTATTCCCCTTTACAAGAAGTTTTACTTTAATGTAAAGTTTTCGGGCTAAACCTCAGCCAAGATTTAACGTCCATGGAACTGTTTTTCACATTGCTTCATAGACGGACCCCTATAAATACAAATGTGCAATGGTGGGGCTCGAACCCGCGCACCTATGTGTCTCCTCCGGTCGCGGAATGCACCACGCCACCGGGCTCCACCTTACTTTAATGTATATACACATAAACGAACACACTTCAGGAAAAGCATACTACTAGAATCATTTATGGCTCGCGGGACCGCTGTAGGTGTATCTATATTTACCTAATTGACGTCCTCTGAGTTTGTGTTAGAGCAATAAAAACAAACAGACTAAAATGAGATTGTTGTGTTACGAATACATATCAGCATAATTATATACTTGTTTAGAATTTGCATTAATGCACGTTGCCAAAAAGCTGCAACGTTAGTGCGGTCACTAATAGCTGAGAGCATTAAATTGCGGCCGGCGGCCGGAGGAAGCCAAAGATATATGTTATTGTGTTCGAACTAGAGCTTTTTAACACGTTGCTCTCTCATTCCTTATATTCTCGAAGATGACCAAACGAAAATAACTCAATGAGTTGGTACTAGTCTAACCAAGCAAGGCGACTTGGTGGCAAAGTTATCGGCTTGCATTCGATAAATCGCGTTCCAAACCTGGACCGGCCACTCTTAAATTGGTCTTCATGGTTTTCCATTTAGAAAAAGTGAATGCCGGAATGGATTAATCGATAACGATCGGACAAAGGAAAAACGGGGAGCACAGATGTCTCAATAAAAAGTGATGGCGAATTACCACCCAACCCCATAAATATCACATTATGACTACCAATGATTTGTTGCCGCTTTCGGAATGCGAGAATAGCAATAATGCTATATCTTGCTTTATTGCAAATCATTTTGAAGTGCCAAGTCTTCATATTCATTTGGAAGAGGATGCAATGTCATTATGCACAAGCGCCGTCTGTTGAGCAGGTTGTCTAATTAGTGGCAGTGTGGGGCTTGATTCCGACGGTTGATTTCCAATCGCGCCCCTTAAACGTCACGTTCCTTTTTACCTTTCCTCTTAAGCGTTGCTTTCTGCCAGCGTAGCTTATAACCAGTACTGTCCGCTGAAAGAAACAGTGGGGGCGCCTGTTGTGTCAATGTACAGAAGTCACTTATTGGGTTTCTTATTCTATCCGCGGGTCACCTAGGTTTTGCGACTTTCGTGCGTCTTATAAAATTAACCTGTTTTGTGAGGCGTTATTGTTTCTTCTGTCGATAGCGTCCCTGCGTTCCGCATGCACCTCTTCCGCCTATTGTGCTACGTCGTTGTTTTTTCTGTTGGTCGCTTCCTTCGTTACCTGTCACCAGTCGTGTTTAATTCATTAGGCTCCCTACACTCTTCGCCTTTTTGTCGTTTTTCAAGACAATTTCCGGACGGATAGGCAAAGTTCTTTGTCTGTAATTACCCTATCCTGCCTTGCAGTAACCTAACTTTAATGGGAGCCCACTTTTTATTTCTCTCGTCGTTCCGTTCCATTAGATAGCACTCTTTTTTGGGTGGTTCGACAACTTTTAGGTAATTTTTAGGTAATTCCACTTTGTCATGATTAGGGTGATTTTTCTTTAGATAGACGGGATTTTT
This sequence comes from Dermanyssus gallinae, assembly GCA_003439945.1. Lineage (NCBI taxonomy): Eukaryota > Metazoa > Arthropoda > Arachnida > Mesostigmata > Dermanyssidae > Dermanyssus > Dermanyssus gallinae. Next base: position 285,516 of record QVRM01003224.1, on the reverse strand, counting down.
TTACTGTTAGCGTGTTTAAGATCGCCCTCAGGGTACGCTGTTGAATCGCCAATAAAACCGCCAGTTCTCCAAAGTCCTTATATCTATTGCCACAGAAGCTACGGCAACAGGTGAAGACGGGCTGGATCCAGTGCAGCTCCTGGGCCCAGTGTAGTGACAAAAATGAAACAAGTTTGTATTTCCCCCTCTTAAGCAGATTGATCTACTTATACCCTTTATACACATGTTTTTGTGGCTGCTTTTTTTGGTTGTACCTATCCTTAGTTTATATATATCTATATCTATATCTATATCTATCTATATCTATATATATATATATATATATATACACATACATACATACTGTCTGAACAATCAGCTGGCATCTTTCGCGTAGTCGCGCTTAGCTCTATCCTCATTGCGACCTGCCCTCTTTGTAAGTACAGGGAAGGACTGCCAAATCTACGCTGATGAGCTCATACAGCAATTTACGGTCGACATAGCTGGCTTTGTGAGAACACCATTCAAGAATTTGAAAATGTTTCACAGGACAGGTTGAATACGTGAAAGACCACGGAGTATATCACTGCTGCGGCATATATTGTGGAACAATGTCTAGAAACATCGGTTTGGCATCCCGCCCAACAACTAGGACAAAACTGTTGCAACTGGGCAATCGAGAACTCTCGCGTGATTCCTAACGAGTCGTCACATGTGCCATATGTGACGATCTGTAGCGGCTTCTCGTTCAAAGGAATGATTGGGCCTTATTTTTTGAGCCCATGGAGAATGGCGAGCGCTTTTGCAGTGAACGTCTTAATCGCCTTTGGCCGAATTTGACGAAATTGGTGCAAGTAGACTTTAGTTCCAACAAAATGGTGCCTTAAACCACACAACCGGCGAGAGCTCTTGAGGATGAAGTGCCCCGTACGGGAACTCTCGCGCAATGGATACATTAATTAGCCTTCAAGATTGTACGATTTAGACTTTTTATAGTCAGAATAAAGTGTACGCTAATAATTCCATGGCTATCATCGAACTAAGGACCGATATTGAAGCGTGTATTAAAGTAATTGAGCTGGATCTATGTAACAAATATTGCATTTAATTTGAAATTATATTATATCTGCATTAAAAATAATAATTTATAAAAAAAAAAAATATATATATATATATTTTTTTTTTACCTTATGAAACATGAATCAACTGTTTGCCAATCGTGTGGCAAAATAAATACCTTATATATATATATATATATATATATATATATATATATATATATATATATATATATATATATACAGGGTGTTGCAGGAATATTTGAAGCGCAATATACAGAATTGTAGAGCTCGTTAAAGCAAATATTTTTTTCAATGGAACATGGTCTCTGAGAAGTCTTGTTTCGGAGTGAGAGTGAAATTACTACAATTTGTGACACTGGTGTTTTTGCCCGACATAGAAGCACAACATGTGCTGTTGCGAGACAACCAGTCTTCCTAGACAGAAACTAAGCACACCAACGTGATAAAATTCTGCCCCATCTGAATAATATGCAAGGCCGGTCAGAAGACGCGACATGGTCGCTTAGAAGAGAATTCGCCAAAAATAAAGTTCTTTATTAGCGTTCACGCCAAATACTTTAGAATCATAACCCTACAACCACTCACAGCGCTCAAAACGGACATGTTCAGCGCAATTCATGGCGATCATTTTGGTACCAAACATATGTCCATGCAAGCTATGGTTGCGGAGTAATTACGATTTTTCGGAGGGCATGTCCAGATTAAGTGCATGTAAAATGACTGTGTGGCGACGTTCTCTACCGCCGACGTGTCGCGCGACAGCCGCAGCGCGTCATTTTTCATGCACTTAACCTGGACATGCCCTCCGAAAAATCGTAATTACTCCGCAACCACAACTCGCATTGACATATGCTTGGTACCAAAATGATCGTCATGAAATGCGCATTTGCAAATAGTTAGCTTTGAACACGCGAGTGGTCGTAGGGTTATGATTCTGAAGTATTTGGCGTAAAAGTTAATTAAGAACTTCATTTTTGACAAATTCTCTTTTAAACGACCGTGTCGCATCTTCTGACCGGCCTTATATGCCCTTCGGAAGAAGCAGAATTTTCTCACGAACACGACCGCGTGTTTAATTTCTGTATAGGAAAACTGGTTGTCTCGCAACAGCACACTTTATGCTCCTATGTCGGGCAAAAACACTAGTGTCACAAATTGTAGTCATTTCGCTCTCACTCCGAAACAAGACTTCTCAGAGACCATGTTCCATTGGAAAAAATATTTGCTTTAACGAGCTCTAGAATTATGTATATCGCGCTTCAAATATTCCTGCAACACCCTGTATATATATATATATATATATATATATATATATAATATCTTAAACACTCTTGTTTTAAGGCCCCTAATAGTACTTATCGCTACATGCTCTACATGCCCTCTAAATCGCCTCAATAAATGCGTGTCGTAAATATACAAATCCAAATAAAACCAATTATTTTACTACTTTTAAACTAATTAATATTGAAGTTTATACGACTACTTTACTAAGTTTATGTACGTATGGTAGACACAACATATAGCCTCGAACAGAAAGGGTGACAAGTGTAAAGCTATTGAAAAACCGCGAGGTTCTTATATCGATGCGTTAATGGAAATTTTACCAATGCTCTAATGGAAGGCATTCTATTCAGAAAGATGACAAAACCCGAACAATTTACTTACAATAAATTAGTCTATGCATAGGCTTGCCTGTACTCGATGGAGTTCAGTGTGGAAACATTCGACCTTCGTTGACTCAGGTTTGTACCGCAAGTGGATATATGGAGGAACCCCTTAGTGAATGTTGGAAAACTTCTGGAAGGTATAGTGATAACGACACAAATTGCTGTGCTTTTTAGTTTTACGTTAGATGATATAGCTAATTGCAAAAAATTGGATAGTTTTAAACGAACGGAACTTCGCAAGAGCGCAAGTATTGCAGGTGTCCCAACAGATGGCAGCACGCGTTCTTGGCGTTCAACTTCAGTCTTCACAGCTTCGAATAACGGAAAGGGAGCGTGGAGAGGGTCGCCAGCCACTGCTAACGGTGCTCTGGCATTCATGTTGGGCAGCTCCGATACACCGAGTGACGCGCCATCTTGGAATTTGCCCCCGCACAGCGTTTTCGATATCTGTGAACGGTGCTGTTGATGTTCTTGTGTGTGCGTGTTTGCTAAGGTGTACTCAGCGACTACCTAAGTGAGTCATGTGACTCGACGTGAATACATCTCCAATCAGTGGAGTGCAAGGTGTAGTTGAAAAATGAAACCGCCAGACCAGCCATGGGCCACCTTACTGCTTCTGCCGCTGCTGCTGCTGCTGCTGTTGAGTTGCTTCACGGCTGGCCAAGTGCCTTCAGGACCATCTCCGTCGCCTCCCCCGCCGTTGCTCAACATCCATGTGCCAGGTTTACCCAAGGCGTGGGCGGGCGCTTCGGGAAGGCTTCAGCATGGCGAGGTGTCATCAGTTAAGTCATCAGTGGCTGTTCAGGAGCCAGGTAGGCTGCCTAAACAGCCTAAACCCATTGTGCCCGATGCCGTAGTTGTTAACGAAGCGGTGGCACGTGCAAAGTCGCCACCTGTTGTGCAGGTTGTCGCTCAGTTGGATAAAGCAGCACCTGACGTCGAAGGCGACAACGATGATGATGAGGTTGTCACTAAGTCGTCAGTGGAGGGCTCCATAGCTGAAATTGGACCACGAAACGAAGATGACACAGTGGTAGAGGGTAGCCCCGTGGAAGGGGTAACTCGGACGTCGCTCAAGGTCAGTGGCGTTGAGCTCGGTGAAAACGGTGAAGTCGTCAGTTTGATGCCGGAGGAAAACCTCCAGGACGCAGTTACTCAAACCTCGATCAGGTTCACCCAGCAGGAACTGCATGAGGAGGATCGACCCAAGCCTGCATCGAATGAGACGCAACTTACCGCTCACGCCAAGTCGGATGTCGAAAACATTCAGGAGATCCTTAAACAGATTCAAAATGAAGTCGGCGAGGCGCGGATTCTTTACGTGGCAGACCCTAAAGCCAAGAAAGGTAAGTTCTAAAAAGAACAAACTTCACCTTAAAAATAAAATCGCAAAATATATTTGTTTGGTCTTAGCGCGTTTGTTTTGGTTGCTACGTATATATAAATATATATATATGTATATATATATATAAATATATATATATGTATATATATATATATATATATATAGAGAGAGAGAGAGAGAGAGAGAGAGAGAGAACACCCGGTTTCTCGGTGCCGTTCTTCTGCAGCATCTGCCTTCAAATAACTCCAAAGGAGGGAGCAACAAAACATTGAGAGATTCTCGCGTAGTTCCACAGGTCGCGTGCAATGCTATGTGGCCTTGCTGTTTAAAGTTGCTTTAAGAAAAATATGTTAGCTGGCTGGAACGATAGTCTTTTACACTGTCTGACTCTTTGCGACATGACCATCACTGGCTTTGCAAGATTTGCTAAAAGCGGAAGGAATTCTAGGAGTAATCAAATCCATTTTTTCCTAGTTTTGGCAGGTAGACGACTATTTAGCCAGGCCAAACCGTGCCCATACTGAACTTTTTTTCGATTCCACCAACAGAAGAATGTAGCATCCAGCCAAGTGCTGCTTCACTAGCACAGACACATACTATACACACTAGATTACGGAGGCGTTTCACAACAAGTTTTGCCAGTCAAGCGGACAAGCTGTGCGATCTATATCAGTCAATACTGCCTAGCTGCGTTCCCAATGCACCACTTATTTGCTAGGCCATTTGCACCATTTAAATATTTGCTTTAAGGCCCGATGTATTACTTAAGACTTTGTTTTAAGACCATATGTACAACTTAAATATTTGCTTTAAGGCTCGCTGCACCACTTAAATATTTATTTTGAGTCATATTTGCGGGAACTTGGAAACTAGTTTATCGACAGCCATGCTGGAGATGGGAAGCAACAGGTAAATGTGATGGCTTAAGCGGCTAAGGTACTGTTCTTAAAAACAAGGCGTATGACAAAATGGTAGTACGCCGTAGTCTCTGACCAGCCAACAATAAAAACAAGCGGCTTTAATAGAATAGTTTAGAATTCTTCCCTGACAAACCTTAAAGTAGTTAGTATCCACGTTGTTTGATTCTAAATCCAATGGGTGTCGTATAGTGGTTGAGGCTGAATGGGTTCAGCTGCGAATTTGAGAAAAATTTATGAAGCAAAAGTGATATTTTCATCATAATGTAATTTTGACTTAAGAAATACATAATTATGTAAATATAAATATATATTTTGTTTTGCCAATATATATATATATATATATATATATAGGCGAACTAGTTGCACGCCCAAATTACATCTAGGGTCATTTTCGGTAAGTTTCGCAGACCGGCGTGGATGTTTATGTAATTACTGCACCCCCTGTGTTGCCCGGGGGTTTACTATCGGTTGGAGTAGATGCTTTGGCTATTCGTTTGAATTCGTAGCAGAGCGGTGTTGCTTATGGCCGTGAAACACTAGCTGTAGTCGTGGTAACAGGGTTGCTGTTGTTGTTGTTGTTGTTGTTGCGTAGTAAAGGCAGTTTTTAATTCGACTTGCAGATATTATTGCTAATTGCAGTGATTCGACATGTAAACTGTATATTGTGCGCCTCCCGACATTGTTAAACGTTCGTTGCTGGTGGCGTTTGTCGATGCGGTTGTGCTGCTGTTCTTACGGCAGTATTTGTGCAATTAGTAGTTGTAGTCATCGCCATTGTTTTTGCAGTTAGTATTTATTATTAATTAAAAACTATAATTGCCGGTAACAAACGGAACATTTTAATCTGTACGCTAATGTTAATAATAACCAGCGCAGCGTTTCTGTCAACGCTGCGCTGGTTGTTGTTGTTGTCGGTAGCTGTACTATTATTATTATGGCGATTTTTGTCACCATTACAGATTTTTCATTAGTTCTTGCTGGTACGATTACTTGTCGTTGTGATTGCAACTGTTGTTGTTGTTGCCACTGCCTTTGTTGCCGTTGCTTTTGGCATTGTTAGTATGGTTGTTGTTTTTACCATTCTTGTTTTTGTTGGCCATGATTTTTGGTACATTTGCCGCTCTTATTGTTGTATTTGTTGTAGTAGTAGCAGTAGTAGTGTTGTTGTTGTTTAGCAGTGTTGTTGTTGCTGTTGTTGTTGCCACCGTCCTATTCATCATGATCGCCGTTTTTGTTCTCGTTGTTGCTGTTGTTGCAAGCAATGCAGACCGACCCAAAGCGTGGTATTTATGTCTGCCGAAGCGTCGGCGGGGGTAGCAGTAGTAGCAGTGTTGGTTGTTGTTGTTTGGAGAGGGCCAGCGTGCGCGTGTGCATCTGTTGTTGTTGTTGTTGTTGTTGCTCTTGTTGTTTCATTGTTGGTTCCAAGACAAGAAGGTCGCCATCGTTACTGCTGCCAGACGTCGGCACGACAGTAAACGTCGTTACTGGTTCAGCGCTTCATGACTTAATAACATGTCTTCTCCTTGACTGTAAAGTCGTGGGGGTAGGCTCTTGCCACCACGATGGCACTTTGCATAGGCGCGCGCAGACCCACACACACACACAGTCACATACATAGTCTGTATATTTGTCTATCTACCTGTCTGTCTGTCTGTCCGTCCGTGTGTGCGTCTCTGAAGTGCGTTTGCTCGTTCACTCGCTTGTGTCGTATCGTGGTATTACGTGGTACTCTTCCTTTACCACGTATATTTACCTTTTATACTGAAGTAAGTTGTGTTTGTAGCTGTTGTCGTTTTCGTTGCGGTGGCTGCTGATGCTGGTGTCATTTGCGCTCGCGCAGTACTCAATGACTTCAGTCAAGTCAACGGTTGTGAAATTATAACAACTGGACCGCGGCGACGATGATGATGATGCTGTCGCTGCTGCTGCTGAGGATGATTATGGGGATAATCACTATCATAAACATCGTAGTAGTAGTAGTAGAAGTTGCAGTGCACTCGCGTGCGCCTTGCAACCGGGGGAGACTTTACGGGGTTCCGTCTTATGAAGCGATGTGAAAGCGAATTCTGTGGACGTTAAATAGTGGCTGAGAGTCAGCCCGAAAATAAGTTTAAAGTAACCGGTAGTAATGGTAGTTTACTACTACTACTACTCACTAATCACCAAGAATTGTCGTAGTCACTATAAAAACGATAAGAAGTTCTAGAGACTTTTGGGTGCGCTTTCATCTCGCGACGGAATCCCTCAATGCTCACTGCGAGAGAATCGGAGGGGGCTGGCCCTTTTACTTACATACTTACGTCTGCCTACTCCCGGGCGGGCCCGCATGGATTCAGATCACGAGGCATACACGATACACGACCGAACTCACCCAGACCTCAAGACCTATTGACCTTTGACTTTTGTGACCGACACGTTTCGCCCTGCTTCGCCCGCTACATTGGGCTAAGCTCCGCGAGGAGTTGATGATGCCGACGGGAATAACACGCAGAGCGGCAAAGTGAGCCGTGGTGCGCAAGTTTTATGCGTCCCTAAACCGAGGCGATCCATAAAATGTCGATAAGACGAGGTAACGTTTCTCTATTACTACTACTACGACGACGGCAACGGTGGTTCGATGAGAATAAATCAACAACTTCGTAAGATAGTAACCGAAAATATGAACAAAAAATGACGCACAAAGGTAGGGCTGGGGAAGTGAAAAGTCAAAATACGCATCCACAGGAGGAGGAGGGGTAGAATGCAAATATTACTTTGTCGACATGTTTGGCGTTGTTGCTTTTTGGTTTCTTTGTAGATTTGCGCCTGTGCGTGTGTGTGTGTGTATATGTGTGGGTGAGTGTACCACCGTCGGGAGCCGTCATCTTGGAACGGGTTATTTTTACCCCTCTTTCTCTCATATAGTAAGTTGCCTCAGCTCATATCAGAACAGAACCGTTTATTGTAACTCTACAAAAAAGCGCAGTAGCAGCACTATGATTTCAAAATGTTGTTGTTGCTGCCGCTGCTGCTGTTGCTGATGTGGCTGGACGGTGGAACTTGCAAAACGAGCAGGGGAATAAATGATAGCCACATTCATGAATATATGGATGGGGGAGTGCATACAGGGGGTGCAGTTTGTATGGGGGTGGAGGGAGTCCGTATGGGGAGCAGGGGGACGCTTTCGAAGCGATGCTGGCAGCAGCAAAAGCACCATCACCAACAGCAAGAGCAGCTGCAGCTATTGTAGTAGTAGTAGGCCCACCGAAAATATGACTCCATAGGTCATAGCTGAATCGGGCTAAACGGGCGGGAATTGACGTACACTTGCCTTCTTCTGCTTGGCCGGCTGACCACTAACCCAGCGAGGAGTTGCCGATGAGCGAGACGAACTAAACCGCGAGCGGCTCTAGTGGCGACAACAACAACGAGGACAACAACAGCAACAACAACAACAACCAGCAACAACAAGAACAACAACAACAACATACATCGATCGATTGAACGAAAGAACGGACGATCGACCGACCGACCGACCGACCGGAGGCTATATGGATGCCGACCAGCACACTGGCACAGCACACGTCTTCAATTCCGTCTGGATTTTGTCCGATCTGTGTCATTGTTTGGCCCATAGTAGTAGTAATAGTAGTAGTGTGATCGAAGTAGTGTTCATAACGGTACCAACAGCAGCCGCAGCAGCAGCAGCTGAAGTATTCTTAGTCGGTCGTGGTACAGTAAAAATGCCTGACGAGGCGAGGCCTGTCCGCTTTCGTGGATTGCTTGACTGCAATCGTTCACTCCAAAGAAGGGAGAAAGAAGTTAGGTGAGGAGAGCTTTTGGCGATCAGCACACAAATGGTTACGAGCGAGGGGAGCGGCCTTCGGTGGTCGGCGATTTGCCTTACAAACATTTACGTACATATATTCGCCCGCCGCGCACAGCTTACCGCGCCGATGATGCTGGGGTGGTGACGTTACCGGGCCGACCAGACGAAATCGTCGGCAGTCTTCGGTTCGATTTAGCCTCTGGCAGGTGGGCGGAAGTACACAACTCGCCCCGAAGTTATCGAACGTATTCTTCCAAGGCAGCACAGATGCACGGCACGCATTTCAGAAACCCCAACGCACTTCTGGGCGGGTGGCGAATAAAGGGGAGTTACGAGTTGTCACGCAGCGATTCCTAATTGTGCTGATGATATGCATTTATATATATATATATATATATATATATATATATATATATATATAAATCAAGGTAAAGTGAAAGATACAAAGTTGCGGTTAGGTTCCTATAGTTGTTGCTACCGCTATTGTTGTTGTTCCTGCTGTAATTGTTTGATTGTTGCGCCTGTTGTTTTCGTGCTGTCGATACCCTGTGATTAGCGTGTGTGTGTGTGACAAGGAGAACTAACAGATCAGTGTATCTCTGGGGTTCGTGCTCTGGTCGTACTACCAGGCCGATGTCTAGAAAAACAACTGATTGGCAAGCCAGTCAATCAACAATAGATGGACAACCCAAACGATACTTGCAAAGGCCGACGCCATCCTAGCGCTGAACGACACTAACAATAAATGATTCACCAATCATAAACAATCATCTGAGCTAGAATATCTATTGTTACCATACTATAGTCATTTGTTAGAGTCCTAGCAACGGAGGCACCAGTGCGATTCGTAATTACTATAATTATAAGCATTACGACCCTCTTTACTGTTGTACGAGATAGGTACTAATAGTGGTGAGATAGATAGATCGCTGAATGAACGGAATGGCAGCATAGTTGAAGAGGAGTTGACGTTGAAACCGTGAAGGAGAAACGGCCGGCGACCTCATCGATGAGGTCGCCGATCGGGCTGACTGACTTCCGATATGGCGACAACGGTGGGCCGATGGATCGACAGATATCGAACGCGCTTCTTGTACTGCTCATTCTTGTCTCTACGTAGGAGGTGATACAATTGAAGCCAGCTAACTGGCATCGTTTCTGCCACCGCGCTGTTGTTGCTGTGGCTGGTGGCGCCTTCTGTTGGCAGCAGCAGCAACAACAACACAATAAGGACGACCTACGTTTGAGCGGTAACTTTCCGGGCGCTGACTGGACATTTGGCCACTCTGTCGCGCTTGCAGACAGGAAAACCGGTGTACGTTTTCGACCCGTCGATGTTAGCAAGCTTCTGCTTGTGCTATTGCTAAGCGTACTGCTGCTGCTGCTGTTGCTGTTGCTGAGTCAGTGAGGTTGGTGTGGCTGGCGTTGCTACGTATTCTGCTATTGCTGATTGTCGGCTGCGCCGGTGGTGGCGGCGACGACGGCGGCTGCGACCTTGCGGCCAGCAAGCAGTTCGTGCTTCCGATAGTTTTGTTCTGGGACTGCGTTCGTTTCGGTGCCAACGGCAACAAAACGACGAAGTCATCTAGCAAGCATGTTATCTGGGCATGTTAGATTCCTCTTGGCTTGTGATTCTTTACTTCACTATATATGTATATGTATGTATGTATTTATATATATATATACTTCACTATATATATATGTATGTATTTATATATATATACTTCACTATATATATATGTATGTATATATATATATATATATATAAGGCGAGCACTGCCGAGTGTGCAAACGTATTGTAAATGATTAATAAATCATCACAATATTTTCTATATATATATATATATATATATATATATATATATATACATATATATATACTTCACTATATATATGTATCTATATATATATATATACGTTTCTTCCTTGTCTCAAAAATATTTACTTTTGTCGACTGTGAAAATGAAAATTTAGAAGAATTGTGAGTTCGATTGATACTCGAAAACGTTTCGCGTCGTTTCGGCGTTCTTTTACCGCTCATTAGTCGGTTTCCCGGTCCTCTTTGAATATCTTTTTTTGGTTGACCTGAAAACTGGTATATTGTGCAACTCCGGACATGACTCGGAAAACGCCAACGCTGACACCACCAGCTAGTCACTTGCCTGACGAGCTGCACAAGCCTGCAGCGAATATGGACGCGCAAGTAAAAAGGATGGGTCATCACGAAAGACCTGATAATCAATGATTTCCTAAAAAGAGGGAATATCATGCATTTACGCAATCGTCGATGTTATACGGTACTGTGTAACTCGACACAAGCGATGTGGGCCACCGGTAAAGCTTCCTCTCTTTATAGACCTCTTGCGGGGCAAAGGCTTGGTTTTTTTATTCGAGCCGTATTGCAACAATAGCTCAGTATAACTGAGGTTCTCGTCGTCATTATCAATATTTTATCAGAAAAAAAAATCAGCGTATAGCAATCTTGTAATAATTGTATTAGGCTATTATAATTAATGCATTTAGATATAGTTTAATAAAGAACAATTCGAACAATAGAGTAGTCATACTGTGCTGTAGGAAAACGAACTGGAATTTATTACGATTTGTAGGATAATAAACCAGTGGTATACACATAGCCTTACTTTGAGCTTCCTAAATTTTAATGAGATGGGCTTACCGACACAATAGCTAGCTTACATTTGGTGAGCCATAAAGCTCTCCTGCTTTGATTTAATTGATTGCGTCACTTTTTGAGCACGACTGATGAGTGCGACATATCTTTGTTACCGTTACAACGTTTACGAAAGTATTATAATAAAAAGTTATATTATATTAAAAAAAAAATTATATTAAAAAGAGACTAAGCTTTACAATACCTTTATGATAAACTTCTTAATATATAGAATTATGTAGCATAATAATCGGTTTCAAGTCGTGGTAGGCTGGCCACTCAGAGAAGAACAAAGCCCTGTTCGAGTTAAGCTGTTGTTCTGCTTTGCCCTCGGGTCCCCGTCTAAGTATTCGCTCATAAAACAAGCACACCGGGCCTCTGAGGCTACTGAGTCGCACCTGAGTGATCAAAAATATCGCGAATAGACGAAGATCGGTAGTACTTCGAAGCAGCGCTTTGTCTGTGACGTCCGAAGTGTTGTCGTGTGCTGCTCTACGATGTTCGGTGGTTACCACCGATATAAGAGATGTCACCGCTATCATCGACGGCAACCACAGCAACGGCGGGGCCATAAACGCCAGCCAAAGCAGAACATCACTGCCATATCAACCACTCATTGTATATGAGGTGAGGTGGGATGAAGAACGTCGAAGAGCATTGTCGAAAAGTGCTGCAAAGAAACTCGCTTGGCGCTGCATTGCAGCGATCGGAAAGCCGCTATTTTGCAGCGGATCACTTCGGCCGTAAGTGAAAGTGGCCGCCAAAGATGCAAACCGTGTAATGCGTTGCTGAACGAAGCTGGCCACTGTCCGCCGGTTGATTTGGTGTTGTTTCGTCGCGTTCGTGGTGGCTGGACCTCATTGACTGGGCACTCCTGTCAGTCTGTCTGTCTGACCATTCCGAATACAGTAACCAACCACACAGCTGGCGGGTGTTTCCGCCTTAGCAATACAAGCCACAACAATGGCAACAGTACCAACAATAACAGCGACAACGACAACCACAACGACAACAACAACAACAACAACAACAACGATAGGTGTAGTACAATCATAGATGATGACGACGACGGAGGTGACGTAGTCGGTGGTGATTGTGGCAACGAGGAAAACGGCAGCAGCAGCAGAGGCAATAACGGCACAGTCTTAAATATGTGGAAACATGGAATAGCGGCAATAATAGCAGAAATTTGATGATTATATGATATGACGTTTATTTATTCGTAATTGTAGTATCTCATTTGTGTTACAACTTCATATAGACACATGGCTAATGCGAACCATATGTACAAGTTCCTGTAAGATTTTGCAAATTAGTATATTGTGTTATTACAACTATTTATCTAGGAATCGTACACATGTTTACACAGTTCTAGTTTAATCAGACGCAAGTAAGGTTAGATAGTGCGTTAAAAAGTTAAAACAACGGTCAGAAACTAGGCAATTTGGCAAAAACCATGTAACTTAACTTACTTAACAACAACAGTCAGTAACTACTAAAGTATGTATATCGGAGCAGCAACAAACAAAAATAACAACAAAGCCAACAACAATAATAACAGCAATAATAGTGTTTGTAACAACAACAACAAAAACGGCAGTCCGTGGCAAGAAAAACACAACAATACCAGGAAATGGACAAAAAGAAGCATGAAGAATGAGCTACATCAAGCAGGATAAATGGTGATGATGATGCTGGCAATGATGCGCTTTCATCAACGACAGATTTGCCGTTGCCCGTTAAGAGGCAGGCCGCTATTCATCACGCACAGCAACGTCGTACGCAGTTAGTCGTCTTGGTGGGGAGCAGCGTGGCGGGGTCAAGCGGGGTCACGTGGGGTCGTCCCAGATAGAAGAATACTCTTCTTGTCTTCTTCTTGCCCTCTGGTAGCCAGCGAGCGAGCGTCTGTCTGGTGGCGTTAACTGGCGTCGTCCCGGCGGCTCCAACGGCTTCCGCCCCCCGCTCCTTTCTTTGGCCATCGCCTCCAGCCATCTTTGGGCCCAGTTGAATGCCTTCCCAGGCTCCAGATTGCCCCCACCCCCTCCCCAGTGCCTATGCTTATGAGAACCCCCAGCTGTGGACGTATTAAGCACGGCAATTACTACTACTACTACTATTACTATCTTGACTACAACCACGGCGGCGACACCGACTACCACACGGGAATAGGTTCGAATATACTCCTATACTATATACTCTGCCTAACAATCGGAACCGCCGGCAGCCAAAAGCGTTCGACTTGGAGTCGCGGTCCCGTCGCTGCAGACAGAACTTTGCCTTCATCGCGGCAGCGGCATGCTATGAGACCGAAGGTAAGTAGACTTCACCATAGCACAGGAAATAAGGGAAGCAAATCAAGGAAGAAGCACCTCTTGGTCGGGCTTCAGCTTCCGCTATATCGTCTGCATTTTCACTTTGATAATACACGCTAGAAACCGAAGGCAACTTGTTGGAAACAAAAACAAACCAAGGACACAGTATACTTTTCATGAAGAAGATTGCGGTATACGCACGTTATGATAACGCGCACACTGATTCGATACACATCTTCGTGTGAAATGTGGTGACGCATTTTCGAGAAGATGAAAACCATCTACGGTTTGACAAAAGCTTTAGAACTAAAATTACATGTAAAGAAGGCATATCGTTTTTGTCAATTAAAGTTGCATATACCATGCCCATTTAGTGGAGAATAAAGAAGCACATCTTGTAGAAAACGCTGTCACCCACAAGCAGAGTAAAATCAGACAAGCTGACGCTGTAATTCGGTAATAGTCCTAATGTACGGTAATGACTCGATGGATGTTTGTTAATATTGCACAATCCGAAACGATTGGATTATGCAGGGAGTAATCTATACCGGTTCCTGTTTGTTCCCAGCGTAAATGGCAAAAGAAATCACCTTCGTACAAGTTGCCTCTGGCCGAATCACGTCAAGGAATTCCGCGCGTTTGCATTGCTCATCATACCTGTGAAATTCTCCTGGTTGTGCTGACGAACGTCAGAGAAACGTAAGCTGCTTTGCATCCACTGCGCCTTGTTGCTCTACGACGTGAGACCGATTTGCTGCTCATCACACATCATACGGCAAAATATTGATATAAAAGATCTCACGGAACCGTTTGCGATTCTCACCACGATTGGCTAGGTCCAGCTGCACCGTAGTAGTAGTAAGAATGTTGTTGTTGTTTAGAAAATGTTAAAGTTAGCTGGTAATAGATGACCCGCTTTAAGGCTTTATTTATTACATCACCGAATAAGTCACTGATCGTCTTAGGCGTTAGTAGAATCACGTTGTTATTTTCTCTAATGTCTGTATTACTAAGGTCGCTGGTTTCCTGACATTGCCGTTGCTTATGTTGTTAGTCCGTCTTGAATTTTATATCATTATGAGAGTTCATGGTGCTACTAGTCTTAACGGATGTTGCTTTAGCTCAGTCGGGACTTCGGTTGAAGACGCCTGTATTGGTACTGTTATTGTTCTTTTCGCTGTGTCAATTTTTTGTTGTTGTGGTTAATTACAGCTGCAACCAATGCAATTACGACATTCAAGAATTGATAGCCCTTCATAAGCTCTGTGTGAGCTTTACGGTGAGTGACGTCGAGAGGCGGCGTTTTGTGTACTAGTCTCACCTAACTACTACCACGAGTGCTACAAATCGTATACTCAGGTAAATTGTGTTTCTTTGTTTATAGTAGAACAGTGCTATTCCTACTAGAAAGCTTTTCAATCCTGCAGGAATCTTACATAGGTCAACCATTGTGCGCTTGCGCTGACTGATGTATTGTGGACATGTCCACTGTTTGGCGTTTCAGCTGGCCATTAGCTTTTACGTGAGTAATTTACCCATTGAACAGTGGAAACACGAGACAATTGGTCCACTGATACCCTTACCCATTCAACGCACCTCCTCCAGCTGGCTTCACTCTCTAATGGCCCAGATATCCACACAACAATAAGGATCTTCATAATATATGACGGATAACTAAGTCTTTGCATTATTGCCTATCAAAGGCAAAAGCGAACTGCCTTGTCGGCCGGAAAGATAATAGCCACTGCTTTTGGATTCCCAAGAAATTACTTTAATTGGGTATTTACAGAAGGGTCAAGCGCGAAGAGAATCCTATCCCGCCCTTTGAATCTTTGTGCTAAGAGCTGCAAATTAAAGAACCGAGATTGCTGCACAAAAGTCTGAAAACGCTCCAGTTTCTCCTTTACAGTCGAAGACTTGCACAAACTGGAGTTCAAATTGTTACTCCATAAACCACATTCTCCTCATTTGCTATCTGGTTACGTTTCCTATTCCTAAACTTCAAAATCTGGCTTGGGGAAACCTTCGTCTCCTCGCCGGAGACCAGTGCTTAGCTCTTCTTTGAAGGGGGACAGATCCTGCGTTCTGTGTGTCCATACCTTTCAGCTTTTTTTTCCTAGGCTGGAGTTTAGCCTGTTTCGATTAGATTCCCGTCGGTTCTACGTGCGAGAGTTACGCCTACTGAGTTCTCACACGAGCGGGACACCTATTGGGTGCAAGATTTTTCGCGCAGACGTTACAAAAGCGTTTCGTAATGTCTGCGCGCTTGTCCTATCTCGAGTTGTCGCGCGTGGCGGTTGTTCAAGGAGGTTCTACAACGGTTCAAATCTACGGTTCAAATGTACGGTTCAAATTATTGCACGCGGCGATATTTCGGATTATTGCACGTGACGGCAGTTCGAATTGATGCACGTAGCGACGGTTCGAATTTTTGCATATGACGATGCTTTGAATTCTTAGACGTGGCGGCGGTTTGAATTGCCACGCGCCTAGGTCTTGCCTTCCGTCTAAAAAAATTAAGCCAGCGCGAACCGTTCATCTCTAAGGCGGCACCGATAAAGTAACTGGCATCACCGCTTAATGTGCCCCCCTCCCCACGGCTTCCGGGGAACACAACCGCCAGAAGTAGTAGATTCGCTCCTTGTATAATAATAAAGAGAAACTTCTAATGTCAATTGCATACATTACAGTACTTACTCACTCTGCCTCACAAGGTCAGGTAGCCTTTCGTATAGTACCGAAGGAAACAACGGGTTGAGTCGGTTACTCTGGGACCCAAGAATTTTAACATTCGATAATTAATCCCCTCCTTGGCTCACGTTTTTAAAATCCTGCTCCTCGGCACTAGGCCAAAGGCAATCTTGAGATCTATAAATAAGAAATGTCTTTAGCCTCTATTGAAATCTATCCTGGTGGGAACACTTTCACACCCCATTCAAACACCAATATGAATAGAATTTTATATATATATATTTATATATTAATAATTATATATATATATATATATATATATATATATATATATACGGAACAATCCAACTTGTAAATGTACGCACACACGTATGTACACGTGTGTACTGACATTTATATGTATCTAAACAGTGTGTATCAATATGATCTACGCTGTTCTGGCATACACATATTCTATTTATGCATTACACATGTGCGCATACATAAGATCCATACACGTATAACGTATACCTATGCTATAAAATATTAAAGCCCGCACTGTTCATATAATAAAGAGCTGTGTTGGATCTAGATTATATGAAGCTGGCTAGTAAAGTTGCTAGCTATAGCTATTAGCCTGAGGGTGAAGTACAGAAAAAAGAATTGCAATAGTAGTCCACTTCTATTGACCCATTTTGCAAAATGTCCTCATATTTTCAATAAATTAAAAATATACATACATTTTTAGATATCCACTTAGCTTATTTAGAGCGACTGCAACGCTACTCGGTAAACTGTTATCGCAGATTTAGAAACAACATGCATTATATTGGCGTCGTATCTGTTACAGTGCCTGAACGCCTTGACATAATAGGTTACGAGAGATAGCCAGCCCTACTGAAGGAGCGCATTAAGCAAATATTTTTAGAAAAAAATAAATTTGTTTACCTTTAGGCCTATCTATAAACTTTATTTCGTGAATCTTTAGATCGAGGAGCTTTATAGTAACTTGCTAAGTACAAGATGCTTATGAACCCTAGTGTACGTATGTTGATCTTTTATAGCAAGCCGTTTAAACAAAATGTTCACAAGTAGAAACCATGATTTAACAACTTGTACAACATCTAGATTAAATATATATATCTACTTTCATTGATACTTTTTTTCTATATATATATACTTGACGTCTTTGCTATACCTTGTTACAACATCTTCATACGGCAACAAAACGTTGACAAGTAGGAAACATGATTTAACAACTTGTCCAACATCCTGATTAAATATATATATATACAGGTAGTTCAACAAGTTCTTAAAATGAGCTTTTTAGAATTTTGACGCGCTTTCACCGGTATTGGAAATGGCAACTTTTCGAATGCTAGCAGTCAAAATATTATGGTGATTGGCCGTTGCGATTTCGTTTGATCGCTTTTCCCGTGCAACGTATCGGCGTGATTTTGAAAAATGGAGAAAAAAAGAGTTTCGAGTTTATATAGTTATCAAGCATTTTTATTTCAAAGGTTGGAATGCGACCTAAGTGAAAACTGAGTTAGACGAGGTGTACGGTGACTCTGCGCCATGTTTTGCCACTGTTTCCAACTGGATTATTGAGTTAAAAAGAGGTCGCAGGAGCACCGAAGATGAACTACGTTCAGGACGCCCAAAAACGGCAACTGATGAGGAAACCGTGGAAAAAGTGCGGAAAATCGTTGCCGCAGATAAGCGAGTGAACATTAGGGAGATAGCGGAGGCCTTGGGGATCAGTTTGGGTAGAGTGCATTTCATCCTGCATGAAAACTTGAAGATGAAAAGCTCAGAGCAAAATGGGTGCCGCATTTGCTCAACCAAGGCCAAAAAGACGCGCGTGTTTCCGCTTCACAGCGAAATTTGGCCAAGATGTCAAAAAATCCGTCGGATTTTTGGCGCAGATTCGTGACCGTCGATGAAAGCTGGGTCCATCACTACACTCCCGAGACCCAAGAAGCATCTCGTCAATGGTGTGCACCTGGTGAAGGACCTCCGAAGAGGGTGCGGACAACGGCATCGGCCGGAAAGATGATGGCTACGGTTTTTTGGGACCAACGTGGAATAATTCTGGTCGACTACCTTGAGAGCGGTAAAACGATCACGGGAGAATATTATGCAAGACTGTTGGACTGCCTGAAGCAAGAACTCATCGTGAAACGGCCCGCTTTGCAGAAGAAGGTTGTCCTGTTTCACCAGGACAATGCTCCCGCACACAAGTCGCGGCAAGCAACGGCAAAACTGGCCCAACTGAGGTTCGAACTTATTGAACAACCTTCCTATTCTCCAGACCTGGCCCCCTCTGATTATTTCCTCTTCGGACATTTGAAGAATAGTCTCGGTGGAAAGCGTTTTTCCAGCAATGAAGAGGTTAAGGCTGCTGTCAATGCCTATTTTCAGTCTAAAGACGCGGAATTCTACTCAAGAGGTATAAATGCTCTGAAATCTCGGTGGGAAAAGTGTATTGAGCTTCTCGGGGAGTATATCGAATAAGAAAACATTAAAAACAAGATTTGGAAAATTCTTGGTTTTCATTCTAAGAACTTGTTGAACTACCTGTATATACAATGTTTGACGTCTTTGCTATACCTTGACATAACATACTCATAAGTAGGAAACATGATTTAACGACCTGTACAACATCTTTAAATATATATATATATATATATATATATATATACATATATATATATATACGTGTTTGCTATATCTTGACACAACATATTCATGCGTCTGGTAACTTCTTAGCTTTTCAAATTAATACTGCGCGCAGGTGGTGGTGATAATGACTGTATGCAGTGACTCCTGTCACGTGAAATATGAGCATTTGTTTTTGTTGTTGTAATGATTGCTTGTATTTGTGGCGTGACGGTTATAACTTTTATGAGGTTTGTGACAGCGTTTAAATGCATTGTCCCTATGTGGCTCATGTTACGTCGTTATTTTTATTTTTAGTATTATTATCATCATCATTATTATTATTTGCCTCATCGTTGTGGGCATGGCTGCGGGGACCAGGACCAACTGACTCAGCTACTGTTACTGCGACTGCTAGACGCTTGCCTTCTTTCTCTTGAGGTGTTGTTATGGTTAGTTCCGTCAGTGCTTTCCTATTGTTGCCAGTGTCGTTAGCGTCGTTGTTATTGTTGATATTGTTACTGGTGGCTCTTTCTTACAGCTTTGCTGATTGGCCGTTGCGGTCGGTCATAAGAGCCCCGCCGTTGGCCGCCGGGTCAGCAGCGGTGAGAGTGTGTCGGGCAGAAGCTTCGCTTCAAACTTTAGGCTTCTGAAACTTTAAACAGGAGACCTTCTGGAAGCAGCATCCCACAATCATGTGGGAATCATTCTTCTGTCTAGTGTGCACGGCCTTTGCCCGATAGTAATTTCATGAAAATTCTAATTTGCCGCCGGTAAGTGGTCACACAGCGGTGGTCGGTCACACACTTACGACGTTCGAGGTTGCTTATGTTCTACACGGCTTCTGTCTGTGCTCGTAGTCTTTTTCTCCGCATTCTCCGCGGCGCGTGCCCTGGGACCGTCGCCACCTTGTACATTTGTTGTTGTTGTTGTTGATGTTATTATTGTTGCTTTCGTCATTGTTTTTGCTACGTTTATGAGCAATTATTAGGCAAGAAGCGTGAAAGAGGACAACGTAACTGCAGTAAAGGTTATAGCAGGGCCAACAACAACAATAACAGCAGCAGCAGCGGCAGAAGCCAAAGGGCAGAAAAAAACGAACAAACAACAAAAAGACGGACACGAGTGATTAGTGACAAGCGGGCACGAGTCGCTCATATGATGACGGTCAATGAGTCAAGTTACAGTGTCTGCGCACGCCTACCTGCCTGCCTGCTATATGTCTGTGATGCGATTGCCGATGACCCGGTGACTTCGTTTGCAACCCTCTTCGTACGGGAAGAGAGGCAGCCGCAACTGCGGCGGCAGCAGCAGCAGCTGCGCACCCCCATCCCCTTGTATGGACGCCCATGGTTCGTCGGCGGCTGGTCGGTCGGACAGACACCCAAGCCTTTATGTAGCTGTGTATCGTTACAGGCTGCTTAGCGCGGTTGGCTTTCTGCACGTTGGCCCAGTGAAGCATACGGCGCATTGTGTTGTACGCGTAGAATGTGCATGCGCGTGCCGTGTCGTGCCGCCCGTTGGGACTGGTGCGGCCAACGGGGGCAAGATCAGACGACCCAACCATCTCGACGTAGCAGACGACGCTTGTTAAATCGAACGAGCTACGTTGAAAGCTGCTTCCCCCCCCCCCATGTTACGGCGGTGATAATGATGATTATTGATGTGGATCGTGATGATGATGATGATGCTGCTTATAATGATGGTAATAACGGGACAACGATTAGATGATGGTGGTGATGATGATGAAGGCATCAACAACAACGACCACGGCAAAACGACGAAGCAGGATCGTACCTACAACCACCGTATATGGGAGATGGGTAAAAGTGCACAGGGCGAATCACGGGTAACAAGATTAGCGTGAGAATGGCCAACAATGAAATAGATAGAAGTCGGACGGCGAACGAGCGAGAGAGAGGGAGGACGAGAAGGAGAGATGGGGTGATAGGTAAATTGAGATATATATATATATATATATAGTGAGAAAGATAAATGAATGTATTTGCCGACATAAGTTGGCAAGCGACCAGCGGGGGCATAGCAACACTGCCTACCAGTTATCTATTCGTCTGGTTTGTTCAATGTTGTTGCGTCTTTCAACGGCGGCTGCGACATGGCAGATGTTCCGCAATCACTGGCACAGCCTGCCTATCTGCCCGGCTGACGACGACAGCTACGAAATCGACGACCGCGAATCACTGCAACCTGCCTGGCTATCCTTCTCTTAACTTGTTTGCTTGGCTGCTCCTCATTTGATCCACTCACTTGACGCATATATATATATATATACACATATATGCGCCAAGTATGGTTGACTACTTATTACGCTTGTTCACTTCAGCCCTACGGAAAGCATGCGCCGCCTGGGCCGGACCCTGACTGACCATAGAGGTGGTTATGGAGTCAGTCACGGTGACGTCTCAGCCGAGCGCCTTGCTGTTCAACTCGAAGGTTGTGAAGGTCATCCCGGAAGGGCGCGTTAGAGCGTCATTTAAGATTTTGGGTCATTGGGTGGATTGATTAACTGGTCAGCACCCAGGCTTGAGGTCCCACACGACTGATCTCGCCGTTAGGGAACATTTGTTGACCCGCATTTTAGCTCTTAACAATTATACCCTAACCAATGTGTAACACAGGGCGGGAACAGCAGTATGGATCCTCTAGTCTGGGTGCTGATTAATTGATCAGGGCACCCATAGATCCAATATCCTAAAAGACAGCCTAACGTAGCCCCCGGGCTAAGCCCTGATGATGGTAGGGGGCCAAATGCGATGACCTTCATAACCTTTGATATATATATATATATATATATATATATATATATATATAAACGTATGAGATAACTAATATATCCGTCAACATGTTAGTACTCTTATCAGGCAGTTAAGCTTATATATATTCAATTCAGACATAGTTTATTTACGGAACTGCATACATTCACACTTTTAAGTTCTCGTTATGAAAAGTGGTACAAGGGTTAAGAATAAAAAGAGAAAAGATTATTTATATATATAAAAAGAGAAAGAGAAAGGAATATATATATATATATATATATATATATATTCCATGTCTTGTACCGCTGCGGACACAGTTAAATATACGATTAAATCGCTTATCATCAATTCTTATCTTTGTATATAATACGTCGTATAACCTGTCTACTGAGCCTAAACACAGAGCGTAGTATCCCTACGATTCACACCTTATATCCTTATTCACATGCTTAACCACCTTATTCAGTACTAACTCACCGTTATATATATATATATATATATATATATATATATATATATATATATCAACTTAAATAAGTGTTAACGGATGTACCCTACTGAATCGCGTATGCTTCTAGGTTTATTTCAGCCGTATTATAGTCAGACCGTCGCCGCGTCAAAATGCTAAATTAGTTTCGAGGGTCCCAAATTGAGATTGTAAAACTTTTCTTGCGTCTTATTAAGCCAAGGACAAGTAATTAGTTTATAGGATGTATTGGAATCGTCGCTGACATCAGATTTCAAACTAGACAACTAGTCTAGTTACTGTAACGAAGCCTACAATAGTAATCAACTATTGATTGAAAACGAATTTTATAATCGAGATAAATAAAGTAATTCGCTTTAAATTGCGTGCGCTTTTGCGGTAGTCGTATTTATCACTGTAATGAATTTCGAACAAAGTTCAAACATTAATCGTCCTACAATCACGAACGAGTTTCATCAAAATAGTTTGTGTTTACTATTATAAATCGCTTCTTAGTAAAGTGAAGGAGAAACAATAACATTTACATGCGTCCTATTGTAATACCGTTGTTGTAGTATAAGGCTTGCCGTGTTAGTCGCTGGGGAGAATAAGTATTGTCGCATTTCTTAGGGAGTGACGTCTGATGACTAGTTTGTTAGCCTGCAAGCCAGTTCTTTGCTATTTATTTAACCAATTACGCCGTAGACTTGACGAAAGGTCATATTTTCTGTTAAGGCCTCTAGTATGATTATTCATTGGAGCCACGTTCCTCTTGGATTTCTTTCGTACAAGTTGATCATACAGGCTACCCTTGAATTGGGATTGACGATAAATAGATACTTTTTCCATCTGTCATGTGCTTGCTATACGCACCGTTTGAATATAAAAAAATAAGGTTAAGAATTGTTAACACCTTTATTTTTATGCGAATGCCGGGATTATAATTCACTTTTTAAAATAATTTCCATCTATACTAGTGCATTTATGTTGTACGTTCAGCTACTGAAATAACAATTCATTGATTTTCCTGTCTGCCGCTGCGCATTTGTCACGTTCGAACGAGCACTGTCGTGAAGCAAAAATCCCTTCACTGAGCATGCATCCTTTTGCTTTGGATTACAGTGCACGTGACTGGTTCAAAACAATCGATTTTTTGCCCAAGCACTGTTTCAAGAACTTATTAGCCATTCGTTGTTTCTAACTCAAGTCCATGGCGAGGATATTTGACCAATGCTGTTCAGACGGCACAAAGCTTAACGCCAGCAAGCTAGTGTAACGAATGAATTGCAACAATTAGCGAGACTGCTATATGTCCCAACCGCAAACTCTACAGCATAAGACGGGAGTGCCGACACACGCATAGCAACTTGAAACGAACAGAATGCCAGTCAATCAGTTGAAAAGGAGGATAGAACAGCGGCAAATTTTTGAACGTTTCATTTTTAGCCGAGCCGACCGACTTGCCTGCCGGCAACTGCGTGCAAGCCGATACACAAACATCAAAATCGGTAGCCTTAGTCGTTACAGCTGTCACAGACAAACCTTCGCTGCACGTTCCATTGCCGGTGTCACTCAGGGCGAATGCCGATTTTACGGTCACATTGCGGCCACACCGGCCAAAGCCTACTCTTTCTTTTGGTACCCTGAGATAAATATATCCTGAGATACAACTACCCTACGCCGAGAGAAAAGGGGTAGCTGTCCTTCTGAGGGGGGAGGCGGCAGTATTGCTATTCTGTGTTTCCTGAATTATTTCTGCTATGAGTGCTGTGATCCTAGTTTGTTTGTTGTGTGCTAATATGCGGAACTGTTTACTCAGTTGCTATATAATCGAGAGTGACAAAAGTTCAGACAAATCTATAACAATAATAAAGTTTTTAAGCAGTGTCGACACCTAATGCAACGCCCTAATTTAAATAATATAAACTAGTTTTGTTCAAAACAAGGACTTTCTGTAGCCAGAACGGCCACACCTGTTTTTGAGATGCGCAAAAGCAACGTCAACTTGATCAAAAGCTTAAAAAACTTCTGGTTTGATCAGCACTACTCGACGCAGTTTTATGAAACTGGCCTTTCAGCATCTATGGAGGGAGAAGTAATTGCTCAGTTTTGTGGTAAAGGTAGCAATCACGTAAGGAGCTTTAAAGGGTGCACATTTTTGGGATAATTTAAGAGGTGGATAGAAAAAAATACATCGTACTATACCCACACGTTTTTGCAACAAGATGTAAATATACATATATATATATATATATATATATATATATATATATATATATATATATATATATATATATATATATATATATATATATATATATATATATATAGGGTAACGTGATTTAATCGATCCCGTCTCCTTTGCCGCAATACGCGACTCGACGTTGGCTGATTGTAGCGTAGGTATTTGTACAAAGCAATACGCGTGTTTCGTGTCGGTATGTCGTGCGGTACTTCACGTTGTGATGGTGATAGTAATGATGAAGTAGTAATAGCACGTATTAATATTTAGCACTTTCATGGTTGTTGTTGTTTCTGTTGCTGCTGTCGTTGTCGTTGTTGTTGTTGTTGTTGCTGTTGCTGATGTCGTTGTTGCTGTTGTCGTTGTTGTTGTTGCTGTCGTTGTTGTTGTTGCTGTCGTTGTTGTTGCTGCTGTCGTTGTCGTTGCTGTTGTTTCTGCCTGCTGTTGCTGTTGTTGTCGTTGGCGGCGGCGGCAGCACAAACGAGGAAAACGGCGATATGACCCGCGTTTTCTCGCATTGTCGAACCTTTGCCGAATCAGTAGTTGCAATGGGCCGACGAACACGACTACTAGCCAGTTAATAGAACTACAGCGGTCGGCCAATCCACCCGCGATTGGTTGCAGTTTATCCCGCCACTTCGTCCCGTATTTTCGTTTGCTTTCTTCATCTAACGGAACCGTCGTCGCCCGGTGGTATAGATGCGTAGTTGTAGCTGGACGATGTTGACTTCGATGATGCCTGAGCAAAACCATCCACGGTCGCCAATGGTCGAAATGACGAATCCATCTACTTTGGCGTGTTGTTGAGTCCGATCTGCTTCGTCGAGAGGGCAATGGACTTACTCAAACAAGACCTCGTGCAAGACGTGCAAATGTTGAAGTAGAGTTCACCAACGCAACATACGTACATACATATATTGGCGGGAACGTTTAATGGAGATGAGCTGCCACTTAATGTCATGGTTCGCGAAATCGATCTCTACACGAAGGATACTGGATAAATGCTGAAGACTTGTTATTGGTGTAAACCAATATATCCGAATAAACGTATGCTCACGCGTATGACGTAGAATTGTGTGTGTTTTCACCATAGCAACACTTAAACTCGCTCAAAAAATCTATATTAATATATAGCGCCTTCAATTGTGTATGCAAAGAGGCGGCACATTTATAGCATCTATAGCAATAGGAACTGTACATAACCGGTACTGGTCAAATCTGCTTGCTTAATTTTTGTATTTAGAGTAGTGAAGAAAAGCGCGCACTTCTGGCAAAACGTTGGTAAACCTCTTAGCAACGGCGAATAGCCTATAGTATACTAATATTGAGAAAAATGAACAAAATTGAATATTGTTAATATGATATTTTTTGGCATCACATTCTTAATCGTGTTCGACAGACGTGCCGTCCAGAGAAAATGTATTACGTAGAGGGGCCTAGCTAGCCAAGCAGAAGTTCGCTAAAATACTCAGATTCACTGCCAGAAAGAAGCGTACGTAAATGAAAAACATCACTTTTTAATTTTAAAAGCATTTTTTGCTTTGGGTGGACTTTTTTAACCATCTTTTTGTATTGCGTGAATGCCGAGATGCACACGCGTTTAGCTAATGGTTCCTGTAAACAGCGCCAGCAAGCAGTTTGGTTATTACTTATCTAGCTAGACATATTGGTTGTCGGCCTTTTTATAGTTCCCCGCGAATTAGTCCGAAGTAGCTTGGCAGTTAGACTGTTGGCGTGTAGGCCATTCATTGTGCATGCGTGGGGACGCCTATCAAATGAGGGCGAAACAATACCTAAATGAGTCGATTAATTATTCAATTCGTGAAACCTAATACATGCATTGTTTTGAAAGTGAAACACGACAGAGGCGTTGACACTGGTTGGCAGTCGCTTGCGGCGAGCAGCTTTGGCATGCGAGCTATAACGTTGAATCATCCGTTAGGTCATCATTGATCTGCTGCGTCGTCAAAACAATAGCAAAAAAGGCTCAATTCATGGGCGGGGACCGAGAATCACGGCCATGGCGGGGCGATCTACCTAGCTTATCTAAGTTAGGGTATCGTTGTTAAGCATCTAGACGTGGACAGCAGATGATACCATTAGAATAAATCATGTATGTTGCCGCCACAAGGTTAGCCTGTATCACAAACAACCAAAGACAACCGCGACATGGGAGATAACGACTAAACCAGCTGTAGTCGTGGAGCTACCCCGCGACGGAGATGAACAAACAACATTTAGTACAAAAATTGCTTCTAATTACTCTAATCTATTTACTATAACCCCTAATTGTTGGTCATCTTCTTGTCTTGTTTGTAAACGGAGAAACAGGCCGGTATAACGGTGGAAACGCAGTTTTACCAAGGTTGGTAAAAATGGACGCGCAATTTCAATTGTTACTTCTGTCCCACCACACAGTAAGACTGAATATATATATATATATATATATATTTACCACATTTCAAGCTAATATGCAGTATCCTCTAAGAACGATGACAAAGTTGTTTGCACAACTGTTGATTGCCGTAACGGTACTGACTTAGACGATTTTGTGAAGTTTACTGCTGCAAGCCATGATGACAAAACAGAGGTGAACGTTTCCACGAGAAAAATCTCTCCGCATTCGGACGCTGGAATTAAGCGGTGCTTTTTTTATTCTGTGCTAGTTCACGCGCACATCGCAACCGGACACCTTGCTTCGCCAACGGGGGTCATCCAAAAGCCAAAAATAGTTGGAATCTCACAAAATTGACAGACGGTATGTCAGCGAAGCAGCGTATCCTCGATACGCAAATGAGAAGAATATTACACACCCGGCTTGCTGTTACGTCGTTGAACTAATAGCGCGTGCCACGTCAGTACTTCATATACACCACGAGATGCATTGCAAGTGCTGTTGTGTCACTGCAAATTTCGAAAGGACCGGCACTTCGGTCCGATGTTGTTTTAAACGACAATTTTATTACGAGAGCGTATCTTCAGATCTGCTGCGTTAGCCGCACTGCTAATGCACTATAGTAGTTGTCGGTGTTTTTTTATAGATTATAGGTTATCTTAGAAGTGCGTGTTTGCAGCGAGTTGCACCAAATATCCTTTCGAAAACCGACCCTAGGTTTGCGGGCTTTCTGTGTTCATTTAGCTGGCCTGTTGCGCCAAGTCAATAAGTATTAGCGCCTTTGCTTTTGTTAAATCTAACTAAAACCCGTAAATTATTTGTGTAAATGCATCCACACTTATCTTAGATGCGACAGGGTAAAGAAGACCACTGACGGATGTACGATACCACGAGGGTCACCGTGTCGCCCTATTATGACGATTCATATTCTAAGAGCAAACGCCAATGGTGTAAACTTTACGTATATTTATATCGAGCGAAAGAGGGTAAGAGAGATATGTGTTTTGAAGACGATAATGTCTGCTGATGTTTATATTTGCTAGGAACTGAGTGTTGAAAGCATAATCAAAAAGCTTATTTTTGTTTTATATAACGTTACTTATGTTATATAAATAACAACTTACCGAGTTTCAAAATTGTCATTGCTAGCGCAAGGTATGTAATAATTGAAAATAATAAAATACGCATTTTGAAATCAATATAGACTGCAGATTTTCTTATAATAAACCATTGCAACATTGAATGCTACATTGCTTACAACATTTTTAACGTACAAACGAGCAAGCGAACCTGGTTAGATAGTCCGGATGTCACCCCACGGCCCATAGTACTATTAAACGAAGATCTGGGATGTGTCAAGGGCGTTATGAGAGGCAGGTTTTAGTGGGTAGGGGCGCGGACCATCGCGCCGAGTCCCACACACCAGAATGGAGATAAGGGGCCGTCTGCCCTCCTCCAGTCTGACGTAAAATAGCATTTTTAACGTAAACTACGAATTTGATTCTCTCATATGCGCCTATCCTGGCCTTCGGACTACTTTCGGCACTTGGACTAAGTAGAGTAGTAACACGAATAATTTTTTAAAACTATATTTATATATATATATATATATATATATATATATATATTACTACTCTAATAATATAAATGTTATATATATATATATACTTAACATTTATATTATTAGAGTAGTAATACGAATTATTTTTTAAAACGTATACAAATATATATATATATATATATATATATATATATATTGTGTGACAATTACTTACCAGATCTTTACTCGGAATTTTAGTAAGCGCCCTTGGCATATACGTTTAAGTAGATATTCTCTTACCTTTCGTCTGTACATATGGTGGTTACGCAATTCTCCGTCTAAGGGTCGCATGCCAAAGGATAATTATGTGTTTGGTGGTGTTAATGTACATTTCTGTGTGCGCTAATGTATGAATGTATATATATATATATATATATATATATATACGGTGGAATGGCGCACGCCGCAGGTCTCCTGATCGTGTAAAGCCTCCTATTGGAATTAGGTTATTAAGTTTCAATGAGAAGACTACAGAACTTCTGTCCATAAAAGGCACGGTAAACGACGGAGATACGCCGACCTTCCATAGGCATACTTTTTTTTAATGGAAGGCTTGGGGATTGCATAATGCACTTGCGTTGCTGGCAGCACCTGACAAATAGTGTGGGACTCACAAGCCTACTAAACCCGTATTCCTCGTCACCATCAGGCTCGTGTGTCCTCCACTCCGTTATTTGGCAACTTTCCTGTAAATTCCCGTTCCGGGTTTTTGATCGAAGATAACTTGTTGCTACCGTGGGGTCCAGGTTCAGAATGCTGTGATATGGGCTCTCGCTATTGTTATTTTTGGCCACGAATTAAAACACTCAAAAAATAGGGATACTCAGAGGTTTATTGGCAGTCTCTTTACGGTTTTAGTCATTTTGCGGTTTTTGCGGATGTTTGTGACCCGTATTCTGAACGCAGGGCAATACGTTGCAGTGGCGTAGTGTTTATTGGTGTAACATACAAAACACCTAACATTGGCCGTGCAGACGTGTCCTGACCTCCGCATTTAAAGCAACGAGGTTGGGTTGGTCGATTAGTGGTACAGTCCATGCCCGTGTGATCAAAATTCAGGTACATGGCAAACTGTGGCACCGAGACCATTTCGTCGATTTGGCACCGAGTCTAACCAAGATGAATATGTCTGGGTCGTCGGAGCTTTGATCTTTCTTAAGCGATATTTTAGCAGTGTATGAGTACTCGTCTGCCCGCATTTTATGTAAGGAGTCGATGCGTTCGAAGATGCTTGCTCCATTATTTTTTGGAGTGACATTGGGAATATCACATCGCACCATCAGATAAATTTCGCCTGTAGCTGTTCTTAAAGCTGTTTTGACGTCCACTCCAGCCGCCGGTAGATCGATGTGGCTCTGCTGAGAACACGTAGGGCATCAACATAGGACGCATTCCCTGATTTCATGAAAATAGCGAAGGTAGTGTCAGGCTTTTTCGTCTTTTTTGTCGTTCGTCTCTTCTTTTTTTTCGGCCATTGACTAGGATTGCCAGAGTCATGTCTGTATATTGCACGAAGGCTTGCTTCAAGGCTTTTCCTTTGAGAGTGATCTTAGCGGTTGACGGTATGACTATTGCTGCTACCTGGATGTCTCTGGAGACTGGCCGCTGCCTCTCTTCGATGCCAGGGCTCATCCTTGCATAGAATGCTCGTATTTGTGCCGGAACGTTTTCAAGCACCTTGATGGTCGGGATGTTCTGATTCTGTACGAAAATAGCCTGCTCACCCTTAAGGCAATGCATCTAGCAGTCCGGAACAGTTGGGGCAAGAGTCCTTCTACGATCGTCTTATTCGGATCTTTGTAATAACAATAAAGCTCTTGTTGGAGCCTTCTCACTTAGGATACTCACCTGGTGGATGATAGTGCATAAAATCCGCGTATCGGTTAGGTCCTCTTTGAGGAGAAGGCTTCTAGTCACGTTCTAATAAATTAGTTACGCTTAATCTGGGAGTGTTGGTTCCTCAGGCTTTGCTATTGATAAGTAAACGACGTGTCGCCATGGTACGGCAGACTCGGACTACTCAAATTCGATCAGCTGGCACGAATAAATTTAGCCGTGCTTGCCCATAAGGTGGTTAAACGTAAACTACCTCCAGATTGCGAATTTGAATTCCAACTGACCCCCTTCAGGTCAGCGATATGAGGGCCAACTCAGGGTTCCCAGATTCAGGTTGATATTAACGCAGCATTCTCTAGCCTGCGTGGTGCAAAAAGTATGAGACAAACTCTCGTAGGACCTCCGAAATACGCAGCGGGTCGGCGTTTTTTATCTTTTACAGATTGCCGGTAAAAGAGCATGTCAATAAAACAATCTGATGATGATGAAACTGTGCGTACTGAGTTCTGACCTACGTCTCCATGCTTTCTCAAGCATGCTAGTGAGCTTCTCGTCAACGGACTTTTGTGTCGCAGAGGACCTAGTCGGGCGGCTATCTCGAAGGGTTAAGGCTTTTTGTATTTGTTTTTAAGAGGCGAGAAATGCTTTTACGCGGACCCTCCGATGTCAGTGGAGAGTACTGTATGACTAGAAGCTGAAGAAGAGTATAAGACTCGATCCAATCCGCGCGGTCTATCTAGTAAAAACCATCTCTCCCGTTCTCCCTCCAGGTTTGGAGCTGTGAACCATTAGCTCGAGACCAGGAGAGGGGAGTCTAATGCTGCGACCTTCGTCTTAGTCTACGAATATGTTCCAAGCAGAATGTGGGTCCTGCCTGGGGGAGGTCACTGGAGGCCCAGTGCTTAATCGCGACCTGCGGCGATCCTCCTGGAATTCGGTGCTGATAAGAGGTGCCGAGGGGTAGTGGCTGTCATAGCGCACTTACAAAACACGTCGGTACGGCATATATATATATATATATATATATATATATTTGCTTTTGGGGTGGGCAATTGTCTCCGTGTGGTCACGGGTTATTTAACTTAGAGTTTAACGATGTGCTGAAAAGACGCTGCATTTCCTCGTTAAGTGTCGAGCGACTGCATCTGATGCAAAAATTCGGATGTTTTCGGGTCTCCTGTCGAAGGGTTAAGGCCTACCCACGCACTGAGTGCATCAACTTGGGTATAAGGGAATCTGCAGCTCCCATAGTCTCGAACGCTAACGGACAACATTGTGCGGATAACAAACGCTAGAGTATTTTTTGCATTTGCTAGTCCCAGCTGACTTCGGTGGTCATCTGCACTGACCACCGAAGGGGCTAATGATTCGGTTACAGTTGCGTCCCAAACAAGCATGCGACCACGCTCAAAGGGTGTCAGAGTCAGACCGTAAGGTCTTTTTCCATCAACCTTGAATAGACCTGTGGTTTCCAGAACACACGGAAGGCCGGCAGATCTCAGACCGCGACTAAAGGCGTCATTTAAGGCGGAGGGACGTGCTCGTCAGCCTGCAATCAAGGCGCATGACAGGCCATGATGGGCCAACGCATCCACAAAATCCCCACAACGGCATCGGTAGGCCACGAACATTACCTGATGATCTCTTTCCACAGTAGTCAGTCCAGGAAGTCATATGTTCTCTAAAATATCTAAGCTAAACCCAATAAATGGCTGTAAGAGCTCTGGTGATAGGAACAGGTCGCAACTTCTAAGCAGGTGTGCTAACCTCGTCGCTCAAAAACTAGATCTAAGAAGAAATTGGCAGCTTGAGCCGCCAATGATGTCTCTTTATCCCTTGTGCTCCTGAGCCTGGAGATATTCAAACTGCCAGGCGGCTTACTGCCGCTGCACTCCACCGGCATTGTCCTAGGCTTCCAGATACCTTGGCAAAAGTGCCAATCGTGGGAGTTGAACCGAGGCCTGACACCTGGCAGTCCCAGACGCCACCACCAGATTACGGCAGCTGCACAGATCAGTTTCATTCGTAAGCAGTAGCGATCCCAGCCGCAGGTTGGTCACACCCTTATGGCTAACGATGACGTCGGCAAATCGACACACACAGTTATCTGAAAGCCCGAAAGGGGTTAGGACCCTCTGAGGAGTAACCAGAATGCCTCCAGGCGTATGTTATGCACCGTTCGAACACATACTATAGAAACTCTTGATGATTGAATTATCACTACGAAAATCACAGTAAAGCTGCATCGAACGGTGGACAACCTTTGGATATATATATATATATATATATATATATATATATATACTTTAGGTATGAATGAATGTATTGTTTATTAACCAATATTTGGTTTATGCACATATGTGCTACATTTCTTCTACACCACTTTGATCAGCGATGTTGCTTTTGTATACTGGTGGAGATGATACAGATCACACATTTTCCGCATTGCTTGCATTCGAACTTGGTCGATATTTCATGCAACCCATTTCGAATACATATCTTAATATGAAATACAT
Organism: Dermanyssus gallinae; assembly: GCA_003439945.1. NCBI lineage: Eukaryota > Metazoa > Arthropoda > Arachnida > Mesostigmata > Dermanyssidae > Dermanyssus > Dermanyssus gallinae. The sequence continues at coordinate 252,569 of QVRM01003224.1, read as the reverse complement.
GTATTGCAAGCCCAGTAACGAAGCACCTGCTTTTACTACATAGGCCCTTCCAGCAGTTTGTGGCCATCGCTCTAGTCTCATAAAAACGCCAATCAACATCCGCAAATGTACATATATTCCCATATAGCAGGATTATTCCTAAAGGCCTCTGTTCTCGGTAAAGCATACGTTGTTTTGAGACCCGATTTCGGCTAGTGTGGTGGACTACTAGCACTCTTTTTAGAAAGTTGGCTTTGATTTTGTCAAGTACTTTCACACATATCGGACAATGGTATTGTTTAGACAAAGTAAAATGTTTGCTTTGTTTATTAAATGTTTTAGATTTCAGTTTGTCTGCTGAATTAAATTATCCGTTTATGTATCTAGCTATCCTGCTCACATGATGCTGCTTTTTCTGCAGGTGTTCGCATTGCTCATCAGCCAACCGAACCTCCGACAGAAGTCCCGCCGCCAGAGCCAGAGTACAATGACGAGGAGTACGACTATCCGGATGAAGATCGACCGCTCGTCACGACTACGACCACAACGCCAGTTCCAGTCGTGAAGCTAAAGAAGCTGAGTTTACCAAAGGAGCGACCTTCAATTATCAGAGTACGGACTAAACCGGCTCGCACACGCGGTGGAGAGCCAGAAGGCAACGCTATTGGTGCTGCGATAAAGAGTAAGGCCCCTAAGCAGACCCGGCCGGCTTTTGGCATCCTATCACGCCCAAAGAAACCAACAGTGGCACCCGGCCCGCGTACAGTACGGCCATTTGTAAAGGTATTTGATCGGGCACGAGAAAGGCCAAAAACCAAGACGATTCAACAGGTGAGGATTCGCAAGCCGGGCATGCGAATTACAACGGTTAAGCCGGTTCGCAAGGGCTTCCCCATTGGGCCGCCAAAGTCGGCGGGACTACCCATACCATCCGCACCATCGGGGCCGTCTCTGGCAGACTTTGAGGAGCTCTACCGTCGACAGAAGGGACAGAGTAAACCCTACGAGACTTCAACATATCGCACTGTTGAAGAAGATGTGCCAGATGACTTTGGCGAACCAGACTCGCAGGTTCCGCTCGTCTACTACGAAGGTCAGACAAGAATCACCGATGGATGGGAGTGGTCGCCATACTTGGACGACAGAAACACCAAGGAGTTCAAATATCTAGCGTTCCATGTTAAAGAACAGCTCAAGTCGTTTCTAGACGAAACGCGCTATGGGGAATTTCTTAACTACATTCTCATTGATGGGTTTAGCAAAGGCGTTGACGTAGACTTCTTTCTGGTTTTCTACCAGACCGAACCGATGATTGACGATCATGAACTCACGGAGGACGTTCGAGACGTTATGGCTTATAAATCTGAAAACGATTTTGAGTTTGTCCTTGACCCGAATGCAACGTCCTTTAAATTTAAATACGTGAAGAGTCCTGCCTCAGAACGCCTTGTAGAACTGCCCTGGTTACCTAACTGGGCCATTGCAATGCTTGTGTTCGGCTTTGGCTCGTTGGTCCTCATTGCAGGCTCACTGATCATGGCCAATAATTTCCGCTCCAACCGACGTCTAAATGACATTAAGAAAAAGAAACTACAAGAAAAAGAGCTACAGCTGCAAATGATGAACATGCCCCACCGGTACCCCGAGGCCACCAAGGAGGCCTCAAACAAGGCAGCAACGGCGATCAACTCCGAGAAGAAACCAAAGCCACAAGACACTAAATCTTCAAACTCAGGAAATTCCTCCCGCAGCTATGCAGTTTCCGTAGGTACGCTCGACAAGCGGCCTCCAATGCTGGATCGTTATCAGCGGGATTACGGGGCGTATGAGCAAAAAATTCCACCTTCGGACTCTTTGTTTAGTGAATTTGATGATCGTCGGAAGCGGGTGGAACCACCCCGCTACTCGAACTATAATAAAGCAGTCCATAGGATAGGTGAAAATTCCGTGGATCCTGACCCGACGGCCCTAGGTGGCGGCTACTCGACAGTCGGCTCACACTTTCCTAGTAGTTTCAAAACTCTACTTAAGCCGTCAAGGTCTATTTTATATCGGGCTCCACGGTGATGCATATGTAGACTGTAACTGAGGTACAACGGGCTCTCTGTATACTAAAGATTTAAACTATCACCCTAGTCCAATTCGTTTTTAACAAATCAGGCATATAATCTTCCGCTGTGCTGTTGCCTCGAACTGTTCTAGGAGGCTCAAAATTCTAAGACAGATGATGGCGACAGCAAGATTAATCGCGAAAGATCAACAACAACAACAACAGCTAGCGAAAATATTTTCGTGTGGCCCGTGTTTGAAGAATTCTTAGCTCTTCCACGTTCGGCCGAGTCTTCTCAGAGTGAGAAGACGGCAAGTAGTGCAGTTATTCTGACGCCCTAATATCTGTCTGAGTACTGAATTGAAATTTACGATATGCAAAGAAGCCGTGGACTATTTCTAACGATAAAGGTTACTAATCATTTCTTTCAAGTCAGATAGAAATGGAACCTATGGACCCTCATTCGTAACAACGTTGGCCATAGCGATAGAACCTGTTGCCGGGGTAGTTGGTGCCAATCCAGTTCGTAAAAATAGTGACGATTATTTATTTTACTGTCGGCTCGATCCTCCGACGGAAACGAACTACCAGATGATGTATATAAACGTTGTTCTTCAAATAAAAACTCGTAAGATATCTGCAGTTGTTGTAATTAATGTTCGCCTAATGGCGCAGTCAACTTCAACTTACAGGTTAATTTATCTAATAGCACTTGCGGTGTGTATATTTATGTGAATCCGCAAATATTGTCAATACATATCGGGACCGCCCTTTTCAAGATGAGAGTAAAGCCAATAGCAACATTCGGTATAGCACTTAAATGGGAAAATTAGGATAGGTGGATTTACAGTTACTAGATAAAGCCAGATTTTTCTTTGTGAAACTGGGTTTTGGAGTTAGCCAAGTCCTGTAAGAATATAATAGTTCATGTCTTAGAGGGGGGACTTTAATGACACAGGAACTACAACTTGGATGGGGTTTACTTAGGACGAGAGCGTTTGAGGCCTATACTACGAATTGGACGGAAAAGTGATGGGAATATATACTACGGTAGCGATGACAAGCGCGGCCTGCCGAGCAGTCGGATATAAGGGTAGACATTTAGCTACGGCCTTTGCAGCCCACGGGTTTCATCACGTGTTATGCAGTACGGAAGAATTCCACAACCCTCAGGGTGTTGCAGGCGCCGCATGAGGTGCTCTGGCCAGTGCGACAGCTACTACGCCGCAGCATGTCCACCAGTTCAGTCAATAGCTGAATTAGCAAGATGATGATTAGAAAATCTAATGATGTAAAGGAAGCACTAACTGTGTTTGATGCATATGCCTATAATTTTACTCGACCTGAATAATAATAATAATAATAATAATAATAATAAAAGACGTAATTTATTTATTTTAAACATAGAGTAACACAAACGATGTTATTTTTGGAATCTCTTCTACTTGGTCATGATTTGATCTCCCAAGAGATATTTGTTTAACAACTTCTTAAACTCAGGGAGGCTGCTAGCACTCCTGATTTCTAGAGGCAAGTCATTCCATATTGATACAGCTTTCCCGGGTCCTTGTAACGAATTTTTTTTTCTGTAGATGCCTAAGTAACGCCTTTTTTGAGCTCCAAGACATCTAGTTTAGAAGACATAAAAAAATCAGTTCAATTTGAACGCAAGTTTCAAATGACAACATGGGTTATTAATTGAACTTAAGCCCATAGCCTAAGTTTTCAATGTAATATTGTCGTGAAGAATAAAAAGAAGTCGAGACAGTGAATTCGTCATATTGTCATTGTAGGAGAGGAGACAAGTATACAATAACGAGAACTCGTCTCGTATTGAATCTCGTAAAGCAAATACAAGTACATCACCATTACAGGATCACCCAAGTCGCATAGTAAAAATACTCATTTATGGCATGATGTGGAAACAATAGGGCAAACTGACTCACGGTATAATCACAGTCTTGTCACGGTATTTTTCATTTAATAAAATGCAGCCGCCAGACATCAGCTAAATGTCTCGCAACTAGATGTAAGGTGCTTTTTCAACTCACATGTATCTAGTCTCAGACGATAAATGTTCTAGACGATGATACCATGACAAATTCTTCCGAAATATTACACTATTTACCGCTTGGGATTGGTCCGCCACATTTAATCCTAGCTGAAATCTGTCGAACACATATAGCAGCCTAGCAGGCAAAAGCAGTAAGGTACAGCTAGTGTTACTAGAGTTTACAACTAAGCAAAAATTATATATATTATTATAACTTTTTGACCCGTGCGGTTAATGTCAGGTGTATCAATTCAGAATAAGATCGTCATGCCATCAGCAAAAACTATGTTCAGCCATGGTTATCACGTCTAATGCTCAAAAGTAAAAGTTCGGTAGAATTTAGATCATAAAAAGACAAGTAAGCACTGCGCCTGGGGAGGCCTCACACGCACGTTGTGTCAGCCTGATTTGATAAGGCCAACCTTGACGATTCGAAGTCTATCGTCAAGGTAAGATTTGAATCAATTGATCGTAAAGGACGTACAGCCCAGATGAAATAAAATTTGAATAAAAACAAGTAGCTGAGGCAGTTAGAACTATCACCACGTCTAGGAAAACGCCTAAATACGGGTGTTTTTCTCGACAGAGTCAACCATTTGCTGCCGCAGATATATGAGGGCTAAGTCCGTCGAGTGGCTCTTAGGAAAGCCGAATTGATAGGGAGAGAAGAAATCAATATCCTATAAGTGTAGATTCAGACACGAGCGACGGATACACTAATGCCCCTGAATAGACCACCTGCTATGAAGGGTGTCGCAAGACTCAGCAAATTTGTCAGAATCCCCATAACGCCACAGGTCTAACCAGCTTGCAGGTTCTTTATAGCGTTCACTACATTCGGATCATAAGCACGTACGAGAGCAGAGTGAATGTCGATTGAAGTAATCTGCGATGAGCTCAGGATCTGTTAGCAAGTTAACAGGGTCCATGGGCAAGACCGATTGAAGCTCAGCCTTGTCACAACTCCTACCGCATGCCATAGCTATAAACTTCCATAGCCGTCGAGTACCGTTTTTAGTTTTCGCCACCAGAACAACTTTCATAAAAGCCTCGTTGACCGCACGGATAGCGCTTAAAGAACATTTTTGGAGAAGACAAATACGGCAATTTACGCTCAAGCGTTAAAGATCTACGATATCAACGGTATATACGGTGCGTCCTACCCGATGGAGAGCAGGGGAGAAAATAGAAGAGTCTCTCTTCCGCGTACTGGAAGCGACTGGTGAGTCGAACATAGCGTAAAATCTGTCACAGAAGGTGTGCAAAGTGGCGGCATCGGGGGCGTCATAAACATTGATTCAGTCAACCCGACCGACATACTGGCCTAGAACATCGCTTATACTATGTGTAATGTGCCGCGTACAAACTTTAGGAAATACATATTGATATACATGTTGGATCTAGTTAAAATTACGGTATTTCATCCTTTACTTTTTAGGGTGCGGAGGTCGAAGGCCTTCTTCGAGAATATCCGTGATAGCGCACATGGAGAAAAAAAAGCCTGTCTATTAGAATTGAGACACTTACTAAATGTACACATTTATTAAGTACTATACTAAAATTTACTTTAATTGTAAACAACTGGGAATGAAAGTAGCACCAATTAACGCTACTGAGATTTAACAGACTAGCGTTTGCCGTACAGGGTGTGTATAAACGTCCTGTTACAAAGCAAAAGTGATAGCGCGTTATCAGGCGCGAGCAAGGAGGGCTAATACTATAGGAGAAATCATGCGTGGTAACGCATACGACCTCCAGCCAGCGACAATTAAACTCATGAAAATTTATCGTATGTATTGTCTTTTCTAATTCTCAGATTAGTAATATAAAACACTAAGTAAGATTCCTCCATACTCTGTCAAGTCCATATATCAGCCTTGAAACAATATTGAGATTGAAATAGTGCGACTATATATACATATATATAATGCTGCATGTGCGTTTGCATGTGTACTTATACATATCGTTGCCTGTTTTGTATTTTTAAGCAACATTTGTTGAGAAACAATTACCTCAACCAGCGCAGTTTCCTATTGGGCAAAACTATAAATGCAATAAGCTGAGTTTGTGCACAATCTACCAAATTCTAATGTTGTTCCCACGGTACTTCTTTGTATTGGCACAATCGCCGTTGATGAGAAAGATCGGTAACTACTTGACCCATTAATATGAATTCAGATTGCTTAAAGATTTCAAAATGCACAGTAACAACGTTAGTTTTTGTAGAAGCTACAACTTTCTGCAATTTGTTAAATTATATTGAGTATTTATTCGCATTCCGAGTATTTTTTGTAATTATACGGATACCAACACGAACATGCGATCTAACATTGCTGTGCTGGATTGGTGTGTTAAGGTGATCTGCCTGGTTGTAATATGTTGTGATTCGAAACCGAAATAAAAATTCCTTCAGTGCTTGGCTTTCGAGCACCGCTGCTTTAGGATGAACACCCGTCTGGCGTGTGAAAAAGCACATCATTATTGAAAATGTGCGTCAGACTTGCCATTCACATGACGGCGCAAGAATAAAAGATATATATATATATATATATACAGTCCGCGAAAAAAATACAGCCAGCCATTTTTGCCACATTTTGCACTTTTATCATAACCAATCGTGTAAAGACTACAGTGATACATGCTCATGGAGTAACAGCGGAGACCTCCATCGACATTTGGGGTCTCTGATTTTATTGAAACACGAGATCTCCACATTGGCACAGCTACATCGAGTGCACCCAGCAACTATACTTAATACTTAGTGGATTTTCTGTGTAGTCGGATAACCCCAAAATGCGGTTAAATATAGTTTTGAACAAGTTTCCGATGACGTCCTGCGAGAGCTTGTCCCAAGATTCATAATTGCTTTAGTTTTATTTGGTTCGAAAATAGCTTTTTATTGGTGTAAGCCTTTCTGCAGAGGCAGGCCCGCACATTTTTGATCAAACTAAGTTCAGGTGCGACGGCAGGCCAGCGTAGGATCTTAATGTGGCGTTGTTGAGCTTTTGATCAGCCTGGCGGTATGAATCGAGGCTCTATCGTGTTGAAAAACGTAATCGGGCCCTCGCAGCAGCTAAAAATGCACCGATTGCTCCTCTAGTAGACCCTTATAGCGCGTCGAAATAACACTACAGTCAAAAACACAATCGGCGACTTTTTATGATACCCGACAGCGACCCAGATCATCACTAAACAGCCACCTGAGTGCCGTTTTGACAAAAATCGTTTTCTCTTGCGCGCATCGCGGAAACAATAGTTACAATACATCCGGTCAATCAAAGTTAAACTTTTTTTATTCGAAAAAAAATATTCTGTGCCACTCAGTGGTCCATGACATCGTAGTATGGGCGAAGTCGAAACGAGCTTTCTGATACTCAGCGGTCAATCGTGGTTTTCTCTTGCGTTTTTCTCGTGAGCCAATGGCTTTTCCTGAGAAGGTTTTACAAATTTTGCACGTTCGTTTGCACACCAGCCGCCGCCGCAATTGCCCTTGCCGAGAGCGCAGAGTTCGACGCTTTGTTCCAAAATGTCATTTGGACGCCCGGAACTTTTAAGGACGTAATTTTCACCTAAATTCACGAAGTTGTTCAATACTTTGGGACAACGCCTCAGTCGACGGGAAATTTCGTGATTAGAGAGGCCGACGTCCTTATAAGCCTTGATTTGGGCCTTTTTCGTCACTCGTGAGGCGCCGGCCTAAGCCCATCGTTTCAACCCAGGAAAAACTTCTGATCAGAGATCTGTCTTTGTTTCCGTCGACCCGTAAAATAAGCCCAAACGTCATAATTCCGCTTAATTCACTCGCTAAAACGAGCATCTTGTTAGTGGCTGTATTATTTATTTGCGTTGTAGCTGTGTCAAATTTAGAGATCTTATCTTTCCCTTGAGAAACCCAAATATCGATCTCTCTCTCTCTCTCGATATATATATATATATATATATATATATATATATATATATATATACATATATATCCTAAATTTGCTGAAACATTCCGACTAAGGCTGAAGATGCCGCGTACAGTACCTTACGAATGTTTGATTTCGGAGTGGGAAGCTAAAGTCGAACAGGCCAGACGGGAGGTCGGTGATTTGGTCGTTTTCAATGCCTAGCACCTTTGGTCTGGTCCTGCATGTGACAATCGCCACGTATACACCAGGTACATAGTGCATGGTTATCACTACCTGGTATGTTTAAACGCAACCTTTCACAAGGAGTACGAGTTGTGCACCTGCCGGTTCTGCCTGCAGAGGTGTGCCATGTACCATGCAGTGGAATGCACAGCGCTGGACCGAAAATCGTTGCACTACTTCTCTCATCGGAAGCGTGAAGAAGATAGCGCTTAGAAAAGCATTTGATACAGTTGATGTAAATATTCTGATTAAAAAGTTAACTCGATATAGAGCGGATGATATTTTTGTCTTGGCTGCGGCCGTTTATGTCGAATAGGAGGCAAGTTGTTCAGGTGGGCAGTGCAATCTCGGATGTAAGGAATATATCTGTTGGAGTGGCTCAGGGCAGTATAGGTGGTCCACTTCTCTTTAACATCTTTATTAACGACATATTTAGCGTAACAAAACATGCAAAGTTGACCTTGTTTGCGGACAATACCACCGCCCTATTCGTCGGGAACTCCCCAACTGAGGTAGAGGCTATGCTCCGCGAGGACCTTCAGAGGTTATCATCATGGTTCAGGAGTAACGGTCTCTATATGAATTGGAAGAAAACAGGTGTAATGCAATTTCTTTCCCCGCGGGGTTCCGTTACGATCAATCCCCCCCCATTCCAGTGCGACGGCATAGCCCTTTCGCTTCTAAAGGAAACGAAGTTTTTAGGCGTTGGGTTGGACGAGAAGCTGACCTTTGAAGCGCATGTCACACATATACGTAAGAAAATATCTGGCTGCAATGCAGTTCTATACAGAGCTCGACGAATTCTTCCCCAAAACTGCCTGATGGCGATGTATTTTGCCTACGTCCATGGTCACCTGACTTACGCTGTAGAAGTTTATGCGTCTTATCAGGTCGCTTCGCCGACTCCAAAAACGAGCACTGAGAACAACTCTGGACCTCTGGATGCGAGATTCAGTGCAACCGCACTACAAAAATATTAGCATTTTGCCGTTCCCAAAACTTATAGAATACTGTCTCGTAGTTGAAATTAAGCGTATACTCCTTGGAGTGCATCCAAGCTTATATGGTCTGGCAACATCGGCAACACCCATATCTACAAGAGGTAACGCATTAAACCTGCTTACTCTGTCACACGCCAACTATAACCACTCAAGGCTATCAATCAGAAACATTAGGGCCTCCTACTGGAACAAAGTACCGGCCTCCGTTAGGCAGACAAAGTCCCTGCTCAAATTCAAATGCGACCTCAAAGAGCATTATCTTGAAACTTTGGTATCTGGTTAAAAGTGATATAAAAATACAACCATGTTGCAATATATTGTAAATAGGTGAAAATTGCATATATAAATTATACATTGTTATTCATAAAAGAGGCTCCGAACAAGCTATGTGCTTAATGGAGCTTGAAATTAATGTGTGCAATTATCTACAACAAATGTCAATAAACAAACAGTTGAAACAGTTACCAAACTTGAACAGATTGTGCCCCAATTAAGCAAACTTAGCAATATTAGCGTATCCCCCGATGGATGTTGATTATATATAAATCGTTATTCTTCTGTTACATAACATATTGCTTACCACTATTCGGGTCAACACTTTCAACACTTACACATAAATTACAGGTCGCACAGAATATTGCCTTAAGGGCCATTTTTGGCTACAGAAGGGAGTGTTTCTCATCTTTATGCTATTCATTAACGGCATAAAATACCATCACTTTACAAATTTGAATTAGGCACCTCCAGATTTATTATTTCATTTCACATTTAACACCAACAGGAATCGAAAGTTGGTCGATTTGGTCGATCAGCCCACCCCTGAGAATACCCAGTACGTATCGTAACTATAGACCTAAATCGCCCGATATGGCCATGGCCAAAATTTGGATCACTCTCGATAATGAATTACGGGAATGTGCATCACTTAAGTTATTCAATAAAAAATGGCATCATAAACTACACAATGAACAATGCCTCGATCGATACGACATATCAACTATATGCAGGTCGTTATTATTATAATTACTACTAACACTATAGATAACTGGAATGACAAGTAAAACGATGTATGAAACACGGATGTTCTGTAAAGAGCGTGTGTTTGAAGATAATAATAAACTGAACTGAACTGTCGTCTTAAAGGTCGCCAAGGACCAAGACTTCCACGCCTGATATTCTTTGTTCTCCTTACCTCCGGTCGTGTTGCGACCTCCTCAAGCTGAAAACGACGCTTGAAGTCTGTCTGTCCTGATTAGGAAGGACCTAAGCGAATTTTCAACGAGATTAAAGCTTAGGCACACGAGGATTCAGTATCCAAAGTAATAGCCCACCTTAACGATGATCTTCCTAGACGGGTGAGATTCAAACTGTCGAAAGGCGATACCTCCGGTGCAACTAGATGGGTGAGCTCCGAGTATATGCTAGCGCCAGTGAGCGAAAATACGGACGCACTACGCGCCAAACAACCACATCATCGTCAGGATATCTCCGTGCTCACATCCCCGGCTGTCACACTGCCTTCTTCAACCTCGCGCGACGAGATATTGAATGTCGTGAAGACCTTCAGCCGAAGTTCAGCTGCCAGTCTGGACTTTTTGAAGCCTCGTCTGCTGCAGGGCCTATTGTCTGTTGCACTGGGCAGCACGGCCGGGCGACTAGCTAACATCATTGCCAAAGTAGTTAATGTGCTCAGATAAGGCTTGCCCCATCCTATTTTATGCAATTGATTTTCGGAGCACGGATGTTTGCACTAAAAAAATATGGCTTATTACGCCCGATCCCCTGTTCCTCAGTCATTCGCCGATGGGCGGCCAAAATTGGCTGTCACGATAACAAGGATGCTATTTCAGCAGATATTGACCAACACCAGCTAGAATTTGCTACCCCTGGCGGTATTTATTATTGTTTCGCCAAACGAGGCCTTATTGTCTCACCAGACGAATCTGACTTTCGGTCAGTTATTACATCTGGTCATGCCCCATAACGCTATGATATCACAAACAGATCAGCAGAGTGATTCCCTGGGTCCTCCACTTTTCTCTTTGTGTATCAAGGAATTGGTGGATCAACTGCTCTCCCCCCTTAATGCCGGTTACCTGAATGACGGCGTTCTAGGCAAACATCTCCCGACAGTACTGGACAATATTAATTCCGGCAGAAAGGTAATTGATTTTGTGTGGTTAGCGGCCTGACTCTGAGCCCGATTAAATGTGAAGTATAAGTTACAGCCCACAACGGAATTTAGCCATTAAATCTGGCGGACCTTCTTGACATTCTTTCTGGCTATCGCGTTGTTGATAAGGTGGCCTGGTGCGGCTAGGTGTACCGTTGTGGCCGGACGGGATTGCAAAAGCACTAGTCGGCCGTAAAGACAAACTGGACTACCCCAATTGGAGGCCTACTGCGGCTTGTTTCTCTATCGATCTTGTTTTTTTTGCCACGAGGTTAACACGCTTAGATAGAAGTTGCAACCAGTCCTTACCATTTTAACTTTTATAGCCTTTAAATTATTTTAGTTTGGACACTTTAGAAAATATAATAAGTCTTAAGTTGCCCGCTGCGGCAAAGGATGAGGTTATGCTTCCGGTTTCTCTAGGAGGCCTAGGTATGCCGGAAGCGATCATGAGAAGTCGGAAGCTTATAACGTTGAACTTCCAGGGTTGACCGACAGATTGTCGCCTTTGTTCGACTCCCCTCCCGAAGATAGGACTAACCAGAGCTGGCGTACAGTCCCCTTGCGAGTAGAGCGATTAGCAAGCCTAATTCATAATGTCCCTACTGTTACTGATAAAGCCAGGCTTCGAGCCGTTAGTACTCAAGGGGCTAGAGCTTGGTTGCATGCCCTAGCCTGTCCGCAAATTTGAACTTTATTTGATAACAAGCAAACGCGCTTAGGTACAGAACTACGGCTTGGTGTTGACCTAGTTGGGCCCCATTGGTGTGGTTGTGGTGATCGTGTTGACGCGTTAGCCCATCATAGCTTGTCATGCGCCTTGAGTGCAGGCCGACGAGCACGCCACTCAGCTTTAAATTACACATTTATTAGTGTGTACTGGAATATCTGGGTCTATGCAGGGACGATAGAAAAAGACCTGACAGTCTCACTCTGACCCTCTTTGAGCGTGGCCGCATGCTTGTTTGAGACGCAACTGTAACCAACTCGTTGGGTTATTCGATAGTTGGTGCAGTTGCGGACCGAGCAGGTGATGCTTTCACAGAACATGGCGACTTCCAGTCCTACCTATTCAGGATCGGGAAGGCTCCCAGTCCCAAATGCATCCACTGCGCCGACGGACCGGAAGACACTTCAGACCACACGGCACTGAAGTATCCAGCATGTGCGGAACAGCGCGTACCTCTACTGCTCCTAATGAACACAACGGAATTTAACCTACGCGACGTCTGCAAAAAAATGACGGAAACGCTTTTAAACTGGAACACCACAGCCGGAGTCTTCAGAGCCATTCTACAGAAGAAAACGAGCGCCAACTACCTACGGCGCCCCCCCCTCCCCGTGGCTCCCGGGGGAACACGCCCGCCAGGAGTAGAAGTCTCGCTCCCCCCTGACTGTTTGATGATATGCGCAACGCAGTTCCCAGTCAGTGTGGGGGACGGTGACATGACTGGTTTTTAGTGGGTTGGAGCCCCACACTACCGGCCCGCATCTGCAGGGAGTTCTCTGCCGCGGTGCCCGCGTGTGCAACCGCATTTCCCAGTTAGTCCTCTACAAAAAAAAGTGATGCTTGCAGGTTAGCAGAGGCTAGCAAATGCAGAAAATGCTCTGGCGTGGGTTTTCCGCACTCATTTTATCCGTTAGCTTCAGAGAGAATGGAAGAATCAGGCCCTCATATACGCAAGCTGACTCAGCGCGTAGGTAGAAGCCTTAAGCTTTCGACGGGAGACTCTAGAGCATAGAAATTTTTGCGTCAGAGGCTGTCGCTTGACATTCAAAAAGAAAACGCGGCATCTGGTCGGGACATATTGTTGAACTGTGCTAATCCCGGGTTAGACAACCCGTGACCACACGTTCACGTGGATACACCCTAGGTGCTAACATAACGAACGAGTTATATTAATAAAATTTTTACCTCAACTAAGTTGTTTATTGCTTATGAAATAAAAATAAAAATAAAAATAATAATAATAATAATAATAATAATAATAATAATAATAATAATAATAATAATAATAATAATCATCATCATCATCATCATCATCATCATAATAAAACTGAATAAATACGCTGGACTGGAAACAAGATATATTTTTGTGCCTATTGCCATGGAGACACTAGGACCAATCAGCAAGGGAGCCAAAATATTTCTTAAAGATTTAAGTAAGCAAATTCAGGAGGTCACGAGCGACGAAGAGAGGGTAAATTCTTGAGGCAAGCGTCGTCTTTGGCCGTTTGTAGAGGGTGCGCAGCATCTATTTTAGGCGCCATGGAGTGAAATAATTATTTAAAACATTTGCAATAATACGTTCAGACCTCACAACTGTAACATTGTGTGTTGTACGGACTTAAATTATAGAATAAAAGCAACCACAGGGAACGCGCGAAGGCGATTTCTGAGACAGCTGCTTTTATTGGCAGTTTGCAGAGGAAATGCCGCGTCGATAATAGGTGCGATAAGCCGAGGATACACATTCACACTTCACAATTGTATTTCGCTAACACTTAATCAAAAAAAGTTTTTTAATACGGGTTTATTATTATATTTATGTACATGTATTACAATAACTTATATATAAATTATATAATATCTACAATATTGCTCATATTTTTATAATTGCTCCAGTGTCGTCATCATCTTGGCGTTCCCTCTCTGTAGTTCCAATGACACCTTCTGTCGGAGTTACGCGGTCGACCCTGGCTCCGCTGTGGCCTCAAAGAGCTTCTTTCCAAGCTCTTTTGTCAATTTGAGTGCATTCTTGCCCCAAACGCCAGATGACTGGGAACCGAATGTCATAACAACGTGGTCCTCAAGAAGATGCGCGTATAGCGCCGTTTGTGCATTTCCCGTTGGTGAATGATATGGCTTGATCGGCTTGGTGTCGGAAACAGTGACGTCCCACGTCAGCGGTCGATTTTGGTCCCAGTCCCGGCTGGTAAGGCCATTCGGCCGACGTCTGTCATCCCTCTGCTGAGCGGCAGGCTCCAGCGTGACGCGGTAGCCGGCTTGTCTGAAAGCGCGCCCGAGGATGTCACCGGCGGCATCGTGGCGACCCGGCCTAAGCCCCGCCAGCTTAGTGCAGCTAAACCGGTGCAGGCCGCGCTCATCCACTGTTCTACCTCACGGACATTCCTCTCTTTCAAACATGGCAATGTCAAGTCTGAGATCACTGGCGGCACGGAAATGGTCGTCGGCCAGCTTACTGCCGACGAGCTTAGACGGAAACACGTCGAGCCACGCTCCGGCGGCGTCACGTGAGATCATTTTCAGTCTAATATCGTCTATATCTAACCCGCAGGCCGACAAAAGTGTTAAGCGGGTAGCCCGATAGGCGATTTAGCCCCACCCCTTCTGTCTGTAGGATAGCAGCGCGGGCATATATATCGTCTGTTGGCGGCAATACAGGGCGCCAAATAGAGGATGCCGCCACACCAGGAGCGAAAACGCGAGAAGTTACTAAATGCGCGGGCAAATCTGTGATATATAAGGAGGCACGAGAATAAATGAATTAGTAGTAATTGGAGCGAGCCAGGCAGAGGACGTGTGTTGTTTGAGCGAAAGACTAGCGAACTCGTAACGGTCGCCGGAAGTAGTGGCCACTGCGGAGGCGCAGTTGTGTGACGACGCCAGGAAGGCGGGCAAGACAAGGCCTTGTACTCAAGCGTCAGATCAAGGATGTTTTCCAAAGCTCTTCTCACGTGGCCGTCGAGATTCAAAGTTTTTGACTCTCTGTAATTCTAATGACACTCTCTGTCGGAGGAAAGCGGTCGATCTTGGCTCCGCTGTGGCCTCGAAGAGCTTCTTCCCAAGCTCATTTGTCAGTTTGAGTGCATCCTTGCCCCAAACGCCAGATGACTCGAGGCCGAACGCCATTACAACATGGTCCTCAAGGAGATGCGCGTATAGGCGCACTTTGTGCATCTCCCGTTGGTGGATAATGTTGCCGACGCCCGCGTTGGCTAGTGCACGATAGCCGAGAGCGTACGTGTCGGAGACGGTGACGTCCCATGCCAGCGGCCGATTGCGGTCCCAGTCTCGGCTGGTAAGGCCGTCCGGTCGACGCTTGTCGTCGCTCTGTAGTCCACCAGGCTCCAGTGTGACGCGGTAGCCGGCTTGTCTGAAAGCGCGCCCGAGGATGTCATTTATGGCATCGTGGCGGCCCTGCGTAAGCCCAGCCAGCTTAGTGCAACTAAGTCGGTGCAGGCCACGTTTATCCACCGTTCCACCACACGGGCATGCCTCTGTCTCAAACATGGCAATGCCAAGTCTGAGGCCACTGGCGGCACGGAAGTGGTCATCAGCCAGCTTACTGCCGACTAGATCGGACGGAAACACGTCAAGCCACGCGTCGGCAGCGTCGGATGAAACCGCTTTCAGTCTAATGCCGTCTATATCTAACTCACAGGCAGACAGAAGAGTTAAGTGGGTAGCCTGAGTGGCGATTTGGTCCCACCCCTTCTGCCTAGTGACCTGTTCTTCAGATGGACGACCAGACTGACGCGCATCCCAGATCCGAGCGGCGTCGTGTTGGTGGCTGATGAGTCCGCCGGCAGTAGCGGCCACTGCAGAGGCGCAGCTGTGCGACGAAGCAAGGAAAGCGGGTAAGGCAAGGTCCGTGGCCGAACGAATGCCCATTCCACCCAGCCGGACCGGTAAGCTTGCCTGCGTCCATGCCTTATCATCAAGCGTTACGTCAATGATGTTTTCCAAGGCTCTCCTCACCTGGTCGTCGAGGTTCAGAGTTTCTGACGGTAGAAGGAAGACAGGTGAGGTCCGTAGTACATACAGGACCTTTTGCACTCCCATTGCGTGCCGGAGCAGGAAGTAGGCTTGATGTCTACTGAGATGGCCCAGTCTCTGGTAAAGCCGGGAAAGTTGTTCTCCCTTCTCGGCTAGTATCGGACCGATCATGTCGGGAAACACCGCCGTACCCAGCAGGTCCAAATCACATCGATCCTTTACAAGGATGCCCGGGAGGCTGTTAAATTCAGCGATCACCTGCTGTCTCTCTTCGTCCTCAAAACCCTGTAGAAATAGCTCGCATTTAGATGGATTAAGCTGCAGCCCGCTCCATTGCTCGAACGCTCGGAGATCCTTGAAGTCTCTGAGTAACACCGAAGGATCGTTGTCCAGAAGGGTCTCATCGTCGAGGTAAAACAAGGGAACCTTGGATGCCACCTGCTTGACGTACTGATGCAGAAGCAGGCTAAATGCAAGAGAAGCCGCTACGTTTCCCTGCTGACAACCGGCTGATGACCTAATTTCAACCTCACCAAACATTAGGGGAGTCGGTTTGCTATATGCCTGGTGCATCATTGGATAGAGGGCCGGGGCGTGCTTGGAAATCGCTGTCAAGAGGTGTCCTCGTTTGTTTAAGTTAAACGCATTTTTTAAATCTAATTTTAGGAGGCAGCATTTTTCGTTGTGTTCGAGAAAGGTGTGATTTTGAGTGGCGTACCCCATCTGCCGTGGCTGCAGGTAGCTTTTCACATTGACCTGGGGAAGCAGAGTCTTTGTGGCCAATCTTCGCAGAGTGCAGCCGACGGCTATGGGTCGGTATCTTCCGGTTTTCTTTTTCAGAGCGATAAGCCACCCTCCATATATCACGTTTCTCACAGCCTCCGGAACTTGCCCGTTACGTATGATGTCGCATACTTTGGCGAGTGTTTCCAGTACATCGTTGTGGTCTCCGTTAGCAGGGAGAAGGCATTTTAGATGGTCAGGCGTGAGGCCGTCGAGGCCTCCCGCCGCACCGGATGGAAAGGAGCGAAGTGCCTTGGCAACATCCTCTACTGAGCACGACCCGACCGCTGGCAAGCCGAAAGGGGACGGTGGCACCACGTCCCCTGCAGGAGCAGGAGGATGTTTTGCCACCATCTCATTAATCGACTCCTCCGTTACGGGCGCAATCGTGTCATCGGAAGACAAGATCCTAATAGCGCTCCGCACATTAAAATCCATGGAAAGCTTGTGAGCAGCGATCTGAGCGCGAGCTTTATCCGTCAATATACATTTGCCTCGACCCTCAGCTTCCACGCAAGTGAGAGCGGCACCCCCGAAAAGGGCCACCTTTTCTTTGACTACGCTGGCCAAGTTATGGCCTCCCTGGGTTTCTTTTTCGACGTGGAGGACTTTTGGGGCGAGGGTGAGCAGCGCGGTCCAGCTCGCTTCGTCATTCTTTTTCACGACGTTTTTAAGCAGACGGTGGAAGAGTCCGCGCAAAGGTATTCTCGCTCCCTTTGGGATCCTGCGCAGCACCTTGCGTGTCATCTTGGCGTTGGCGAGTAGCTTGTGAAGAGAAAGGGGAGAAGAGGGCGGCAGGCGATCATCAGGTGTCGGGCCTCCGTTCACTGGAGACTGGCTGGCGGGGTGAGGGTTCTACTAGTGAAGCGTGCGGAGAAGGCAGCGGCTGTGAGTTGCTGCTAAGAGTGGCAGCGGCCTGTTGAAGCACTGCTGGCCCACTAGACTCGGCTATCTTTTTCTTATGAGTCCTTCCTGCGTGAATCTGCACACCCCTCTTTGTAGGAAAGCACATCGAACACCACAGACATTGAAACTCATTAGCCATTGCTGTTGCTTCTTCTTTGAAACAGAGCAGTTGCTGGCTTTGCTGCGGCTGTCCACTTCTCAAGCCTTGCGGTTCCGAGTGAAAATCCCGTTTTTATTGTGGGCGCGGTGAGTTTTTTAATGTTCCAAACTCAAAATGTTGGTTGGGCAGCCGTTAGAATTCGAATTTGAATGGCCGCAGCGTGCCGCTCGGAGCCTCCGGGCCGTTATGCTGGTGGTTTCGTTTTGCTTCATCGTGCCATAGTTAGAACTTCTCAGCGTCTTAGCCGCTGGCTTCTCCGTCGAACGGCCACACACAGTACACCAAAATGATCACTGAGTTACACTCATCACTCTGGTATGTCACTTGCTGGGTTTACCGTCCTGCACACACACGGATAGGTGTGTTCCCTCGGAGCTCCATACGCACACGTCCGCACTCATTGGCGCCAATAATAATAATAATATTTATATCTGCCAGCCTTTCTCATGTCTTTCATGCAGCCAACCTGTTGACTCTGATAGTCTACATCCTCTAAGCTGTCTAAAAAGCCCTGGCAGACTTGCAAGACACGCGGAACTCAACGCCATAGTAAGAAGAGCCCTTAGAAGGGCAGGGATACCATCCACACCCGAGCCGAAAGGTCTTTATGGAAGTAGTGAGCTACGACCGGACGGGGTCACCATTCCGCTATGGTCACATGGTAAAAGCCTTGCATGGGATGTAACCGTTTCATGCACAGCGGCCTTGTCGTATCTACGTCACAGCGCAGTTGAATCTGGATGGGTTGCAGAACGCGTGGACTCTGAAAAACGAGGAAAGTATCTCGAGCTGTCAAGGAGGTACAACTTTGTACCCATTGCATTGGAGACAATTGGGCCCATTAGCACAAAAAACGGCGAAAATCCTGAAGGATATTGGACAGCGTATAGAAGATATTACGGGTGATCGACGCGAGGCCACGTATTTGAAACAGATGATGTCTTTGGCCGTGTGTAGGGGGAACGTGGCTTCTATCATAGGCGCCATGAATTGAGGAAATCAGCAGAGCATCATGAACCTGGCTTAAACGTTCATACCTCACAATTGTAAAACCGAAAAATAATAATAATATTAATAATAATTTGTAGGGAGACACCAACATGATCTATTTCATATTTCAACATATCTCACTCCATGCGCAACTAACCATTGAAGTCGCTAAAACTTCTCCCGTTCACACTCGTGACACGTTTTTTCAATCTATTGACAGATAACTAGTTTTGACTAGTTTTTACTCGTTACCCATTTTTTCATCTCACGTTTAAATAATCTGACTGAGGTGAGTACACGAACTTATTTGGGAAGTTCGGTTCAGATAGTCGGCAGTGTGTACGCGGGAGCATGACGAGTGGCCTGCTTTAAAGCTACTGGCCTCACAAATTCCGTTGCACAAGACGCACAACAGTCGAGTTGTGCGTCTAACAGCAGCTCTTATAGAAAAAGCAGCATTATACTTTTCTCTTCTCTCTTCTCTTCATTTAAGATGTATAGAAGAACAACTCTTCTATACATCTTAAATGCAAGCATGGCAATTTTTACCCTGTAAATATCCCTAAATGGTAAAAGCTTAAAGTCTTGAAAACACTTACGAACCGAATCGCTATGGCGCAAGTTAAAAACTGCCCTGGGGGCATCATTCTGAATGACTTCGGCCCTATGAGTTATACCTTTATTATGAATTCCCCAAATAGAGATACCATAACAAATAATTGGCACTAATAGCATTTTATACATCATAAGAAGGCTCTCGACAGGCACTATGCCGACTTTCTGGACCGAACTTCCCAAAGAAGTCCGTGTACTCTCGTAGACGACGAATAGATTAATTTACCGCATAGAATTTAGGCGTAATAACATCTAAGTGATTATGCCATAAGCGTCTCATGTAAAGAGCCTTAGCATTTGAACCTGCGTGGCCTTTTTGACAGGATGAAACAACATGAGCCCAGTTTGGGTTGCATTTATCACTAGACCGAATTGTTCAAACACAAGAACAGCATACTCTACTACTTGCATAGCCTTCTGTACATCAGCCTGTATCGCAGATGGTTGAATACGAAAAAGTAAGGTCGTATCATCAGCAGAGACAATGGGCGTACAGGACCCTTCTGACGCGATCTCTTCAACAATGAAGTTGATCAAAATGATAAACATAAACGGTCCTAAGATTGACCCTTGCGGCGTCCCGATGTTTACTCTTTCTAATGACGATTCAAAACAGCCTACCTTTACTGCCTGCTGCCTCTCCGCTAGGTATGACCTAAATCAAGACACCAGTCTAACAGCAGAGCTCTTATAGAGAAAGCAGCATCATCCGAAATAACTCATCTATACATCTTAAATGCAAGCAAGGCAATTTTCACTTACAAAAGCTTAAAGTCATAAAAACACTTACGACCTGAATCGCTACGCCGCAAGTTTTAACTGCCCTGATGACATTATTCTGAATGACTTCGGCCCTATGAGTTATATCGCCATTATAAATTTCTCAAATAGAGATAAATGAAGACGATTCAAAACAACCTACCTTTACTGCCTGCTGCCTCTCTGCTAGGTGTGACCTAAACCAAACCACAACACTGTCATCACAACCAAGAGTTTGAGCGTATATAAAAACAACAAATGATTTAGGCAGTTGAAGGCAGTAACATCCAAAAATAAACCGAGACAAACTGCTTCCAAACCACATTTTCAAAAAAAATATATATATAAATTTATATATATATATATATATATATATACGGTAAATATGATATTACCACATGTTATTACGTGTTAAATACTAGCCTCGATTAAGATATCGGCGCAAGCCAGAGTGAAACTTTATGAGTTGTACCAATGTGCCCCATATGTAAGCCGGACATCGAATCGTTTTTGCAGATAAGTCCAACGTAATTTTCCATTCATTTTACTCTTTTATGGCAAGTTGCCCACCTTTTTTGAGACAGTCGCGACAGACGTAAAGGCGGCAGAGGGGTCAACTTACCCAAGTTCAAACCATGCCATGAAATGACACCGAAGTTTTTGCAGCAAGAATTTGCAGCGAGCTGACAATGGTAATGATTATTTATTTTTACCACAAGGCCAACTGTAAGTATCGTTTGTATAAATAATAATAATAATAATATTATTATTATTTATTCATTGTAATTAATCACCGACGGTGGGAACATGACAATTGGGTCCCTGCGAACGTGTGCACGTTTACGAAAGGTCCATTGTAGGAACCAACCATCTATGGAGGGTTCCCCGGACCGAAGCCGCGTTGCCCCGTTGCACATCCAGCGACAGACGCTGTCTGAGAAATTCGCCCGCTCGCCTGGCTAGACCTAGTCGCTTCCCGACCTTCTGTAGCAAACCGCAAGTGGACGGGCCCGGCCCGCCAAGTGTCTCGAAGGCAAGTGGGTAGAACCCGTACGGGTACCCGATGTTCTGGTATTTTCTCACCTTGCCTGCCTCGGCGAGAGCTGAAGCATATCCGGCCCGGGCCGCGCCAGCACTAACCATTGAAGGGGCTAATGAGTCAGTAACTGTCGCGTCCCAAACCAGCATGCAACCGCTCTCGAACGGGGTTAAGGTCAGACCGTCGGGTCTCATTCCGCCTTCCCTATCCAGTCCGACGGGTTCCAGGACGCACGGTAGGCCACTAGAGCGTAGGGATCTGCTGAAGGTTTCGTTCAGGGCTTTGTGTCGGGCTCGCCTACCTGCGCTGACGATACAGGATAGGCCGTGGCGTCCATCCGGCTGGACAGCGTCACCGCAGACGCAAATATGAGCGTGCACAAGGTCCGTCCCCAAACGAAGTCCGACCGCGATTCTCACCGACTCGTCATCTAGGAGTGTCCCGATCCGAGCACAGGGTATGGCGTGGAGCCATGCGCCCGCCCCTTTAGAGGAGACGGCGCGCAGCCTGGCCCTATCAGCGTCTGTGGCGCTGGCCAATCTTTCTGGCGTCCAGCTTCGGCGGGCTCGTGGCCGCACAGGGCAACTGCTCTACGGCAGCTTGTTTCTAAGCGATCTTCTAGGTCCGTAAGAGCGACTGAATCATGAAGTGAATTAGCCTGTTGTAAAGACCTGTGGAGGAAAGCTACCGGAGCTACCTCCGATAGGACAATAGCATCAGGCAGCCCTAGATCTCCCCAAAGAACGGGGAGTAGAGCTTGTTGACGTGCTTCTGCCAATAGACTGAGATTCAAAAGAGCCTCAACTGTAGTAAGCACGCTGTCGTTTAGTGGCTCAAGGAGTCCCCGAGCAAGCGAGCAGTCTGCACCTCGAAACAGGTGATTGAGACGTTGGGCCGAAAATGAAGATCTCAGAAGTAAAAGGCCCCGGTGAAATCCTACCAAAGGAATGCCTGACATCGCATGCTCTAGTTTTTCTATCCACCTTTCGAGAGCTGCCGGAACTTCCTCTGGGAATAGGGGTACGCCTAGTAACTCCAGATCCGTGCCAACAATCCTGCATCCTGGGAGAACCTCTAGCACCTCAGAGTCGGTAGCACCTCCTACGACATGAACCTCGCACTTTGCAGGATTTAGGGCCAGGCCACTCCGCTCCGCGAACTCCATGACTCTGTGGATGTCTCTCAGAACTGCATCAGGTGCCCCGCCCAGTACACCGTCGTCTAAGTACCATGTGTTTAGAGAGAGTCGACTAACTCCTTGATACCCAGGCAAAACAGGGGAAACCCAATGGGTCGCCCTGCTGCACCCCAGTTTGCGACATTATGGTATCATACGGCAGAAGAAGGCAAGATGGCTCTTTATAAGCTAGTTCCACCTAGTGGAACATACTCGTGCCCAAGCCTTGACCGCATTTAACAGGTGGTCCCTCCGAATGGTGTTAAAGGCGTTTTTAAAGTCGAGCTTGACCACAAGGGTGGCTCCGGAACAAGACTCCAAGAAGGACCGAGTTGAATGCACCGCGGCTTCGCATCCTCCCGGTGTCGCAAACCCGAGCTGATGACAACCAAGAGCACCTGATACTTCCGCCTTGTTTTCAAAAATGCAGATCTTTACCGCCAGCCTTTGAATTACGGATGAGCATGCGATGGGCCTCACACCACCGTATTTCTTCTTGAGGGCAAAAAGTCGGGCGCCGAAGATAAGAGGTCGCCAGTCGGGGAAAGGCGATCCCCATCGAAGAAGATCGACGACCTTGGTCAGGGCAGCCGCGAGCCGGTCTGCGGCAGCCCCCAGAGCGGGGGACAACAGGTCTTGTAAGAGCCGGGGTCTGATGAAATCCAGGCCAGCTGCTGAAATACGGGAAAACGTTTGTATGGCAGACCGGACGTTCTCGTCTGATGTAGTTGATGGCAGGAGCACGTAAGAAGGGCTAGGCCAAGTTAGGAATGAGGGCGCGGGAAGGTGCTTATCCAGCAGCACGGCTGTCTCGCTGGGCTTCTGCGCTAGCGTGTCTTCTGAGATCAAGACCCTAGCCGCCGAAGAAACGTCGCCTTCCGAGAGCTTGGTAATGGCTAGCCGGACGGTGTCGACCGTCCGCTGCCGTGAAGGTTGGTTTGGGACGGGCCTACCGCTAAGGTCAAACCGTTTTCCATCAGTAAAATCGCGGAGGTTCTTCCGGACGATAACCACCAACGAGCGGTCATCTTTCCCACCATCGGGAAGGCGGAGGACGACGGGCGCGAAAGAGAACAGAGCAAGCCACGCAGTACTGTCGTTGTTATCTGCGACTGAGCACAACACCTTAGTGAATACTTCGGCAACTTGCCTACGTACTGATTTCGGCAAGATGCGGACCAACCGCCAGCGGCGAGTGACAACTTGAATGACACTGATTAACTGATCCGCGGTAAACCGAGAGTTCGAGCGCTCTGACTCGTCGACTATGTTGTGGGCACCCCCTCCGTGCTTCACCGTAATGTGTCGACGCAGGCCTCTTCGTGTAAACGTAAGTGCGCAAGTTGGACAGGGGACCCTATTAGGATCCGACTGCCCGGACCGCGGGCTGGCGAGCCCGTAGTAAGGCCCGTTGTCTCCATGATCTGTCATTATAAGGCGAGACCTTTTAACTTGCCCACTACGGAGAGCAGCCTCATTGGAGGTCGCAACACCTACTCCAGTGATCTTAACACCACGGATAACTCAGGCCTGATTCAATTGCGTTAACATCCTTTTGTTGTGCAGCCGCTATTATTATTAT
This sequence comes from Dermanyssus gallinae, assembly GCA_003439945.1. Classification (NCBI taxonomy): domain Eukaryota; kingdom Metazoa; phylum Arthropoda; class Arachnida; order Mesostigmata; family Dermanyssidae; genus Dermanyssus; species Dermanyssus gallinae. The sequence goes on along the minus strand of QVRM01003224.1, from coordinate 228,428 downwards.
TATTTTTATTATTATTTCCATGACATTATAATTACATTATTACTAAAAATAACATTATATGTTAACATTATCTTATTAATTAACATTATTATGTGGTATTGCTGCTGCTTCTCTAGTGATGACAAAGTAGTTGCTGTGGCTGTCGCGCGATGAGTTGTTAAAATCACTGTTGGCGCCACTTTGTTGATTAGCTGTTCCAACATCCAAATTTAGCTGAGCAGCCGTTAGAAATCGAATTTAAATGGCAGCGGCGTGCCGCTGGGAGCCTACGGACCGTTACGCGAATGGTTTCGTTTTGCTTCACCATTTCGTGTGGATTTTAACAGCCTCATAGTCACACACAGTACACCAAACCGATCACTGAGTTACAGGCATCACTCCGGCATGTCACTTCCTAGGTTCGCCATCCTGCACACACACGAATAGACGTGTTTTCTCGAAGCTCGACATGCACACGTCCGCACTGTATGGCGATGATGATGATGAAAGCACACAATTACATATACCTCTATTCATATCGGTTTTAAAAGTCGAGTTAACGGAACTGCTCTATCGCATTGTTGAAGGTGATATAAGTCGCACTGTCCCCCGCAGAGTTTGCACAAGCAAAACGAGAAAATTTCATGGAACTTCTCTCGAGTACAGATCCTCATGTGGAAGTCATGTACAGCAAATTGTGCATTAGGTGTCTCATAGTTGCAGCGCTTTCACGAACTACACGTCATTGTATCGTTTTAGTTGGTGCTAATATTGTTCTGATATTATAGATGTCTTAATAAAACATGTTTAGTTTAAACGCAAGGTGACCGAAGCTTTAATAAAACTGCCGGACAGAGAAGCCAGGTTGGCGAAGACAGGTTGTCGTCAAGTCGCCAATTTAGCTGGGACCACGCTGGACCGAACTGCTGAACATGTGTCTGAGCAACGCAAAGTTTCTTCAGTTGCGAGCCTCCTCGGAAATTATCGTCATAACAAGACGCAGGGGCTGTTCGTCGAATATTCTTCAAGGCGACGGATCAAGTACCAGGACGGGGCAAGTAGAGCTGATACCAAAATTTATCTTTTTTGCTTAGTATATTTCGTGGGGCTCTAAAAAGTACTGTATTAACACGAGAAGTGTTTCAGGTTATGCAGTTCAAGAAATCTCAGAAAATTCCTGGAAGTGAAGGAACCGAGCGACCTACACAAAGCCAGTCTTGGTTAAAACGTAGAGGAAATAGGTCGACGCCAACATTTATAAGCGGTCGAAAAGAACAAGTAGGAAACGCAAAGCGAAGCAAGAAGCGGGACATTATGGAAGAAAAACAATTGCGTTTCCAGAAGAACCGGTAGCAGCAACTATCAAGCAGCTATGCTAAAAGCCAGGACAACACATTTTCATAATTGCTTTATTAATTGATGGCTGATTTACAATATTGCGCGTACACAGAAAGCACACAATTACATATACGTGTATTCATCACGGTTTTAAAAGTCGAGTTAACGGAACTGCTCTATCGCATTGTTGAAGGTGATATAAGTCGCACTGTCCCCCGCAGAGTTTGCACAAGCAAAACGAGAACATTTCATGGAACTTCTCTGGAGTACAGATCCTGATGTGGAAGTCATGTACAGCAAATCGTGCATTAGGTGTCTCATAGTTGCAGCGCTTTCACGAACTACACGTCATTGCCTGGGTTTCTTAAAAGAGCGGACAACACTTTTTTAAATCTCGTAAGAGAACTGCGAATGATAATTGAACCCAAGACGCTTGGGGCTGCAGTGCAACGTGTGGCATTAACCAGTACTGGCTGCCTCGGGCTCCTCTGGTTAAGGGCGCCGGCGCTTTTAAGCCTGAGGATGTAACAGAAATCTGGGCACAGTGCGAGACAGTGCCAGGAACCTGCTGCAAAAAATGCTACCGATGCGGCGCCGCTCAAAACTGCTTTGTGTATGAGTCAAGGGTACCAGGCTGATACAGTTGGATGTCCTGCTTACAGCAATAAAACCCATACATGATGTTAACAGTAAACGCACAGCAAATAAGTCAAAATGGATGCCCCGACCACGACACGGCCCACGACCTGCTGGACTGCACAGCTATGCAACAGCAGGTTGACGTTTGCTTTGTGAGATAGCCGATTCAGGTGGTAATACCTAACAAGAACAGATGGTCAATGGATAAGGTTAAAGAGGTGGCTGTATGGCTATATCACCAAAGCCCGATTAAAAATGTAGTCCCGGGAAGGGTTTCGTATTAGTATAATTTGGATAGGGCCTGTGAAAACTATCACCGAGCAGCTTTTCCCAGGAATGTCAGTATTTGAGTGCGAACCCTTGGAGCCGAACGACGACATAGAAGATTGTAACAGCTGGTTACAGGCTCAAGAGCAGTGAAGGTCTGGTACGAAGGAGAGCTTTTCGTGGCTTCAAAGGCCTTGCTTGTGAGAGTGCTTGCTAGAGAGTCCAAAATCATTGAAGAAAATCGCTAAAAATTCTTAAAAAAGTGGAAGGACTCTTGGTATTGAAGCCTAAGCCAGCAAAGTCCACACATGACCCCTTTGGGGCAGCAGTCTCTTGTCTAGTGAGTACAGCAGGAAATGCGATAAACATTATTACTATTATCGCCAGACGGCTTGCGTAGAAATTTGAGAAAAAGTGTGCCCTCTCACTAATATGGTTCCGCGGTTTCAGGTGATAGCTAGGATTCCTCGAGGATTTGCACACATCAAACTGGCACTTTAAAAACAGTGGAGATAGGGATGAAGCCGAGATAAATGCCCCTCGTGTATCCCTGTGACCCTTTCAATAAAACTACGTTTAATTTATTAGGGCATTTGCTGTTGTAGGACTTACAACGGAGCCCTCAAGGCCAAAAGCCCTAAAAGTGTAGCATCTAGCGTCTATCTAGCTTCTATCTAGCGTCTATCTAGCGTAGCATCCGCTAATCAACCTGATGCATACGTTAATGACTTGGCTCTAATTGTGCGAGCTAGATGTCTTACTTGCAGGACATACTCCCTATTGAGAACAGAATCCATATTATTTTACAAAATAAGGACTCGTGAAGCTCAGTAAGTAAATACATAGACGCTGTAATGAGGTATAAAGAGACTCACGAATGAGCGGAACAAAAACAGAAGTGGTCGATTAGGAGGGGGGCGCACGGTACGCTGTACTTATTCACTTCAAATTTACGTTTAGAACTCACTATGGTTCATTTGCCTAAGGATGGAGTCCCCGAGGCCCCCATTCTCCGAAAGCATTCCATTAATATTGACATCGGCGTGACTGCGAATGAAGGCCCAGCGCACATCACCGGCTTTCAACAGGACGACATTTTTGGTCCCCTTTTGTTTTCGATGTTCATCTTAGATTCCCAAAGAGCATAGCATACTGTCAAGCATCAGTTCCGGTGCTATTGTACCCAGACAAATGAGTAGATGTCAGTTGCATACATTAAGCGTTCGGCATTACAGTAAGCGTTACCGGTGAGGCACTACAAGCACGCTGAGAGCCGCGTGAAGAAAACAGTGGCATCGGCAACGATTGAGCGCCTCAAACTATTGATATAAAAAACTCTAATTGACGTTTGGATATCACAGGCCAGTGAGGACACTAAAGGCCCAAAGATCTTCAAGTTACATCTTTGGGATGGAAGTATTTGCGATAGGTGCCATGTATATACACAAGGTACATTGTACTCAGCTAACATAATTTGGTGTGCCTAATTACTGAGTTCCATTAAGACTATAGAGCATGTATATGTCGCTATTATTTGCAGCAATGCGCAAAATGCCATGCAATTCATCTATAAGGCAGTTGTTCATCTTGTCAGCTCGAACATACACTGGGTAGTGATTCTGAAATGCATGCGGGCAGATTATATGCTGATTCTCGTTGGCCAACCAAAGTGTAATCTGTGCATAAAGTATGCTATCTTGTGTAAATAGAGCTTCAAATGTAAAGAGCACACGCACAGAAAACTCAGCCTGGTCCTTTTTTTCTGAAAGACCAAGCTACTAAGAATCATGAAAAAAATATGAGAAGAGCATATTGTAAGCAATATATTTGTAAATTAGTCACGTGATTTGACATGCTATTATATAGTTGCGACCAAAACAAGAAACACCTTTTTGGTCACAGGATTGTCCATTAAGGCCGGGTACGGCTGTTCAACCGGGTGTTTTACTATTCAATTCAATGATCTAGCCCCAAATTGGTAAACTCGTTTCCAATAAACCCGCGCAACCTGAGATCAAAATGACTTGTGGCCTGTTGACTCCAAGATCGAACGTTTGTCGCCAAGGTCGTGTGATTTAGATCTGTGCTGCAAACATGTCACGTATTGTATTTATCATTGAGGAGAACTTCTATACTGAGACTCCAATTGTACGAAGCTTGTGTTACCGTTTTGAAGTATATCCATGCAAGGGAGGGGAAATGTTTATCAGAATTATAAATTATTGCTATAATAGTTATGATACAACAATTCTAACAAGAAGTTACAAAATAACACTCCCATTAACAACACCAAGAAAATAACAATGTCAACAACATTATCTACACTCCAGTTAATTCAACACTAACTATTCACAGTGGTAATAGTAATGCATCTGTAAACGGATAAGATTGGCATGATTACCAACACACACAGGGCTAGTAATAGACGCCGTAGCAGCACATCAAGATTGACAATAGAAAAATTGACAAAAAAGAGAGCAACCGCCCAACAATAATGGAGGGACTGGCAGCCGCAGAAAGAGCAAGCCCAGCATGACAACATTCACAACAACAACGGCCAAACGGCAGGAGTTTTTTTTTTTTTTTTTTTTTTTTTACATGAGGTTGAAGGTAAATCTTGCATAAGACACCGGGCGATACGTTGGGTATTCGCCGCGGTAGTGTCAGATTCTTACTGACTAAACCCCCAACCGGTAAGTATCTTGGGGATGCCATTCCGTACTAAAGTTGAATATTACTTCGAATAGCACCCTTAAACGGCAGGAGCTGTAGTACAACAAATGAGCCGCAGGAAAGTGTAAAAACATTGCCAAGAAGAAGAAGAAGAAGAACAACAACACTGACAACAAGACACAAAGAACGGCAACAATCATAACAAGAGCAGTAGGGACAATAAGGGCAGAGGTCAGCCAAGTCGCCAGTCAGAATCAGCTGTCGTCCACGAGATGGGTCGTAAGATCATTTAGCCAGAAAAAAGTCTGGGCCCCCTTATACCTTCATAGGTAATATTTCTCTATTAATCTAATTATACGGCAATATTTCCAGCAACGAGCCATAGCTGCTGCTGCCGATACCGCCGTTGTCGGCATAGCCGCAACCCTTAACTGTCATTTTTAGTCATTAACCGGTGCTCAGAATGAAAGCGATTCTAACTTGCACTTGTATAGTTAGTTTTATCACTATTATTAACGCGAGTATTTGCTTAATCAATCAATCATTTCACACAAATAGCGTATATACAAAACGATTCATGTTAATATCAGGCATCACTATTTGTTGTCCTGCCGTGCCACCGAGAGAGGAACTGCAGAGGCCTTTGTTGTAGTGCCGGCCAGTAGTTCCGAGTGGTACTTAACGCATTGCTACGAGCAAAACGGACCAATACACTGAGTCCCCGTGAAACTCTCTACGGGAGCATGCGATGTGCCTGAAATACCCTGCCGGTAATCACAGGCCACCCCGGCCCACAACCAAGGAGGCTTCAAGACGTAACTTTGTGTTGCCACTCTCCCCGGAACAGCTTAAGTGGCTTCGTTACAGGCATACGCGTCTTGAGTCGAAGCACCTCCACCATCGGCGTTCAGTCCGACACTACACACACAAAGCGGCATCTCGTCCTGTTGAAAGGCAAAACACTCTTCAGGCATACGTTCTACAGGGTATTCGGTTTAAGATGTGGTACCAGCACGATGGTGCCCTAGCACGCAACGCTCTTCAAGTACGGAATTATCTGGATCCTCGAGACCTTCGCCAATCGCTGGATTGGCCGAGGCTGTCCACAAGCTTTGCCGCCGCGATCGCCCAATCAATCCAGTTTCGGCTTTTTCATATGAGGCCACCTAGAGGATATAGTTTATGCAACTCCCGTTGAGTCTCCTTATGATCTGATCGGCAGAATAGTTAATGCTGGAACAATTTAGAAAACGCGCAATTTGGTATATGGTAAACGCATGCAACGCTTTGCCAACGCTACATAATGTGCTTATTGGCTGACAAGTAAGATTTGAACAAGATTTAAAAACATTCTGAGCTTCTACAGGTTTGGCCAGTGACTTAATTGACAAAGAAAGCAAACATAGTGGCTGCGTGTATGCACTTACATCCGACATGGCCATCGGGAGATTTGAGTTACTTCGCAACCACATATTTTAGCTTTACCAATATTGTTCCAAATTAATTCACTTAAGATGTACATTCGTCTGAACGTATTGGTTGTGCATCCGTAACATGCAAGAGTAAAATTCTAATTTTGCAAACTCTTCTTAATGTCACAATAGTTCCGACTCTAGTCAAGTAAAGCCAGGTATAATTCAGACAATTTAGAATTTTCTCCCGAATGCGCCGGTATGCAATCCGGTTTTTCAATTGAGGCGTTCTCTTACAATCGTGATTTTTGTAAAGTTATGTCGGGACAGCCACCCCTTCAATCACGGCATAAAAAATGCATTGAGACATCATCTCACTCCTATACGAAACATTTTCGCTCCCCCTTTTCATTGGCAAAAGTGACCTTCTTACAGAGCTGGAACATAACCCAGAGTTTTTGACAAGGATATCTGGTCTCCCAGTTATATAAGGCAGATGCCTATGTCTTCTTCTTTTGACATAGAAGGTGAGGTAATTCGGAACAACACCGGCAAAGACGGGAGCTTACGGTTGGCAGGAAAGTCAATTTTTGGCGCCGTGATCAGCATACCGTGAATCGCGTGTGAAGTTTCGCCGACCGAAGTGACCGTTCTAGCCTGTTGTACTGGCGACCTCTCAGCGGTGGTAATCTGCAGCGATACGTTTTTTTAGCGGCTACACATGCTGAGCCAGCCGCCACGACTTCGTCGAGTTCAGCTTAATATCTCTAAGACATCTAGTTGAATTATTGCCGCGTAGGCCACGAACAGCCGAGAAGGCGACACGGTGGGACAGTGATGTATCCCGACCGGACAGAAATGTGATAATGAACTTGATATCAGCTGTAAAACAACGTCAACAACTAATACGTGATCTGATTGTACAGGCGTTGGCGAATAGGTCGTTATCGGATGTAATTTTAGAGAGAGGCTTACTGTGTCGGCTTTTTTTAGGCTCATTCTGTCGACACGTTTAGTAACAAGGTGATGACGACATTCTCCATCTAAACTCGGCTGGTTGGCAGTTGCAGCACAGTAGTACCTTCTACTTCGTTGCAGTCCAAGCTTGTTCGGGTAGCTGTTTTGAGCTGACGTTTAAGATATTTGGTGGCAGTGTAATAAATTATCTGTTGTTCGTTAGCCAATTCGAAAATTCGGTTGCTTGCCGGACCGACGTTTGCCCAACAGACAAACTCACACGCCTTTTAAAGTACGTGACAGGGAATCGAGGGGCTTCTGGCTTTGCTCAAAATTTCTGACAACAGTTACAGTGTCGTGTTTCAATTGCTGAGAAAAAACTATGGCAGGACCGGCGCTGTTTGCGAGCGACATTTTTACGATCTGATGAACATCCATCGTGTGGCAAACTCGAACAATGTTCGTGGGTTACCCTTGATGCTCAATAGCAAGACCGCGAAGATTTCTGGCCTGTGTTACGTGGTGCTATCCCTGGTGGCCTATTTTTCGATTACAGTGAACGCCACCAAAACGGCGGGTCCACAGATAATGTTGAAGGCGTGGGTGACTCAGACTGAATAGACAGCGAACTAGTGTTTGATATGCGTCGATGTACAGCGCCTTTCAGTGTTGACGACCAGCGTACCTTCCTTGATGAAAACAATCGCTGCTATGGATGCTTCCGCGCAGACCACCGACTCCGGGATTACAAGTCTCGGGTGCAATACAATACATGCCAATGCATTTTACGTCGATGCACAGAAAGACTGCAAAACACATACAGGTCTCAGCAGCGGTTTTGGCGAACCCCGGCCCATTAGCAGAACCATGCGACCGTCATCGCTCTCGCTTTGAAATCTCGGGCATTAGCCCCTCGACCGCGCTACAGATTTTTGGCATAAGATGAACACCATCCTTGGATGAGTTCACCGTGTACAAAAACAGCCTAAGCACACCCCATCGATCCGAACTAACCACCAAGCAATAGGTCCTGCAGCGGACTGCAGGAGTATTTAACGCGGTTGTATGGACGTTATCGTAGCACACACGGCAACGGCCATCCAACTACACTGTGACAACAGGACATTAATTAAGACTATGCCATGCCAGAAGTCTCGTGCCGCGAGGGCCATGTCTTGAACGACCTGGCTATTCAGAGGGCGGACAGTCACCCTCATCAAAGTGATGTCTATGAGGTGCACGTTTTTGCTGATTGGAGTTGATGGCTACCCTCGTGGCTTGACGATGTCGCAAATTTCTCAAAGCAAGCTGATCCTGCCGTTTACCCGCGTTGCACTATCGTCACCGAGACCGCGTCTGTAGTTAAACTGCGGCCAATTACCTATTCCAGCGGTACTCCCGGGGAGCTTCATTTACGCCGCAGCGTCACAGCCGCTGTGTGCCAGACTTCAATTCAACCCACCGGCGCCTATCAAAAATCTTTTCGGGGCTGACTCTCAGCCAGCATTTAAAGCCTCATTGATTTGCTTTTGCATTGCTTCGTAAGACGAACCCCCTAAATACAAATGTGCAACGGTGGGGATAAAATCCGTGCACCTTTGAGTCTCCTCCGGTCGCAAGACATACACCACCGGGCTCGAGCAGGACGGCGCCTACCAACAGTCCAACTCGCTCTGATCTTAACCGCACGGCCGGGGCCACGAAAAGCTATCTTTGGAATCTCTCTGACTACTTACTGTAACTACGGTCTGCCAACGTCGACAGCTCAGGTCGGCACAATACAATCAAGGTTGGCGACGTTGCCCTAGTAAAGGACGATAACGCGCTGCGACTACTTTGGCAACTAGTTATTATGGTTTATAACCACCCAGGTTGGGTAAAATTATAAACATATACATCAGACACAACTAGTGCTTCACGTCATTGGGTCTTCTCACATTTTGCTAGCTCAGCTATTGACTGAACTGCAGAGCATGCTGCGGCGTGGTATCTATCGTACTGGCCAGAGCACCTCGTGCACCTGCAACACTCCTGAGGATCGTGGAACTCTTCCGTGCTGCATAACACGTGATGAAACCCGTGGGCTGCAAACGCTGTAGTTAAATGTCTGCTCTTATATCCCGCTGCTCGCCAGGCCGTGCTTGTCATCGCTACCGTATTATATATTTCTAAATCGATTCCCTTCAATTTTTCCGACCACTTCAAAGTATAAGCCTCAAACGCTCTCGTCCTAGGTAAACCCCATCGAAGTTGTGATTCCTGTGTCATGTGTTGGCAACTAGTTAGGATCATGTCAAAGAATACCGGGGGGGTGGGCTTGTCAGGACCTACTAAGTTCCTTTCAGTAACGGCCGCGTTTCGGCCTGCGCAGCCCAACTAACTAGCTGTATCCACTGGAGGTGGTCAATTAATAGAGTTCATTATGATTTTTGTGTCTAGAACGGCTAGAAAGGCGGACCGTTTTCCCGAGAAGTGTTGCATTTTCTCAGTAAGAGCGATATCTGCCGCCGTTGCTTGAACGCCATTCATTTGCGCGATCTATCAACGTCGCCGCATTTAACTTTCGCAACAAAACCCAACGGACAACACCAAACGAGCTCAATTGTACGAACCTCCCACTTCCCTTTCGTGATCGTAGCCATAAAGGCGGTAGCTAGCTGCGTAAGGGCGCAGAGTGCTTGTTTGTCTTCTCGTTGTGATATTGAACGTACGGCAAGTCAAAACAACAAAAGCCTGGCAAGCGCTTAGGGCTGACAAGATAGTCAATATGTATGTATATATATATATAGAAAAATGTGCGAAAAACACTGTAGTATCTACGTAGTGGCAATAAGGACACTCACCGTTCGGGTAACCGGCTTAGTCAGCGCCGACGCCAAAAAGGGCTCTCTGGTTTATTTCAGGCCAATTTATAGGCATTCATTGCGCCCCCTGGTGGCAGGTAATCCCCCACCCCGGGCGGTGCGCTTCCATCGATCATTATCATCATAGATCATCATACTCATCCATCCATCTTATCATCATCATACACTACAAACACCTATATAAAAAGAGTTGCCCGTCAAAGCTGTGTTAAGTGAATGTGCATCGAGGAAGGCGAAAACCACAAACGGAGCGCAAACAATTTAATTCCACCCCCAGCAAACGCTAGCTAGGTTGGCGGATTACGTGAAGCGTTAGTCCTAGAGGCTAAAACAATGCTAGTCCTAGTCGATGGGAAGACAACACCAATTGGTATCTAAGGGCATTTATCTCTTGCGGGTAGAACTGAGCAATTGATTCCTGGTTTTTGTACCAGAGGAGCAATATAAAACCCAGGTGGAGGGAACTAGGCAAAGCTAATTGAAATACTGGAGTCCGTGGATGGTTGGATTCTATTCACGCATATGCCTAAGTACATATGCCACCCCTTTATATCGGGGGCGCTTAGAGCGGCAGCATAAGCGGGCATGTTGACGCTCCTTTAGAGCTTTGGTTTAGTCTCAATATGCATCGCTCAAAGCAAATTTAATCAACAATAGGGATCCAACCGGCAACACGCCGGCTGATAACAACCATGGCTAGCACACTAGTTCCCTAGACCATGTCGCCATAGTTATCGCCATACAATCTGCCGGACTAAGGGCTTCCACGAGCCGGAGGACACATCTAAATTTCAATATCATGACAGGCTTCTAATAAATAATGCTTATTATTGCAACATATATATATATATATATATATATATATATATATATATATATATATATATATATTGTTAAGTGGATTTTATTTGTATGTAGACAACAGATAACTCGAATATGTTGGCATTCTTTACAAGATGGTTGTCGTACCTAAATAGTAGTAGCTTCCATATGGCTAAGGCTGTTTATCTAGTTTTGTCTTAACAAATAGAATCTAACAATCGTTTTCTCTTTCTCTTAACTCTGAGGTATCTTTGAGGTCTCTTTCAGCGTTTTCCAACTTTTTAAAAAAATCATTGATTTGAATGATACACATGAGTCACATGAAACATGTATTGAAACCAGCTTCCAATTAGATGGTAAACAAATTGTTGCCTGTTGTTAGAGTCACAAGTAAATTGCCAATATTAATTCACTTTAACTGTAAATTAGACTTCAAGGACGTCGTGATGTCAGCAAGTAATCTGTGATTTTGGAAATCCCTCAAGGGTGCGTACACACATGCATATATACGCGTAATACAGGCAAGGGCATACAGCGGCATTTTCTGATGTCTGAAATTAAAGCTAAACCAATATGTTAAAGCAATGCCGTAAAAAACATGTTGGGGGTTTCTACTGACTAACCTGTTAGTGAATGTTGTGGCATGACGTGGGAGCATGTCCAATACAGTGTTGTCCAATACTGCGGAAGCCCACGTATGCTCAAATAAATCAACAAGCTTTCTATCAAATGAAGCACTTTTCTGTCGCTCCATCCCTAATATATTTGCAAGTTTTAGTACGTTGGAGTTTTCTGCCAGATTGAAACCACCACACTATTTCGGTGTATTCTACTTGAAAGCTCCATTCATCAGCTACACAATGGCCCACGTCGATCGCTAGTTGGAGCTTGCAAAGCATATGTTCTAAAATTGTGGAAATGTCATGACTGCTTTTGGTGATCAAATAGTGCCTCGAAACACTGTGTATATGTGGTACCGTCGATGTCACGACGTATGGGAAGAGACCAACGATGATCCCATTCGAGAAGGCCTTCCACGTCAATAACCGAAGAAACTGTTCAAAAAGTTCGTGAGAACTTTCTCAACAATAGTTACTATCAGGGAAATAGCTGAGGAATTGACGATATCTTATGAATCAGTCTTGCTTAATATTTCATGCGTCACAGACTGGCAGCGAAGTTTCTTCCAAAAATGTTGAATTTCTAGCCACTAGACGCCCGTTGGGAAATGTCAATGTTTACTTTTTGCCACCTGGCTCTACGGCCAATAAAGAACACTGTTGCGAAAAATCAGATTGCACAAAAACATCTGACGCAAGAGGCCTGGACTTTGGGCAAACAACTCTTGAATTCCCATCGCGATAACGCAACGGCACACACATAGTTACAAATTTCAAATTATTTGATAGATAAATTCATTTCTATATATCCGCAATCTGTTCCCTGGACCTGGCTTTGTGCTCTGGTAAAATGTATTTTTGCAGAATGGGAAAAAAATGGCACAAGTGCAATGTGGCGGGGGGGAGCTATTTTGAAGAAAACAAGAACCCTTTATATATATATATATATATATATATATATATTGGCTTAGCGAATCCTTCGTGATACGTGTAACATATGCATAATGTATTATATTGAAACTAAACTATATATATAAGGCTTTTCATCCGCCATCGTCTATATATATACATATATATATATATATATATATATATATATATATATATATATATAAACACTATATATACGTTACCAAGACAGAGTGAGAAAGATGGCCGTTGGCTCTGACTGGTGATCTCCGAGTGAGCGTAGCAAATCAATGCGATCGTTTAAAAAATTCGGCCGATGATCGCTAACTTGGTAAAATCCTTGGGTCGAGCATACCAAGTGATGATAGCCATGCACAATGTACCTTGTGTACACGTGACGACTAGTGCATGCCATTCCATCCCAAAGCTCCCTGGCGACCTACACATCCAACTGCGCTACCTCTGCCAAGGCCTCGGTCACTTTTCCCTGCCACCGTGACAAAAAATGCTGAAGTGGTCCTGTAATAGGTGACCTAAGCCTGACTCTGATTGTTTCCACTGCCGGCCCGCAACCCGCTAGCAGGTACACGAAGCGGCCTTTTGCCGTCCGCAATAAGCAGAAAAAAAAAAAAAAAAAAAAATATATATATATATATATATATATATATATATATATATATATACAGTTTTATGGCATAGCGTTGCAAAAAATGACGATATTTGATTCATAGTAGATGGGTCGATTATCTTTCAGATCGAGTGGGTGGAATGAAGCGCCGCGTCGTGATGGAGACTGTTATCGAGCGAATAAATGTCCACCACTTCGACGAAGCGTTCACGTCTTTCGAAGTCTCTGCCGCTTTAGTCGTGTTTTCGATTTGATTTTTCTCATCCAATTTATTTTTCCTATGACTGCCGGTCATTTGTGGCAATCAAAGATAAACGTTTGTTTCATTGTCAGTGTGTTTTCTACGTACTTTGTAATTTATTGTATATTAGAAAGAGCAGGCAAGCAATAGTTTCCAGAATATACGCGCTCGCGTGTATAACTTTAATATAACCTTAAGTTATCTCCTTATGTAATTTTATTCCTAATATTTGTCACAAATGTGTTTGCGATTGTTGTTGCTCTTTTTCTGCTTGTTAGGTTGTTCTTCTTGTTTGGCGGTCTTGTAACTTTTCGTAAGTTAGTCATTGTCAGGATTCGTCGCCGCGTGACCCAAAATGTATTAGCTCTTTTTTAAAAGATTCTTAAAGTTTCGAGGAAATTTAGTTTGCGTTTTCGTGTGAGCGGGTGCGTTGTCGTGATAAAACTACACAGTTCTGTTCTGCGTTGCGGGCCGAAATGCTATGATACGTTCTTTAACCTGGTCCAAAAGTGTTGTGTAGCACTTCTTATTGATCGCTCTCTCTCTCTGTAGAAATGAAGCCAGTTAATAGAATACCTTTTGCATTCCAGAAAACGGTTGCCAGAAGCGGTCAAAATGTGCCTCTTTACCCTCGTAGTTTACCTCTGGCGTGTGCGGTGCACACCCTGGTGGCATCTTGCCGTTCTGGTGTGAAGTGATGGATCCAGGTTTCGCCGGAGGGTGGCTTAAAAAATCAGCGGATTTCGTGTCAAAAGTTCTAAATTGCTCACCGAAATCGATTCGTCTGTCCGTTTTTGCTTACTGTTATGCATACATTCTGATGCAATATTTGACGTACTGCATCATAGCCTATTCCCATCTTTTTTACTACTTCGCGCAGCTTTAATCGGCAACCAGTCATTAGGAGTTTGTAGACTTCTAGCGCAGTTTTCTCATCGAAAGCCACCTAGAACGTGATGCATACTCTGTGCCCATAATTATTTCACTAAATGTCGCAATCCGTTTGGTAATGGCAGTGTACGCCCGTGTATTAGCTGCGTCAACTGCACTTAAATTGGCTTTGATTTGCGTTGCAGTTAAGTCTTTAAAAATGTTTAATCACAGCACTCGTTCTGCTCCATCATCACTGAACGGTCTGAAACTCAAAACCAATCAATTTTTATTAAATCCGAAGAACATCTCTCTACGGCGCTGTAGCCGGTTTTAGCTTTTTGAAATTATAGATAAGCGGTGCAAATTGTGGATAGGCAAACTGTTTGATCTACCTAGCATATATAAATCGCATAAATCTCACAGATGTCTCGTTATAATGTTGAGCGCGTGTCATATAAATAATGCAATTATAAATAGGTACGCGTTTATACACAAGCATTTTCCGTACTACCTCCCTACAAGTCAATGCTATACGATGAGGAATGCTGTTACCGTTTTTTAATTTTATTGTAGCTCTTGTTGTTGTTGATGTCACTGTCACTGTTGTTGTTGTTTCTGCTGTAGTTATTGTTGCTGTTGCTGTTGTGGTTGTTGTTGTTGTGGTTGTTGTTGTCGTTGTGGTTGTTGTTATTGTGGTAGCTGTGGTTGTTGTTGTTTCTGCTGTTGTTGCTGTTGCTGTTGTCGTTGTTGTGTTTTTTTTAACAGCAATACCAGTACGACTGGTAATTGCTTGTTTTGTGTGTTGCGGGTTTCGTGTTGCGTTTGATAACAGCTGTAGTCACCGTCTCAGCTATGGCCGTAACGCCATTCGCACGAGGAGGAGCGAGCAATTCAACCGGGACCACCGTGATGACCGGCGCCCGCCGGTGTCAGTCTGCCTGCCTGTTTGTCTTCCTGACGACGACGACGACGACGGAAGTAATCGTGGCTGGGAGCGACCGACCCGATGATGGGGCGACCCGGCGAGGCAGATCGTCGTGAGTCTTGTGTGTACGTCATTGCGTGCCATTGCCACTGAATGGATGGATCATCTTGCCGCGCCGGATCCGCGCCGCTTCTCCGAACTGTGTGACAATTCCACCCTATAGCGTGCGCACACGACAATTGACAAACGACGTTGCCAAAAAGCAACAAAGCCGTGTAGGACAGCAGCACAGGCGGCGGCGGAGGTGGTGGTGGTGGTGGCAGCAGCAGCGGTGAAGACGTGATCTAATCGCCGTAATCGTCATCGAAGAATTGACGACATTAACGAGGCGTGACGCCAACAACCCGAGAAGAGATACAGCTGAAAAAGTCGCTGCATGTTCATGCGGATTGCGTGGGCATCTGCCGAAATCTTTCTCTTCTTATCGAAAATCTTCAATCGTCTTCAACGCGTTGAGATTTGGGAACGTTGTAATCACACATTTGCTCGTATCGTTTGACTGTGACTTCTTCTGTTCTGTTGTTGCTAGATTTCCCTTTGTGCCTTAAGATATATATATATATATATATACATATATATATATATATATATATATATATATATGAGTCAATAAAATATAAATGTCTATAAAACCGTCGTGCTAAGAATCGCAACTGCTACCATTGTTGTTTAATCAATACAATGCCGTTGGCTGCGCAGTCGTAGCTTCATATATATATATATATATATATATATTGACCATGCTTGTGTGTGAGTGTGAGTATAACATTTCGTCATCGGTTTGGCCTTACCAATTGCTGATAGCACGCATGGCCTTTGTGAAGTTCGGGTTACTGCTCCGCGTTGTCTCGACGCCACGCTTGCGACTAAGCTTAAATGTTACTTGACGATATTTTTGGCTAAATTCCGACAATGGTATCGGCGGCCGATTGGGTTTAATGTCATAGGCATCGTCATTTCCGTTCGTTTTGGTCTCTACCATAGGCCAATGGCCGTCGAGTATTGCCGGGTCGATATTAAGCGCACCGGGGGATGGATGGATTCCCTTAACGTTGTTCGTGACCGTTCCATCTCTTTCAGACCAAACGCCGAAACAGAAGTTCTGTTTTCTGTACTTTCTGCTGCGATTTGATCGTGCGGTTGAACAGCAGAGGCAAAACTGGTGGCGCGGTGGAAGCAACGCCGTGGCGTTGCGGGCGACAACAGGGGGTGTTGTCGTTGTCTATGCCGCATCCCAATCTCGAGCTCGTGAGCAGTACTATAGCACCGAGCAACGGCGCGAGCAATTTGGCTTTCTTTCGGCTGACAACTAACCAGTTGTTCATCTAGGTAAGCGCCACCGCCACAGGCTCCGATACGTCGAATTGTTGAAACAACGGCAGGCGGAATTCTACTGTAGTTATTAAAGGAGGCGCATCTTCATAAACCATGCCAAGTCGATTTTCGATTCGTTTCGAGCATGTCTGGTTCCGTTTTTTGGTTTAGTTCTACTCTTGTTGACAGCGACGTATTCTCTATGTTGCTTGTGTTGCTGCACAAATAGCCAGACAGGTGTCTGCATAAATTCGCCAATATACAGGCGGGATGGAGAAACTTTGTAAAACTGCTTCAATCCATCTACATCTACTTTTTGTCTGTGGTCAAACGAGATAGATGGCCTCCGTTTTCTCTTCTAAACGACAATTGTCACAAGATCATATGTAAATATACAAGATAGAAACTAATCGTGCATCGACAACCAAGTACATCGACAATTTTATTTCGCAAACAATGCTAACGAAACGTCGCTGATTTTGAATACCTGCATTTGCTAGACGATCTTGCTTTCTTATGGGGAGGTCTGCCCACGTTGGTCGCTTAGTCGTAGAGCTATTCTTCCTACTGTAAGTCAGAGTCACGTTTAAATTATACGTTACACACGTTTTCTGGTTGTTTGTGATACACACGCGCGGCATCTATAAGTGGAGTCGCTGGGACGCATTTGTAACATAAGTAAATAAAGACGAGAGATACTCGGTGTTTCCCTAGCGGGGGAAACACGCGTACCACGGTCCCGCTGGCCGTATGTCCACCGCAACGGTGTGTTTTATTTTGCCGACATTTGTGTCAGCTCTTTGCTCGCTGGTGACGGCTGAGCGGATGAGCGACTTCATTTTCTATGAGACGACCCTTACGCTGGACAGTCGATGGCGGTATTCGTGTGCATGCATGCATGCATGAGTGGTGGGTCGGTCGCTCGCGGCGGTTACGTACGCAGACTCAAGCCCCCACAGTCGCGACGATAAGAGGGATCATGTTCTGTGGTAGAAGAGTTCCCGTGTACAGCGTGGCGTCAAAAGCTCTCTCTCTCAATATATATATATATATATATATATATATATATATATATATATATATATATATATATATATATATATATATATATATATATATATATATATATATATATATATATATATATATATATTTATATATCTGAGCGGCCAGAAAATGGCGATTCAGGAGTCGAATCGATGGCGGTGGCAGAAGAATCGCCGCACGACCATATCATCTTTCGATGTTCATTGTGCTCATCTGTTCGGCTTTGTTGTCGTTCATTCTGTCCGCCTGTATACGTTGTCTGTCTTCATCAATGCTTCTCAGATCACTGTCATCGCACTCATCATCATCATCATGATCATCATCTTCATCATTATCATCGTCATCATCAGCCGGCAGCTCTGTGCCAGCTAACGAGCTGGGGCCTGAGCCGGTGATGGCACCAGCCACTTAGGCAGTGAACGGTCGAATCACTTTCACCCGAGCCTGCTGTCTGTACTGTCGTGGCCTACTGTCTGGTGCACTTTAGCAGTCTAGCTGCTTAGGCAGGACCACCAATGGTGACACCTACAATGACGTTGCTGCTGCTGCTGCCGCTATGGCGTTAGCGGTTTGCATTGCACTGCGTAGCAACGAGAAGAGAAAAAAAACAGAGAAAATGGTGAAGTCGACAACGATGACGGACGGCACGATGTTGAAGACCCCGATGTCAGATGTCGCTCATGGTCTCGCCGGGTGTTGATGCCCACCAAGCTTAGACACCAAGCATGCGAGCAAAAGAACAAACAAACTGACATCCACTCACACAGGTACAGGAGACAGACACTCTATTTTAGTTGCTTATACTTCGGCCGCCGCTCTTTGTCTCCCGATCGACTTTCAGACAGGCGCACATATATATATATATATATATTTATGTATATATATATATATATATATTTATGTATATGTATATATATATATATTTATGTGTATATATATATATATATATATATATATATATATATATATATATATATATATATATATATATATATATATATAAAATGTGTTGCAAAAAAATAGCAACTCATGTTTTTTGGTGATAATTTCGGCTTGGTTAATTTGAATGGCTTGAAATGAAGCGCATGATGTACATGACGAAACACGTGTATGGTGTTAATTTCGTTGCAATCTCACAATCGGTTCATACAAAAAATAAAAAAAGTGTGAAAAAAACAGTGTTGCAAAATATTAGCAACAATAACATGCTAACAACACAGCTCTTGTTTGTAGAGGATAGTCGATATTACAGCTGATATTCGATCCCGGGGATCAAATGTCAAGCTAAATCAATCATTCTATAGCTGCAAAATATTCTACAGCTTAGTCGTTGTTCCAAACTAACGGCGAAGCGTATGTTTAAACCATGGGTCGTACAAAGGATCTCTCGGATAACGAAAAGATAAGAATTGAGGCATATGCTGAGCTCGGTCATACAGTAACTGCTATAGCAACCAGATTAGGACGGCATAAGGGTACCATCAGCAGGTTCTTACACCCTGGAGTGCCCTAGGTGCAGATCTAACAGTGGGCGTAAGCCAGTTTTGACTATTCGAGATCGGCGAAGGATCATACAGTTGGCTACTCATGACCAAATGTCTTCTTCCAGGATCAGGACTACTTATGGAGTGCCAGTGCACCGATCCACAGTGTACCGAGTGTTAAGTTCTGACAAACACGTGCGGTACACAAAAAGGAAGCTTATGCCGCGACTGCAACCGAAGCACATTGTCGCACGGCGTGATACCAAACTTGGGATAACGAGTGTAAAAACATCGTCTTCTCGGATGAAAAGAAATTTAATCTCGATGGCCCTGACGGCTGTCAGTACTATTGGCACGACTTACGGAAGGAACCTAAATGGTTCTCGAAACGTGTGGCCGGTGGTGGTTCTGTGAAATATTAGGGCGCGTTTGGATATAATGGGAAGTCTGATCTAGCGATTGTGGGCCGAAACAATTCCGACAAGTACCAGCGTATTGCCGGTTCCCAGTTAGAAGCCCATTTCAGAAGAATTGACGCAGTTTTTCAACAAGACAGCGCCACGTTTCATACCTCGGCTAGCACTATAGCCTTTTTTCAAGAACAAGAAGTGCCACTTTTTGACTGGCCGGCATTGAGTTTAGACCTGAATCCCATCGAAAATCTTTGGTGATTTTGGTGCAGAACATTTGGTGAAGCAGACTTACGCAAATGGTCGACAATATGATCATTTGTCGGACCTCAAAGAAGCTGTCCAGCAAGCATGGACTAATATTCCACTTTCGTACTACAACAGCTCATTAACTCAATTAAAGACCAAGTTTACGATTTGATTCAGAAGAAGGGACGAAAACCCCTTTTCAAGAATAGAATATGTAATATCAAATAAGTCATACAGCCCTGCTAAGAATCGAATACGCCGTAAGGCGTTATTGTTTGTATGAACCGATTGTGAGATTGCAACGAAATTAACACCATAATCGTGTTTATTACCAATTCTATAGTTCTACACCTAACTTCCTTCGTACATATATTATTGTAACTAGGTTTGTTGATTCTGTTATTGTTAGCTTTATGGTCAGTCGCGACCTGTTGCCGAGAATCCTGTTACTGCGTTTGTTTGTTGCAAAACGTTGGTATCGATATATTATTAGTATATATATCGTTAGTCAAGAGAATCAAACTTGGTTAAAGGCATTGGTAAGATGTCGAGTTTATTTAAAATACAATTTGCTTTATTGGTTATATAATTTGAGCTTTGCTCAGTTAAAAATAAGTTGTGTTAAGTAAAACATGTGTGTATGCTTTTCTGCACATCCTTTCCCATTTTCTAGGACAGAAGAAAAGAGCAAGTCGCTGTATTTTGCGTGTCTCGTTGAGCTTTTGTTTAATTTGCATGTACACATATTTATTGTGCAAAGAGATACTTTAGCCTAAAACGAAGACATAATAGCACCATCGGCTAGTAAAGTATTAGATAGGAGATCTTCTCTCTCCCCGGGTCAGTACCCGAAGATACAGGTGAGGGTTGAGCACGAGGCTCCCAAAACGTACTCCACAGAAGGAGGTTTTGTCACCCAAAGCTCTGGCGTGAAAAATGCAAGACGGGAACAAAACGACCAAGAACGCAAAGCGGAAGATGCGGGCTACATTCTACAAAAACTTCTTAGAATGAGCTGTTTTGAATACGGACATTGGCGCGCTTTTACCGTGCAACGTATCGACGTGATTTTGGAAAATGAAACAAAGAATGTCGATCGGCTATCAAGCAATTTCGTTCAAGGGTTGGAATGCGACCCAAGTGATAACTGAGTTAGACAGTGCTTACGGTGACTGTGCGCCGCGTTTTTCGCCACTGTTTCCAACAGGTTAATGAGTTCAAACTAGGTCGCACGAGTACCAAGGATAAACTATGTTCAGAACACCCAAAACGGCTACTGTCGAGGAAAACGTTGAGAACATGCGTAAAATGTTGTTACAAATTGGCAAATGAACATTAGGGAGATAGCAATGGCCTTGAGGATAGTGTAGGTAGTGTGCATTCTGTCCTGCACGACAACTTGAAGATGAAAACCTCAGAGCAAGATGGGTGCCGCGTTTGGGCAAAGAGACCCCTCCTCAGCGAAACTTGGCCAATATGTCGAGCCGAGAAACCTGTCGTTTATTCGGCACAAAAGTTGGATCTATCGCTACACTCACGAGACTAAGTAAGCACATCGCCAATGGAGTGCACACGGTGAAGGGCCTCCGAAGAAAGCGCGGATAACGGCATCGACTGGAACGACAATAGTTACGATCTTTTAGGTACAACGTAAAATAATTTCTGGTCGTCTACCTTGAGAGCAGTAAACCGATCGCAGGAGAATATTATGCAGGACTGTTAGACCGCCCGCAGTGAGAACTCACTATAAATCGGCCAGCTTTGCAAAAGAAGGTTGTCTTGTTTCACTAGGGGACAATGCACACAATACGCGGTGATTTGAGGTTCGAACGTACTGAATAACGCCCCCATTCTCCGGAATTACTCCTTGTGATTATTTTGCTATTGGAAATTTGAACAATAGTCTCTTGATAAATGTTTTCCAGCAATGACGGCGTTAAGGTTGTTCCAGATAAAGTACGCGAAATTCTACTCAGGCGGTATAAGTGCTCTGAAATATCAGTGGGAAAAGTGTGTTGATCTTTTCGGGTATATAAAGTGAGGTATATAAACCAGTATATAAAGTGAGCTTTTTCTAATTGGAAAATTGTTGGTTTTCACTCTAATAAGTTTTGAACAGCCTAGTAGTCGTCTTCTAAGCGCAAGTGTCTGCACCTAAGATAGCCAAAAAGTAGACACCGTGCCTCCCCGTGGCTTACACTTTAACGCCCAAGCGCTTAGGCTGAATAGTATGAAGGTTTAGACTAACGTAAGGTAACGTAATTTGCTATAACAGAAAAAACACAGCAAGTCAAAGAAGTAGTAATTAATCATAAGTATTTGCAAATTTGAGCATCTATGAAGCCATAATTGGTTCAGTCTAAATTAAACTAAACGTTTTTTCACAGCACAAGTGACTCGTCGCCTGGATAGCAACCTGAAAGTCACTATTTTATTTGGTAAACAATGTCTCGTCGATAGACCATAAGAGCATGGGCTTCTCCCTTTAAACAGCAAACACTTCGAGTCTGGGATTCCTAGTCTGTTGCCTTTTTCGTAGGTTTTAGCAGCTTTCGATACGATAGCTCACGTACACTCTTTCGCTGGCGATTCGTAGGCTACCAAAATCTATAAAGCTGCTGCAAAGAAAGCTTTGCGGAGAAAACATTATTTTGAACGATGAAATTGCCTAACGCTCCAATCTGTTAAACTTCTATAAGTTCGCAACTCTGGGAAGTACCTGTATCCTCGTAACAAAATGTTTGCCTAATTACAATCTCGTAGAAGACCCATTGCAGGTTACAAACATTTTAGTAACGAAGCTTGGCGGTGACGATTGAGGGGAGAAGTACAGACCCGAATGCGCTTCAATTGGTTGACATTACTCAGCTTGTGAGGCATCCAGTCGCACAACATAAAAGTTTTTATAAGTTTTTCAATGTCCGGACAATGGTTGCTGGGTTAACGTTGTACACAAGTTCCCGAGTGGAAACAGTTGGATTGTCGGAGTTACACCTTTAACGCAAAACGTCATCTTTTATCAAAGAGGTTCGGCCGGACATTGGTCCATTGCCTGGGCTAAAAACTCCACCACCGAATTTGGCAAATTACTTTTGCCAGGTTTGTTCGTTTTACATCCACTATTTTTCCGCTATCGATTCCGTCCAACTTAGGCCAAATAGTGTTGAGGATTATGCTGCTATTCACCGCGGAGTAAAAATGGAATCGAATGATTCCTTTGTGCCGCACTAAACTGTCACATATGGCGTATGTAACGACTCTTTATGAATAACGTGGGGGTTCTCGGTTGCCCAAATGAGAATATATATATATATATATATATATATATATAGACGCGACAATTTTGTTTGTTCACACCTCCGTGCAGATAAAAAAGCATTTTCAAAAAAAAAATATATATATATATATATGTTTGTTCACAAAGCCGGCATCGCGCTGCATCATATCGGAAGCCAAGTTGGCAATGTTTAGTTGCTCTTGATGGTTCGTAGGCTTGAACTCGTGCGTCAGCTAAACCCTACATAATTACATCGCTAAATCTGACCTCATAATACACCAGATAGTTTTAGTTGAATGGGCTTTTCGCGGCTTGCCACGTCACCTACTAAACCTATCCTGTGAAACTTTTGCACAAGTCCACGATTGGTGTTCTCACAAAGCCGGTTATGTCGACCTTAAATTGCATGGAGAGCTCGTCAACCTGTTCGTATAGAGTTTCGCTTCTTACGATAAAAAAATTCAAATCGTTACGCGTTTCTCCGTTAAGGAACGCTCCATCTTGGATTTGCAGCGCTATGCTCTTCTGTTCACGAATAAAGCACAATGCGGGAACTTTTGATATATATATATTTATATAGTGCAACGCAGGCTCACAAAAAGTTGTTAAAATCGTTTGGAGATGCCTGTTGTACAGACAGTATGTGCCAACAGTGGTTTGAGAAGTTCCGAATAGGAAACTTTAAGTGTTGTCAGTGAGGAGGTTTTTTAAATGAAAATCCAGGAAAATCCCACTATAACTACTGAGCTTCATATTACCCAACAAGCTGTTAGCACAGCTTTAAAACGCCTCGGAATAACTTCCAAGCTGTGCAAATGGGTACCTCACGAGCTCAGCGACTTCAACAAGATGACGCGCGTGCGCGTCTGCACTTCTTTGCTCAGCAGGCTTCAAAATTTGCCTTTTTTCGATCGTTTTGTGACCTGTGATGAAAAATGGGTCTTCTACGACTCTCCTGTCAGAAAAAGATTCTGGTCAAAGGAACCTGGCACCTCCGTCACCCAGCCCAAAAAGGACATACACGCAAACAAGGTTTTATTGTGTATTTGGTGGAATGTGGGCGGAATAGTGCACTATGAACTTTTACCGCGTAATCAGACGATAAATACGGCCTTGTACTGTCAACAACTCGAAAACGTTCACGAAAAATTAAAGCAGTCGTACCCTGCACTAATTTCAAGGAAGGGTGTTCTGTTGCACCAATTCCCAGCTTAAATGGGAACTTTTGGAACATCCACCGTATTCCCCCGACTTAGCACCATCTGATTACCGCCTATTCAGATCGATGCAATTTTTTTAAGTGGTAAAATTTTCACTTCTATGGAACACGTGCGTTCTGGACTGGAAGAATATTTTGCCACTAAAAACCCAGACTTTTACAGAAAAGGAATCGAAAACCTTGTAAATCGTCGGGCAGAGGTTGTATCTTCCGGCGGAGAATATATAAATCAATAAATAAGATCTCCCGTGTCTCCTATATATGTGTTTTCTTTATTGCGCTAAAATCGAAAATAATTTTTTGTAACCCATATATATGTTTTCTACCTTCATGTTGGCTCTTAGTTGTACTCTCACGTGGCGCGGACGACGGTGATCGCGTGCGCGCGTTCTGTCTCTCTCTTTCTTGTTCATTCTGCTGCTCTTGGCGCATTGGCGCGCGGTTAGCAGTCGCAGCCGTCATGGCGGTCGACCCCGTCTCTAGTGGTCAGGTGTTATTGTGTTCGTACTGGTAGCTGTTAAAAAGTAGTCTTTGTTGTTGTTGTTGTTGTTGTTGCTGCCGTGGCAGTGGTGATCGTGGTCGTGATAGCAATCGTTCGATTAGAAAGTGAGGATGTGGAAGAAGGCAGCACCAAACACGACGACGGAAAGCTAGTCTAAAAGGCTGGTCACAATCGCCGCCACACCAGACAAGTTAGTTAGTAATTGAGTAGTTAGCGGCGCCGGCGGCAGCTGCAGCGGCAGCAGCAGCATCAGGAGACGTTGGTGGCAAGCGCGCCACACCAACACATGTCATAACAGGGCGCAGTTCTGTTGGGTTTGTTTTCTTCTGCCAAAGCTGCGACAACGGCGGCGGCTACTGCTGTTGCTGCTGCTGCTGCCATTACGAATACGACTCGTACGAGTTGTGACTAGTTGTGAGTGGGTGCGTCCAGGTGCGCGTCCAGTCGTTGACGCGCCGTCTCTGCTGTAGAAGGTTGGTCAGTCGAAACCAAGCTAACCAATGGGCTCCATCTACGGTGAGTGATTCCTACAGAAGAGGAGGAGGAGGAGGAGCAGGAAGGGAGAGGAGAGAGGGAGAGAGGCTTGTTAAAGAGAGCAATAAATCAAGGGCAAGAGAAACAAAGACAAAGACTCCAGAGGTAGTAAGAAATGTGAGTGGCTTACGCCAAACAGGGACCGAGGAACAGACATGCAGAGGACACGCATACGACGAGTGCGACAACAGCAAACACCGACTAAACACACCGTCGTAGTCCTGACGCACTACGGAAACACACCTATGTGAGATAGACATCCTATAAACCGCACTCACAGGCATACGAGGAGACAGACTATGTTCGCGAAGGAGGTGGTGACGCATCATGGAACACACGCAGCCGACGAGAAAGCAGAGCAGCCTCTGCCATACAGGCCACAAGGAACGCTAGATAGAGAAAGACAGGTAGAATGGAGAGAATATTAAAGACAGCGAGAGAGAGGGGGAGAGAGAGGAAGGGAGAAAAGAGAAATGATGACTGAGAAAAGCCAGGAGGCAGGTGAGGAGGTAGGGGCCGATCAGGCCACCATGCGTTCTGCCTGCGACGACCAGCGGGCCCGTCTACTGCTAGGGCCTTCCGTTTGCTTGTTGCGATGCAACGGGCCTCTTGCTGATACGGTGGACTCTACTGCCTTGTAGCCGGGCTGCAGCTGCTGCTGCTGCTGTTAGCGCCACTGTTAGGCTGTGGCTGAGCAGAGAGAGTCCAACATCTATCTTTCTCGATCAGGCAACGCCTCATCGACGTGCAAAAACAGCGACCCAACTGAGACTTCAGAAAACAGGACGAAGTTCAATGAAGCGACACTCTGCCCGCACGAAGCACCGTCGTTCGAAGACATTAGCCATAAAGTGTTGTATCAAACGTAACGAGTAACCCCGATGTAGGCGCTGTGTTTATGTATTTGTCGGTAGTTCGGAACTCTCTGCTGCCATGCTAGCAGAGATGTTGGTGATCTTCGAGTGCTGTGCATAGTAGAGCTGGTTATAATAGTCGCAACCGAGTCGACGAGAACGAGCAAGTGATAGGCGCAAACAACGATGGCACTAACAACCCAATGACCAATGGAGACAACAAAAACAATAAAGTTGACACAATCAGAAACATTAGCAACGTATCGCTCAGGAAAATATGTTCGGAGTCGATGTGAAAATGTATGGCATTTCTATGTGAGATGATCTCTCGCTGATCTATCATTCAAGTTGTGATGTGTTGTGTTTACGCATGGAATACAAACACGTCGATTGCAGTTCTTTCTAGTGGATACAGCCACCCAGCAAAAGGTTCGCGATCATTCGGATGTGTTCAGTGAGCGCTCGAGGAATGTAAGCTGTCGCCAGCGTCCGCCATTGCCAGCTGTCAACACAAGAATGACAACATATTCTTTTGAGGCAAACTTGTCGTAGCAACGACGGCTGTCATTCAAATCATTTCCACCGAACGGAACACCAGGTGAGCAACTGTATGACAGCTACTCACTAATCGAGCGTTCGACGAGTACACGCGATTGCGCGATTAATTGAGAAAACGTAATAGTCGAATGTCGTTACAGCCAGAAAGCCATATAAACTAAACACTAATAAAAGCAATCTCATTTCTACTTAAAACATTTTTGCAAACCGTAAAACATTCGTAGTATATGTGAGACATATCGCAACAAACAGCAGAAAGGAACGTAGACTCTCAAATTTGCCCTCGCAAACATAGCAATTATTTTAAGGCAGACAGATTTGAAATGGGAACTTTAAGTATGCACCCTACTTGTCTTCTATGTAAAGATATTCTCGGATATATTTGATTCACGCTGCTAAGCAAACTTAACACTTAACATTCTTGTAGATTAGTTTGTATCGTGGCATGACCTGGTGCAACGCGGCTACACTCCGCTGGGTTATCTTCCACATATGATAAAAGGGCGCCATCTCACTAAGATTACCTTGCTATATGCAGATGACCTCGTTGCTTATAGCCGAACTCGAACAGACCTGTAGAAAACACTAGGTTCACTTCGCACTCGCACGCGTGGGTAGGCTGCTTCCCCAAGCAAAGCAGGTCAAGTTTGTAGAAAACTCTTGCTACCTTGGCATTGTTATGTCTTTTCGATGTATGAACTTTTGTCAGCACATCATGAAACGCCGAGAGCGCATACGAGCGTTAAATGCCGGGCTAGTATCAAAAATCCCACAAAGCTTTTCCTCAAAACTTGCACACGCGTTTTCAGTTTGCAAGTGTCATTAGTGACTATTTACGGAACCCAAGTTACGTGGGACAAGCTCACAATTGCACAGATCTAGCAGCTCGATAAAGTGAAACCAACCTTTCTCACACGAGCACTTAATGCTTTATTTAGCCTTTAATCCTGAAAAGTATTCGAGATACGGCCAGAATTTCAAACCACCTCACGGGTTTTGCCAGGCACAAGCTGTGTGTGCCGCCGTTGTGGCGACTTATGCAGTCTGTATTGTACAACAACGACTGTAGACGCTCGATTTCTTTCTCCAAGCTCGAGCGAGAAAACTCTTTATCAAACATTATTAAATGTATAGTTATTATATATGCATGCTATGTATTATACATATTAATACAACTAGCAAAAGTAACGAAATGATAAAGAACTAATAATAGAAAGGTCTCACACAGGTAGTAGCAAAGAGCTAAACACGCGTTTACTTTTACCCAACGAGTTGAGGATTTTTACAGAAAACACTGGATATACGGGTCGACAAGAATACTCTAAATAAAATAACCTCGGCCATGTTGAAGGTAGCCTTGGGAGCCGACAAACTACAGCAAACTCTCTGGACTGCGTGATAAGAGACAAAGAAACCAACAGGCCTAGCGGACGGGTCTCTGTTACCCTGCTTACAAGCATTATCTCGGCACTATGCGTTTGTAAACAGCGACTTTGGTTAAAAAGATCACTTGGTACATTAATTCGCTGAATCGTAGGGTAGCGATGGCTTTAGAGAACCTAGAATTAAAACATTTTTTAAGGATGTTGTTTTTAATTCTAGACTATCCTCCGTCCCCTACAGGCTTGGAACTTAACCTGAGGTATATCTTAAATGCACCGAGGGCCGGACATGTTAAGATATCTAGGGTTTCTCTAATAGTCCTTGTGGCAGCATTGCCGCTGACACTCAGCGGTATGATTAATCATCTATTTTTAATGAGCATCGCTCGAAGTAAATTCGATCAACAACAGGATCGAACCGGGGACCGGTAGATGACAACCATGACTAGCGCACTAGTCCCCTAGACCACACCTAGAGAACCTACCTGGCAAGAACTCGGATCGTCTGGGAATTGGGTAATAATCCAAATGTCACTGCTGGTTTCTGGAGGCATTATGAAAGAAACCCGGTAGTTTTGTAGTAAGCTTTTTGTGTAAGTTTTACAGCTGGCCTCTAATGAGGTCAGGTGTAGTACCTTAGTAACCCTGACTCAGTACGACAACGTGGTTTCTCTTTATGGCACATCACGATTGACCTGGCTATCAAGTTATGAACCAGCACCGCTATAGAGAGAGTTATACGTCTTGGAGTTTTTCCTACAAAGCTGCGTATCGCTAAATATATTGATTTCTAGAAGGTGTCCTTTCATATCGCGACGATACCCATGCACTTAGCTTTATGAAATAATAAGAGAGCCTTTAAATCAATCTAAATGGGGGTGGTAAGGATATCGCAACGCAAATTGCCTAACGTCCGTGGTGAACACGCAAATCCTAGGCTACATAAAGATATGTTGTATCTTTTTCGAGGCCACATAAAATGTTATCCACCGCGTTCATACCCACAAAACATTTTCTCTGTGAGTTATGTTTTGCTCGTGGGGTAGGGGCCTAACAAGACATTGGGCCGTAGGCTCTTGGTTGTCTTACCCTCGCTAGATAGTTTGTGTCATCTCCTGCCATAAAAAGACCGTTTAGTGAGATATAAACCGTTGACAAACCAATATAAACAATTCCCATTAATGGACTGGTTTTGAAGTCCTTTTTAATTTGTTCATGTTTTATCGCAAGTAATTTCTGAATTCTGTATTTTGGGCAAAGAGTCGTGCTGGTATACTTATCGTCGCGTCTTTCCTTTTACGCAAGGTTTTTGTTTTTTCCCGCTGATAGTCAAATTATATAGATAAATAGTTGACAATATAGGATGGAAATTTAAGCTACTGAGACCAATACGTTCAAAACTCACAACTATAAACTTAAAATACAATCAGATAGTTATTGTTATAAAGATAAATGCACAGTTCATATGTTTGGAAGTCAAGGTCAACGTCACCAGCACTTTAGATGAATGCCATTCACTTCAACTGGCGCGTTGCCAATATCTTGTCGACATTGAATAGTTATGGACCGGCGGGGGCGGGTGTTGGGGCTTCATTGTGGGGGCTTCGAGAACGATTGTAAATTCGCCACTGTTCTCACTTGTTCACAATCTCTCTTTCTTTCGCTATTTATATATGTCCGCTTCCAAATGGTTCCATATGTTAACACGGGGTCCTAAAAGATAAAAAAAACCTAAACAGTAGTTTGATTTATAACCTAAGTCAGCCTCAGCGACGGAACAAGAGTAAACATACGCGCCAAGACAGGGGGGAGCAAGATTTCGGTTCAAAAGAAAACACACACACACACAAACACATGCGCGCTACAGTAGCGATTCATGTTAGATAAGGAAAAAAAACGCTAACTCTCACTCACAACTTGCTGTACAATCGACGCTGTACAAACCTAGGGACATATCGGGCCGTTCTTTTGGCTCGCGCGAGACTGCCCGTAACGACGGCATTATTAGCGACGCTGGCGAGAAGGGTCGTGTCAAAGTTTGTGGCTGGTGGCCTGTGTCTTGCTAGCGATATGCGGATCAGTGTGTATCGTTGTTTGTGCGTATGATCGCTACTCACATATATGCCTAGGGTCAGCGAGAATACGATAGCGCCTAACCGCTTAAGGTGGCCCTGTTTGACGGTTCACATAGATACAAGCAAGCGACACGGTAGCAACTACGACAAAAGCTGGCAGCTAGACGGCCGCGCTCCATAAGCACAACACTGCGCCTATAAGGGGGGGGAGAATTGGTAACATTGTTGTTTACCTATGCACTATGCGTTTGCAAACAGCGACTTTGGTTTACCACTTGAATAATGGTGATTGATGGGCCACATCCCATTGATGGGATGTGGCCATCAATCACTATTATTCAAGTGAGCAGAACACCCTCTAAGTGATCAAATAAACTGCTGTTGTTCATTCGATACTTTGTATATATATATATATATATATATATATATATATATATACATACACACATGCGCACGTTTGATCTGTATCATAGACTTCATTTGTACTTGACAGATCTATGTGACACACACTTTATGTTGACTTTCTATGACAAGTTCATTCTGCATCACGTCTAACATTTATTCGTTTTTACTTATTCGATTTAACTGGTGTACATCAGTCATTCTCGTCTAATAATTCACTGAAGCAAAGATAGTTAATCGGTCTGGTGTTATCGACCGATTTAAATAGCCTCACAGCCTCGTCTATGTTTTTATACAACGTGCTCTCAAATTCCAATCGCACACCAGCTAGCATTAATTTGTTCCTGTGTATCTTGCTCAGCGAATTCGAGGTTTAATGACAACCATACCGTTGGATTATTCACTCTATTTATGACAGTTGTGAGTTGTTAGTGTCAAGCTCATTTTTGTGATCAATTTGTAGAATTTGTCGGAATATATTACAGGGTTACATGATTAATTAAATATATTTTACCTCATCTATAAAATGATTATTCATCTCAGATCACTTAAGAATGTATCTCTAGCCTTAACGATGAAGGTCCTTTGTTGCGCAACGCCGCTACCAACAGATAATGTCGTATTGTTTCAAAGACAGCTTTTGAACCACAGTGTACAATATCAACGGAAATATTTGGCCGAGAATAGGCAGTTGGTTGTGCTCCGTCTCTATGTGTATGCAATTTTCAAGATTTAGCATGATACTGCAGGGAGTGGACCTTTTAGCTCTGTCCTTATCAGGTTAATAACGTGACCGCAATAGCCTACATTGTTCTGAGAAACCCCGGGAGAGTAAATATGTATATTATGAAGGACACTCTTCTGCAAACATTACCACCCGGTTCACCGCCATCCGAATAATGATAAATATTCTGTCATGTTCTGCCGCATACCCTATAAACCGTGATTAGTCGCTTGAGTTAGCAAGTAAACATATTTGAAGACTATTCGTTAAGCATACTAGCATGTTGCGCACGGATTCTGAATTTACTTTTGCGCTTTCCGTATCACGGTTGTAGGCTACCATCCGCCTGTTTACTATAATATCACTACTCTATATGTTAACGCAGATGTACTCGGATGCCCTATTGTGCGTGATAAAAATAACTGTATATGGTACTTAGCTTTATTAACCGATGATTGGTTTACAAAATTGCGCGTATAGAGATATAGCCTAATTTGTTGTGACTCTTTTGGTTGCTTTCTTCAGAAAAGTGGCGTTGATTTGGTCAAGCGCCTTATAGTTTAACTTCGATAGATAAAGTCATATCACAGGGATACCGTAAGAAGCAGTGGGCGCATTCTTTAGGTTGGAAAGATTAACGACCCCATCAATTAACGTACAAATTCGGATTTTCGGACAAGTAGTAGGCCCTTAAAGTAGAATCAATACGTAGACAAATCTCAAGTAGTAAGATCATTTCTCCGAAAGCAATACAGGCACTTTCTTTTGGTAGTTTCGTATCAGTAACATTGTATTTTAGACTATGTTTCAACCCACATACATTAGGTGTAGGTGATTTTCTTCTCCAACTATGTGCGACTGTTCAACCGCGTCTTTTTGTCGGCTAACGATGGCGATATTAGTGTTTGAATACTGTATTTTTCTCAATGCGCTCCAGCCTTGCGTCTATGCTTGTTCGTGTTGTTAATTACGGGCGTGGGTTCTCAGTCATTAAGTGTTGGTACTCCTTAATAGAGCCCCGAGCTTTTTTAAATATTAGTTCGTCTTGCCAATTCGCCGGATTTGCAATATTTTCAAACTAACGCCTCGCGACAAATATGCAGGAAACAATGTTTTTATCCCAGCGTGTTTTTAGTCGAAGCATCTTATCTCACGGGATGTGGCATGGTTAATTCTGGCTGGCCAGGGCTTGACTATGAAGTGTTTTCGTAGTGAAAAGGGTCCGTTAGATCTTAAAATTGACAAATGAACTACGTACAGGAAAACATCTTAACGTAAAAATGCCTAAAACCAAACGTTTAAATTGTGTTGTTAGGCAAATTGTGTTTGGGATATGAACGAAAGCCTCGCTTTTGAATAGGCAGCTCCCGTTTTGTCTTGTTGAAGTGCTTTTCTTACTTAGCCTGATAACAGTTTTCAGGCAGGGAGTTTTTTTAATTCCTTCCGCCAACATTGCCCATTTACGAAGGGTGCGTCACAGTTCGGGCTTTCAACCATTATAGTGCAGGTAACATGTTTATAATTTTTTTTACCATATAAATATATATTAGTTAATAATCCCGATTTAGGACATGTGTTCAGCACGTCAATTCGACATTAATCGCTACCAGAGTCACTAAACCGAGCGCAAGTGATCCCATTATACATAGAAGGTTTAAGGAGCGATCTAATTAATTTTCGGCGAATCGCAGTGACTAACTTGCTTTCAGTGTTATTTCGCCGTTGTGCAAGAAGGGAAACATTTCGGCATATAGAGAACTTGGCTTTACTTGTGGACGCTCCGTACGGGTACCTTCCAATACGCTTATTATCAATAAAAAGCTATAATGATAAAACTGTGGAATAGTTTGTTTCGTATATTTGTGCTTTTCAATTCTAAAATGGAGAACGTTGCAGAAGTTCAGGACTACCGCAGACAGTTGAATTGCAGCTGTGTGCCTGTGAATTTACGTTTACGCTAATTACAAATAAAGACCCGCTGTTCAAAACTATAATCTGCGGACGGCATAGTTACCGCACGGACACAGTTGCCTCCTAGGCAATTGTGGCCATGTGTGTGTTGAAAGGCTTCGGACAGGTTAAATGCGTGACTAAATCTAAAATATAATATAAATATATAGCTATAGTATTTGATAACACAGTATAGGGACTTAATCTTTAGATCCCATTCAACACGCAAGTACAACAATTTTATTTTTTAATAATTGCACTAATCTAAAAATTATGGGGAGTAATACAACTTTCTACGAGATCTCCGGAAGCCTAATGTTTGACGGAAGAAACCCTTCTTCGAAGCAGCCGCAGCGTTGCCGTGCTGAACCTCGATCGATATACGTTGCAACAAATCTCGAGTTGCAGCGATGACTCTATGGCCCAGTTCCCTACTAGACTAGAGTCAGATCGGGCAAAAAGTACCCTTGACAGTCGGCTGAATGTGGATTGCAACAAAAGTGTTTTGAATTTTGTACATTTTCGGCCCTTGGCGAGCCGGACGCTGCATTAACCCTACGGCTCTACGCTGATTGCAGCACCTCACCTGTGTATACGATATCGTAACATCCTAGACAAGGAGACGACCGCGTTCGCACGTAGTGAGAGTTTTTCCGTCTGGCCTCAACTGGCTATTCCGACAGATTCGTTCACTACCGGAATGTGGGCCGAGTGAAGAGCGCAAAAAATCAAATCGTTAATGGCAAGGTCACGTAAGTGGCTGCGCTGTAGCGACACCACAAGGCGTGCCTGCAGAGACAGCGCACGCACTATCTGCATGTAGCGATTGATGCACGTGGTCCTTTTTCTTGACGTTTCATTGGCATTCGTCGCACTGGCATGACCAGCGCCTGTTTTCAAACTAGATATTGTTTGTTAACGGGCGGACGTAGGCCAGGTTAAATTTAACGTTCGATATTATGACGCGTCGACTTTAATGATGAAAGCTGATGGTAGTGATGGTGACGACTGTGAGTGATGATTAACTGAGGTCAATGATGAAAGTGTACAGATGATAGAGGTGGCCACTGATGGAGATGGTAAAACATAACGATGATGATGATGACTAGGATGATGGTGGGGACGACGATGACACTGAAGGTGCGGCTGATGATTATGATGAAACTGATAATGATGCTAACGGTAAGATGCTGATAATAACAGAGGGTGGTAATGGCGACAGGGGCGCTAGAAAGTAAGGACGGTCATGATAGAGTTGCGTAATGCTGATGATTATTCAAGTACATAGAGTTAACGCACAAAGATAGGCGACAGGGCTTCATGCTAGTCGACTGCTCAAGTCTCAAAAAATGCCAAACTTGCTGATATCAATGAAAGTCTACACTAAATTTGAAATTCAGCGGTACTTTCCAAGAGCAACACACAAACACGTCTTCACTGTTGAGATCGAACAACAGCTGTGAACGAGACCTAAATTCGCTCTGGCTACGGTGTCAACTAGACTCATGCTCTGGCTTCAGAAAGAATAAACTACTGCATTGGATATCTACGTTTGTAAGACTTTGATTCCGCATTAAAACACAGCTGATTTTAGAGTGAAATAATTTACCAATAAGGTTATACGGCTTGAAAGGTCAAACTTTGAATAAAATAATGTGCCTTGGCCGACGGCTTACCTATAATGCTGTTGAATTATACGCTAGGGGGAATAGTACCGGTCCATTCTAGTGCTCGTACTTCGCATGGGATTTTGCCAAACAACAAAGGACACAATGGTACGATGACGGCAGGTGCGCGTTCGGACGCACAAACAGAGTAATTATTGTTGCCGTCGTGTGCGGCAACAGCAACAGGAGCGGGAAGCGGCGTTACCGTCAACCGTACGGGTATAACGTGTCGTTTTTGCGTATTCTGTTTCATTCCTGTGCAAAACGCCTGTCTAACGCTGATCAGACAGTGTGCTTGTCGCACTGTCTCTTTAAACGTTGCTGGTTACCCGCTGCTACTCTGTTTACTGCCTGCTGCGACAGTTACTGGCTGCTGATATATTACGAGTAATACGGATCTCGTTGCCGACTCTACCCTGTATTGGCCAATAATCCAGCTAAGCCCGGTGTTGCCTTCGATACTAAACATAGAGCCAGAGAGGTCAAGAGCAGAAACAGGAGGACAGAATACTAATCATTTGTCTGGCCAAAGAACATAGTTTTAGCTTAGCCGCAGAACGTTTAATTGAACGGGCCCGTGAAAGAGCCCATGCCTATGTCTACAATGCGGAATACTAGAAATACCGCGTTGTATACAACAAAACAGCATGCAGAGTGGATTGTTGTCGGCATGCTCGCTGCACTTCTACTGCACTATCGTCTTTATTGCTAACATATAGGTGGACAGAATATGTGTCTATATACAACTAACTAATGTGTGATATACCCTCTCCAAATATTTGCATATTGCACCTTGCTGTAGCCTATTTTGAAAACATTCGGTTGTCTCAATTCGATAAAATATACTCAGGCCATATCAGGTCTTCCGCTTGCTTGTTTCGTAAGTATGTAGAGTTTTGAGAGTCCTTTTAATATATGTATTAATTCTTCCCATAAGGTCAAATTAAATCAATCATTTGAAATGGAAACATGGCTTTATGTTCTCGTGGCAAGGGCTCTAGGTGCTCTAGAATTAGTGATTTTGGGGGGTTTAAACATTAGAGAGTCTCAATTTTAACCAATTTGGTGTCTTCTGTGTTACGCTCAGTTCAGCATCATACCAAAGCTGGGTCCAAATAAAATATCTAAACTGATAACACTATACGTTACTGAGCTGTATGCAAGATTGTGCGGAAACTGATTGGCTCAGGTTTTATCTAGCGTTGTGCGCAAGAACGTTACAGAGAAGTCTAATGGTCAAAAGAAGATGCCCGTACAAAGTCGAGCTAATCCAAGCAAGAGTTGCACTCGCAATGGAGATGTAGCCATTAAGCACAACCTCAGGGGAAGTGCGAATGCTACCGAGGCTCTTAAGAGGGTGGTGGACATTTTTGCGTATAACTTTAAAATAAACGCAAGAAGCAAAAGTATCTATTCTCGATAAGCATTGCCTAAAGATTTGATCAACAGCAAGGATTGGATCGGCGACACAAAAATAATACACTATACTGTTATTGTGTATTACTGCTGGGATAACAATTGCTGGGATCAACGATGTTCTTGCTGGGATCGGTGACTTAAAACCCCTGGAACCAATTGGACTATCAATACGAATTTTTACTGTCAACAATTTAATTATATAGCCGCGCTAGAGAAATAAATAACTTAGCTAGAAACAAAATATAACTATACAACCCGGATTATGCACCGCCGAGAGAAATTAATTTTTACAAAGTTATTTTCTGAGAAAATCTGATCCTTGGGAAAATGCTATACATTTAAACTTTAGTTTTTTTTCGCAAATGTGAAGATACGTTGATTGATCGTTGGCAGAGCGTGGGCGGAAGAAGACTAATTCAAAAATGAAACCGACTCACAAGTTCTAGCAAAGTTGTTTTTGCTCTAGGTAAAAGACCTTATAGCTTGCATCTTTAATATACGTATTCATGTTTAAAGCAGCCGACGGCCAGCAACGTTTTGCTGACCGGTGGCCGTCGATGACAAACCTACGGGCACAGTGCTCTGCTGTTGTAAACGAACGCGGTGCATCTTGCATGCGATTCGGCCAATCCTCGTCTGAAATTCAAGGAATAGGAGAAATTCCAACCGTATGGTTTCTGTGTTATATCTGTGACGTGGGGCTTTCCTTTCACGCACCGTTCCATACCGACCTGACCGCAGAGGGCAGCAAAATGTGAACCATCGCGTGGTCGTAACAAATCGCAGATGGCTCTCCGAGTCTGAGTAACTAAACGACTCACTTCCACCCGCTGTGACCGCTACGGTACCGGACTGAGTCTATTTTCTCCCTCGCTCCTTCCCTACTATGTCTCTCCTACTTCGCTTTCTTTTCGTGGACACCGCGACACCGTTCATCGAGACAGCGCGCGGCAAAGCTAGAACGCATCTGGCTGCATTCAAGAACAAAATTCCTTTCTCAAAACAATATAGGCACAAAGGCAAACCTCGAGTACAAAGAGATTCTTCTGTTTTTTTTCAAGGCGATTGACTGATTGATGTCGCTTACCACGGTATGCTAGTAAACCGCCCTTCAACAATGGTAACTTAGTGCAAAATTAACAAGACTTTAAAGATACACTATCGAAAATGTGCATACGACGTGTTATATATGTATATATACAAATGTGCCAAATATAAAATTATTAGCGTCACATACGATCTGGTGAGTCCAGGTAGTCGTCTGCTGTTTGACATTTGTTGAATTGCATGCTGTTCATCATCGTGGTCTTAATACTAGAATAGCTGTGGATTGGTGGTTGCAATCCCAGCGAGTTCGGGATGATTTGAATGAGGATCACATTTACCATAGTATTGTGCTCTCAAGTGTGTACGAAGTTTCATGCGTCTGCCTGCCTGGCCCTTGCGAAGAGATCACTGCACTGCCTCTCTCGAATAACATACCGCGAGCAGCTGACTGTATAATTGTATAATCTGTATAATTGTTTATGTTATATGCATACTCAATATGAGTAAAATAAATACGATGATGATGATGAATGAGGATCACATTATACACGACATGTGCTCCTCCCCTGTAATGCGGTCTCTCCGGTATATCTGTACCGTGAACAACTTTTAGGTCCGTCATTTAGCTCGTCCTCTCTCAGCGAGCTAAGTTGCGTTGTGTACGTTACGCTTGCCAAAAAAAATGCATCAACTGCAGTTATATATATATATATATATAGGTGAGCAAAATTACTTCTAAATATAATACCGGTAGATATTGACTTTACCAACATAATCACGCACAAATTAAGTAATTTGCGCTTGTTTAAATGATGTATGCCACCTTTCCCTACACGTTGGAAGGGCCCTGTTTCGACATACCTCCAACGCCAGGTGAGGACATCTGATAGTTTACCTGAACGAATGGCCGACCACTGTTTGCATCAAAACGAGTGGGCCAGTAGCGATCACAACGTATGATGATGACATTGTCGACGCCGGTATTATTGCTGCGTTTAGTCACTAAGGCCCTTCTATAGTACGGCGAATAAATACTTTTATTCACTTCCAAAGCCCTCATTGGCAAACGACGTTTTTGTGCTCCGTTGGCTGGGTCGTCATCTACCTGCGCAGAGCAATCAGACTGATGCTTAGAGCTACAAGCCGGTGAAGATTCGGGCGCAGTCTCGATTAAGACGAATTTTCTTGATTTGCCGTTTTGCCCTCACCGCTTCACTACCGGCCTAAGTTACATCTATCGCTTTGTCGGCCACCGGCGGAATCGATTCATTTAAAGTAAGCTGAAATGGTGTCGACATGCTCGCCCTTACAATCTGCTAATCTACTTCTGACTGATGCTGCTCCGCGGTAAAGCATCAACGTCTTGTCCTTCACGTAGCAATTTAGCAGATTGTTGCCACTCATATTACTAATACATTTGAAACCAAATAATGTTATTTTGGTCACACTTTGCAATTCACGAAATTTTACAAATACAACAACTTCACATATCTGTAGCATAGTTACCATTAAAGAATACGATGAAAAAGGGATGAAGTAAGCGTTACACAGTATTGCATGCATTATTACAACAAGAGCAAAAACGAACGATTTGTTTAGCACGGCTTTTGGAATAACGTTAAGCATACATAATCGTGACGTTGGCTTTCTACGGCATGCGAATAGTATGAGATCACTATACTATATGCTAACTCGAGAAGCATGACAAAGTACATGCCCGCAGTCTTAAAGAATGCGGGCATCTAGTACAAACCCTAGTGGAGGACCTGACAACGTGCCTTGCCGTGGCGCCATAGCTTTTGAGAAGTTTAGGAAGATTTTCGAATGTATATATATATATATATATATATATAATTTCTTCTGACCGTTGATGCTAGGCTATCCCAGCACATAATCAATCATTGGTAAAGACCCAATGACTAATTATGTGCTGAATACTCCGATAAGAGTTATATTTCCACTTCCACGTTTCCTATATACTTTTCAAACAAAATGTTGTTTCTGCTAATATATATGCCGTCGGAGATCGAGTAAAGTCACCATTGTTTAAAAATGTATGTAATTTGAGAGCCAAACACAGACACCTTGCGCGAGTTACGAGCAGCAGCCTGCACCGCACCGCAACCTGCGCTTCCATGCAGTAGTTTACACAGTGTTACATGCTGCATCGACATCAGTCCGTCTCTGCCTCTCGTCGTGGCTCTCTTATCAGTTTCGATGCAGCCGCGTATCTGCGACTGTGGTAGTCGGCGCGTATACCGAGACCATATTGCTGCTCTTATCTATTTCTGGCAACAATGCATGACTAACCCTGTCGTTCCGAAATGTATGTCACTCGTAAACATGTTGTCCACTCAATCGCGCTCAGCTGAATTGAAGGGCCCAACTAGCTCGCTTTTACCTCAACGTTTTGCTATGCGTTTCAAGCAGCTCGCGGCTACAAAAAGCTAACATCTTCCTGTTAATTGATTCTCCATATATTAGACAAGACGTTGTCTATCAACGTTCGAACGAATTGTAGAGTTAGCCAAACAAAACTCGACTGTCGCATGCGTACTGAACTATTAGTCGTGCGAATATTGTAAGAGGACCGGTCTAATAAGTCAATGACAATTCTTTCTCATTCATGAGTTTAGCAGACAGGTAATTAAGTCCCTGAGTGGTCTCTTTCTTCTACTTAACTTATTCGGAGTGCCACCACAATTTTGGAAAGGTCCATATTATTCGTTATTCTACGTTGTTACAAGCTACGTTACAGCTGGGGCACCACGTGATCATCAAGTGCACAGCGAGCCTTTCTTTATTGTAAGTGATTCGCTTGACTTTATCGGTGTTAGGCGGCTCGGTTTGTCTGCTTTCAGTCGACATAATTATTCGCTATATGAATTATTTGGAGACTAGTACTGTATATTACGAACCGGGTGCTATAAAACGGGCAAACAAAAAAGGAAAAGCACAGTTGTCTTAATTACGAAATAGTCCAGAGCCACCTCCTTTCACATTATCATTATTGAGAATAATTGAAAACCATGTTTCGTGATAGCCTATCAAACCTGGAAGCCTGGCAAGGAATTGCACATATGTTTTAATTATTCCAGTTAGGCCTCCGGTATAGCAACCCCCCCCTTCGCGTTAAACACATTAATCTCACACAATTAAATATGCCCAGGTCCAAGTGGTGTTTTGCGTATGTACTCCAAGTGTATATATCATCTAATTTTGACAAGAACTTGCAAATTATATGTGAAATTATTATGACAATATATATATATATATATATATATATATATATATATATATATATATTTATATAGTTTTTGAAATTTTTGTTTTGACTTTGTAAACTTGCAAGCTCTATCAAAATAAGTTAACTTTTATGCATATTTATCTCTAAAGGAGGAACATTCTATGATTTTAAAATCACTAATTTCAAACGCGTTCATCTTATATAGAAATAAGCAACAATGTTCGTTCTGAATCTCGCTGCCAACCCAAGTGATCTGCCATCGTGCATTCATCAATGTGTATCTATCTGAATATTCCTTCGAAATTTCCAGCTACAATGTCTTCCTTTTTTCGCGACAGATCGCAGCAGATGGGACGTCTCTACATTGACGCGTGTGTTCATCTGTTTTTTTTTGTAGACGTTTTCGGTCTGCCCGCATGTCGGGCTGTGCCTATTGCGAGAACCGTTGAGTGACGTTGTGTGCGTGTTTTTGTGTTTTCGCTTTGCTGCTTACATGACCTTGCCACGTATAAACAAACACACGATGCGGCACTATTTGTTTAGTTATCCTGCCATCTCTTGCCTGACGGGCGAGCGGCGTATCGTACCCGACACACGGCAACGACGCGTTATGTCTATCTGCCCGTCTGCCGGTTCCGACTACTCCGTCCGTATATCATCGACACACTAGTCAGTGGCTAACCGCTCAGTTAAATATCGGCCATGAGGACAAATAAATGTATGCTGGGGACCCGTTCTGGAGACCCGTCTATTTGAATGTAGCTGCCGTGACGATTTACCGCGACTCGGCCATGAATGATGACGGCTTACCGCAGCCGCAGAGGTCGCCAGTGGCCTACAAGCTCGCCATTTTCCCCTTTGTCGCGCTCTTTCTCTTTCACCTCTCGTTCTGCTATCTAGTTATTTCTCGATCTACTGGTTGTTCGTTTATCGCTGTCTGTGTGTGTGTATATGGCGCCGCGTTCAGCGGCTCGGCTTATTAAACAACACAATATATTTATGTAGTCGACAAACTTAGTACACCGCCAGCTAACCGAGTGTAGTGTAAGACTAACCAACAGCAACGCGGAGAGAACAAATTATGCGCGTCTAACGTATTCGAAGAAATGGGAACATACCAGATCATCTTCGACTGCTTGGTGAACATCCTACGCACTCAGGTCGCGATACAACGAAATGCGATGCAGTGCAATAGGATAACGGGAGATGGTGGCATCATGTTGCCGTTGGTTCCTCTGTTACAGTCGTCTCCACGGTGTATTATGTTTAGGATTTATTAGGCTTAATGGTTTGGTCTCTGTCACGAATGAAACACACGATGTATTGGAGTTGCTTGAGGGTTGGTCAGTAGATGTGAGCACGGTGAGCGGTCTGAATGGCAGCCTCTATATGTCAGCTGTCAACTATAACTGCTGCTGCTGCGACCGCGGTTCCCGCTAAAACATGCACAACAGATATATTCAGTTTCGTAAACTACTTGCTATAAGTACATCAGCATTTTATAGCAAAAAATCAGAAACGCGCATAATATATGCATTACGCGATGTTTTTACCACGCACTAAATGCACACATGCTGTGGTGTATTTTGTTTTTTTTTCTGGCACTATTGAGTGTCTGAGTGATTTTGATGACTACTGGCGTACCTGACCTTTTGATGAGCTAACAGAAATACGCTTGTTTGTCTAAGGTGTGGCATCATGATCTAGGTCAGCGGGCGCATTTTTATGGTTATGGCGATGATGATGAATGACTATTATGGAACTCAGTGCAAATACCTGATTATTACACCTAAATGCTTTTAGCCTATCGTTTAACGGACCTTTATTT
This sequence comes from Dermanyssus gallinae, assembly GCA_003439945.1. Taxonomy (NCBI): domain Eukaryota; kingdom Metazoa; phylum Arthropoda; class Arachnida; order Mesostigmata; family Dermanyssidae; genus Dermanyssus; species Dermanyssus gallinae. The sequence goes on along the minus strand of QVRM01003224.1, from coordinate 186,032 downwards.
AAAATGAATGATATTTTTCTTTAGCCAATTACTACTATGGGTTCGTGTATATATATATATATATATATGGCTTAAAACACGTTGTAACGTATTTTTAAATGTAATGCATGATTATTGGGTGACATATTTTAAAGAAGCTATATAATAATATTACACATAATTGGGTACTATATATAATATAGTTTTATGGGCTAAACTATATAGTTCATCCGCATGCATTAATGTCTGTTTCAGATCTAACAAAACGATTATTGTTTTCAAGACGAATATTTCATATTTCACAAGATACTTATTTATGTAAATTAAATTAAAAAATAATATATATATATGTATATATATATACTCTGTAAAATGAAAATAATAGATTCAGTCGCATATCTATTTTCCCAAAAAATGTGTGTACTATGAAATGTGCCCTAAGCTTATCAGTACCTTTTTAAGTACGTGTGCTTATATCATATATATATATATATATATAAAAAAAAATATATATATATATAAATATAAACATATATATATATATATATATATATATATATATATATATATATATATGAGCTCACAGCAGTATTGTATTATCTTGTCAACGGTACGAACTGCACTCGACTACTATGTAATGACTCTTACGACAGCACAACAGCCCGATATATACACGCGTACATATTTATAAATACGAGCATATTCATTTATAGCAGCCAATTTCATTAAATTTAGGGTACCACACAGCATGATTGCTGCTTTTGTACTGGTAGGATCGCCTCTAGAGTCTCAAGGCATTCAAAAGGCGGTGACTACGGGACTTAGGTGCTCCCATGCAGACGAAAACAACAGAGGAATGTTACAATGAAAACATGGCAAGCTAAGTGAAAAAAGGCCAGGAGGCAACCGTACAACCATCTCACCCAGGTCCTTATAGGACACGGGAACTCCCATTCGTGCTTTTTCCGAGTTGGAAAGGCTCCGTCAGTAACATGCTTGTTCTGCCAAAAGGCACATGAGAATACGACACGTCATACGCTTCTACAGTGCTCAGCTTGGGAGGCTGCGTGGATAATGATGGCCCGAGAGAAATGGACCACAGAGGGAGACCCACACAACGAGGTCTGCAACCCACCTCGGGTCAACCTAAAAGAGTTTGTAGAACGCATCGCCTGGAAGCTGGGCAAAAGATGTCGTCCAGGATTTACCTTGAACCTACGACCTCCCGAATGCAATGGCTTAGCCAATTAGCCATCTTATTAAGTATATATATATATAGTAGATTGAAGGCTGCAAGATAATTTTTTGTAGAAATCGTAACTATTGAGAAAAATGAATTGACAATAGGAAAATGCAAAACAAAGGTATATGTTCTACGCAGAGCAAACAAATCCGACAGGGAAGGATCTCTCTCTAGCGTACGGCTTGAAGGAATTGTTAATTGATTAGCGATATATATACATATATATATATATATATATATAGAGTTCAACTAAGATTTGATGATATCACTGCTCCGGCAGGCCCCCTTGTGTAGGCAAGTGTCTACAGGTGTTGCCCAGTTGACAAGTACCCCGAATAGAGAGCAATATAAAAAACATCCTTGCCTGATCTTCCCGTATCTCCGTAATGCTTGATCGTAACTTTCCGTCTGGATACTTTGGTATCGGCGCGCCAACAACTCCCGAGATTCTAACATAACTAGTTGCACAATCAACCTTGATTCTAGATCACTATATTTCTAGGCGGCGTTGGCTACAGCTCCTGCTTGTTGAGATGTGAGTTGCCTGTTAGGTGGCCACAAAATAAGAAGGCCCATGTAAGAATGGAAGTATGGCAGTGAACCACTAAACACGTTTTCACGAGAAATTCATAAGGACTTAGCACGAATACATTTTGTATTATATACGCCTATACAAGCCTGATACGATGAGTAGTTAGTAGCACTTTTTAAAGGCTAAAGGATATTGCCACAAGGCAACTTATTGTAGAAGAAGCCGATATGTTGGCCATATGGTAGCCTCATACATACTAGACACTTAAATAATTCAATCGTCTACAATCCAATATATGACTCACGCTCTCTTCAATTTCATATTGCACATTATACAAACTGCATAGCAGGTATATTGTACTACAGAAGGCTATACAGTTTAGAGTATTAAGCTCCTTTGAGGCAAATCCTAATAAACTTTGGCCTCATTACAAGTGCAATAGATAATAAGAATAACATAGATATGCGCTTTGTGTGATCGGCATAAAAATATAATAATTTTTTTTTGTAAGAAGGATTAGGCAACGAACAAAGTTCGAACCTCAGTGTGTAATTTTCGACCTTCCACAAGTGTTGAGTTTTTAAAATAAAGCTGCCACTTGGGCCGTACTGGTGATCAGAGCACATACAGCGGGGAGTAATCGTCAGGTGCAGTTATGCAGATGAGGCGGGGCAGTCAGTTCTCTGAGTAGCCGTTGTTTAGCTTTGCTCGGCGACCTTCATAGAGCGTTCCATACGTTGTCATCGCTTTAACAAGACAAAGCCAGGCTGACAGAAATATGCCGTCGATAGCTTGGCCGGTCGGCAGCGCCCCGTTCGATAGCCTTGCAGCGGCAGCTGAAGCAGATTCGCAATATTGAGTTTCTGAATCCTACAGCAACTAAGCAACTATACAGATCCGCCTGATCACCACCATCACCACCGCCACGATTATGACCATGGTCCATGAATTATGCAGACGTAGCTGTAGGACACACAGATCGTGTGCATGCATGCATATGTTACAGTGTTTCCGAGGATTGAGGCCAGTCGGACAACCGATTTAACGACGTCTAGCATTGACGGCCGGGCAGAGAAACGAACAGGGTAAAACAATGTCATAATATGTATGTCGTGGCAGTAACAGCCACCTGAAAGTGTTGCTGTTTTTCCTTAGTCTTGTGCCACTCTGTTCCCTCAATCGTCTTTTTACATTTTTTTTACGTTTTTTTACAGTCGTTTACACGTACTTTAATGCATTACAGTACTCTTATCAGTTATAATGATTGATAAACTTCTATGTTCAGAGCAGATCGGCTACGATTTTTTTGTATTATTGGATTGGCTGGTGCATGTTGTAGCTGGCGGTATTCAATCTGATCGACGAAATACATTTGTTAGATCTAAATGACCATATGCATGTCATGCGCCTTTTCTCTTGATTAGGCATCGGCCAATCCATCTATACCCGAAGGCAGCGTCTAGGTCAGCCCGTTTGGTAGCGTCGTTCTGGTAAGGTCGTGCTCGGAAGCAAGTGGTATGTTTCTACGTTTGACTTTTCAGGAAGTTCTTGAGGATCCTAGAGTGTAGTTATTCATCATGCCAGCTCAAACATTCATGACGAAGCGAATCTGGCGTGTATGCGGGCGAGTCATATGTAGGCCCTCGTTGACTCACTAGTAAGGATTGCGTGCATCAAATGTGCCCTCTTGTATAAATGAAGTTTCATCTGTGACAAACACAAGCACTCGGATTTATTCTTCTGCGGAACTAGCTACAGCAGTCTAGGCGTGCCTCGTAGGTCGTATAGTAGAACCACAAAGCTTGAACTCGCTGGAACTGGTACTGCAGTAGTTATTCATTTGTTCTTGCAGACGAAAGAAACCCAGGACGAGACCAATCTACTTGTGCTCGACACAAACGAAGTTTCGTTTTCACAAGAGGACATACATCGTACGCGAAAATTCTCATTGGCGGGCCAACGAGAATCCGCATGCATGCCTAGGTCGCTTTTCCGTGAATGTTTAAGCTGGCATGGCGAACAGCTACCTCATAGGCCCTCACAAACCCCTCGGAAAGTTCAACGGAGAAACATACCACATATTTCTGAGCAGGATTTACCATAACTGCTGGTAGACGCTCCGAAAAATACTTGCTCAAGGATGTTGTTTCAGCACCACGGAGCACCAGTAAACAACGATGGTGCTCTAAGGGCTCACCTAGACGCAAACTTCAATCGATAGATTGGCTGATGCTATATTGGTCTAAGAATAGAACCACTATTGATTAAGTTTCAAAATGATCTGTATTAAATGCGCTTTTGCCCGAATCTGTGTGTTTAGTAGCGTAATGCAAACAGCTTAGGTACTAAACCTATTCAGTACGACTATTTCCGTTTTAATTCTTCCGTACAAAAATTCGGTTTTGAATAGTTTTTCTGGAATGCATCCACCCGTCGCCATGCAACACAAGCTGACATAAGCAGTCGACCGAGACAAAAACGGAAAGTACAATGATGTCAATAATATAAAGGTGCTTGGGCACCTGTCGCTATCACTGTTTAAATTACCAAGACCCTTCCAACAGACGGACAAAGTTATGCTCATAGTATAAATATATACTGGGATAATTTTATTGGATCATCCCTATATATATATATATATATATATATATATATATATATAAAAGTAGGCGGGACGGATTGAAGAATATGGCCGTCTCTCTCTCTACACTCGGAGTCGTGGATTTAATCGCAGCATGACCTATATTCTTTTGAAGCGAGATTTCCTAAAATTTCTAGAAATAGCTCACAATAGAAAGTTATAAATAAAAGTATTTAAACCATATATGAGCGGAAAGTTGGTGGCCTGGCACAGAAATGAGGTTAGTAAGTCTAAATAGCGACTCAAATTTCAAACGTGAATTGTTAAATGACATGCCGTAGAGTTTAGTTTCAACCACAAATATCTCTGGCGCGTACTAGTTGTGGTCAAGGAAAATCGAGTGCAGCTATTTCGTACAAGATTCATAAGATTGGTATTAGAGCAGTTATCTCATATTTCGGTATCAACGGCTATGTCCCAACATATGTAAAACGCAGCTAGGAATTGATCTTAGAAGAAGTATTTTTAATTAATTTTGCCATTGCAAGAATTCAGTCTTCTACGATGACATTTTGTTCTCCACACGTACAATGCATTGGGGGCCGATATCAGTGTTTTTGTTCGTCAACTCGTAGAAAAAAAATTTCCTTCTAGTCAAGGCTAAAATGTTTACCCACATAATCAAATCAGCGAGTAATCCGCCAGGAAGTAAACAAGCCTGTCGGGCGTCCAACGTGTCAAGCCCAGGGCGCTCAATAACGGCACGCTTAAATCTTCTTCTGGGCGACTGTTTATGAGTTTAGCTAGAAGGCAATTGATTATTATAGCATACAACAAAAGACTCGGGTTTTCCCCGTCAATTTCTCATCAACCCCATCACTCAAACCCTCTTTCTTATCTCGATAAACATGGGCGAGCTTGCTGAGACTCTGAAAATATACGTAGAACATACCGGAATACACAAACGTTTAGCCATAAGCCAGCTGCTGCGTGATCGATGCTGCATTTATTGGTGGTTCAAGAAGAAAGTGTAATTGCACTGCGAAGGTAGTTTTTATCAGCAGGAAAAGTTGTGCGTATTGTTTTTGTGTTTATTGAGTGGTAACCATAAGTTATCTGGAATAGTTTAACCAATAATCCGTGCCATTGAACCCAGAATTGCTTCGTTTCCTATATAACTATAAGTTTCTAGAGATGGTCTACCAGACGACGCCATAAAACCGCCTCTAGTAGCTTACTTGCGATTGCAATGCCTCATCTCCTTTTGTAGACTGTACTGCATTCCCTGCATATGCGCCCGACAAAGGTTTTTAAGTTTTAGTTATTCTCATATCTATTTTATGCCTACAGTGTACATACACACATACGCAAATGTATATATATATATATATACGCGGGCAGATTGAAAAGTTCTGATACATATTTATAAAAAACAAAATATGTATTTATTCATCCGAAGCGTTTTTTTTTCTATGAAACAACTCCCATACGCTGTACCACCTTTCTTTCCACAATTGAATTTTTTTTTTAAACATGTCCTTCGGAATCGAGTTGAGTTGCTCCTGCGATGTTATCTGCTCTATAGTCTCGAAACGGTAGTATTTATTAATGACCGTATAACCAGAAAAATGATTCCCTTGTAGTCGAAAAAAAGTCAAAAGAGTCTTGGTGTTGGATCTGCTCTGTTTGAATTTATTTGATCGACTCTCCCCTGGAAACACCACTCGGGGATTAAACTCAGATTTCAATTTCGTAACCGCATACCTATGACAAGTCTCTTATAATTACTTTCTGAAGCAATCCAGGGTCTTCGGCTACCGCCTGAAGGCCCAATGAAGGACATTTCCCGATAAGCGTTCATTTGCTGGGAATTCACCATTTTGGAACGAAGCTCGCTGCCAGTCTTCTGACCCATAAAATATTGGTCAAGACTATTACAACTGACCTATTCGATATCTGCAATTCATCGGCTATCTCCACATAAAAATTTGCTGATTGTTGAGTACGATATCACGGGCCTTTTGAACGTCGTATTCTGTTATTGACGTCGACAGCCTTCCCGAATGGGAGTAATCTCCGTCATCACATCACGTACGTCGCGAAATCGACAGTACCGCATATACACAGTATTTCGAGATACTGCTGAATCACTATAGGCAGTTCGTAAAATGTTTAGTATATTAGATCTTATGATATGCTTTTTAGCACAGAAGTTTATGCAAATTGATTGCTTCTCCATCTTCTTTGTAAAAACCGTTGAACCTCGTTTTTTTACTTTTTTAACCCCAATAGCGACAATAAACGCCGCCACCGAATGGTGTGAAATTTGGCGTAGTTGATAAGTGGACTTTCTAAACAAAATAAATTGGAAGACCTTGGTGGTGCAGTTCAATTTTTAAAATTCAAAGTACTGGAACTTGTCGATCCGTCCTGTATGCATATATATATATATATATATATATATATATATGATCGCCGAATTTCAATATTCTGATTATAGCTTTGGCATTTACAGGGTCCATGTAGATGCCCTTGTTTATACAACAAGTCGCCCTTGTTGTAGGAAATCACATCGTTTTAGTGTTGCAGATGGATATCAGATGCACCATTCTACTACGATTTTTGTTCATCTTACGCCGTAAACACGCAGGTATCCCTCACATCGCCACATATGTCTAAGCAAAAGTGTTAACCTTCAAATATCATACGTATACAGGAGTACTGCATGTCTGCAGAGAAGAGCAATTACGTTTTCTGCAATGGCCCTTGCAAGATCCGTTTAACCGACTTAAAAGATTAGATAAATGCGCCAGCGATATTTGGTTAAGGTTGCTTTTCAGGAAAGGGGTAGCTAGCTCTCCATTTGCTCAAAACTGAAAAAACAAATATTTATATATATATATATATATATATATATATATATATATATATATAACCTACAAATTGTCATCCAGATGTGCCTTATTACTGGATTACACAAAAAACAATTCCTTGGCATCTACCCATCATGTGTCGTGTCACCACTCATGACATCAGAGCCGCAAGACTTCTCCACAGCACCGTTCCCTGCAATATATATACATATACATGCCTCCTGAGAAGCGACAGAAAGAGACCGGACGGTCTCACACTTATCCCCATTGATAGGGGAAAGGCGCTTGTTTGGGATGCGACGATCTCGGACACGCTCGCCCTCTCGAACCTGGAGGCTAGTGCATCCGCCGCTGGCTCCACGGCACGCAAGGCTGAGCGTCTAAACGCCAACGAGTTCATTTTCGTGCCGGTAGTATTTAAGACACTCGGGGGACCCGGCCCTGAGTCATGGTCGCTTCTTCAGAAAATTAGCAAACGGATCGAACTGGCGACAGAGGAAAAAGAGCTCTTGATTTTCTACTTCAGCGGATATCTCTCTCGGCGGTTCAGCGCGGCAATGCGGCAGCAATAATGGGCACAATGAAGGGCTGCCTCAAAAATAAGCTCGACTGGTAGCGCTCTTCGCAAGCCCTAGTGTATTACCTATTAAATGCTTTTGCAGCATGTTCGCCCAAAATAAAGTAAGCTAGGCTTTACTTTTTGTATCGTTTTTACCGCACACATTTATTCCATTGTGAGATATTGCTGAAACAGCAACTCTTCAGTCATCAGGCATCCGCATTGGCAAAGCGTTCCACTCGGTCGTTGTCTTTAACAGTTAGATTGAATTAGCGTATCGATCTTGCAACGGTTAGCATGGCAAAACGATTGACCTTATCTATCGCATAAAGGAAAGGGCGCACGGTCCACGTGCCAGTTTAAAATAGCAAACAACAAATATTATATGAGCTGCCATTGTCACTCCAAAAAGATTACAGTCGTGTTTCTTAGTGTGCGCCACTCGCCACGCAGACACCTGATTGATGAGTCCGAGCGCGCGACATACAACTTTAAAAGTAACAAGGTATTTGTGCCGTGAATTGTTTGTTTTTTATGTCGACAAATAAATCTAGCAGCCCTGCACGTCTTAAATGACATAATGCGCTTTTGTTACATTGCTGCAAGAGAGAGACGGCAGAGGCCAGAATGTTGTCAATACTGCCTTTAGATCATTTTATGGGTTCTATAGGTCAAACAAAAAAGCAGTTCGTAAATTTGGAATATATACAGACGGGTGCACGCTTTAGGTTCCTTGATCACGAAGCCCCGGAAGATAGCGTGGACACGTTAAGTTGAGAACGTAACTGAGTCAATGTTATGATATCCAAAGTCACGGTTGGCAGTTATGTAAACGCAGAGAGTACCTGTAACTGTAGCAGAGAGTAGCGTAGTTCCGTCTCTCGAATGATTGATTCCTAAAGTGATTGTAATCCCGACCGAAATTTGTGTCCAACGCGCTGTACTGCACAGTTGCCTAGCAAGGAGAACACGTCTTGATGATTCGAGAATCGAAGGCGGAATGCATGCCACTAACTTAACAACTAAACACAACAGTTTCTCACAGCAAATAGAAAACGTATCGGCTATAAATATATAAATATCGACATGTAGTCCACCAGAAAAGCTATGGTTATTTGTTGTTTCTCCCTTCGGGCATAAACTTCCGTGGGGTGGCCCCAGCGGTGTCGATGTTGTATCCGACTTCGGTGCTGGATTCTCCGCTTGCCCCAGCTACCCCGGCGGCGGTTGGGTCAGCGACGCGAACCGCTTAGACATCAACGCGTGGAGCGTCGCTGCGTCGTCTTCAGATGAGTCGTCATCTCCCGGTCGGAATTGGCCAGAGATGTTCGATATTGTAGACATCCCGATCACGGACATGTGTATTTCTGATCTGGCCGACGTGTCGTTTGACCAATCCCTCGGCAACGCGAACTAGTCGTATTCGAATAGCGGCCGATTCCCCCACAGTGAATTTCTCTATTTCGCTTTCTCGTTTTCTGTCCGTGTCTCCTTTTTGCCCGTAGTGGCCAGGCGACTAACAGCTCCACTGGGGTTTCGCCTGTGGTTTGAGATGCCTTATTTCGAAGACGGAGAAGAAACATGCCAAATTCATCCGGGTTCTTGCTGGGACCACCCATTTTCTGTAGTATATTTTTAGTCGTCTGAACAGATCTCCCGACTTGTCCGTTTGTGGCTGATTGAAACGGCGCCGACCGACAATGCTTAATTCCACGCTGGGCTAGAAACGATTGAAATTTGCCACTGCACAATTTCGTATTATCATCCGAGACCAACAGACGACGAAATGTTGAAAATCTTAATTCATTTTGAGAGGGAGTTCACGACAAATAGATACCAAACTCCTCGAATTGGCCCAGCGTAGACGACACACACGGTCGGCCAAGGTTCGTCAGCTGGTTTTCACGATTGGGCTAGGGCGCGTAGTGGGTCATCCGCACAGCTCATACACGACTTGTAGCTTCTCATAGTAAATTCAATATCCTTATCGATTCCCAATTGCCAGCGAAGCTGGCACATCACTGACATTGTCTTCAGCATACCGAAATGCACTGCGTGGGAATCACTACACGGTGCCTCATGTTTCAGAACGATTTTTTTGTCGCCGCACTACCAACGCCATCAACGGTGAATTGCAGAATGGCAGATGAGTCGCAGGGGTATAGAACAGAGAAATAAAGTTTAGGGTTGTCGGCGTGTTTTAAGTATCGTACATCTTGACGACTACTTGTCCCACACATAAATAGCTTATAAGAGAGAAGATCCGAAACCACCTTCAACCTGCCCCTAATGGCAGAGAGAGTAAACTATGGGCGCTTGTATTTTAGCCTAAAAAGTACGATTTTTTGAGAGAGTCAATGGGCACAGTAGCGTTTAATGGTGGACACCCAGTCACGTTATTCTGCTAAGAAGTGGGCTATAGTCAATGCATTGAAAAGTTATTTTAAGAAAAAGCTTGAAGGTTACTTTAATTGACCTTTTTTACTCACCAGGTGTAAATATATAAATATATATATATATATATAGGCATGTGCCGTTTAGTCGCAGAACCCGTGGAAACGCATGATAACGAATAAAAATCCACGTAAGTGGAAAAGGGGCAGCCAGCAATGATTGCATGAATATCAGAGAGATATTCAGGTGGTTGACAACGAAAATGCTGCATCGTTATTTATAAAGGTCAATAGATACTTTAGCAGTCTAATCTTTACATGCCGTGGCGTTAAAGTTTCATAGAGCGTTTGTGTATTTCCTTTACGTTTAGCTTGAGATGCTATTTAAGTGTGCAAAGCAAATCGTTTGTTCTGTTAAAAAACTCATCATATATATATATATATATATATATATCGAAGTGTAGTCTATGATGAAGGAGGTTATGCTAAACGGGGGTTCCCGTGGGCCGTTATTTGTTAAAATAGTCGCATCTACTCTTGGTTGTTACTTATCATTCATAGTGAACACGAGCGTTGTAGCAGTTTTCAGAACACTAAAATAGCCTACTGCGTCAGTTATGACCATAAAGTGGCATTTTCATTTTTCTCACGCGGAGCCTATAAATGTCTCTAAACGCAAAAAAATAAAGCATGCATTCTTGCTGACCATAGTGGTGATAATATATGTAGATTTACGCCTGAAATATCAGCAAGTTCTTGCATTTTGCCGCAAACTGTGTTAAGTCACAAATGACATCAACGTCAGCACTCAACTGTCTCCACCACCACCTCAGCACTTCAGAGACTTGGTATCTCAGCAGTTTGCGGCTGCGTTCTTATGATTATCGCGTGTGCCGGCTTCGATCATAAGGCATTCGCTACTCAGAGCGCGTGACAGGCCTCGCTTATGTTTCAGGCTACGATTCTCAACTGGAGAATGTAGGCTAGTGAAAGAAAATTAAAACTTACGTTCACCGGAGTTAGCTGGTATTCTATCTATTTGACATCTAAGCTGTCAACACGAATTAATCGTTTTGTTCTACAAAATACCTTAGAAGAGAAGGAAATAAGGAAGAGAGGAATAAATAGAACTCTCAGCAAGTTATTTTTTTATAGCTCTAACAACAGTTGCTTTTTAAAACATGCGGACTTGGGTGAAAAAACACGGAATACAGTTTGTCCTCACTGTAAATTTCAGATTGCGCCTCCTAGTAGTGATCAATAAATTAGACAATATGTTCTCTACTACATGGATACGCCACTTGCGCTATCAATTTCAATACACTATATTTAAAAAGGTAAATATTTACATATATATATATATATATATATATATATATATATATATATATATATATATATATATATATATACTCATAAAAGCCGTGAAATAAAAGTAACCGATACACTGTAGCAGTTTCTCAAGCAACATGCAGCAATGCGACAACGCAAAGATGTCAATTACGACACTTCACAGCGTGCAGATAAAGCTCACAGGGTAAATGTTCCAAGACAAAATGTGTTTGGCAGCTTGGGCCAGCTCCTTTTTTCATTGACTTCGATCAGAATACCAAAAGCGATTGCTTTGCATTAGTGATGGCAAACTCAAAAGATATCGCCGTCAGGAAATGATGACAGGCTATCCTGTTACATCCTGGCAGATATATCATATCCGTATAAGCCGTTCATGCAATTTTCAGTACAAGCTCGTGGCGGCGCGCATGAGGAAATATTATATTTCCTTGCTGTTTGTGAGCTAGTGAGCTCTAAGCTCGTTACTTTGTTCCCTTGCTTACTATCGCAGTTGAGGCCGCTAATTGGCCATTTGCCGCCGTTTCAAAACGTTTCGCCCATTCACCGGTGTATTGTTAGTCGTCAATATCTAAAACCGGGCTGAGATTCCGGCAAGCGCCAAGGCGAAGAAGCTCCTGTCGATAATACTGGACACAAAACGTGACAGACGGTGCGTAACAAATTTGTGTGGGCGTATATGTGAGTGTGTGTGATATCAAATTTCGCTAATGAAAGCACAAGAAAGATCCGGTAAGGCAGCCCAAACGCCGGACGCGGCCGATAACGTAATCGAACAAAAAGCGAAGCCATGTTCTGGCCAAAGGAAACAGCTTGAAAGGGTGACATAACATCACAGCCAAACATCATGAAGGAAAGGGCTCAACAACGGGTGGGCGTACGAAGCAGATCCTTGAAGTTGTTTATGGCCGTAACCCAGCAACAGCGGCAGAATCAGCATTCTGAAGTTGTTTTACTACCCGTCTCAGAAACCATATCGTCTCGTTTGATCTGAGCCGCTGCCGCCGCCGACGTCGCAGCTGATGGCGTGCCATAGTAATAGTTGTAGTAGTACTAGGCGTTTACCTTTTTGGCGGTGGTGACCTTTTTTGTTTTACTGTCTGTCGGTGGATCGGCCGGCCCTGTGGCGCGGATATCGGTCCCGGTGAAAGAGTTCGAAATCGACCCGGGTGGCAGCTGCTCGAATACAAGTAGTGGAACCATTAGCAGCAGCAGCAGCAGCACCAACAACAATCATCCATACGAACGCCAACGAGGTGAATGCAGCAAAAATGCGCACACCACAGCTTTCAATTTTGTTTATTTATTCATATATATATATATATATATATATATATATATATAACGGGCGCTATATACGTTTTTCACAAGCTTTTACGTAGGTGTTTATTTTACTTTGTTTCAGTCATTAGAGATATGTGCTCCTCTGAGGTCTGATAGGTACATATACTTGTATGGTATCATATAAGTGTTCTTTGTTCTATTGCTTTTAGTAATAAAAAGTTTTGGGTTTACATTTGCCAGCGTCGTTGCATTTTACAGGTTAGAACTCCTGAGTTCTAGCCAGCGCATCCTCTGGTTAAGTCATCACGTTAAAAGTACGAACTCACGTCGAAAAACTCGTAAAAAACTGTATACAAGCTTCATCTAACGAAAAGCCATCAAGGTTTGACCTGTCGGCAGCAGTCGACGGATCTTAACAAAACATTGACAAAAACACAACGCCAATTTCTCGTTGTCTCACTCTCCACAGACTGCAAGCGGCGAAAAACAACTGACACTACACCTCAAATGCCACAAGAAAATCGTCATGTCGCACGCCTTTTGCTGACATAAACAAACATGGTTACCATGTTTGCATGTAGTTGCAATTGATATAGGTACACCATCAATTAAATCTAGTCATAATCTAAATGTCATTTACGTCTATCTGGCTGTATAATTTGAGATATATCAAGTAGACGCAATGCATACATGCACAGTCATTTTGAAGAACCGAGGGTGCCAGAAGCAGTGGCTGAGATCAAAGTAGACTCTCGCGCGAAAATGCCGATTTCGTAAATAAGAGCGAAACCAGTTCACTGTGAAAACATGTGTAGCAATGCTGTCAGTGTTCCTATATAGAAAACTATGATCAACACAATCAAAAGCACTCCTCCGGTCCAAACATACGCAGTGAAACGAGGATTTTGAGTTTATGAATATAGCCCAATCCTGTGACATATTGAGCAGTTGAGTACACGTTGATAGATGAGCTCTGAAGCCGAGTAAAGCGGAATCGAGTAGCTTGTTTTGTACAAGAAAATTCCGGATGTGCACCATAAGCACGTTTTTTTTATGGTGCAATAAAGCAATGTGATACAAGTATGTAATTTCTCACAACTGTTATTTGGTCCTTCTTGTCGGGGTTACAAAACGTTGCTTGAACATATCAGGAACGTACGAGGTGTGTTCAAAAAGTATCGCTTTTTTTCTTTTGTGTTTTTTCAAAAATTATTCATTTATTTATGAATATCTATTTTGTCCCCTCCAAAGTAATCCCCATGAGATATTATACACTTATGCCAACGGTTTTTCCAATCTTCGAAGCACTTCAAAAAAACATTTTTTTTATCTTGTTCAGCTCCTCCTTCGATGCCGTCTTTATCTCGTCAAGCGTAGCGTAACGTCGTCCTTTCATGGGCCTCTTCAGTTTAGGGAACAAGAAAAAGTCACAGGGGGCCAGATCTGGGGAATACGGTGGCTGCGGCATCATTAGTGTGTTGTTTTTGGCCAAAAACTCGCGCACAAGCAACGATGTGTGAGCAGGGGCGTTATCGTGGTGCAAAAGCCAATTTTTGTTCTTCCACAAATCCGGGCGTTTCTGGCGGATTGCTTCGCGCAAATTGCGCATAACTTGCAAGTAATATTCCTTATTGACCGTTCTACCCTGTGGCAAGAACTCATGATGCACCACGCCCCTGCAATCGAAGAAAACTGTCAGCAAAACTTTCACATTCGACCGAACTTGGCGCGCTTTTTTCGGTCTTGGTTCGTGCGGCAGCTTCCATTGAGATGATTGAGCTTTGGTTTCCACGTCATAACCATAAACCCACGATTCGTCACCAGTTATGACCCTCTGGAGCAAATTTGGGTCGTCGCGGACAGAGTCCAACATCTCATTAGCAATGTTCATGCGATGCTGTTTTTGGTCGCAATTGAGCAATTTTGGTACGAATTTCGCGGCGACCCGTCTCATGCCCAAATCATTGATAAAAATCGAATGGCACGAGCCAATCGATATGTTTAGGTCCTCAGCAACTTCTCTAACGGTGATTCGACGATTGGCCAATACCATTTTCTCCACTTCATTAATTTTTTCGTCTGTTGTTGAAGTGCTCGGGCGTCCGGCACGCTCTTCGTCGTTCACATCTTCTCGGCCTTCTGAGAACATTTTGTACCACCGATAAACGTTGCTTCGGTCCAAGGTAGCTTCTCCGTATGCCACAGTCAACATTCGGAATGCATCCGCGCACTTAATTTCGTTTTTCACACAAAATTTGATACAGGTTCTTTGATCCATTTTTTTGAATAGGTAAAAATCGAAGACGATCCAAAACACGTGCAAGCAAAGCAGCTGTCAACAATTAAGTGAACATTCAAAATGGCCGAGCTTGTCGGCATAAGTGAGAGACATGAGTACCAACATAACGCCACAAAAAATTGAAATTCGAATATTCGTAACCCGCGAAAATTCAAAAGTCGCGATACTTTTTGAACACACCTCGTATCCATCCGTTTCGTGATGGCCGTCGGCGAGAGCGGACATCCACGTCCGACGGCGTTAGTTTACTAAGCTTTGCGGTTCTACAGTGTGCTTAGTGCTTTCTGCTGGTGTCTGCTTTGTTTGCTGTGTGGTGTTGTGCCGCTCTACGCGTTCGTTCTCTCTGCCGTCCACCGTTAGAGGGACCTGCCGTGGTTCTCAGTCCGGTCCAAATGCGGTGCTGCGGGTTATCTCTTTCCTGAGTACAGGAGAGCAGTCTGCTGCATCGGCGACATGCGTCGGATGTGGCGGTGCCGCGCTGAGACGTACACACTGACGTGTGACCGACACCGATTCATCTTCTGAGATGTTGACTCGTCGGCTGATTCGTTTCGAGCGGAACCAAAAAAACGCCTCTATAAACGCGTACGAGGAGTGCGGAAGGGCTCCGGAGCTCGCTGGAGGCGATGCGGAGAGAAAGAGAAGAGATGCTAGCAAGACCACCTCCTTATATGGAGGTGGTCCACCAAGACCACCTCCTTATATGGAGGTGGACCACCAAGACCACCTCCTTAGCTCTCAGATCGTCTTGACAACTGCCTGCGGTGCGCCCGAGACGAAGCAGCCCGGACGTTTTCCCGCATTTTGGCAGTCTCGACCGACAAGGAATTCGTCTACTTGACGGGACAGTCCCTTTAGTAGGTAAGGTGAGGTTAGGTTCAATAAGCAGTGAGACCGTCACTGCTTATTGATTACTAAGGGGCATTCTGATGGTTTCTAGAGCGGCGGCATAGCCTGAAATCATGGAGCAACTGTCTATCCAATTCTCTGGCCTGCCAAAGCTACTACCTTTCTCTAGTGGTATCTGCTGGTACTCGGTGGTTAGAACCGCTATCTTTCTGGCCAAATGGCTCCAGTCGTGCCAAACGATCACGATGGCGGACAGCGCGGACCGATCCAAGCTCTACTCGGGCCTCCCAACGTCTTCTATCTGCCAGAGAGAGACTGAGCATTGCCACCTCCTGCACGCCTCAGAAAATGATTGCCCGCATCTGTCGCCGATGCAAATCACCGGAGCAGACCCAGAGGCTTGGCGCTTGTCAACAACAGCAGTGCGTCGAGGAACGCCACAGGGGCACGCACCCGACTAACTAAAGTATTTTTTTACGCGAACGCAGAACTCTGTACAGGTAAGATAACCAAGCGGTCACGTGAGTAGAACGAGCTGGTTTAGCGGTATCGGCTGACCGCGACGCTGTTAATAGCAGAGGCCAAACATAAGCGTCGACGGTGACGCTTGCAACAACAGCAGTGCCGGTCGGTGGGTCGACGGTGACGACCCACCGACCGGCACTGCTGTTGTTGCAACGTAGGTCGCTGGTGGTTGGCTGGCGTCGTGGCCATCGTCTAACAGAGTCGTTGTTCAGCCGCAAATGAGTAGAGGCCGTAGCTACGACGGTGAATGTCGGCCACCGAGTCAAATCAAGAAACATCGGCGTCCTCATCAATATCCGCATTCATTCCGGCTGCAACTTTTTACCAATACAATGGTAACTGTAGTAGGTTTAAATTACTATAAACTCCTTTCAACTATTTGTAAATGTATGAAACAACATACCGCTGTAAATCTGTATATATTAAATTAAAGTCAACGGTATTACAATTTAAAAGCAAGTTGCTCCAATTTGTACAAGCAAGTCCACAACTGAAAATTTCATGATTCCCCTTCCAGAAATGATAACTTTCCTTGTCTAACGTAGAATATTTAGCTTTAAGTCAAATTGAAAATGAAGGAGCATTGTTGCCAATAGGATTAGCGACCAAAAGACTCGTATGTCTTCAATGATGGATTACGTTACTGTGAGGGGTCAATAATCTGAGGTTAAAGCTAAATCAATAACAGAGCCCATATTGTCGTTACCTTCTCTTCAAATCTTTCATCAGAGACAATACTACGAACATCAGTATTAGTAGTCAATTGGCTAAGATCAATAAAGTTACTATTACTATTGTTATGACTAATTGCATGACTGTCGTTACTATAGCTATCACTATTACTATTGGTGTGGCTAGACAATTTATTGAAATTATTATGTATGCGAGTGCCATTACATGACTAACAGAGTGATTCTCAGTGTTACCTACAGTGACGAATAAGTAATCTATCTCATCACTGGAACTGGCATACGTGGCCTTAGTTCCATGGCACTACAGTCGAGGGCGAGTAACCTCGTCTCTTTTTTTATGTAAGCTCTTGGATATGCAGGCGTCAGTTAGATTGCCGAACCGATATTTTCGGACATCATTCCACATAGTCGACCACAGTGGCAATATTTTCAGTCGAACAAGCGCTGTGTGATCTCACACGGCTTAGCCATCACGTACTAAACCTGTCTTTTAGAGCTCTTGCATGAATATTGTTCTCACAAGGCCGGTTGTATCGATCCTAAATTGTACGAAGAGCTCGTCAACGTGCCCGTACAGCGCTTGTCTTTTCATGATAAACATCACAAACCTTACGCATTATCCCATCTAGGATTCGGCTTTACTCTGTTCTTCACGACAACGGATCGCAGAGGTGGCATCTGCAAAGACTCTATATATATATATATATATATATATATATATCCCTATCAGAGTCCCTGCAGTGCTGATTTTATTAATTTAATTTTGTTATTTAAAAAAAGGTTGACAGTCCGCCATTATTGGATTGCTATTTGACACAACAACGCCTTCTCATCGTTAAACATTATTTCAAAAATGGTAAAAGTTTGGCTGCTACAATTAGGAAATTACGTCAAATTTCTGGTTGAAGCGCATCAACTGTAAAGAAAATAATCAAACAACTTAAGGAAAGTGGGTCGATTATTGATGTCAGCCCATGTCCGCTCGGTTCAACAAAAAACATCACGGCTGTTCACCAGAATGTGGCCGCAACTCCAAGAGCACCCATTCTTATTGTACCTTAGAGTACGCAGCGTATTCTCGTAAAATATTCGTGTGCTTTCATGCCTACGAAAATATTCGTGTGCTTTCATGCCTACTCCAGCTGACTCGATAACTCTAACCTACAAATCAAGCAGAGCGAAGACATTTCCTCAATTGTGTAATTGAACAAAAAGTGAACGGTGTTTTGTTATCTTGCTATTGACGTCGAAGGCCTTCCCAAACGGGGGTTATTTTCGGGCTACTCATATCACCAAACTCAAACGAACAACGCCGCAACCTATTAGCGCGGAATTGGCCTGTGTGAAGCTGATAAATGGCGCTTCTACGGAAACCGGAAAACCCTGGTTCGGTCCGATTCGCCCTCATATATATATATATATATATATGTACATATATATATATATATATGTATATATATATATATATATATGTACATATATATATATATGTATATATATATATATATATATATATATATATATATATATATATATATATATATGTACATATATATATATATATATATAAACATGTTGTCTGATATATGCAGTGTTTAAACTATAGAAGGGATTATAAAAGAGCAATGCCGTATTCTGTAAGATATTTAAAGTAGCATAAAAAGCAAAGATTAAAAACCAAGAGTTTATGCTGTTTTAAAAATGATTTTAAGATGGATATTATGCAAAAAATGTTTTAGAAAATACAATATTAGTTATTTTGGTAACTTTTGTTTGTATTTTTACAAGCCGTATGTGCGGTACCCAATTTGTTGGTACTTTTTGTACACAAATCAGGCTCAATTACATTAATGCACAAACATTTTTAAAAAATCAACTGGCAAACTCTAACGGCGTAAATTCGCAAGATCCTGAAAGCCAGTGTGTGTCCCCGTTACGTGAGACTGCCCGTTCGGGACACGTTTTTTTCTCAAAGCTCAATTATTTTGCCAGCTGTGTGGCTTGTGGCACCACCTTGTTGGAATAGCAGTTAACTCGCAGCGATTTCGTCCAAATTCAGTCAAACAATAAAGGATCAATTCCTTCCAAATTTAGTTGGACCAGAGGCCGCACCAGACTTTTATATATGACAGATGTAACGGCTCTTTGTAAATCACGTGACGGTTATAGCCTGCCCAGATGCGATCATTTCGTTTATTCACACTTCCTTGCCAAGTGAGGGTCTTGTTGAAACGATCATTTTCTTCCATCTCAAAGTACGCTAGGTTGAGGTGCAAGAAAAAGCTAGTTTTGCTTGACACGTCGCCAGGCCAACGTTTTCAGACCTTCCGCACGGTCGGCCACCGCGGCGATAGTTTTATCTGGCACATTACGTACTGATCCTGTTTTGTGAAAGTTTTGTACAAGTTCATGAATAGTGTTTTTATTAGGCCGGTTATATAGACCCTAAATTGCACAAAAACTCGCCAGCATGTTCGTTTATAATGATCCTTTACAATATCTACACGTTTTTCTTTGAGTAACGCTTCATCTTGGATCTGGTAGCCCTGTTCCGTTCATGAAAGAAACAGATCGCAGAGACGGCAGACCTGAGCTCGGGAGATTAAACAGATTCCAGCTGATTATTCGGACAGTATATATATATATATAGAGAGAGAGTTGGTTGGTCAACACTTTAAGCAAAAAGGTTCCGACCGAAGACTATGGGACAGAAGATAATGGGTCCTCTAGGCGACAGCCAAAGTCTCTTCCTCTGCAAATAGATCTGTTTCGAGAATGATGCCAATAAAGACCGCTGCCACCTGAATTTTACTTGATTGTCCCGTTTGTTTCTTTACCGAGGTTGTGTTCCTTCTATTGATTGATGAAAAATTCGGTCAAGTCGATCACAGTAAACATCCGTGTCGATCGTTTAATCATCAGGAAAAAACTCGTGGTGAACGATGCTATACCTAACCCATCAAACACAGAGCAACATCTTGGGCGAATGGGTTATTCTCTTTGGCGTCTTTTGGGCAGGTTGGCCTGGGGCGCGCCAGGATCCTCCACGTTTTACGTTGTCGTAAAAAAACCCGATATTCGTTACAGGAACAAACACTCAATGTGTCCAGCAAGACAATAAGAGCATTTTGCTAGGCCATTCAAAACGGGGTTCATCCACAACGCTTAAGTTGCCGGATCGGAACTTGGCGAATCAACTGTAGCGTGATGCCTTTGAGGTGCTCTCTTAGCCGACTACGCTCCAAATATTTCGGACATTTTCCTTCGGACATCTAAAAATTCCAGTTGCTTTTTGACCAACATAACACATAACTTCGCTGTGGGGTCACGATCACGTTCGTAAACACAGGTAGCAGTACTTTGCAATGCGCGTCAAATTTCACTTGTCTATATTTTTATCACATTTCACGCATTCCGACTCCCTTCATACACTCGCTCAGTATGCTTAGGCACAGCTGGACCGTAGTCGTATTTAGCGTTGTGCAGCTAAGAAAGTATTCATACATGTCGTTTTCAAGTTATGCTCAACTAAGGTTACATCGGTTCTCAGTAAGTATAGCTTAAGCTTTTTACCGAGTCTGGGGGCGGACAAACAGACTTCCCGCTGTTAAACAGGGTTTTTATGTTTTCCCTATTACAACTCTTTACGGTTTGACCAGCATGTTCACGTGCATTTCATCCTGGTTCACCAAAATATCTATATATATATATATATATATATATATATATATATACACATATAAATGCATATATATATATATATATAAAATACTGGAACATAAATGTGGCAAAGGAACAACAAGATAAGCGGGTTGACGCAGCAGTTTGGTTGTTTCCTTCGCCTTTTCCTCTAGGTTCTTAGGGATGCAGGCTGGATGCAGGGCGTGAGAACGTCAGTGTTTATGGCGGGCGACCGGTCGGGCCCCGATACATGAGCGACGACTGTTTGGGCATCGCTGTGTGAGCGTCGTTTTGGCGTCGTATGTGCTTTTTTTGTGCATTTTGTGCCTGCGCGTGCTTCTGTTTGTCTGCCTGCCTGCCTTTCTGTCTGTCTGTCTGTATAAGTGTAAGTATGACATTCCACGAAAATATTCCCGTCAAGCAAGGCGAGGCGAAGAGCGTTGCTCAGCCAATGCCTTTTTCGGCATTCGTCGGCGGCGGCATCGATTGTCGTCGTTGCTGCGGTCACACGATGGTCTTTGGGCGCCTCGAGTGAGTTTCTTGCTGGCACCTTCGAGCGTCGATGAGCAGCATCCTCGACTTAGCAGCGACTAAATCATCAGCCATCGCAGAGTCAGCCACCGACCACCGGGCTCTGCCACCACTGCTGCTACTATATTGGTCGTCGTGATGGTGATGATGATTTAGGAACGTGCTGGTACGCGACTCATAGTCAATCGATCATAACCTATCGGGCGTTGAACATCACTGAACATGTCATCATGCATCGTTACCTACATGTGCGTAGAAATCGTTTAGAAAATGTCAATAGTGCCGTCTTGATAACGTCAGGAACTCGCAGATCCACTGAAACTCAACTGTAAATTAAAGCTCAATACGCTTGTCGTTTCGTTTCATTTTAGACGAATAGGAACTTTAGTCGCATACCGAGAGCTTTGCATCTACATGCTTAAGCAGCTGTGAAATGTTGCTTCTAAAGTGGATAAAATACGCACGGCAGTTATACATAGTTTTAACATAGCAAATTAACAATACATTAAACACGATGCTATATATATATATATATATATATATATATGAGCGGCGATTGAAATAAATGTGTGAATACCGCTGCATTCGCCAGCCTACCTTCACGAAAACGAAGTTCAACTCTATTCGGAAATCCATCCCTTACACTTCAAATTTTTCTTGGACTCTGACAAATTAATGATCGTTGCACGTTTTTTGTTCGTCGTTGCCCATAGTCCCAGCTAGCAGTAAATTCAATGTGAGCTTCTATGGCGGTGGTTCTACGACGCCGTAGTTAACTGTGTCAAAAACAAATCGCATATAGGTTGTAAATGCGGTGGTCCTAGATATACTGCACGAATCGCCGACACTCGTGCGGTTCTTCTCTTGTATTCTATTGAAATCCAAGTTTTGGAATATAGTATTCAAATGCAGGTTGTTGAGATGTGTTAGAATTAATGAGAAGTACTAATTGTTCCACAAGGCTCTATCTATAAAAGTGGTTTATTTCATATTAGATTTATACGTTGTCCAGTTTGGTAACGAAATGAATTCGAATTGCTGTTGAGACATTATCCTAGCGCTATCCTACTGCCGCCGATTAACGTGAGACTGAATACCTGGCGACGTCTATTGCCGGCAGCCAGTCGACCAAGTGGGGCTAGCGTGGGCCTCGCATCCGTGCGAATGAGCTCGCGCGGCACAGAGACACAATGCAGCCAGCTATCAGGTCAACGTCAACATGCCTTAGCCTTAGTAAGAGACGTCTAACGTCCAGTCACCTTGTGCCAATCTGTTGGCATAGGTGATCGCAAGGCTGAGAATGCGCCACGTTCACCAATTGCCGCATTGTTGTTGTGGTTGTGGTTTTTATTGTGTTTGTTGTTGTGGTTGTGGTTGTTATTGTTATTGTTGTTATGCTGTCGCCGTCAGCTGTTTTTGCTGCTGCTCCAGCTGTCATCGTTGCTGTTGTAAATCGGGCACTTTTGCTGTCGTTGCTAGAATTTGTGTTGTCATCTCGTCGTCGTTGTGACTTTTATTGTTTTGACTGCTACTGCGGTCATGGTGGCGCTTTAGATCGAGTCAGAGAAGCACGGTCACTCTTTACTCTCGGTTAGAAATATTATTGTTTGTCTTCTTCCAAACGAGCTGTTTGACATCGGCACGGAGAAGTACCCAAGCCTACACTGCGTGCTGCAGTGTGTTCCCGCTGATGATTGAGGCGAGCAGTTTCGTCCGATGAGTCCCGACAGGATGAGGCTAAATAAAGAACGATGACCGACGAGTTTGTTGAAAACCGCCAAGAATAGAAAGTCGCTCGCTGCCACTGCAGTCGGTGCCGGGCAACACTGAACGGTGTTCCTACATGAAAAAGGAAATAAGAAAAGAGGGTAAACAAAGCACAAAACATCCAGTGGAGCGAATTACGGGATAAGGATGCTTTCTCCATGGAGCGCCGTCGTACTTGGGCGACGTCCACGACGAATCATACCAGATCGCTGCTTCGCATTTCACGCGGCACCACTTAATGCAACCTCACGGCGAAGTAATGCTACCAGGTCACCATCATCACCATCAACATACAGAACCTTGTCTCGTTAGGCAGCCGTCTAACTGTAAACATGTACACAGTCATGCATATATATATATATATATAGAGTACCTAAATATGCTTCTAAATCGCATTTGCATTCTCTTTGCGTTAACTTTAGTTTACAATATAGGCTACTGTTTATACTACTATCTCATCTTATCAACGGTACGGACGCGTTGGTGTGTGGAAAGTATCGCTAAATTTAGAGTTAAGTGAAGAAATCCATAGACATTCGCGAGTTTAGCAACCCTCGAGACCACAGGAGTCGACTAGCGTGTAAATCGCACCAAAGTACGCATTAACTGTACGTGCATTATCTACTTGAACAATCATCATCACCACTTAACTCTATCATGACGGTCATATCTTGCCAGCATTCATGTCGCCATTACCACCCTCTGTTATCATCAGCATCTCACCGCTGGCATCACCATCATCTTTATTCTCATCTCCAGCTTCATCCTTACCATCCTCGAACATCGGTATCATCGTCAGTTAAATGGTTCCCACACCATCATCCTAGTTATCATCATCATCATCATCTTTGTGTTTTACTTTCTCCATCAGTTTCGACCTTCAGCGCCATCATCATTGGTATACCTTCTTATTCTTCATAATCATTCACCTCAGTTAATCATCACTCGCATTCGTCATCACCATCACTACTACCAGGCTTCATCACTGTTGTACAGATACATCAATCATAATTAAAGTCGCCGCTGCCTCCATCCCCTTTACGATCACTATCGTTATTATAATATCAAACGCTAAATTCAGCCAACATTTTTCAAATTTCAATTTTTTTCGGGCTGACTCTCAGCCAACATTTAACGTCCACGAAATTGCTCTCGTATTGCTTTGTTATACGAATCCCATAAATACAGATGTGCGACGGCGGGGATGGAAACCGCGCGCCTATGTGTCTCCTCCGGTCGCAAGGCGCACGCGAATGCACCACGCCACCGGCTTCGACATTCCGCCCGGCCTGCAACGCGGCAGCTGGCCATGCCCGTGCAACAAATCGGCAAGAGAAGATACCGCTCAAGCTACGTTCATCACTGCATGTAGATCGTGCAGTGGCAACGGATGAACGCATTGTTAAAACAATCAGTAATGCAGACTTGTTATCCGCTCGTAGCAAAGGTATGCGTGTATCGCTGAATCTCCCCCAGCGAGTATGGAGGATGCCGGCGAAACAACCGAAGAGGCGAATAGCGTAGCGAATAATACGGTCGGTGTTTCGGCCCGATATAGCGATGTCATCAATTAATCAGGAAAGCACAATTTTGTTGGAGGGAAATCAGATCGCGGTGCAGCGAACGCGCATTGAGGACGGGGATGATGTTGGATGGAATTAGGTGGGGACTGGGAGCAAAACCATTGTCGCACCGCGTAGTAGTCCCCAGTAGCGGCTGTGCCGATAGCCGCTACTGAGGACAGAGGCTTCCATTTTTTTTGAGAGAAAGGCATTTCCTGGAAATGAACTTTAACGCTGCGTGCGATGATCTTTCTTTTTTGTAGTTGTTCCGTAAGGCTAATGCTCGTTTTTCATGTCATGGTTGATTCTTAATCCATTTCGGCATTTATATTAAAACCAATTTAAGAGTGGCCGGTTTGGGTCTCGAACCGGGCCTCCCGAACGCCAGGCAATGGCTTTGCCACTAAGCCGTCTTGCCGGTCACATAGAAGGCAAATAAGACGAACCACGGCTTACCCAAAATGGCCAACTCGTTATTGTAACGGAGGACGAGGAGGACATGGCTGTCCTGCGTGGTTTGCAGCCCTTGGCCGAAGTGCTGGTCTCATCTTCAGCATGCTCAAGCCCTGCACGGTACGCACCTATAATTTTATTTTAACCTTTTTGGGCTGTAACTTTCCGATGGAGGTGCGCTTCGGCCTAAAACCCCCTCCACGTCTTGTACTGTAATTCACAGCAATGCTACTACTAGTGGTACAGCTTCGATCACGTCACACCTCAATATTGCCGATTGTCATTTCCGCGCTGCCGTCGCTTTTGATCCACCAAGCAGATCCGAAAGAATTGCACAAATCTCCCGCGCTGCTGCTAGGGTAATCATGACGCCGGTTATCATTTTGTCTACATCGTTGAGTCGCATGGAGTTTCTCAAAAGGTCTATAAGTAGAGTCCATGACGGTCTGGTGGAAAAAAGGTGCAATAATTGTGGAAAAATAAGTGCTGCTGTAGACTCTGCCCTGTCGTCCCTCTTTTTTTTTTGAAATTTTAGAAGTTACGCCTTGAGACAAAAGTTTGCTTGTGGGTAATGGCCTTCGCCGTTGGGTTGACGAGGCGATAGGAACCGCTTTCCCCGGTGACCGCGTAGTCACAGCAAGGCACCGATGAAAAGAAGCAGAACGAAGATGGTTTGCCAATCAACACGACTTCTCTCTCAATCGATTGTCTAGACACTTTTAGAGTGAGCAGTTACTTGCGACAGCCCCAATCGAGTTTTCGCGACTCCCGATTCTCGAACGACGGCGTCGGACGACAGCACCTAACAAAAGGAACCAGTGCTGAGACTTCAACCGAAGAATTCGGAAGTATCTGAGGTTCGCTGGGAATCGGCGATAGCCGCTTTGCGACAACGCCAGCAGCGGGGAAGGGGGTACATATATGGGAGCGCATGAGGGTGAGGAACAATGTTCTCCTCGAGGTGTATCGGGTCGCAGACATTGTGGCGCCACCCAAGGTCGAACCTCTGCTATCCGTGTCCCGGAAGCTCCTTGCAGACCGACAGAGCAACGACCCGGCAATGGACAAATACATCTTTACGTTTTACTTTTCGGGAGTAATATGTGCCTGTTGTATGTGTAGTTTGTGTAATTTTGCTATGGACGCCTTTATTTTATTCTCATAAGGTACGCTTTAAATGAACGGGCCGACTCACGCAAAATCTACGATACCAAAATGTCTGCAGTCTGATTACAACGACAAAACTGCACATACTTAATAGTGTATAGGGTATTCCCTAAAAAAGAAGTGTTTGACACTAGTTTATTTAACATACCCCGCTACCTTTGTGTCCTTATGCACTCATGTCTAATAGAACAGCTGCTACAATCAATCAGCATCACAATTTCGATGCCGATTCCAGCGCGATATATAATTGGTAAAGCTTTTTTTTTATCGCATTTACTTTTTGTGTAAAACGGCAATAGTTAATAATTGCACTTATGTTTGCGTTTGGTCAACGTGCTCTCAAAATGCAAAGCTATTTGCATTAAAAATTGTTTGCTCCTTTGATGATTCGTGATGTCAGACTCAAACAATCGAAAACGTTTAGCTACGTGCACTTATGGTTTTTCTGCAAATTGTTTGACTTTGCAACGCAAATTAACACAAATACAGCGTTTATCCTATCAACGGTTTTGCCAACGAGATTTATCTTGGTGCTATGTGCCATGTCGAGCATATTTTACAAAGTCGCTGAAATGTTTCGAGGCTAGATTGTTCTTCAAGCCTGCTTGGCCACTCATGACACCATTAACCCGTGCATCTTCATCCTCGAGCAAACGAAAGACACACACACACAGACACATATATAAAAGAGAAGCAAGCACAGCCAAATACATACGCAGGCTCATACTCACGATTATGCTGGCATTTATTATTCGCCTCTTATTCACCGACATCAAAGTCTCCCTACGTCTTCCGTAATAATCGGAGCCGCAATTAGCAAGCAAGGCGTTTCGGCGCAGGTCGACGGTGAATTATGGTACCCAAACCGACGACCGCCGAACAAAAGGGTGGTTGGATGGTTCTAGCGCCAGTAGGCGGTTCGGATATTAAGCTTCAGAGGGATCTTCGCTCAGTATTTAGCGATTAGCCGAAGGCCGGCTGCGCGGGGCTTATCGTGTCGGAGAGACGATCATGATGAAGGCAACAACGATGGCGACGACGACGACAACGAAAACAACAACAACAGCAACAACAACAACAACAACAGCAACATCAACATCAGTAACAACAACAGGACGACGACTACGGTAGAAGGCACGCGACGGACATACCGACCGATCAGAGCCGCGAGCCGCTTACCAAGCTGTCCGTTAACGGCCCCCTACAGCGCCAACGTTCGGATGAAGAGGGAATGGCGGATACACAATGTAGGTATCATCGTGGTTGTCGAGCAGATACTATGCGACATAGCCGCCACCGCCGCCGCCGTCGCTGCTGTTACGGCGCGCTGTCGTCTCCGACTCTGCTTAGCTCTGTCGGTCTGTTCACTACCGGTTTTTCTCTACAATTTCCCCGCCATGTCGTGGTCGTATTCTTCCCTTCTTTCTTGCCACCGATACGTTCCACCTCTGTCCTCTTATCCTTGTTGTTTTCAAATTTTCCCGCGCGCTCTCTCTCTCTCTCTCTCCGTTAGCCTCTGACACTGGCTCATTCATGCAGTTACACAAGCTTGATTGTTAAGTGCGTCTTGGTCGGCTTTGTTGCCGTTGGCTCGGTCGAACATATATATATATATATATATATATATGCTTGTATATGTCTACTAGTTGTTCGGCTTCTTTTCCTTCCGCTTCGACGAGCAATGTGTCCTCCGTGCTTTGCTGCCCGACATGACTGTAGACAGTCAGGCCGCTTTGCCGGATCAGGGGGGCCTCTGACAGTAGCCGTAGGCCCAGACGCACATTGACATCCTTCTCCTCTTTCATTTCCTCCCTTACTCCACCCGTAGCACGATCTCCGGCAGACACGCTGGCCGAAAAGTCTCCCGACCCACATAACACCCTTGTTTACGAGTGCAGACAGATAAATGGTTGTTTCTATATATATATATATATATATATATATATATATATATATATATATATATATAATATATATATATATATAATATATCTTAATACGTTTAGTTTTTATTATAATGTTTTTATTAACAATTGATTGGTTGATACTGGGTTTCCACATTGAGTCATCGTTCGCCATAGTCAGAAGTAGTCGCACGGCTTTGCATAACATCTACACATTTGAAGCTATATATATATATATATATATATATATATATATATATATATATATATATATATATATATATATATATATATATATACGCATTAAATGTTATACTACGTCTAGCATTACCATTTGTGCGCTCCCTCAGCGCATGCTGCGTCGAAGTCCGCGGTCGACAACATCTTCCGCCGGTGCAGTGACAATGGGATGGAGCTCTTCATTCCGAAATGTCTAACCCCAAAATATGGTTGTCGTGCAGGACTGACTTGTCATGTGTCGTAAATAATTGTCTGACTGACGACGTAGTTTACTCGTATTATCGGAACTGCATCTTACAATGCTTAAGTTATCACAAAAATATTTATGTGATATATACTAATAATAGAGTGATATAATGAAATGATATACTCCAACGGTCGTATGTAACATCACAAGTAATCACAGATTTACCACAGGGCGTGTTCCTTTAACAGACAACCACCACTCAGCTTTAGTCAGCAGCCCCTATTAGTCATAATGCGATAAGCTGCAAATCTATCTGGTGGTGATGAAAGAACCATCGTCTAAGAGACACTTTAGAGCTCGTTCTGGTGACCGGTGTGAAAAGTTTTGGTAGATATTTCGTAATGTATCAATCGCTCGTCATTTGATTACCTTTCCAGTTTGACCACGGCTACAATTTAACTCCAGGAGAATCATCACATTGCCGACTGACTGTAGACGCGTCACTTTTGTAGGTAGAGGTGTTATAACGCCCGATAACTGCAAGTTGTGGGGCTTGAGTAGAAGGCCAAAATGATGTACCCAAGTGCCTTTTTTGGTGACGAGTCTCGATAACAAAAAGGGCAAATTTAGTCGTAAATTCCCGAGTCAGAAACGCCGGCGCCTTTTTTCGTCCTGTGATAAATTAACACGTACTAATCGAACAGAGTTTGCGGTGAGTTCGAGGTGGCCATGCACGGACTTATGGGGGGAGACTTGGCAGCCAAGCCTAAAATTTCCTTTAGCGCAGCATACGTTTTGTCTGAGTTTTTATTAATCGCAGCCTTCAAGCGACTAAAGCTTCCTGAAGCACACTTGTGCACTTAATCTTTGCTAGAAGTTGTAGAAAAAAACAGTACGCAGGCATTGAACATTATAGGAGATAGGTCGGATGTGGCGTGGCACGGTGGCCCATATTCCCACATACGCAACTTAGGGGCTTCGGCCTTGCGCTTCAGGAAACGTGTCTAGCCGGGCGAGTGAACCATTCCTGAGGTCTGCTATTGAAGCCACATAACTTGACGGGTTTTCTCGCCAGGAGTTTCAGCGACCCCCTGCTTTGGCAAGGTCACCGGGCATTACCCCTCTTGTTGAGTCCCGGCACTTCTATGCGTATATGAGTCGATTCATGAAGATTTAGGCTCTTAGGGATCTCTGTTCTAATGGCCTCCGTGCTTATGACAGGGTTGACATGGCGTAGGAAAAACCGTCAATAGACACATCTATGCATATATATATATATATATATATATATATATATATATATAGACAGTGAATTGCGTTGTTGGATCCGCCAGTTTGCGTACAGGCATGCGCCATTGCTTAACTACTCCTTTGTTTTCCCTCACGTCAGAGGGAGGGAATGACGTCGTCGCCGCTACTGCTATCTTTCTTGTGATCGCGATGAGATGATGTGCTTGGGCGAAGGAGTGAGCGCAGCGGTGACTCGGCAGGGCGAGCTGCGCGAAGATGTAGACGGCCGTGTTGGGTGACAAGCAGTTCCATGTTGACGAGCTATCCATCGGGCCAATCGGTCTAAGTGACTCCATATGTTACTCCTCGGTTGTTTGTCTGTCTGTCTGCCTGTCTTCTTCACCGACATAGAAGCGCGCAACTACTACTCTTACTAATTGAACTTGCTCGCGGTTTTCGACCACTAATAGTAATTAGCAACACATTTACTGAACGTCTCTTGTGTCTTTATATTAAACGCAATGAAGTAACGGTATGCCGCATAAAGTCGCGGTAAGTTGCAACCCTATGTAGCTTGCATACAGACGGCTTGTATCAGATAAAGTCCTCGGCATCCGACGACGGTCGCTATCTGAACATCCAAAAGGCTGGCAGCCCTTTAGTGACTGTGTATGAGAAAGGGAACTTGTCTCGAGATTCATATACATCGACACGCGAGACGCGGTCACGTCCATAGGATTGAGTTTCGCAAGTCGCGTGACTTCAAAGGAGGGTTATTCTACGCGGTCTCTCTATGCTGTGTTTCCCTGCAAAATATCATCTTGGTAGATACTCGTATATATTCATAGCGATTCAATGTCTATAAAAGAGAGGCGGATAGCGTATCTTTACTCTATTAACTGTAGACTGTGGACCCAAACCGTCTCCCACACAGGGGACTGTGTCAGAAAGGAAAGGGCTTTTAGCTTTCGTTTGGTCTTTTTTATGTGGCAACGACCACGGCTGTCATCCTTAATGCCTTAACATCGCACAAAGCCGGCAACAGCACTATCGTTTGTCACACCTGCTGTAAGCGAGACCTTAATGGTGGAATTAACATGATAGCTAGTTCACGTGAGGCATCGCAACTAATGGCATGACAACAAGAAAATATATACGTATCTTTTTGTTGCCTTTATGTAATACCATACTTAGATATTTTATTTTAAAAATTCCTGATGTCTATGTGAATTTGGACAAAAGTCTTGTCTTAGCTAAATTCCTTTACTGCAGCCAGATTTTGGGCTCCATATATGGTAAAATATATAAATGCTATTGAGAGCGTGCAGGCCAAACTTATCAGACGAGCGTCAAAAGGGTTAAATATTCCCCGTGAAAGCGTATCTCTTGCGTCTTTACAAAGGTTAGATACGCGAGGTAGTCTATCGCTGTATGTAAACTTGTGCTGTCTCGGGACTGGCCAGATCGTAGTATAATGTATATAGATGTATATATAGATAATAGACCACAAAGTGAAGTAAGTGTTAGATCACTGCGCAGATTGGGTCAATCTAAGCAACATATTCTCGTGGTGTCTCAAAATGTTTATATATAGCTGCGTGCACGGGCTTTCAGCCTTACGAACTATAAGACTATAATGTTGTAATACACATAAGATTATTATTATTATTACTATATGTGTAATGACAAAATGTATATATATATGTATACATTTTGCCATTACGGTAATAAAACACACTCACTCGAAAAATACGTTTTTTTTATGTAGGTCATTTTTGGTCAAATCATTTGGTTATTAAATCGATAGTGGCCCAACTCATTCTCAGTCAAACTACGCGCATGGTGCATTGTGTAAAGTAACTTCCAACCAACACGTGTAAAGTAAGAACAAGAAATAAGTTCTTTAATGGAAAAGTGATTTTTAAAAGAGTTTGACAAACATAAAAATAACAACATTGACGATAGCCTCCGCAAAACCCTGTTTTCGAACACGCATACATAAACATATACACGCACAACTTTTCTAGCGTTTATCGACTAAGGAGTTTCATAATTAGGTGAAATCTAATTACCGTAAAACAATAGTTTTAGACCCGTAGTTGTGCGTGTTATTCGGTCGATTTTTAATCGAATATTTATCACATGATGTAATTGAAGCATTAATCAAATGACAAGCGTATGTCTCAGTAGACCCAAATGGACAGCCCGGTTCAAAGCTACGCCGAGTCACTAGGAAAACACCACCAACATCATATGTAGCCATAAGGCGCTTTCTCCAATGTTTAATTCGATACACCTGGCACAAAACAAAAATAAACTTGACGAACAGTCGCCCTTCTCTTTTCTTTCCCCAAACCGGCCCGATAATTTGATTTAAAACAGTTCATGCGAACAGTCTCTGTCTATTCTCTCCTTCCCCTCCCGACCCGTGATAATTCTAAATCA
Source organism: Dermanyssus gallinae (assembly GCA_003439945.1). NCBI lineage: Eukaryota > Metazoa > Arthropoda > Arachnida > Mesostigmata > Dermanyssidae > Dermanyssus > Dermanyssus gallinae. The sequence continues at coordinate 153,706 of QVRM01003224.1, read as the reverse complement.
TACAATGTATCTTTCTATGTCGTTTTACTTGCGAAGGTGGCTTAGTAATGGCTTAATTTTAGAGTGAACCTACGTTTTGCAAGTCTATCATAACTTCTTGTTCTTACTGTTGGTTTGCTTGATATGCTGACTTATTGCGTACTAAATTAATCATCTATATAATATTGTCGAATTTTAAATCCTCATACTAAAATAGTGTGAAGTGAAAGGACAAACTGAATACCACATGAATGATATCAAGTCGCATACATAATTATAATCCTTGCAAACTGTTTTGTAATATAAATGAATTCAATGGTCAGTGCGGGAGCGGAACATGCTGGGCACGCGTCTATGTTGGCGGAAGCGAACAAGTGCAGAAAGTATGCCAGTATCACTTACCCCCACGACTTTCGTCCACTGGCATTCGAGACATTAGGGGGACCTGGCCCGAAGACGCACAAACTTATTCAACATATCGGCAAGGCGCTCAATCGTTCGACAGGGGACCCTAGAGCTGTGTAGTACTTGCACCAGAGACTGTCGCTGGACATTCAGCGGGGTAACGCCGCCTCTGTGCGTGGAACTCTGCTAGACTGGACACGCCCGAACCTGGAGGATATGTGACGTTTCCACTTGATTTATCTGGTGTACACGTTCATAAGGATACAATTGTTGCCTCTTGCATATAAGCAAATAAAACTGTAACATAAAACATATAAATGATAATATATAAATAAACATTAGTGATAAGCAAAATTGTTCAGACCTGAAAAAAGCTGTTTGCGCTTGCTGACGGCTAAGAGAGGGGACTTCCTGAATAGTCGTCGATATGGTACACCCGAAGGACCCAGGGAAAAGAGCGTCTGGCAAGGCAGCCTTGAGCAGCCGTCGTGGCAGCAGTATTGTTGGTACTAACCATAACGAATAAACATAATAATGATAATAACCTTATAAACACTTATTTAATCATGTCATATGCAACTAGGACAACAGCACGGTCTAGGATATGTATATCTGTACTACCAGCGGATAAGAATATGAATGGTACCACGCCGATGCGTTCACAGTAGGTAACCGCTAAGCAGTCTAACTGGACAAGCACTCAACTGATGCGTTTAGTTGTCATAATGTCATATAGAACATACACCGCACATAAAGTATTATTAAATACATGCAATATTGGGTCAATGCTTAAAGTTATGTAAAATTAGACCAATTGCTTATGTTCTGTTTCTCTATCTATCTCTACAGAATGCTCCAGAATTCGCTTAATAAACTTTGAGGTCTAATACAACTTTTCGAAAAAATATTGTTTTCCAATGGAACGAGGGGCGGCAATGTCTTCTTTTGGAGTCAGTGCCAAATTATCAAAAATAGTTGTGCCGAGCTTTTTATCTTGATGAATCTTTACTAAATCTGCGAGAGTCCCAGTCATCCTATCGGCAAGCCAATCATACCTGCGTGTTTAGAAGAAAAGCTTGCATTAAGTAAATTGCATTATACATTCCCTCAAAGCAGAACAAATGTTGTATTGGAGATAATTCCCAAGAAAACAGACTCTCTGCAATTCTTATGTTTTAGCGTTCGCGCTCAAATCTAATTTTTTAAAATACATTTCCGCCCCTCGTTCCATTGAAACAACTTTTTCTCCGAGTTGTACTAGACCCTAAAGTTTGTTGGGTGACTTCTGGAACACCCTCTATATGGAACACCCCGCGCAGTGCATATATATAGAGATGATTTGGTAGTGTTATGGCGGGGAACTGGCGAAGTTCAACAAATGTTGAATGCATGTGGTGAAGCAGCGGATATGTTATTTAATAGAAGAGAATAGTCCAGGTTTAGTATTTAATGGGGTTAGGGAGGAAAAAGAAAGCTTGTATTACAGGGGAGCGAACTGGACTATCTAAGTCGGTACAAGTATCTTGAGGTGACAATGACTACAGGGGGTAATCATTTAGAGGAGGAAGATATATTACGGAGGAAAAAGGCTGTAAGGGGTGAAAATGCAGTACAGTGTACGGACCTCTGGGAACTTAATAAACATATCATAACGAGGGAAATATGGAAGGTAACCAGAATTGACTTTTGCTAATGCCTCTCTGGTTCACTGCGCGGGGTTGGGAAAGAAGTTAGAAACAATACAAAAGGGAGTGATAAGATTTGCATTTGGTTGACGTTTTAATTGCGCCAGGGAGTTTCTTGAGGGGGAAGGGAGGATGCCAAAATGCATACAATTAAATGCGAGAGTATCGGAAATAATGGTAAAATCAGGAAAAAGTCGCCAGTGGGCTATTGGCAGATGTCTGGGCAGTGATGTTGGATACAGGGATACAACGACCTAATTATAGGTAGGGGAAAAGAACAGAATGTCGAGCTTATGAGTTAGGAAATGAGTCAATTGAACATATTGTAAAACATGTACAGCCTTGGGGGAGCACAGAAGCTAAAAGTTCAGTATAAAAAGTGAAGGTACGTGACCTATAGACTTGCTCTAAACCTTATAAAGTAACACTTTGATACGTCGTCTTTTTAATCCTTTATGTTGGATAAAGATAACTCCTGGCAATGATAGAAAAGCCTAGATTTATAAAGCTATTTACATGCTTCGACAACGTTTAACTTTTGCAACTTAATCAAGCGGTGCCATTTAACATAGGCTGAATCTCAATTATCAAGATCAGATAGATGTAGACAATATTTGAACTTTAGAAGTTTACGAGGGCAGACTTGGTCTGCAAAAATAGGCGAATGCGCTTCTGTTATATATCTACTATCTAATTGAGTTAAACTAAATTTGAGTAACGTTCGTTTTTCCTGGTGGATAGACACGTGTTCCAACAACGCTAATAAAGCGAAATCTGCTAACTAATCTACGAGAGCTTACTTAATAATTCAGCTGTCAATTCAACTTTACCAATCAATATTCATGGCAACCATGGTGCATAAGCTTATCACACAAGGAGTTTAACGTGTTGGCCATTTTGAACGGAACTTGTGTGTTCAGTCCATCACGCGGAAAATTCAGTATTTATTGCCTAGGGAAATATTATAGGTGGTATGCAGTCCTTGCTGGTTACATACTATTAGCTTATGCAGAATTTCGTCACGTATTTTCTTCATTGTACGCGTTTGATACGTTGCGCGCGCTCTATCTCTATGTTGGCTAGTTTCGTGGAACCGGAAAATATTATCGTCAATATACAACCGGTACTTGTGTACGATGTTAGTGTCTCTCAGCGAGCTGTGGCAAGGGTTACTACTGCAAGTAGTCGCCTGCTACAACGGCGAGGTGAATCGCGTGAGCGTCTGATACTCATCATTGGGCTTCGTTCTAGTGGGCTGAGCGGCCACGACGGGATCACCGTATCCCCCCTTGCCGCCGCCGCCGCTCACTGAATAGAGACATCCAAATGTGTCGGCTCTGCTGCAGCAACAGCTCGGTCAGTCCACGACGAAGACTTTTCTGAGTGAGCTCGTCAGAAAAGCGTCACTGACGATCAGACAAAGTCTCCTACAACGACAGCGACAAACAGCAAAGGTTTGTTCGATCGGCTTCGGAGACTGATGACTCAGAGACACAGAGACAGAACGAGAGAGAACGAGTCCAGCCTGCCAGAAAGAAACAAGTAGACCTTGCTTGCTCGTTACCTTCTGCGACTGGTTGTTGGTGACTGTGAGAATCGGTAGATGGACAAACAGACTGACCGCGAAACAGACAGTCAACGGCCGTTGCTTAACGAGGCAGCAGCAGCAGCAACAGGGCCAAAAGTTTGCCAAATACAGCGGGGCTTTTTCCGCGTTCGACCGTCGGCGACAGCCGGCATCATCCGGCTACCCGTAATCATCCCGAGAACCCTGTGATGATTCTGTTATCGTCGAGGGTATCGGGGAACGCAAACGTCGTAAACAATTTACCCGGCGCAGACATAAATGCGGAGGTACAGACGCATATATAAAATATATAATATATATATATATATATAATAATATATATATATATATATATATATGTATACATATACAATATAATGTATATATATATATATATAGTATATATATATATATATATTTAGTATAAATACTCTAGATCTGTATTATACACATATATAATATGTATTATATTATCTATATATATATATGTTGTATTATTATATATCTATTATATCTTATATATAATATCTATTATATATATATATCTATATCTTTATATATATATAGATATATTATCTTCTTCTATATATGTATATATATATACACTGTGGATACACTCACACAGTATGTATAAACAACGCTAAAACTGTTAGAAAAGTCGCTGTTACTTTGTTTTGGTTGCCGGCGCTGCTGCTGCTGTTGTTGCTGCTGTTATTATTATTATGGGCAAGCGCTTTCATCGGCTACCTTTTGTTCTCCCTCAAGTCGTCTCGTAACGCCATCTCGGATCATCTCGATGGGTTGGCCGGTCGGTCGGTCGGTCGGTCGGTCGGCGGGTCAGTCACTCACTCACTCACTCAGTCGGTCAGTCAGTGAGTATCCAGAGGGAAGACCAACCAACGACGACTGGTCGTTGGGCGCCTGCACGCCCTCAACGCACAGCCAGGCAAACAGGCAAGAACGCTGAAGACAGTAGCAGCAGCAGCGGCGGCGGCGGCGGTGGCAACGACGTGATGTCAGTAGCAGTGACGGTAACATCAGCAGCAGCAGCAGCAGCAGCAGAAATAGGAAATCCGGGTGAGCACAATTGCCGCCGCCCCCGGTTGGACAGTCGGCCGTTTAGGTGTTCGGGCAGCCGAATGAACGGGAGGGGATGGACATATGGATGGGCGCAAGGGCGGGCGAATAGACCCCCGCCAGACAGACCTACAAGCAGAGAGAAAGAGAGGGAGAGGCAGAGAGACAACGAGCTAGCTCGGTGGCACTGTGCCAACATAACTCAAGTTGCCATCGTTGTTCGTACACGCATGGAGATTTGTTCTCGGCTATGGCTATGGCTATGGAGGCAGCGGTGGCCGCCGCCACGAAGGAACCCGGCAAGTCGTCGTAGGGGACGAAGAAGACAAGACGAAGAAAAAGAGGAAGAAGAAAAGGAAAAGAAGAGAAAAAAGAAGAGGAAGAGGAGAGCAGCGCGCTATTATTGCCAGGCCGGATACAACATAAAGGTGGCATTGGCCGGTTCTGTTTCTAGCCGTGCCGCCGGTGGCGCTGCTCTGTGACGTCGAGATGGGAAGACGATGGCCTACCGAGAGGCAGGCAGGCAGGCAGGGAGCCTGATCGAGACGGGCCTGAGCTTTCTTTCTGTTGTCGGAGTCGGACCACCAACTCGTCGTAGCAGCAGCAGCAGTTGGGCAGTATTACAGCATCGAGCAGTTTGACTGGCTGACTCCATCGGCCAACAGACCATTCGGGCCAACAGCGAGCGAGCGAGCGAGCGACCAGGACAACGGGACGCCGGGTGTGGTGCCTCTCACTACATCTCTGTTTCGAGGTATGCGAGTTCACAGACGACGACGACCACCACCATGGATGGCATTGCTCTACTGGGTCTGCCTTGTCTGTGACCACATAGATGTACGAATATACACCAAAATGCGTTGATATATATATATATATATATATATATATATATATATATATATATATATATATATATATATATATATATATATTCAGTATGTATTTTACCATAATATTGATAGACAGTTGATTCATGTTTCACAAGGTGTCACGATGTGACGTTTCGATCTCAGTTTGTCCAGACTTTTTAAATGGCTCAGGGTCAGGTATGGCGCAATTGTAGAAAGACAGTATGTTGCTACATGGGCTAAATATATATATATATATATATATATATGGGACCGACTGTCGTCTCACACGATAGTATGTATTCACCTAATCCAAATGAAAAACAGGTCAACCCAATTTAAATAGACGGTCTTAAAATTTAACCCACGGGTTTCCGAATGCAGGGCATTCACTTTGGCAATACAGCACTCGGTCGGGTGAGAATGATGGTATTTTCATCGAGAACACTGTCGACCGGTCTTTCAAAGCGGTTCGCTGCTATCAGACTTCTGGAGCACCTATTTGAACATGCTTGCTTGAACCTCGTAAATGGGGTCATTCATACGGGAGAGAGCGCAAAAGCGTCATTTTTTAACTCTGTGGCCTTAATTTTTTCTTTTTTACTGTGACACAGCTGTTCTGCCTTGTTTAGGCTATTTGCTTTGCAGAGTTTACTAACTTACTATCTAAAAGCGCACCTTATGGAAGTATTTTTTGTTTGGGTCATCTAAAACGTTCCGACTACTTTTTCTCTTAGAGTTTATAAATCATACTTATTTAACCCCATAAATACACCCTAATTAACATATATCATGTCATATTATATCACAATGATTCTGCCTATGAAAAAATATAGATACATTTTATGTATTTTTCTTACTAAAGGCCCAGAATTAAATTTATAAAATCTGAAATACGTTTTAAGAGTTTTTTTTTTACTTTCAAGTGCTTTGGGTTTTTGTATAGACATGACAAGCCCTCTATGCGTACGGCGCGACCAGACTATTTAAGAATTATGTCAACTAGGTACTTTTTGTAGGCACGTTTCTTCTGATTTAACCTTTTTAGTTTATTGTTTATACAATTGCCGTTCTGGAATAAGATTAAATGTCAGTTGTTATCTAAAACAAAGCGATGAGGGGTCGAAAATATTTATTGATGCTACACTGGTACATTACTGACAACCTCACGTAATACTGTGTTAAATATACTATCTGTTCTATGCATAACCTGCGAATGATATGACGGGGCTTTTGTTTTTGCGTACACATCCGGCGCGTCTAAAACTTTACACTCGGCTCGATTGTTCTGTTCTATATATATATATATATATATATATATATATATCAAAGCCAATTAAATTCTACTTCTTTCACAGCGCAGAGGATTTTTTGATCTTATACTAGAGGTAAATGTAAGCCAATGTTTATAAACTGCATGATCCTATGTAGACAAATGTTCGACAATACCTATTTTTGTCACGTGTCACTGTCATCTTATTGATGAGCGGCGCTGTTATTAAATAAAAACTAAATTAGAAATTGAAGCAGACATCTAACGGCATCGATGACAATGACGACTGCCACTGTATAGACTTCGATTAGCAGAAAACCGTCTCTGCGTTGGCCGCCTTTGGTCACAATGGCCGTGCATTCGGAGAGAACTTTTTCTCTTGCTCCGCGGACACGAAGTGTCAAATGAATGGACGTGTTTTATTTGCTAGTTATTCGTTAGACGCATTCGTGTTGAAGAGCGGTCGATTTCAGGGCCTCAATAGGGAGAGGCTCCGTTAAGTAACGGTGATTGCATCGTGTCTGGTTGGTGTCTCAACTACTAAAACTACGACCTTTAATGCGACGACTAGTACATATACGTACTACGCTGTGCCAGTAGCCTGTCTATTAACAATGCCTTATATATATATATATATATAATACCCAGCATCAAGGCTCTTTAAAAAAGAAAGTGGAAGAGCGGAAAGGCGAACTCGCACTCCAACGAGAGCTTTATAGACAACCTCGGATGTGCGGAAGGTGTTGCTCATGGAAGAGCAATAGCTTCTCTGCTGCCTCCTAACATTCGTCGAACGGAAATGAAATGACCCGGCAAGCGCCGCCAAAGTGTTTACACATACCGCTAGCTATCGTGTTATACGAACAAGATATACATATGTATATATCGTCTAGATAAACAATACATATATATGCACGTCTGTTTGTTTGATTGATGTCCCTGTTTCGTGCTATTCGATCGATTCCGTTCGACTCAGCCGGAATCATCATTATTGGGCGACCGGCCTTCGTGGCCTTTTTTCCGATCATACAGCAGCGCAGGAGAAGTGGAGAGAAGCGTCCTTCTTCCAGCAGCGCGAGGAAGCCGCTCAGCGTGTCGCTGAAACGCATGCATTTGCTAAGAGAAAGGTTCAGAGACGCCACTCACTTCGTCACCTAGGGTGTCACGCATAGCTCTCGGAAGAAGCGTGTTTTTGCACATTCCTTTTTTACTTTTTAGATCATCTTGGTGTGTTTGGCATGATTAAACACGCTCGCCTGTACAAGGGTAAAGAGAGACGTGGGTGGAGAGACACGGTCGTTGGGCAGGACGTGCCGAAACTCAGCCTAGCTTTTAGTGAATGTCGTCTGCGTCGCTGCCCAAGCCGGACCCACCTCGCCAGACCGAGTGATGCATTCGTATTGCCCTTGTTTGATAGTGTCACACATAGCGCTGTTGTTTAGAGAACGTGTCGCAGTGTTTAATTGAGAACGAGTGGAAGAACTATCCGAATACACTTTGCAAGACTGCAAAGTTGCATAGTGGCCAATGAACCACATAGCGTTTTTCCCACTTAATTAATTGCATGTAATATATTTACCACGAGCAAAATGTTTATTTGAGAAAATTTAAATAAAGAGCTTTCATATTTCCCATAACGTGTCCTGATCTGACCTTTTTTATTGTGAAAAGCACATATAGAGTGGTTAATGCTCATTACATTGCAAGATCAGCAGCACAGCCTGCAGGGTGATATTCGCTTATCTCGTACCGCCACAGAAAGACGGTGATATAAGACAGCATTCTGATGGTTTCGGCACTCGATTCACCGGTTCACACTCGAGGCACTCTATTTCCGGAGGTAGATGTTAAAAAAAAAAATTACGCTTTAACAACCACATTTTAGACGTTCGTAATGAGCTGAGTTGCCTGTGGCACGATATTGTCTAAATGCATCTATCGTCATCGCGTTCTCGTTACTGGAATTAAGATTGAAACGCTTTATTCAAGGTAGAAATATAAATATACATTTGCATATATGCATGCATGTCATGTGATCAATATGTAGTTATAATCTGCAAGTAGTGCAGGGTGTTGGCGGCCCCTAACACTCATGAATATGCCTAGAGATCCTCCATGGGTATAGATCGCTGATGTAGCGCTTCCGTGCGATAAACACAGGAACCATGCTGCTAGCCCGACGCGTTGTCGTTAGCCTTTCAACGAACATTTTGTGGAATAGACGCGGGTTCTGTCTCAGCTGGAGCAGCATTCTTTGATCAAGCTTCTTAATCACGTCAATTGTGTGGGGAACGTCGACATGACACCGGTCAACATGGCAGCGAAATGCAACCCGTTTCGTGAATTTCCGTTCCACTCGTTCCAGGCAAACTTTGACCTTAATTAGACCCGTACACCACGCCGGTGCTGCGTATGTCAGTAGTGGCAGTACGTATGTATTATTATAGCTCAGGAGAGCGTACTGCAAATGACCGGAATATCCAATTTGCGCGTTGAGAAGCCCTTGTGACAACATCAGTTACATGTTCGGAGTACCTTAATTTGTTGCTCGTGAGGACTCCGAGATCTTTTACAACTTAAAGTTTGCACAATTCCAGACCCCCAATCTTATAAGGGTGTCTTGCATTTCCATGTCCGAGATGCAGGACACCACATTTATGGATGAACAGGTCCAAATCAAGGGCGTCCGCCCAGCCCTTAAAAGCGTCTAACGTCGTCTGAAGACGGCATTTGTCCTCTACAGTGCGGGATCGACGGTATAGTTTCACATCATCAGCGTATACTTTAACTTCAACTCCTCTTGGAATTACATATTTAAGTGAATCGGTGTATGAAATATACATCAGTGGTCCGATGGCCACTGATCGTTTTTCGGATTATACGAAAAAAAATCCGACGGTTCGAGAATCGTTCCTTGCGGACAGCCGGATGACACTCGACCCATCGTAGAATACTGTCCATTAACGCGCGCCCGGAAAGTTCTGTCTCGGAGAAACGCAGTGAGTTTAGTATGCGTTCTCCAATTCCGAAGTGGGGTAGAGTTTAAAGTAGTTTAGAGTGCGTGACTGTTTCGAACGCTGACTTGAATTCGAAATAGACAACGTCAAAGCAATTCGAGTCGTTGCACATTTTTGCCCAATCAATTTGTGTTTCCAAGAGCTGCAGCGTCGTGCTTAAACCTTTGCGAGAGGCAAACTGGGCTTCCGATATAAGACCTTGGTCGTTAGAGTTTGTATATATGGCTTTCGCAATGACGCTTTCAATGAGTTTGCTCGCTATCACCGTTAGGGAGACGGAACGCTTATTCGCAGCATCGGCCTTATTGCCTTTCTTATGTACAGGGTGGATGACAGCGGTGCTAAACAGCTCCGGCACTGTACCATCTTCCAGTGATCGACGAAAAATACGGCTTAGAGGCACACATACTGAATAATCTAGTTTCTTGAACACGATCGCCGGAATTCCGTCAGGGGTCGAGCTCGTTGTGTTTGCCAGCTTCCGCAAGTGTTTCCGCAAATTTGTGGGGGAAACATCCACATCGTTGCTGATGTGAGGGGACGGTATTACCTCTGGTATATGCGGAGCCGGCTGTAGCATGCGTTGCTGTAACTATTCGTCAGTCGGATAAGTGTGACAAAAGAATTCTCGTAGAATCTCTGCCTTCTCGATGTCATCCGTCGCAAACGTTCCATCCTTACGTTTAATAGACGAAAGTGAGTCGTTGGTCATAATTCTCGACCTCACGAAGCTTGACACCCTTGACGGGTCTTTGCTGCGAATATTACACTTTCGCTCAGTACTCGTTGGCGCCAAGAAGCTCTGGCTATTTCTTTTTGAAACCAGGCTATTTTTGACGGCTCAAAAACTGCTTCGAGAGCACTGTGAAGTTTACGTATATGAACATTTATTGACCCTTTTGCAGTCTTCTTTTTGGGTATACATGACTCTATTAAAAAGTGCATATACTCAAGCCATTTGAGATACATATCATTTACTGACGTGCAGCTCTGGAAGAGGATATCCCAATTTGCTGAATCCAAGTTTAACTGCATTAGCTCGTAGTTTCCGTTTTTGTAGTCGAACCTGTGTGAGCAATGCATGTTAACCGGGCGTGAAGCCAGAATAACAAACGACACCATTTCATGACCGGATTCGACTGGGCCCTGGGATACTACAACTTGACTGACTGCATCGTCATTGCATAAAACAACGTCTAGTATAGTGCCGAGCCTCGTTGGTTTGTCAACGAACTGCCTGAAGCCTTCTGCAGCGGAGAAATCTAGCATCAGGCCCTCCATTGAGACGGTATCGTCTGTTCCGCCGGGCCTTTCGTATGTATCCCCTTTGATAAAGCGTAAGTTCATGTCCCCGCCTATTACGACAGTGCAGTCCACGTTCACTAACTTTGTCAATTTTTCGGTTAGAGTTGACATCCTTTCGACTCGAGTGGTTGATTCACCTGTTGGAGAGTTATATGCAGCATTGAGACGAATTTTAGTGTTGCACATGTGGAGATCGGCCACAACAATCTCCGATGTGTAATTGGATAGGTCCACTTCGGTACAGGGCAAACCGCGGCGAACGAGAATAAGTACACCGCCCCCTCTGGATCCTCGATCCCTTCGAAATACTTCGTACGTACCTCCTCGACTTAACTCAGCATTGTTGACGGCTGTTTCAGAAAGCCACGTCTCTGTTACCATGCAGACATCAATTTGCTTGTAAAACAGGTAATTGTGCAGAGAGCATCTTCCTTTGCGAGGGATCGGGAGTTTAGTAACACGTACTTAAGCTTACTGTGAGCTTGTAGTTGCTGGGGAATAGTACGATTGAAGTGTTCCACGTTCTTGATACGGTTTCTGGCGAGTCATGCGGAGGCTGGGTACGAATCCTGAACAATGTTTGGATTTGGACCAATGTACTCTGTAACACGAGTTCCATCCGTCTATATCTCTCTGTCGAAGAGATTATCATAATCTATGTCGATAACTTGAACGTAGAAGGTCCGGCCCGCTCTACCATTTTTATTTCTCCGCAATTTAACGGTGAGTGGGTTGATATTGGCATTTGCCTTTAAAAAGTTAAAAACCGTTTCTGCGCCTACCGAGGGACAGAGTCCGCTGATTTGCACTGCCTTTGTGATTATTTTGGTGCTTACTGTGGGCAGGCTGGTTCTGCTCTCCCCTGGAGTAATTTCCTTTTTACCAACAAAAAGAGTGCGTGGCTTGAGTTTCTTCTTTCTATCATTGATAACTTTATCTCTGTGGGACTTACTAGTCTGTTGTCTCTTCATTCCGGGCGGACTATGTATATCGCGAGTACCCGTCTGCTGTCTCTCGTTTAGCGCAATACGCACTCTAGAGCAGCTTCGATATCGATCCCGGACCTTCTTTTCGCGGTCGCAAGATCGACCGGGACGAGAGCGTTCTCGTAGTTTCTTCTCTAGACCGTGCATCCTACTTGTCAGCTTTTTGTTTGCGGCCTCCAGTTGTTTAATGGAAATATGCACAGCCTGCAGCTCTTTTAGCATTCGATTCATCAGCGCGCCATTGGCTCCGTTTGAATTTGCCCTCTCCACACCATCAGCTGGTTCACCAACGCTGAATTCCATTGGAGAGTCTGACTGTGACTGATTTATATAGGCTTTCTTTAGCAGAGGTATGTAGCCGCAGGGCAATGACAACCATGTCCAACAAATACAACCAGCAAAAGCGGGGCTCGAACGTGCGATGTTTATTTTTTTTAATTTAACATAAATATTAATTTAACATATTTTCTGTACAAAACATGTCTCTACGCTCGCAATAAACCTTAAGGCCTGTGGCACGGACGTCAAATGACTTGGTTTTGCTTACCATGGTTGCCATGGCAACGCCCCGTTTCAAGCGGTGCGCTAGCCGCCTAAGCTATCGCCGCTACTAAATACTAGGCCTACAACCCTACTGCAACGTTTGCCTAAATGCATAATTAAATTTGATATTGGCAACATCCGGTGAAGTAATTGACACACCACGAAGATTATTTCGACCCACTGGACCCAATATGGAACTAACGTTATTACTCCAGATAAGTTGTTTAAAGAGTCTTAGGCCATACGACTCGTTTGACAAATTGATCCTGCTCCCTCTGAAACAGTTTTACACCTTTTCTATAAAACGATACCTACACATGTGAGCAGTATGTCCATTTTTGATACGAGAAGCGTATTGTACATTAGCCGCTGTTAATTTTATGTACATAGCCGGGTCATATTTGATAAACGCTCTAAGAATGAGATTGCACAGGCAAGACTCAGATTTTACGGCTTCGGCGATATGAGGTGTACACGTCATTTGATAATCAAATGTAATACCTAGGTCTTTGTATGTTGATATTTCAGGTATGTTATGGTCGTTTATAACACATGCGGCTCATTTAGACGTAGATATTTCCATTATTTTCAAATGGGCCTATAGTAGTGCCAAATCAATGGCATTCTGTAACTCGGCCTTGCTTTTGTGGTCTTGACTTCAACGTATATCGTTAAATCATCGGAATAGAGCTTATAAGTCACATTGTGTTTGCAAAGGACGAGTTTGAGTTACGCAAAAATTGCATACAATTGCAGTTCTAGGCAGGAACCTTGCGAGACTCCAGAGGGAATTGGAGCAGCACCCTGGCATACTATAACACTTTGTACCCCGACCTTAAAGCTCTTATCAGTAAGATAGGCTTGGCACCAATTTTTAACCCTGATTCCAGCTTCATTAGTAACATTTGGTGGTCAACCCGATCAAAGCCACGCGAAAAGTTAAAGTAAACAGTGTGAAACGAAAATCTGTGATTTCGGTTCAGAGCCCAGTCATGGGAGACCTCTAATAACTGGGTTGCCGTCGATCGTCCCTTAGTGAATCCGTGTTACTGATTGACCCAAAGTTGGTTGGAGGATACGAAATTAAAGGTGAAATCAACAACTATTTTCTCCATGGTTAGGAAGGGGATAAGACACAGGTCAATAGATCGGTAATTTTCAGTAGTTGCTGTATTTGGACACTTTTGAAGTAATTCAGCAGAACCTCAGCCTTGTGTTCATCTTCGACCGCGGTTCCTTTTTCATGTTTAAGCGGCGCTACCCCGGACTGTGGTTTAAGGCGTCGGCCTGCATATCGAAGGAAATTCCTTGCATTGCGGATATCCTGATTAGTTTCTTCCCAGCGCCGACAACGCAATGCTGTACGTGCCAAGTTACGCGAGAGGCGTGTATGGCTTCGAGAGGAGGGTACACTATATTTGTTTTATTAGTTATCATAATATATATATGCATATATATATATATATATATATATATATATATATATATAGAGTATATCCTTCTACAAGGTTGGATATGATATTTAGGAAAAATAAATTTGCTTCTTCTACTTATTGACTAAAAAGAAGCAATCTTCTACTCATTGACACTGCGCAAAAACGAGACGCTTGTTGGTGGCAACCAAGGTTGCAGCTATCGCATTATAATGAAGTTTAAAGATGGATCGTGTATCTTTGCGGACTGTTTGAGGGAGACCACCATGCAGGCTACAAGTAGTCCTGCAGCCCTTGCAAGTAACTCTCTGAAAATTCACTCGGTGTTAGGCCATCAACAACAGCAGCCACCACAGGCTGGGTCACAGGCAGACTCATCGCATCCTGAAGACATTAGCGTAGTCGATGATTCTAATAATGCTGCTAGAATGTGGACAACTGTCGCGAGGATGGTAATAACTTTGATAAAATCGTGATTATTTGTGCAGACTCCAACCTTCGCAATATATCGCAGTACATTGAGGATATGGTAGATGCAAGCGGGCAACTTCTTGTACTTAGCGTGGGCAGACTTCGAATGACTTCAGCAATTGAACAAGTTCAGGAGTTGCTGTCGACAGCCAGGGATGCAAATATCCAGGTTATCCTTTCGTCGACTTATCCATCGACTAAGCCTACGTAGGCGTAGTCGATGTTTTCCAGTATAAAGGCAGTCACGACGCTGCCACTGCGTTTACTAACTTCACGGAGCATTGTCGTTCGGAAAGTATCGATCTCACCGTGTGCTCAATACCACAAATCTACAATGAAAAGAAGTCCAGGTATTATATTCCTACTTTGTCGCCCTGTGTAACTGGGCACTTCAGTCTACCGTCTAAAAAGGAAATAAACAAATTTTCACGAACATTAGGCCTATGCACTTCGGTAATGACGGCACTCATTTTAACAAACTAGGGCACATTAATGAGTGTGGTTTCCTGGGAAAGAGACTAAAATCACTGCAAGACAATGTCATCTCTCAGATTCCAGCACGCAGCGTAAGTTCTTCGAAACTGAGAGAAGTCCGTTCTAACTCAAGCTCTCGTCCACCTCACGTCCACCTCCTGTCGGGCTTTCCAGGCCCCCAGCAAACTAGCGAAGCTGCAAAGAGGGAAAACTACACTGGACGTCGTCAGGACCGACACCAATGGAGTCAGAATAACAAACAGCGTACAAACCTCAACGTGCTATACCGAGCACAATTCTGCAACAAATGTCCTCCACTGTGGATACTGCCAAGTTACGAAAGGCAACAGAGCAACAGAGTACCACCAACACCAGGTGTAAGAAACAATTTAAGATTAGTCGGTGGTGATCAGTCTAGTTTAAAATGTTTTTTTCTTAATGCCACCTCGTTAGCCACTTCAGGTGCTATGAATGCCCTTACGAATGATTGCTTAATAAACAACTTCCATGTAATTTTTAATTAACAGACGTGGCTTACTAGCGCAATTAGTTATAGAGAGGTTTCACTTAGTGACCAATACTTGGTTATCGGTGCATTGAATGGACCGAGGATCAAGAGGTGGGGGACTGTGTTTTTAACGCTCAAAGCATTAAACTGTCGCCGAGTTGAGAAACTCGCAAGCTCGGAAATCTTAGCGGTAGACTTGCAATATGATCACATTATCTTTCGAATTATATGCTGTTATGTCACTAATGCGGACTCCGGCGTCCAAAGAAACGCCCGTATTGAAAGAATAATAGAAGTTCTAGAATTCTGTATTGATGTCGATTATTCTGCTTGTGTAGTTGGCGATTTTAACATTACTGATACTGGCTGGCGTCATTAATGGTTTAGATCCATTTCTTATGCAACCCACACTTTCTTATCGAGGTATTTACAGCCCAACAAAATGATAATACCAATTCCAATATGACGAGTCTTCGAAACCACGTTCGACGGTTAGAGGAGCTTATGATTGAGGATACAACTAAAAGCATCGTAGTGAAGCTCAAGAACTGGGGGAACAAGGGAACTGAAGATGTACTCTTTGCTTTCTGTAGAGAAGTTTAGGCCCTCTGTGGCCCAGTCTATTCGAGATTGATTGTAGTCACCGGTCAAAAGTCACCGGTCATCTAAACTAAGTCATCCAAAGCGTCACATAATGTGGGCATTTGCTGCGTTACTCGATAGAACAACCGGCGGAGAAAAATAGGCCCATATTACCCGATGGCATTGATGGGATCTGCGTAGCATCGACGGACAACCTCAGCACAAGTATCGCAGCACTCCAGCTCAGAGTTGCAGAGGGTGCATACTTCGCCTCCACGGCGCTTCGTACGATCCTTACGAAGTACGGAGTTACGGCTTCCCAGTGACAGCTCTGCCGATTATATATTTCTTGCTGACACCCAAGCTTCAGATATGCATATAATGTCCGAAGAGTGCAGAAGGCAGTACTGGAGAAGCGAATGACAGGCAAACTGTTTTGTTGTACAAGCAGCGTTAAATAAGGTGCCAAAAAGTGTATGTCCAGTTTTGCTAGCAGTAGGTAACTCAAGTATATCGTACGCTTAAATGGACACAACACACAGTTATAAGGCAGATCAAATTTTGCTGGCCTTACAAAAGTTGCGCAGTTTCTAATTGACCTGGCGAGGTCTTGGACAGAGATCGTATACACCGAAACGTCGAGTCGTACACTCGAGATCCGGATTCAACACTCAGCGACTAATGGATCACAAGTATACGGTCAAATATCGCGCTGAAAGTGGTCTACGATGGTTGGTTGCCTTTATACTTATAGTGTAGGCCGATCACAAAACATATATAAATATATTTTGTGTATTATAAAAATTGTTATATTCTAGGCAAATCAAAGAGTTTGTAGCATATAATACAAGCAATAGACGGACAAAAACCACGTACCTTTTATTGTTTAGTACCTGCCTCCTGAAGCCTAACACATCTAGTCCAACGATCATTAACAGCCTTAATACCAGAGCAAAACATATCTGAATAATTAGACCCAACATACTTATCTTCGGCGCATATGACATCTTGGTTGGTTTAATATATTTTTCAGGAGAGATACTTTTTGATGTTTTTAAACAGATAGTAGAAGTATATATATATATATATATACAAACTGCAATTACAATACAATCACTGCAATACCCTTATTTAGCGATAATATGTATTAGAATGTAACCGTTATATATATATATATATATATATATATGTGTGTGTAGTAAGTCTTCTACCCCAAAAAAGTTTTTCAGTGGCCTTCCGCTAGGAGTTTGGTTGCGTATGGCGCATATATTCATTGACCAATAAGGGCAGGCACTTTTCGGATGTTCGGTGTGGTGCAGCCTGTTAACGTGGCGGCACCACTAGTTGCACTTGTACGACTTGCAGCGACGGCAGCAGAAGCAACGATGATGACGACGATGGTCATGACGAAGATCGACACAATAAACGCAGTGACGCAAATCTAATTACGAGCGAGACTAATCGAGCTGGCGCTAAGAGCGCTTCTCGGTGGTGACCTGCCGTTAGCAGCGCGTCGACACCAAAAAAAGCCCTTTTGTCGACCCATACGTCCATCGGCTGCCAACGCGGCCGCGGTTCATCTCGGCCAGTAGTGGTGAATAGTGCTAGTGCTTTGGCACTGTCGGACCAACCGAACCAAAGACAGGAAGGAGCACGAAGAATCACAACAGTACCAACAACCCACGCGTATTGCCAACTGGACGACCCGCAAGCGCGTTTGATCGCTCATACAAGCACACTCGCACGCGTACACGCAACACCTTGTAACCATTTTGTAATAGTGGCCTAGTATGAAAAGCAGACGCGCTATATATATATATATATATATATATATATATATATATGTGTGTGTGTGTTGAGGAACAGCTGTCCATCATAAATTGGCCGTCCGAAGCATTGCCTCATTCGGATTACGTACATAAATTATGGCTAGATAGATATGGAAGGCGGGGAGGGGGAGCACAGAAACAGCTAAGGAGACGAAGGGACACAATGATGCCTGTCGTGTTTTTGGGAAAAGAAACACTAGAAAGAACACAAGAAACATTGGCTATTGTAAGGTGCGTTATATGCGTTCATGCAGCACGCGTACACTCGTGGGATGAAAAGAGGGAAAAAAGAGGAGCAGGAAGAAAAAGAGTAGCGAGAAGGAAAATACGCGTATACTGGCGGTGACCGGCTAAAACGTCCAAGCTGACGTCTACTCTGTAACAAATCGTAGGAACGCAAACCAACTAACGGCAGTAGATCATTCGTCATTTGATGACGGCTAACGACGAGCTGATTCCTGTGATCCGCCTTCCACGTCTTAAGTTGGTCACCACCATACCTGTACACCTTCAACTTGATGCGTACGATGCACTGTACGACGAAACGCAGCTCAAGTTCAGTTGCTGCTGTTGCGGCGCGGCGTGCTGATGGGGAGACGTTGAAAGGATGACCCAACACCTTCTGCTCAATTTTAATCACGTTAATGGGGTCGCGCGTTGTCGTGGTGAAGGATGACCCCTTTCCCTTGTTTGTAAGTTGTAGACGCCTTCATGTCAATGTTTTTTGAACTCGTTGGCAGCAGATATCCGTCTCGTTCGTTTGTTTTCTTCTCATAAGTTCAAAGTAACCGAGCAAGATGGCTTAGTGGCAAAGCCTTTGCCTTACATTCGGAAGGACTGGGTTCGAGACCCAGACCGGCCACTCTTAAATTTGTTTGCATGGTTTCCAATTTAGACAAGGTGAATGCCGAAGTGGATTGAAAATTAGCCATGACATGAAAAACGCCTTACGGGAATTCTTTTAAAAAAAAGTGAACGGTACCTCTAATACCCCACCAACAATACAATATCACGAGTGGACGTTTCGCTTAGGCTGACTCTGGGAACTAACTGCCTGCGCCCTCGGGCCGGAATATTTGCCTACATATATGTATTCTCGTAGAAGACCTACTTTTAATCGCAGACTACCAACTGATCAAAGAGCGAAGCTTGACTGTGATGATTGGAGGGAGAAATGTAGACGCGCATGCACTTCAATTTGTTGGCATTACAAAAAAGCGTAGAAATTATTCCAAGCTTTTGCGGCTTGACAAAGGTTTTTTGGCGGACTTCTTCCGCGAGTTGTGGAGTTCTACGGTGGAGGCGTTTCAACAAGCTACATCAGCGTTGATTTTTTTTAGAAATGCGCATGATTTACGCGTGCTCAAAAAACCTTACCTATACACCCAGAACTTAGTTACATAGTATATGCTTCTAAGTGTAACCCGCTATGGTCACAGCCCCGCTTCGGTAGCTTGGGATGGCAAGTCTAATGATAACGATATGTTTAATCTTCAATCCAATTCCAAGCGCTTTGTTAGCAAATCAAATGTCGACCGTGGCGTACAACTATCCCTAAAAACATATTTACAATATTCGTTGTTGTAACACATGTCGTACAAATCGAAAACCTCCTTATATGATTAATATTCATAATATCAAAGGACAAATTTTCCTCTCCTAATGCAAGAATGTGCCTAACGGGGCGGCTATCATTTTGCCTATGAATATGTTGGCTATATATATATATATATATATATATATATATATATATATATCAAATAATCTTATTGTCATTTAGGTGTGGTCTATTAGCCTTAGCTTGCTACGCATAGGTGTCTTGCCACCAAATTCCAAAGCAACTAGTCAACGTCTACGTCGTTGATCGGAAAATAGCAGGGTATCTGCTGCTTTGGCGTAATATCGACCTAATCAATGAATAACCTTCACTAACACGCTTGCCTCAGTCGCTTTGGCCAATCTTGAGAGAATCTCTGCTGTGCCTATAATTTACCGCCGGCGTTTTTGGAGTTAGTATCACTTTGTCCGTATCAAGTATAATGCAATCGTGAAGCACATTCTTACCATTGTGGAACACGACTTTACATGAGTACATTGATCTATCAATGTATTACCATGGTGGTGAATCTGCTTACTGATTCTTGAGATACAAACGTTGTTAGATGGGAAACATAGTTGCTCAGAGCCAGACAGTAGTCATTGTGAACAGGAGTTTGGCCCGAATTTTGCCTTCTACTGCATCAGCGAAGTATGCGACCCCTTAAGACAAAACAAATATTAGGTCGTAGCATACTTGAAACACAACACAGTGCATTAGTCAGTATACTGTAGAAGCGACATAGCCAACTTACGTTCAAGAACTAAAAACAACTTCCTCAAAAATGTTTTTAATTCTAGCAAATTTACGTCACGCTGAAAAGCTATCTATCTTGTTTGCTGCGTACTGTAGATGCTGATGGCTTATTACATTACTTCTGCAATAAGCGCCCGTTATTTACGTTTATGTCTGCACAACAATAGCGTTCAGTTTTCGGAGTACAATGCTTTTCCAGGTGGGTGGGTGTATATAAGGTGGATCAAAAAGTTGTTCGCATCGCCTGCCTATAGTCTAAAAACAACTCATGCCGACTACAACGCCGAAGTAAGACGTTCTTCGGAAGTATCATGCGGATTTGTTTTGAACTGCGCAGGGCGCGCGGCTGTAACATGTCAGATCCTCCACTGACAATGAAGCAGAACGAGCATCGTACTGCAATTAAATATTTATTACAAGGCTTAACTGCAATGAAAATAAAGTCAAATTAAAGGCAGCCTAAGCAACTAATGCATTGATCTACGGTATAATCACCAAATAGATAGTTTCATTTAAAAAATGTAGTACAGGCGTCAAGGATGCACTACGTCCTGGACGGCCAAACACAGCTTTGGAGAAAAAAAACTGTGCTAGAAGTCTACAAACTCCTGATAACTGACTGCCAATTGACTGTGCAAAAGAGTTTTAGAGAAAGGCGTTTGTTGTGGTGCAGTACATCAAATTTTGCATCAACATTTATGTATGAAGAAGTTTAAGCAAAGTGGCTACCACAGGAGCTGACAATTAAGCAAAAACTGATGCGCGTGTGTATTTCGGAAAGCAATTTGGAACTTTGGAGACAAATTTCAAAGCATTTTTAGGACGATTCGTAAGCGTCGACCAAAAGTCAATCCACTACTTCATTACAAAACGAGAAGATGCCACCACGGAGTGACAGCACAAATGGCCTCTCGAACGGGGTGGCTGGTACGCAAAACGTATTATATTAATTCACTAAATTTCTTGCACGTATTACAGTAATTGACTAAATTTCTGCATAATTGGGCAATACTATGCAATACTTCCTGGACCAGCTGAAGGAGCGCATCATAGCACTACGGGCCGCGATGCAGAAGAGGAGGAATGAGCCATTTGACCACGACAATCTGTCTCCTTTTGTCATAGCTAAATTACGTAAACTGGAGTTCTGAATTATTGATCATCCAAATAGTCGTGTAACTATTATTCTAGCATACCCCGTGCAACTATTATCTGTTTTTCACACCTTAAAAAGTATCCCTCCTGAAAGAGATATTTAAACAAAAATTTTGGATATGCGCTATGGACGAGTATTTTTTTGTCTAAATGTTCTAAATATTTTGCTCGTGATAGAAAGCTAATGACCCAGAACGCAATCTTGTATGTACCGCTCCTTCGCCCATCTAGCATTAGCGCAGTCGAGTAAAAAATTAGTTAGTCGCGACCTGACTCATGACAGAACGCTACTAACAGACGGGAAATATTCAGCCGAGACTCGCCTGGCCCTCAAATCCAAGACATAGATGAAGACAGGAATCTGACACGAACCGGTCGACAATAACATGTGTCCCGTCTTATTGTTGAGCAGTCTGTGAATGCATTGGAGTACGCATAAGAACTATGAAGAGGAAATGTTCGTGATGTTATTAGTGGTGGTAAAGGCAGCTAACTAATACCGAACATCCGACTCGACGTATATTGCATTGACGAGCGTCGACCTATAATTTATTAGATATTCGACTATGTTTGTGAAAAAACGACTATGTTTGTCTGCGTACATAATTGTGTATGTTAATGAGGTGAACAGAGAAGCAGACAACGAAATTGACAGGGAAAGTTGGAGAGAAAGACGCGCTCTTTGTCTGTGAGTTAGTTGTTTCCGCTTAGTCCTATGTATACATGTGTGAAACAAGAAACGACTAATAGCAGTGGCACGACAGTTCCTACGCACGGAATGTATACGTATGTTAATTAAACTCGACAGAAGCTAGATTTATTAAAGATTTCATCCTCCCTCTCAAATTACATTCTAAATGTATATGTATGTATATATATATATATATATATATATATATATATATATATATATACGTATATGCATATGCTGCATGCGCTCTGTTTAGAGCGCTCATAAATCTACGTGCATCGTGCTCGCGTACGGTGAGCGTATATACACGTGCACAGTTCCATTGCAAACGTACACTAGGCGTAAACACGTAAGACTGGTGCTGTTGTCACCAATGACTGGCTGCGGTGTCCGGCCGGATTGCAACCGGCTGGCTTCTTCTATGGCTCCAATCGTCTCATGTCTGTCAGCAGCTGCCGCTGCTGCTGCTGCTGCAGGCGTAGACGGTGGTGTCTGTAATCGTTCTATAGTGAAGTAATAGTTAGAGAACTGTTGTTGTTTTCGCCGTCTTATTGTTGTTCGATGGCTGGCGTCATCGTCATCATGGTTACGTTGATCTTAGTATTAGTTTAGATGTATTTGTTAGTCCTTTAACTGTCATTGCTGCGCCTGTCGTTTGCTCGTTTGCGTGTAGAAGTTGCCATGATTGCTGTTGTTGTGTTGTTGCTGCTGCTGCTGCTGCCGCCGCCTTTACCGGCGTTACCAATTTTATTGCGGTTGTTGTTGCTACTGTAATAGCTGTGGTGGTAGTAGTAGTAGTAGTAGTAGTGGTGATGATGTTCCTAAATCCGTTCTCTTTAATCTTTACAATATATAATGTGAGGACGGCTAGGGCGTACGAAGCGCCCGTTCATCGGCAATAAGAAGAGAAATGTACTCACATCAATCTTATCCGCAGCAGCAGCAGCAGCATCCCTCTATTGCTGGACAGACACCTTGGCCGTCGTTCGTGCGATGCAAACAGGGCGTGCTTCAAAACGATGCCATGATGAAGTAGGCCCATCACACCGCTACAGCATCTTGCACCCTTAAACAGGTTTCTTAACAATTTATATTTTGTGAACTTATTTACGCTTGCTGAACGATAGAGGCCAAATAATATATATATATATATATACATATATATATATATATATATATATATATATATATATATATATATTGAAAAGGAAATATTATGTTTTAGACTATTATTGTTTTACAAATTTGTTCCCCAAAAAGGCAGAATACCTCTATTCTCATTCTAAATTCAAAACGAAACTAAAATCTAGCATAATAATTAACGTACATATGACATCATACGATATACAAAAATGTTTCTCAACCTATTACCTGGAATGCCCGTGAAACATAAGTAAAAAAATACCGATCCAACAAATCGCAACACATCTATAATCTTTTTGACGTTCTGTTCTTCGACTATCCAGTTAACAGCGCTCCTTCACTGTAAGCTTGCATTGACATCAGAACGGAACATTCTACATATATGCCACAGCACAGTGTTGTTGTGGCAACCGCGTTACCTTCGTCGTTATGCATTGTGTATGTGTGTATGATATTCAATTGCGTATAGATACGATATGGAAATTTTTCGGCGTGTCGACGACGACCAGTGTGGCTTCGGAGGAGAGGTCAGTATATAAACATTATATATAATTGACTAAATCTTCTTTTTTATTTCCGTAAAGATCATCGATTAGTTAAACTAAAAATAGTTAATTTAACTTGATTAGTTAAATGCTCTATTTCGCGTACACGAGATTGTAGTGACTTCGTAAATAAATTAAATGGCAATTAGAGCAATCGTAGAGGCATGGAATAATTACGAAGTTTACAAGGTACCTTTGCGAAGTCGCAAACTCAGAACTCGGCTTCGCTTGTTCTCATCTCTTAAATCAGTGATAGCTTGTAATACTAACAATAACATCCGTTTCCTGATTACTAATAATACTTTTTATGTGCACTTATCTTGATACATTTTTGCCGGAACAAGGGGTTATTAATAGTATGTACAGGTATCGCAATAATGTTACTAATACATGAATTATATAATATTGTATATATAATATTATTTCTATTATTATTAACTGTAGTATGGTATGTTAAGAAAAACTCCGTAGATTGTGTTTTATAGTCCTGGACCCAGTCTTTAACTTTGCCGCAGCTTCGCGGAGACCACCACAGTTTGTTGCATCCAGAACATCGTGTTAAATATGCTTCTAATATTCAGGCCTCGGGTTCTCAAATTCTCAGAAACCTTCTGGCCGAATACTTATATATATATACATATATATATATATATATATATATTTTTACATCCTTTCGAACAGCAAAGCTCTGGAGTAGAGTGTTGCTGTTCATAGAGCAGCACGTAGTAGAGAGGTATTGACGAGGTCAATCATTATTGTGTTGTTATCCGTTTTCCGTACAGATACTGTAAGTCGGACAGGAAGCATTCCTTACTCTTATTTTTTCCAGTGTCTCGTCCGTTTTCTCTAGAATATTTCATCACGCTTTTTCTCCTTGTCGCTTTCAGACGGACTTTTTGTCTGTTGGTCGGTTGGTCGAGGTCTGCGTGTAGTGTGTTGATGTGATTATTACAGCTTTGTGTGAAAGCCTAATGTAGTATTGCGTGAAAGGCGGACGGCCCCGCCAGAAGTCTGGCAAACAAGGCACGGAACCGCGTCATTCATCTACTAAGCAGTTTAGAACGTTTTTGCCAAACAAAAGTTAAGCCAAACATTTTCCAACTTCTTTTAATATTTTTTCTTAGATTTACTCGCCGAGACGCGAAATAAACTTTTCTTACCGAAATCTCCGAGCATTTGTACCGTCTGAGTGAAATTCCGCGTCATTAGACAGAAAATGGGCACTGGCAGCAGACTTAACCTTTTCATTGCTGGAAAACAACACTTTTAACCGCTCTAGGGGTGTAGGTCCGGAGAATAGGAGGTTGTTTAGTAATTTCGGCCTTAATTCGGCCGATTTTGCCAACGCTAACCGCAACTTGTGTACAGGAGTACTGTCCAGGTAAAACAGGACAACTGTCTTCTACAAAACGGGCCGTTTTTTGGTAAGTTCCTTCTGAAGGCGGTCCGACAGTCCTGCATAATATTCTCCGGTGATTGTTTTGCCATAATTCATCCGTCTGCGTAGGTACTTTACCGGGTGCACAGAGGAGATGCTTCTTGGGTTTCGGGGTTGTAGTGATGGATTTAACATTCAGCGACGGTCTCGAATCTGTGCCAGATATTCGACGGGGTTTTCGACATCCTTGCCAAATTTACCTGAAAAGCCGAAATACGCGCGTCTTTTTGCCCTTGATTGAGCAAACCCTTTGCTCTGAGCCCATTCATCTTCAAGTTATCGTGCAGAATGCAATACCCACTAACCAAATTGATTCCTAAGGGCTCCGCTATATCCTTAATGCTCACTCGTACATCTGCGACAAGTGTTTTCCGCACTTTTTCCACAGCCGTTTTTGGGTGTCCTGAATGTGGGTCATCTTTGGTTTTGTGCGGCTTCTTTTGAACCAACCTCGTCTAACCTCCAATCTTTAAAATAATCCTTGATAACTGTTCGAAGCATTTTTCATCTACCTATATATATATATATATATATATATATATATATATATATATATATATATATATAGATGTATATATATATATATACATATCCTTCATCCACTTAATTATGCATATATTTTGACTTTGCAGCTCGCTTTCGCTCTGTCGCTCTCGTCTTTTCCTTCATTACTTTTACGCTGGGTCTTTTTATATGCTTCCGCTCTGTCGTCTTCTTACCTATGGCTTCTCTATGTTTTCCGTCGTCGTCGATAATTCTCGATTACTACTGTGATTTCATGCGGCAAACTCAGGCACACTACTCTAATCTCTTCTACCACCTCCTTGCCTCTGTCTTCTTGCCTACATTGAGTTTTTCTGCTCTTTAACATCAGCTTCCTCGTCTACAGTACATTTACATGTGTCTACCATATATCATGCTCGCGCGCTTTCTGATTCTGGCAAACTTGAGTCTAATGTGCCTTATGATATTAACTCCAACCTTTGCTTGCCTTTTGAGTGTTTGTCTTGAGGCGCATGCAAATGCTGATGCTGGAACAATGCCACAGGATAACTACTACCCTACGTCGACGCACACACAGATAAACATGTAAATTATTCTGTCTTATTTTGGATTCGTTAAAAGGTCTAGGGTTATTTGGTCTCCGCTCTCTACTTTCTCAACGTCTACTATCTCCATTCTCGGTTCTGGATCCGTCTCTTTCTACCGATCTCTTTGTGTTGCGTGCCTCGTCGTGAACGCCGCCGTTTGTGCATGCGAATTGCTCGTTCCGCTAGGGTCTAGCGCTGATGGACGATGAGCTGCGAGGTGAAGGGTCTCTGAATCTGATGTCGCCCGCGAATCGGCCCCGCGCGATCACCCACCAACCGAACCGTTGGCTCACCTTTTCCTTGCCTTTCCCTTTCCACGCGTTCGTTGTGTCTGGACGACAACCCTCGCCAACCCTCGTATTCGCCCCAGCCACCGCCGTTGCTCCCATGACCCTTTCCTCGATTTTCTCGGTCGTATTTACTGCGGTCCCTTTCTCCTCCATCAGCACCAGCACGACTATCTATCAGCAACAGCCAAACAACGTTCAGGGCCCTCACGTGGAGGAGACTTTCTCACACTGGCAGCGATGTATGAATGTCTTTACATGTAGGTAATTTAGATTTAGACACAGAGACACACGTACGAGCTACGAGATTACGTAGATCGATCAATATGAACGATAATGCTAATCTGAGTTGTTGCTGTTGTTGCCGATAAGACCAGTTAATAAATAAATTCTCTGTTACTGTACGCGGTGACATTTTCCTCGTGTCCTCTTCTCTCAACGGTTGCCGCACGCGCGAACCAAACAAACTCAACTAAGCGACTCGTTGTGTGTGTGTGTGTGTAGCGATTTAAATCCCAATTTGCGTTGGCTTGTCCCTGGACTGTGTTACTAATTATGTGACTATCGCTACTTGCTACAATGTGATTCGTTTGCGCGGCTGATTTTGTTAAAGTGGATGCGGGCGACTTTGCTTCTCGCGACTGAGAGAAGAGGTCACGGAAGACCCCTCCTCCACCACGTGCAATCTAAGCAGGATAATAACGACGATTGACATGACAGGGTGGCTAAAAGGCAACACTGGAACTTCAGTGGCTGGATAACATCGAAATCGACATCAATCTCGTTTGCACTTCGTTCTGTTCTCCTTCTTCTAGAGAGTTTCATATCGTGCTGAGGAATATTTTTGGCTTCAAATCATCAAAAACTGTGGTCTCACCTGAAGCCATTTACTAGGATTTATCGACGTGGACGTGCGCGTAACATGAAACGGAGTAACGAACACCCGTGTTCTCAAGACTGCCGAAAGCTTAAATCGTTGATGCTACAATCATGTGACGACAACGCATCAAAGACGCCTAACTTGATTTAAATGGACGTGCAACAACTAGTCGACACCTCGATCACTACTGGGCGCACGCAGGTAATCAAGCCTCAAAAGAGGTCAAGAAGAGATCTCAATTTGAATCTCACTCGTTTGTCCGACTAGCTTGTCTGTGTGATGGGAACCACTTTAATGGAGAAAACACAGATATTTAACAAAACAAGTACACAGCTAATAGCTGTGTACTTTTTTTGCTGCTGTTGTAGTCTCTATATTATATTCTCAAATGTTGATTTGATTACTTAAAGCGACCGTACGCAAACACTTTCAGTGCTTTCCCTCAAGGTAGATTTCACCGACGATCACTCGTGTTGCCGGCCTTTGCCGGATTCAATGACATTTGGTTCTGTCGCGTGTTTATGTCCAACGTGGACTACAGCAAAAACAATTATTTTGGTGTTTGGAAGTATTTCCTGTGTATGTTTCGAGATGAAGTTCTTATTCCATTGTCGTCGAGCGTCATCACGTTTAGAAAGAACATAACTAGTATGTTTGGGCCAATTTTGAGATCAAACTGTTTGCATTTGCTGTCATGTCAGCTCGCCGACGGGCTTACAACAACCGGTAGCCACATGCATGAGCTCCATATGACCTTGCTGTATCTGTTGTCAAGAAGGGCTGATGACGATTATTTGGCACATGTGCACGAGTGACGTTCTTTCTTCTTGGTCGGCTAGTGCCTTAGGAGCCATCGCAGTCGTCGCCGATTCCATTGACGAGTGCACTTGAACGAGTAGAGAGCTGTGAAGCGAATATCATATGAAGAAGTAATCACGCCGATTCACTACCTGCCCGTACAAGTTTGTACGCTTTTGTCGTATACGTTGTGCTGTATTGACGTACCACTCATCACTGGCTGACGATTGCCGATTGGGCATACGTCCACATATTCGATTGTTTGATGTGCAGCATAGACAAAAGAACGTTTTACTCAATGACAACGTAAGTGTTGTGCGTAGCCGTTTGTGCGTTCTCAGTTCATGTACGTGACATAGGACTGCATATATCTCAATTTGCGAATTAATTCCGAGGCTCTTCAGTTCTTCTATTTTATGCAAGGTATTTAAAATTAAAAAAAATGTGGTATCATAAAAGTGAGACTATACGAGTAAAGTAAAATTTGTGTCAATAATATCTTGTCAACACATGTCTGCTTAGCCTGTTTATTGCTCCTATATCTTGTTCAGCATAAGGGGGAACATAGTTTAGAATAGAGGGTTCAAACCGCCAACGTTTGCTCTCATGTCTCGGTTTCAGGAGGTTAGTACAATATATGAATGAATGTATTGTTTATTAACCAATATTTGTTGTTTATGCACATATGTGTTACAGGTCTCCCACATTACTTTCATAAGTGACATTGCTTTTGCACACTGTTGGAGATGATACGGATCACACGATTATCCGTATATTGTAGTAGTAGTAGGTTGTACAATATATAGAGGTTATTTGCGGGTACAGTTGCTTCCCGCTAATTTTCTTCGTAACATCACCTTTCTAATGGTTATCCTTATGTTTGCTGGCAGAAACCGCAGCGTTTGTTTAAGCGTATATGTTTTAACGCAGTAGCAAAATAATCTATATGGTTAGACAACCAATAGTCTAGTACGATTGAAAATAGAACCTTGGCGTTTACATATTCACTCTGTTTCGCGGCTCTTCGGCGGTGAATTGAGACAGAGGCCATAAACACGATGGCTCGGTGACATTGATGAGCGCCTCTCTTTGCGACGACGTCACGTCCTACCACCTTGAATAAACTCATTGATAAAGAACGAAGAAAACGAGGGAAGATAATAAGTCATTGAACCAAAAATCAAGCCAAGTTAACCGCCGCTGACCAGCGCGCAGGTGAGCGGTAGTGACTACACAACGACTCAATCAACTTATCCGTCAATCGTTTCCTTAGACCCCAAACCGTTCTTTACCGGCGTTTATGCGGCAGCGTGGCTCAACGGCACTTCAAGCAACAGCCAAGAACCAAGCACTACCGCACAAATCTCGTCATTTGCTCTCCTATGCCAATGATTTATATCCGAGTCAACGCATAATTTGCTTATAGAAGTACTTATATATATATATATATATATATATATATATATATATATACAAATACATATATATACGAATAATACGGTTGTCATCGGGGCATCGAGCAACAATCACTGCGTTCCTCGTTTTTTTGTTGCTATTCACTAAGGTAGCCGAAGAGATAAACGAGTAGTGGCAAATCGAGTCGTGCCTGGCGTTGTTATTGACGTCGTGGTTGACGCTGTTGTTGCTGTGTTTGTTGTTGATGTTGTTGCCGCGTTTGTTGTTGCTGTTTGTGGTGGTGATGGTGGTCGTCGTCGTCGTCGTCATCTGACTGTGTCTGTACGACGTTCACAAATCACAACACACAAACGACAGTAGCATGAACAACAACGACACATTCATTGGGAGGGCGCTCATCAGACGCACAACCCACCGTAGCAGCAGCACGTCATCAGTCGTTTGCCGGCGCCTGTGCCAGCCGGACGGACGGACAGCCTGCCTGATCCAGCTTGATAGACGGCTGCGCGGTACGTTAACAGTCGGCCAGCTCTATAGCCAGTGAGTGAGTTTGTGAGTCTCGAGTCGTCAGCTTGTACGTTTGTCGTCGCGTCATGCGGCCGCCGCCGCCGCCGCCACCACCATCATCATCATCATGATGATGTGAGACCGGGTCGTTCCGGCGGGTCTCATTATTTCCTACTGCCACGAAGAGAACGGTGGGGAGGAGGAGGAGGAGAAGAAGCAGAAGGCAACGTCACAAATATGACTAGAGAACGAACGACACAAAAAACGGATGACTTTGGGCAAACAAAACAAGCAGAAAAAATCACGAGAGAAAAAGGCGGATAAACGATTTGTTGTTAAAGAGCAGTCATGGAAGATGGCCGTGTTATTTCGGCAATGTCTGAGCGTCAATCTTTCTCCGCCTGTTCGGCTGATCTGTTTGTCGTGTTTGAATTGAAGCCAAACTCTCACGCAGAACAGGGAAACTCTAATGACCTGACTCGGCGACCCTGTCTCGCCTACTAGCGTGTTCCCCTATGACGTTCCCCTCACTACTTTCTATAATGTCCCACTTATGAAAGCCTCAGAAACACTAGGCTAACCCGAAGGTGAATAACAGAAGAGGAATACAACAAGGCGTTTGGTGGATGTTCTGTGCTCACAATAACCAAATTGCTGAGCCTGCATAGACGGGAGGGGGGAGTATCGGGCGTTCAGTGGCGGCTATCGTGCGATCACATCGTAATTTTAACAGAACGTATTTATTGAGTTAAACGTCCAATGTAGCAAAACGATGCCAGATAAATTATTGTAAGAAAATTAGTCCCAAATATAATTAGTCCCATATGCATACTATATATTCCACATAATGCTGGTCTTTGAGATAGCTGATTGCGCCTCTGGGAAAAAATATTTTGCTAGACATCTTTGAGCCATTAAATTGAATGTGTCCCGGCGATATCGTACCTACTTAATTACCATGGCGTGTAAGCTGCTTGAATATGTCTAAAGTATGCTTCAAATATGTCAAAATTGTATAAATTCAGTCATAGTCATTTTTTTGGAGAAGTCGAAGCTTAGGCGTCACATGTCATAATATCGTCCTCTGGTCACGCATTTGTTTTTCAAATGCAGATTTGCTTCAGTGCTATCTGTCAGTTTAAAAATTAACGTAAAACTAAAACAAAAACAAACAAGAATGTTTCATCCGCAAATCAACGTGACTGGTGAACCCCTCGTGAATGTGTTTTTCTTCTTCTTTTGTCATGGGGTAAACTCAGGCTTTCCAAATAAACACGACATCGATCTTTGCGCAGAGGCGGTGACGTACCCAATGAGGTTTTACCGAGGGGCGTCTATTGCTAGTTGAAAACTTTTACCAAATGAAGACGACATGAACTTGCCAATGCCAGGTCGACTACGCCGATTACTAGAAACCTAGGATCCACAATAGCTATGCAGCACGAGTAACTAAGTGATATCTTACGTTTGTCCATGGCTGACAAAACCATACATTTTCTAGGCAAATCATTCAGTAGCGGAACGCATATATTTCAAGAGCGAAACTTGGTCAAACTAGCATTAGACGCGCTATAGATGCGTGACATTGTGATAATTTTTTTTATATTTCATTTATTCCTTAACCATATTCTATAATCCGTGATGGCGACATGTCTCGTTAAAGAATCTAGATTTTTGTTGATTTGAGTTAATTCAATTTCTGATGTCCGTAGTTCCGGTGCGATCTTCGCTCGACTACATCTGTCCTTTATGGGAAAGCAGGCAGCAGTCATCAGCCAAACGACGAATTACATGTAGCGAAGACGACCGGCCCAGTAGACACGAATATTTAACTCAACATTTTAGTTCAAATTATGTTCGCAGAGAAACCCCTCAGTTTTTTTTCCATAGATACTTTTTAAGTTATATATATATATATATATATATATATATATATATATATATATTAGAGTCATTATCTGAACCTTAAAAGCGATGCTGGACACACCACAAAGGACCGGCTTGTCCCCGACCGGGTCTACGTAAACTCATTGCTTAGTGCGAGTTTTCTTTTTGCTGTGTGCATTGCCGATGATATAACATTATCAGCTTCGATGACCCAGAAAGAGCTTCAGCAGAGTTCTGTTGTCGTTGTAAATTTACAAGACCTGCAAATAGAGAAAGGGTTCTCTACACACAGACTTGCGATTAATATCTTAAGAACTAAAATCATGATAACTGTAATCCATAAAGCGGTCCGAAACATAGGCTCATAAACTGCAGGCTGTCATTGCATAGCTTATAACTCCTTAAGTTTCCGCCAATTCATACCGTGATTTACACTACAGTTTAAGCATCTAAGTTCCAAATATTTAATATATATACTTTTGTTCCTATTACTAATATATATACGTTTTGTTCTAATTTATTGTCTCAATATTGTAACCATTAAGAAACGCGAAATAAGATTCCAGTTAGTCTACCAAGATTTACACCTTTAACTAGCGAACTTTTTTTAAATGATTATCTCATGTATTTCTCTTTAGACTTTTTCAAAATAAACTTTTCGGACTGACCCTCAGCCAAGATTTAACGTACACGGTACTGCTTTTAGAAACCAACAATGCCTAGACTATGTTTCCCACGCGCCTAGAACTTGCCGGTATGGTTTTATCATCTATTCTAAAGGAGCATCGCTTAAAATAAACAACAGGCATCAGCCCGCCGACTAGATGACTACCGCACTAGCCCTTTAGACCATGCCGCCACTCAACCTACGATACCTCCCGAATATTGCTCTACTGTAGGGACTATCATTTTGAAACATAAAACGCATCCCGTCAACAACGAACGACCATCACGCGTGCTTTATTGCAAGTGCCTTGACACCCAATTACATACACGTATACATACATATAGCACAGAGTCTTCCTTATCCAACAAGTTATCACTTTAAGGAAAGACACATACATCCCTGTCTTTTTCTCTCTAGGATACAATCTTTTCTTTACAAGGTGTTGTATTGGTATAGAAAGGCAATGCAAACGACCCCAATGCAATTAACGTAGCTGCCACGGAATTTCGAAGTTTTCAACTTCCTTAGAGTGCAGCCAATATTGCTTTTAGGTCCGCTGTTATGATACGCGCATACGTGAGTATATACCTTCATATCTCATAAATCTTGTGTTGTAATTGTAATTCGAAGTATCACGCTAGTCACAGTACATATTTCGTGTCGTTATCACGATTGGCGAATGCCTCTGGTAGCTTATCGCTGTAAATATGTGTGTTACGGCTTATTTGTCGCCAACGTGTTTGTTTGTATGTAGGTATATATTATGTATTGTTTTCACCCAACGTGGTGTGAAAATAAATTAATAAATTAATGAATACCTGATGATTGCATAAACATGTGATTCGTTTAAAATGCCTAGAAAGGTAAAGATCAATATATAGGAAGATAAGAATAGACTACTATTTGAAGCCGGTAATACGAATGTATTTTGTCGAGTGTCTGAGTTTAGATCAACCCATTTAATGAGGTGAGAGCACCGTCCTTGGTTTTGCACTAGGAAACGACCTTCGTAAAGGAAATGCCAGTTTATTTTAATACCCATATAGTAGATTTCACACATTTGATAGGCAATGCATGCTGATTAGACACACGCATGCAAAAAAATTGCGCCATTATATATATATATATATATATATATATATATATATGTATATGTATATGCAGATTAAATTGCGATACAACACTACCACCACAGAAAGTGTCCGTGTTGATGCTAAGTGAACGTAACGATTTTACTGTTAACGTGTACATTGTCATATAACGGGGCGTATAGTTCATATACGCGTGTGCACATTGGCTATATATTTGTCTAACTTAATCTATTATTAGTATTTTATACGTATATAACTGCTCACGTTATATATGTGTATAATTATTTAAGTGTATAACTAGTTCCTTAAGGCATATATAGCTACGCCCGTTGCAAATTTGAGTTGGTGTTACCAATCTCTTATATCTTATACAACAGCCTATAACATAACCTGAACAATAACTTTGTGTACTTATTAAAAGTAAAATAAATTATTATACTGTACAACGGCTATCTGAAAACTATCTAGCACAGGTCTAGAGATTTGTTACCATTGATGGCCTACCTTTGCTAGCCTCAAACTGAAAAGATTTAGCAAATGATTATTCGCTAATTACTAACGTTCATAATATGCCAGTAGATCACCCCTTCCGCAAGAAGAAGCAAACTGAATTAATCTAGAAAGTGACGTGAGATAATTAATAGATATACATCGCTGGGGTGCATGGGAATATATTACGATAATACTGTTCCAGAATTTTTGCCACAAACTCTTTTTGGCATAAACATGTTACCAGGCATTCGGGTCTAACATTATAACCTAGGTGAGGTTAGAGCATTATAACGGATTAAAGTGTTGTAATCTTCACTTTAGAGGCTACGCGTCACTAGGCAAAGCAAATAGAAGGATACAATTTACCATTTTTATGTCGCAGGTCAACCGTTTTGAACAGCTGACTGTTTGCATGAAAACATGTTGCCTACTACCCTCTACAAGCTTGCACGACCTCGTCCTTTATAAATACGTAGGTTGCTACTGATCGGTAATATGTTTCTGCAGTGGAGACCTAACAACAACGACAGCAACAACAATAAGGGCTTCCTTCACCGTCCTGTTTGCCGGCCTATTTAGGTTATTTCGCTATCTTTACTTTATGCACTTTTACCGTCTCGCTCACGTTCTCCCCCCTCTTGCACATTCTCTTCCCCACGGTTTATCGTCCGTCAAGTTCAGACAAACATGTGGTTGCTTGTCCTCTATCGGCAGGCAGAAGGTCAGACAACGCATTCAAGGCACCCTAGGTGGACTACTGACGGCAGGCGCTGACGATGCCTGCTGGTTTGGCCTGAGTTTCGTTCTATGCCTTAACAAGCGCACGCTGTGTGTGTGTGGTCGTGTGTACACATATGTACTCATGGTACGTATAGTTTTGCTCGTTGCCCCTCCCTCTGTTGGTCTGTCAGTCCGTCCGTCCGTCCGTCCCCCAGCGAAGACGGCTGCCCGACGAGCCTATCTGGCAGGAAAATGCTCAGGATGCTCAGCCAGGCAAACGGAGTGGAGAAAGAACTAAGTGCCATCATCACCGGTGCGAGGCGAGGGAGACAGACTATATGGCGTCGTCCAAGGACAAATCTGCGGCAGTCACCGCCAATGACGGTGGCTTCCGTCGACCGTGTCCGGGGGTTTCTCTTGCTCTCTCATGCTTCCTCTATCGTCTTCCCTCCGCCTCCACGCCCCCCCCTCCGTTCTGTGCTTGGTTCTCTGCCGTCAACAGCCCGGGTGGGGGGGGAGGGGGTCACCACCGCAGCAGCAGCCACCCCCCAGTCGATGGAGTTTACTCACAGGGCGTATGCAGGTAGGCAGCACGCCGTTTGAACAGCCTAGGTCGCGTATGTCCGCCATAATCCAACACGACACAACCAGACAAGCTGGCCAAGGCACCACCTGGCTTTGCCAAAAGCCGCAGCAGCAGCAGAATCGTTGTCGTTACCACGAGCATGAAAGCTAACAATGGTGGCCAACACCCATCACTTTTTTCGGATCTCTCTGACGACCTCGCGGTCACTGCCGAAGCCACCGGCGCCGCCCGCGTCCACATCTCCGCCTTCCCTCTTCCTTCCTTCCTTCATTTCTCTTGATGCCTACGTGGGCGTTGTCGCCCGGGCGCGCGAGCGCGAACCCACCGTGCCGCACCTTAGTCGTCTCATCACGCTCTGATCTTCACTGTTGCTTCTTGGCGGCCGCCGCTGCTACCACCTACTACTACTGCTGTTGTTGTTGTTGTTGTTGTTGTTCTTTTCACAGAAAACGACGAAGGCAAAAATAAAGCAGAGAAAAGAAACAGCAGCAGCAGCAACAACATCAGAAACAAAAACAACAATAACCACACCGGCAACAATGTGCCGTCGTCATAAGCATTGCTTAATAACAGAGGCAATATTAATTCATTAAATATCATAATCGATCTAATCACGTGCCAGGCTTTACGTCGCGGCATTGGCGTAAGACAGAGTAGCAGTTGAAGCGGTAAGAATCACTCAATTAGCAAGAATGGCGGCTTGGCCAATTAAACGTGCCATTTTCAATATAGAGAAACAAGGCTTTTGTCTAGTAGTTGTAATTATCGTGCTAAGTACTAATACTGACCGTAATAAATGTACTCTATAAAAAAGCGTATTTTTATTAAAAAGACTGGATTGCAGAAGAAATAAGTTCGATCAGAGCCACAAGCCGTCTTCACCACACCGTCACGCTATAAACTACTTATAGTGTGCGGTGTATACATATTATAACAACCTGGCAATGGTAGCTCTTCTAATGCAAACTATTAATGCCTAATTTTTTGTACGCCTTGAGTTAGCATAATTTAATGGTTTGTCTATTATCTTGACTGTAGAGGAGTTCAAAAGACACAGTGATATTATTTTGTTGCTACTTGAAGGATTTAACCGAATATGTATGCGTCATCGTACCATTATGTTACCATACCTTCTAGGCATATATTATATGCACGCGTAATACAAAACGTTGCCTCTTAGTGTATACGTAGATAAATACAATCTTAACACTTAATACAGATATTCTCTCCAATCGATGTCGGTGCATTTTTCAAGCGAACTTGTAGCTGAAATATTTGCTGAAAGTGTGGCCGCGTCCTAGGCCGAGTACTTACGTCTTGTTACAGTACTGGGCGAAAGTGACAATTTTCATGTCGTTAGAGATAGGGCCTATCACGGTTAGATCACAGTAATCTACTGCGGAGGCCCTGTTTCGACGTTACTATCACAGCGCCCTACACAATGCTTGACATTCTAATACACACAATATTTCACGCATTGTTGAATTCAAGTCCGGTCGTGACATCATTTGATGCATATTTGTGCGTTGCCGTGATACTAAATCGACGTGCACTGTAAACCATGCATCATATATTTTACGCTCCAACCTCTTTGCATGCTGAAAGGCAGTGCACGCAGAATTTTTATCAACGTGGCACAAATTATGGTTCTTTATTCCGTGTATATGTATCTATATCGTCTACAGGTAGAATCTTCCTTTTCTAGAGATGGATATTCTTGTGACATTTGTCTACCTTTGAGCTCTACGGCTACGCTGTTCCTAATAGGTCAAAAGTAACAGCTGTCATATACATATACACGGGCATTACTGCGCTAAGTCTCAACAGATATCCTCTGTAACAGAAAATGTCATGCTTTTTTTCCACCGGTTGTCTCCGTTTCTGATTCCCAGTTCCGCCCGAGAATGCCTTACAATTTCTCTTATTGGGCCCAATTTCTGAAAAGCGACAGGTTAGACGATGAAGTTTTCTTCCAGTCCACGATATGTAGCCAGGTTCCGATTTTTTGCAAGGACGAGTTGTTGCTCCAACTTCTCGACCGATATCACGAGCAAAAGGTGAGGCCAAGGTACAGGAACATGGTAACGTCCCTAGAAGCGCGGCTTCATGTTGAAGAATTAAGCCCGACAGCTGGCAGAAGACCGCATACCACTTAAAGCACAACGGCGCGATAAGAGCTCTCTTGAAAAGGAAATAAAATCTTGCACTTGAGTGATACAACTTAAGCCCTGAGACAGCCTTGGACTCTTTTGCACTGGACGATATACCTCTAAGCCACAGAAGAAAGGTGTAATTGAAGCTAGTAGATAGCAACGCAAAATAGAGCGGGCCACAAGATTCACTCTGGTGAATACCGAACCATGACTCAAGGAATTCTTCCTGCCAAATTAGTTGGTGTACCAGCAGGTATAGTCGGGGAAGTTAAGAGCAAACGGCCTTAAGCAGGGGGCTCGTGTAAGCGTGTTAAGGGCGTTTTCGGTGAACTTAACGATTACCCTGCCTAGAACACTTCTGTTGTTGTCAACCAATGCGGTTTGTTGTACAAACGGCCGCTTCCGCACCCCCCCCCCCCCCGCAACTAAGCTGATTCGCAGAGACCAAGTCCGACAATGTCCGGCATGCTCTTCCTGATGATAATTTTTCGGATCAAGTGGTGCAGTGCAATTTAAGCGGCAATGGGTTTAATGCCACCGTCTGCCACATGAAAATAAACGAGGCGCCGTGGAGGACAAATATCATGAAATCTGCTAGCTTTATGTCAATAAAGATTCATGAAGCGTACAAGCTAAGGCACAGTTGGTTGTCCTCGCCGTCTCTGTCGATTACCGTCTTGTCGAACCAGTCTTTAGGATGGCAACCTGACGCCATCGGGTCTACAGCCCGAGCTTTTGTAACAGCTTTGAATTGCGTGGGTCTACCCGGCAGATACGAGAGGCGGAAAAACGGTTAAATCTGGTGGACTTGGAGGATGTTTGCCCAAGAGCCCCAGCCTTGTTTCGGTGGAGAGCGGCGCTATTGTATTGGTGGATAAAAGAGCCCTTACTGTAGAGCAAACATTGCCGAGGGCGAGTTTTCCCTTAACACGGGAGATGTAGCACATTAGGGGTTGAGTGCAGTCTTTACTGGGGTGATTCGTAAAGCCGCAGCGGCGTCACCGTGGGACCGTCCATAGGCATTTCGGCCTAATGTGGTCTAGGCTAACGGACTTGTAACAAGGTCGCCTGTAGGGCATCATAAAAAACCCTTCTGCTCACGGAGATTGTTCTTTTAGGATGATGAAAGTGAGTTAAGGTCGTCTATTCAATATGGCATAAAGGACTCTCTGAACAAGAAAAACCCTCAGATCAAAAGAAACTCTCGAGAAACAAAGCTCTGCATTTACCGTGTCTACAATTGCAGCATTGCATGTCCCGGGTTTGTCGCCGTAGATGTGATGCTTTAGTGCAGCCTTTGGTCCAAGGGAATCATTGTACACTATTTGTTTCACTCCACGGTAAAGGATGAGCATTATGGCAGCATAATATTCAATTAAATTTGGCCACACTTGAACAAACTCGAACTTCAGTTTCAACAAGATGATGCCGCAAGCCATTCGGCAAATTAAACAATTCGATTTTTGGAATGAAGTGTTTGGAACGGGTAATTTCGTGTAAAAAGGGATATTCCCTTACCTTCAAGAACTTGCAGTTTAACGCCGTTAGTCCTTTTATGCTAGGTTGTTAAATAATAAAGTGTACGTTAATAATCTAATTGCCTAACTAAATACCAGTAGTAAAGCGTGTATTCATTTAATTGGACCTGATGTATGTGAAAATGTGCTCAATATTTAGATGTCCCGTGTACGACTTGTAAGCGCTAAAATTGACCCTACTGATATTATATTTTATTCGAAATGTCATTTGGTCAGTCTATAGAATGTTTTAAAGTCCATTATATATGTATGCAGGTATCCAGCCATTGCGCTTCGGAGCCAATTATTTGTGTGCCGCAGTGGCTGCAATCCAAGTTTGCAACGTTGTGTTTCTTAAACCACAACAGTAGCTTCCAGCATAGAGCGTTGGCTTCAGTCGATTGACCACACTCGACTAGAAGATCCTGCAGCCAACAGACTGACCGACATCGATGGTTCATCACTGTGTACATCAGCATTACCACCATAAGCGTCATCATCTTAACCCTTCGTGATCATCCATATTGTCGCCGTTGTCATCATCACAGTCAGGTGGAACACACGACATTGTTGCTTGAGCAACAGTAAAAAAAAAACATATAAAGATACAGACGAGAATAATACATAACAAGACACCGCACGTTGTTGTCAATATTCGTCACAGCGTACTAGCTCTGCCGACCTAAATTAGACAGACTGGGACAGAGAAAACAAAGTGTACGAGCAGACACAACGACAAGTGCTGACGTCCAGAGTTTGATTGAAGACCTCGACAATCACGGAACTCAGACCTTCGCCCTACGCCCGCCGCAGAATGGAGAGAGAAGGCTCATTAATTACCTATATATATATATATATATATATATATATATATATATATATATATATATATATATATATATATATATATCTTTGCCTCAAACTAGCTCCATTTCAAAAAATTTAGTTGGAGACTGGATTAATTTTTCTTCCTGTTAGTGCTCCGCTAATTTACGCTTTGCGTCTTAAAGCACGTTTCCCCACTCCACACTTTTATAGCGTCCAACTCGACGCTAGAACTTGTGGGAGAAGCTATTCCGATACATGGGGGAAGCTACCCTATATGGAACATACCTACAGCAGAGTATAGGTGTCGAAGTTCAATGTGGAAATTACCTGAATTAATCAAAGTCGCGAAAGGAAAGCAATAACAACTATTTGTTTCGTATACAAACTCAAAATATTTGAAGTCTTTATATCGAAGAATTCGATTTCAGGTAGATGAGCGATCTACTTCGACAGGAGGTGCTTCAACTAACTATAATCAAAAGACTTTCTTTAGACAAGTAGGAGAAAACAACTATAGTTTGTACTACTGATTTGTTAAGAAAAACAACGTTTCGACATGGACTGAATCGCTTTATTTAAATTAACTATTATAAAGAATCCCAATCAAGGCTTTAGTAATCCACGTTAGTTGCCTTGTGTATTTGATTTGTAACTTTGCTGAACAATCAATTAATTTAAAAGTGTATTCTGATTGGCCTTGAAAAGATACTTTAACGAACACTGTTATATTTGATCGCAACAAACACACAGCACGTTACAACATCAATTTCTCCTATTTGTCATTGCAGGGGTTTTGGCTTGCGGACGAGTGTGCTAACCGCCACCTCAGCAGCAGCAACGACAACAGCTGTAAAGACGGGGGGCCGGAAGGCCGGGAGGCCACCGTCTCGATGACTCCGAAATGGCTCACGCTTCTCGTCGGGAGCTTTATCACTACTCTACAGCAGCCGCTTGCACCAGTGGGTAAATATGTAGCCGTTTCGCAGAAAAAAGTGCGAAAATCGAGCTTTTTCTAAGATGAAATGTAAATGTGTTGCGATATGTTTTGTTTGCCTTGTTGACACTTCTGTCCTCAATTAACAGAAGCTCTCTGTTTAGTTACTGTTTACACAATTTATCTGTTAATTTAAATATATATGTACACCCATGCTTAGTAAACCCACGCGTATTACATTCCATCATTGAACTGGTCTATGGTGCTTACAAATAATGAAACTAGGAACGACAAGAAACAACCTTCAAGTGACGTCGCTTAAAGCAGCATATAATCCCGCAATTGTGTCGTCATTCACCCAAGCTGCGGACAGAGTCGCTGTCGCTCACGCGTTATTAAAACAAAGGCTAATTATACACGCTAGTTATACGAAAGGATACCGCTGGTCTGAGAGATGTGAATTGTAAAATACGCCAGCATGTTGGGCGGGATTAAGTTCTTCGTTCAAAATGGCTTTTTGGACCCAACAAACATTTGTTGGAACAGATTATTCTAGGCGTTAAAAGGAGAACTGTTATAAACAGAGGAATTACATATGCATTTGAGTTGGTTGGTTA
The DNA here is from genome assembly GCA_003439945.1 of Dermanyssus gallinae. Taxonomy (NCBI): domain Eukaryota; kingdom Metazoa; phylum Arthropoda; class Arachnida; order Mesostigmata; family Dermanyssidae; genus Dermanyssus; species Dermanyssus gallinae. The sequence continues at coordinate 111,925 of QVRM01003224.1, read as the reverse complement.
CAGCAAGATCTCTTGTCTTAGAGTAGGATGTCTAGTCGTCCTACCAATAGCTGAGTTATCAAGGAGAACAAGATATATATATATATATATATATAGTGAATTGCGTTTGAGAAACTCTGAAAAAAATGGGCGGGTAAAATAAGAACAAGCGATATTTAAAATACTTATGTAACTCTGAAATATTAAAAGAGGGTGGTTGCGGAGATATACAAACTCGTTCACAATGTGTACCGGTGCGTTGCCGTCAGCATTTTTTGAAACGAACTCCATTTTCATTCAAAAATCAACCTTTTTAGAATTAACTTCGCTGCCAGTCTTCTGACGCATAAATTATCGTTCAAGACTGTTACAACTGATTCATAAAATATCTCCAATTCTTCAGATATATCCCTGATAGTTATTCGACGATTGTTGAGTACGAAATTATGAACGGGGTCATCGCAAGGGCCCTGTTGCAAAATAGGCGGTATCATGTCTACGCAGTGTTTCGGGACACTGCTTGATTACCAAAAGTAATTCTTAACATTTCTACAATTTTAAACAGAAAGTTTGGTTTTGGCCACATAACTTGATGCAGATTCGCTGCTTCTCCATTTTCGGTTCTTCATAAATCGCCGAACTTCGTTTTTTTAAATCAAATTTAGCGAACAAACAAATGTTGGCCTGTGTGTAACTGACGAATGACCCCTCTAAGCAAACCGAATCGAAAGACCTTGGTTGTGTCGGTCTGGCGGTCAAATTCACAGTACTAGAACTTGCCGATCGGCCCTCTTTTCGCTCTCTCTCTCTCTCTCTCTCTCTCTCTCTCTCTATATATATATATATATATTGTAAAGAGTCACTATATTATATAGTAAGGAAGTCGCATTGCGTGGTGGTGGTACCATGTGGTCATCTAGCTGTCCGTGGCGCGCAGATGTGAGTACCGTGTGAAGTGCGATATGTTTTTCCTCGAATACGGTAAACACGGACGAGCTCTTTGACGTTAAGCGTTTTGACAAGCGTGCAATGAAGGAGAGTCATCAATGTCTCGACCGGCTGCACCGTAAACTACTCCACTCGTCATTCCCTAGCAGCAGCACCACACTCACGTGGCCTCGACCTCGTCATCGCATAGGATGCTGCCCGGATGGCCCAACGGCGCTAGCACGCTGGCAGAGTGACGGCTAACAAGCAACGACGCCCCTGAAAAGTCACTACCCGACCGGGAGGAGCAGCAGCAACAGAGGCCGAGCCCCGCAATGACAACCGGATGAGGTCAACGAGGACGAAAACGAAGGAGCATCGAGTGGAGCGGCCGTTACGTTAAATCGAGGAGGTACATTGAGGTGCAGGTCATAATTCAACTGACAACGCCGTGACGAGCGATCAACGAAGCGAACGCACTCATGGTCGCAGAACATGGACGGCCACAGTGCAGACACGCGCAACATGCGACGGCATGTCTCAACGCCGGCCGGGTGGCGTGGCGTTCCTTACGCCGTTCTGGCGCGCGGCACCCACAACCGGCGTTGAGATCAGCCGCCATGATTCTGACGAAACGGGACGACCCCCTTTGGTGTTTGTGACTACCCTTTTTAGCAGTGTCCGACAGCAGCAGCAGCGACGATGATGACTTCGTTGCGTAGTCGTGGTGGTCCGGTCCACACATGGACGGGGAAACGGGGACATACTGCAAACATGACACAGACAAGACCGCCAGGCAGACAAACGATGAGATGGATGCCATCTTAACGATGTCGCACGGGCTTCTCGGTGAGGCGTCTCATCAATCGACAACCGTCGCTCACGTCGCCGTTGGCAGCGTATTTAACCAACGCGATACAACAAGAATCAGCATCATAAATTCTCCTCATATCTGCGATCTTCGGTGGCAGTCGTTTGTCAGAAAAAAGTACCACAAAGGGCTCGATCTGCTTGGCCCTTTCGCGTGGTGCATGGGCCGTTTACAGAATTATATATATATATATATATATATATATATATATATATATATAATTATATATATATACATAATGAAGGATCCACAAAAAAAAATATATATATAGGGCTACCCGAAGACGGCAGTGTAGCTTCAGCTATGGAGGCCTTGTAAATTGTTAGTGTGATAACATCGAACTTATAAACAATTTGTTTAGTAATAAAATTAATAATATTATAAAATGTTGCGAAGTAAATTCACTCATCACGAGCCCTGGTGTATGTAGTTAATCACATATTCCTGTGACCCTAAATATGAATAACAAATTTTAATGTATATACGTAATAAATGTTGCTATGATCGTTTCGAGTCGAGCAAGGGAATACGCAAAAGTCCTCTCCAAAGGCTCGCGCCTAGTTAAACTATGAGAGATTCTAAACTGAGTTTAAAAATATATCCGCTAACATTTTTGTCAAAGATCCCACTCGCCAGGTGCTTAATGGGGAATTTTAAACTGGAACAATGCTGTCATAATATTATCTCAATAATATCTCGGAAATAAGGCCTGAACTTGCCCTTAGACAACACTAAATTGGTAGACATCAATTGGACGAGGTTTTTCTGTGGAACTCATGTGTGTGAATCCTAGCTCGATTTCTGTTCAATAGCTTATCACAGTGCCCAGTTTAAACAGCGTGCTCTTACGCAAAGCGCAACAACTGTACATGAGGGCCTCTGACAGCGATCTACCGTGACCTACCGCGTTTGGTTACAGAACTGACACTTACAGCTACACTGAGCACTTTACTCAGACACGGTGGCCACTTACAAGGGCAAGACATACAGACCGGATTGGTTCTCTTAAGTGTGTTGCCTCTTACGACTGAATACCCGGCTCTGTTTATTATGCACGCCACGCAATGCTGCATTTCGAGGCACTTACCCGCTTCCGGTACCAGATATTTATGTTTCAGTTCCCAACATAGCTAATATCAAGGAAAGATATATATTTCATATCGATTGGAATTTACGTAGCGTTTTCATTCAGTGGCTATTTACATGTGAGACTGTTAACATGTTCGTATTCGTCCACTGCTGGTTGTCGAAGCCTTTTAGAGGTTTAAGAGTTGCCGGAAGCGTGACAAAGGGAAAAAAATATGTTTTTTTTGTAATATTGTAACGTTATTGTGTTACGCTAAGTCAGCTTGGGTATGTAGACTCATCCGGACGGGTACTGCAGCCCGAGGGACTCAGGAACGATGAATGACGACACGCAGCAAAGCGAATGCCGAGATTGAACTGTAAAATGACTTACTACAATACACATGCATAAACGTCTATGCATGATCTTTTTTCTCTTAATTACAGCTAGAACATTAGTATTAGTTCACTAAAAACTATTTGTATACATGTGTTGGGTAGTGTTTTGCAACACCAAACACATTTTCAAGAGGTTGTTGTTTATATATATCACGTAGCGTGACCCTAAATGTCTAGAAGGACCTTGCTACTATAAATGCTACTACGAAGCTTATAGCATAACCGGGACAAAATGTAGGTAAAGAGAGTTGGTGACTCTTGTACTAGATGTTCTGGCTTCAATCCCGCTAAAGTTCTATTTTCCGTTTGCAAAATAAAGATAGCCAAACCCAGCCACCTGCAATTTCTTTTGAAACAAGAAAAACCTTTTACGCGCACCTCGGTGCTATGAGGTAGTGTGAAACTCGAACTGGTAATACGATCAAGGTCCCTGGTTTTAGCACCATTTCTTTAAACCTTTACTCAGCCTAGATGAGCTACATGGTGAAAAATTATAACATTAATATTGCATATTCCCCCTCACGTAGTTGGGAAAAAAGTTGTCTGAATAGAGCCGTTTATTGGTCTGCCGTATTTTTGTCAATCGTAAGGCTGTTCACTCCAAAGTGTTGTGGATGACGCTCCATATTACTTTAAATGCAGGAAAATTTATACAGCGACGTTACAGCCACTAAGACTCACTTCTTTAGGTCTTCTGTAGGGACAAACGTTGGCACCAATCTATTCACCTTTAGAACTAGTACTATCACGATGAGTAGCATAAGGTATAGTACGCAGAACCTACATGGAACGCAAACACTTGCACACAAACTGTCCTCAGAAGCCTATCGAAATGGCATCCCAATTGACCAACACATCAAACACGATTATTATTTCATCGTGTGTCAACGGAACTGACGTCGTCGTCATCATCATAATCGATGGCGCCATGATGTCACAGATCAGACATTGCCTACTGAGCAGAAGAGAATTGTTAATTCTTGAAGCGCGAGACGCGAATTCTAGGGCATCCCGTGAGGACCCTCATGGCCCCCATTTTCGCCGGCTTACTTCAGAGAGTACTTTCGCTACAAATATATACATTCGTTCGAACTGATTCATCCATATCCATAGCACTACCTATGCACACACACCCACACCCGTTCACACTCACACATGCATTCTTATGATGCATGCATATCGGCGTGATGCAGCACGACCAATAAGGAGCGCAACAGCAAAGGAGCCACCATACCAGCGTTTCTACCACTATGCACGTCGGGAGACAGACCCCTGTTCAAAGCGTTTACATAGACGTAAGCGTAACCGCATCGCGGTGTTGAAAACTGTCGCGTGCCGTAATGACATGCCATTCATTGGGGACGACCAGTGAGGCCACCGATGCCGAAATCAGAGACGGCTACAGCTCGCTGTCGGCGGGAACGCCTTCTTATAAAATTAGCACGCCGGCCGAAACAGGGCAGAACGCCACATATCACGTTATGATTCACACCTCTGCTAGCAATAGCTATTTCTACTTTTTCCCTCTTTTTTTTTGAAGAGACTAGTACCGTTTACGTTTTAGCATAGCACAGCGATATCTAGTCTTTATTATTGTTTACTTGGCTGCTTCTTAAGCTCTCGTAGTATTGAGGTTATGCTGGAACAAGCCTTGGATGGAGAGCATAATGGAAATATGTGAAAATATTTCGGTAAATGTAAACAATGACGTTTGTTTTGCACATATATACACATACATTTACATTTTGTTGTAACATAATATGCATACTTTTTCTAATATAAAATTGGAGTTGCACGCAAAGTAGCCAATGCTCTGCTAAGGTAAACTAGCTAAATGAAGGTCCGCGCACATATACCCCTCAGAATAACTGACGCCAGTTTTCACGCAATAATATATGAATATTGGTTCACCCGAAGAGACGTTAAGTGCATGCCTGACGAATCCGACCTACGGCCGGATAGGCCGTAGATCTAAAGACCCGGACCGCCGAGAGTCTCAAAAGCTAAAGGGTGAAGGTCATGAAAGATATCCTATGCAGATATCCTTTATCCTATGCAGATATCCTTTATCCTATGCAGATATCCTTCATCTTATGCAGATATCCTTCATCCTATGCAGATATCCTTCAGATACCTCCTACACTTAATTACATTGGTCTACTCACCCGCATAACTCACGTGACCCACCCCCGCACTGTGCATAGATGGAACTAACTAGTTCGTTACAGTTGCGTCTTCACGTCACGAGCATGCGCTAAGTGATTCAGCTACCAGCACAGTTCAAATGACGGATAAAATTAAGTAAAAACGGTTTGTTGGTTTTCGGCAATGTTAAACAATACATGGATGAAATCGCTCTTCGAGCAACGACACGTTTCCACCCGCTACTCCGTCCATGGGTTCCACCACAAACTGTGCCATTGCACTAGGTTCCATAACCCTTCCGATGAGTGTTGCTGCAAATTTTGCGGCCTTGTCTGCACCAGATATCATCATGAAACATGTCGGTCAACTCCAGCTATCTGGGCGCTAGGTCGCTGACATTTTCCGGCGATGCATATACAACATATTCTATTTATGTCCAAGATTGACGGGCACGAATGTCGTTTCCGAGATTTAATGAATACATGTAACGTAATATAATCAATAATACCGAAAGGTGATGTAATAATAAATAAAAGTTTGTTGGCTTTCATGATGTAAACGTGCGTAGGTGTGCAGATATGATGAAAATTTAATGTAGTTGACTAACACATACAAACTAGTAAATAATGTTTCTACTCTTTACCTTAAATCAGCTGCGTGGTATCCACTACCAGCTACCCTTTCGGTGCAAACTATAAGAACAACGCAAGGAAAGCACTGTCGTTTCTACATACAAATACAACGATTTTTTTTATAACAGCATGCAATATCATACACAGTAGATGCGTTTTTATGTTGTCACTATTACTGCTCCAATATTTGTGCTTCCGGTTAGTTTTCGTCTGTTACGATGACGTACGTATGCAACAGTGGTAACGCTCAGCTCTCTGGCGAGGAAATTTGCATCATCAAAGTACTATGGCACGAAGAGCCAGTATACTACTCGGCAGGTTGCATTGCTACTCACCGCCATAGCATTGCGTGTCACTGGAAAAGGCGCTTGTTTAGCACAATCACAAGCCACTGACAACTAGGCTAGTTTGTATCATGGCTGTAGTAGTTATAGTAGTAGTATTGATGCCTTTATTGTTGCTATTACGAACATCCCTCAAGGATGCGCAACACCACTATGTTACCATTGCGCACTCTTCTTGCGCACGAATAAATTCAAAGCGAAACTATGTTTGTGATTTCGCGCGCATGCTTCTCACATGGTATGCACACCACTGTAAATCCATGACCCTCTCAGATATTATTTGTGTGGCATGCATTCACGTATTCTGTCGCGTGTAAGCGGCAGTAGCGGCGGCAGCAACAGCAGCAGCAGCTGAATAAGTATTCTGTCGCGTGTAAGTAAGTGGCTTGGCAGTGAATAAGAAGCAGGGGTAACATGTCGCCGAATAGCGGCGTAGGTTGAAGCGCTCAGCTAGGCATACCATTTCCTGCAGTGTTTGGGCCAAACGATGGCCAAGAAATAATATACAATTTATTATAAAAATATTATTTATTTATAATTAATAATTAATTATTTAATATAAATTATTTATTAATTCATAATTAAAAAAATGAATTAATTGTCGACCGAAAACGCGCATCTGTCGCCAGCTGGGTGCATTTAGGTACTGCACTCCTACCACTCCTCTGACATGTTATCACCACCATCTCATTAACATAATTGTCAATACTACTTTATCAATAGTATTCTTTTTGACTTTAGCACCGAAATTTCTCTAAACACTCATAGTTTAATGCTGAAACTAGTGACCAAACCCTTCGTAAGCAAGGTCTACTTTCAACGTTGAGATGAGTCTTGTCGCGTTGTATGGCATGCCGCTTAAAGGGGGGCTTAACTAAGTCAGCATATAGCGGATAGCTTAGTCTGGTACCATTGGTTAGAAGCCTTGCCTTCGGGAATAAAGGAGACCGGATAGGGGTTTGCATGGTTTCCAATTGAAAGGTATGCCGGGGGAGTAAAGTTAGCTGACATGAAAAATGTAACGGCATGCCTTGCGGAAATAGCATAACCTCTACGCCAAATCATTGCTCAACTTAGGTCCAGACCGATATAAAATGCCCAGTAGATTTTTCCCGATAAAGGCTATATAGGCTATCACCTGAATTAAACACAATTTAGGCTGGTCAGGCCTTAATTATAAGGCATGTTATGTAAGGGAAGATACGCATATCTTTTTAGGCATTATTAAACGATTAATTAACTAATTTAGTACGTATTTGTAAACTACATTATGCGTTTTGAAAATGCGCTTGCTTTAAGTGTTACTTAAATAAAACATTTTAGAAATTTTATCCTCATATTGCAGATTTACTTTATTTTCAACACGAAAGGCAGGTTTACGAGATCTCACTTCGGCTGGTTGTATGTCGAGCTTGCAATAGAGCCTGCAGCCTGCTAATTACAGGTCGTCTCTTGACTGCTATCCTACCAACATATATATATATATATATATATATATATATATAAGGTGATGTAATTATTTGTTGTATATTACATTATGTTTGTGGGCTTAGTTTCATATATATATATATATATATATATATAGAAACTAAGCCACATATCGGGTCAGCTCTAAAATATATAAAATATATATTATATAAACATAACGAAATGCCAATTTAAGCGTGAATATATTGTAGCGGCCGGAGGTGAATTCAAATAGCAAATTAATCTAATTTGGTCATTCAAGATGTTACATTGAAGCGAGCGCCGGATACAGAGGCTGAGCATTTCAGAGCAGCTAGCTGGACTTTTTTCTAGTGCACTATATTGGCGGAATACTTTGCCACCGGCATGTAATGGGAATGACAAGTGAATATACCAAATGTGCTGTTCTAATTTCACTGACAAGCATCCTCGTGCTTAAATTCCGTTTGTCGTTACTTGTGTACGAAACGAATAGCGTCTATTCGCTCTTCGTTTAAAATGTGTTTGTGTATAGGTTAAAGCAAACATTCGTTTAAACTGGAGTATATATATATATATATATATATATATATATATATATATATATATATATATATATATATACGACTTTGCTTCCTCTCATGCTTAATACGGCAAAGATTGTTTATTATTATTTCTACTATTATTCATTATCTTGAATATTCTGCCAGTAAAAATAATAGTATAGACTCATCATTGCGATGCTAGTAGCATCGACAAACAATCATTCAACAGAGTTAAATTACGCAGAACTGGGTTGGACTGTCTAACCTTAATCTTCATTGGCCGTACGCTGTCTGGCTAAGTTGATGCTAGAACTAGACGAGCTCATTTTAAAGAACAAGAGAAAGTACATGCAATAGAAAATATAGAAAAGAAACAGTTACTAAGCGCACAGTATTACATACCGTTGGAAACTGGAGTGCGGCATGGAGCCACAATCGTCCCGAACGATAATAACAACGCTGACGAATGGCAACTACAGCATAATCCAACAGTAACAACAGCAATAACAACAACAACAACAACAACAAGATGAAAAAGCACCTCGTTGCCAGTTGGCAATTCAGCAGGCTGGGCGTGATTCGTACAGCACGTATGCACATCTACGTCCGGCAGAGCGGAGACCAAAAAGGCTCAGCCAGCATCGATCAATTGCGGCGCATAAGAGACAGCAGCTCTGGTTGTATCTTCTCGTTGCTTTTCAAGCGTCGTCTCGAACAAGAAGACATCCAGCGAACGCCACCAGACAATACATGAATGTGCTGATTGACTGGACGCGGTTATACGACGACTACGAAGACGACAACGACGACGACATCCGCCTGGTCGATTTCGTCGCGTTTTCTTGTTCTTCAAATTCATTATTTTCTTGACTTTTGCTGTTCATGGTTACCCGCTGCGAAACATACGATCAGAGTCTCTATTGTCACTTTTGCCATAACGATGACGACGACGACAACAACGAAGAGGACTCAGGCAGCAGCACCACCACCAGCGTAGAGGTGACGAAGTTGTGGCAAAAAAACAGCTCCATCCACCCATCTGCGGTCGTCGTCGTCGTCGTCGGGGCCGATGAGGCGTCGTCTTCTCTGATACTTCGCTGTAGAGAACAGCGATCGTACAGCAGCGACCAGAACAACAACAACAACTGCTACAACTACAACAGCAACAACAACTGCTACAACTACAACAATCAAAGCAACTACTACTACTACAACAACTAACATATAGCGACATTGTGCAGACCGACACGGTTGTTATTGTGATCATCGTCGTTGTTGTTGCAGCTGCTGCTGCTGCTGCGGCCGTTAGAATCATTGTCGTTCTTGTTGTCGTTGTTGTTGTTGTTGTTGCTGTTGTTGTTGTTGTTGCTGTTGTTGTTAATCTTAGCGGGCGGCACGCGCAACCGTCGTCAAACCGCCATTGACGTCAGTGCATGTAGCAATGCTATTTTCATCGCCATGATTGTCAAGTTAGTCGACGATAAGCGCAGTAAGTCGTACATTGAGGTCAAGCAAGGCCTGTCGGCAATTTTTCGTTTACAAGAAGAGCACTTTCTGCACATCACTTGGGCGGGTCACACCACCACCCGCGTCACAACTGGCGTTTGTCTTCCTTTTTTGTTTCGTTCAGCTGTAACAAAACTAAAGACAACAACATATATATATATATATATATATATATATATATATATATATATATATATATTATATATATATGTTTTTGGGAGCACCTATCCATGCGATCGATATACACTGAGATTTTAAATAAATATGAAAGCCGACAGACTAACCATTATTGAATTTTTTGAGGTAGGGGTGCTGTAAAGTGCCTCATAGGCATTATGTCATTGGTAACCTATACATGATGCAGCTTGCGAACTATACGTAGTCGTATACGGCGTATAGTCAAAATAATATCGTAAAAGTAACTTTAATCTGCATTTAGTGTACACCAAAGTCTATGTCCATACACATTTATTACATTCAGCTGCTTAAAGCAACTTAGGAGAGGTTTATCTTTTCTATGTTGCGGCTGAGCGGTAATGTAATTTCGCGAAGCCAGTACTACAGCCACCCCCAACAAAGGGCAAAGATGACGACTCGATTTTCGTGACTTTGTCAATCCCACACTTCAGTGGCCCTAACAACGACGCCCGGCGTGCGCCATGCATTATACTAGTCAATCCCTATACAAAAAAAATGTGCTGTCAAACAATACCTCTGAGAGATTATTCTGATAAAGCTTTAGTTTACTGTGTGCGAGTACATGAGGAGCCAGGGTCGATATTGCCACATGGTTGCCAAAAACACCTCTAAAACAAAAGCAAAGGGTTAGTCATAGTTTGCAAAATCTATATATACCTAGTTAGCTTCTCTATGGAGCTTTTTCCTCCTCCTCCTTATGGAGTCTCGGGAGATAGCCAATTTTACCATGCACTCATTTGTTATCAAAGACATGCAACGTTTCATAAAACTTTACAAACAGTGTGCTATACCTATATATCTTACGAGTGCCTGCGTGAGACATAGACTCTTCGCAAAGAAAATCGCATGGTTAAAAATGCATAAAAGTTAGGGTTATCGCAGAACACTGTTTGAGAAAAACGATTTGCCAAAGTACGCTTTGATAGAGAACTGAAAGCATGCATTAACTAGTCAGGACTGTAGCTAGATTAACATTTAACCAGTTTGACCTGTATCCATATGTATTATTTATCGCCGGTTAAAGGAAATTTATATTGAGATAAATACATACACACCCATGCACTGACGTAAAAATACTTACAGCAGCGATCTAGAGTATAAAAAACTTTGAGCAAATTTTTATTATTGTATATTTTCCACACAAACAGTTACTTTATAAACATACATTAGTAATGTAATTACAGCAGATACTCTGAACGGGAAAGCCGGAGATCATATTGAGGCTCCTAGAGGACCTGTGGGCCATGTGTCAGCCAGAACAACCGGCTACCACAAACTGCCACTGAATTGACTGTATCTGTTTTTCTTTGTCCACTCTAAACGCTTATATATATATATATATATATATATATATATATATATATATATATATATATATATATATATGACTGCGTTGGTAGCGGTAAACACATACCGCAGCGAGACACGAACCATTCCACCGCATCGCTGAAAGCTTGTTGTGTGGGTTTGTTTTGCCGCGGGCCACTTGAATGAACAGCGGAGGGATTGAACTGATATGCGGTGATGTCCGGTGCGCTTTGCTGGCTAGATACATGACATAGTCAGGAGAGACAGAACGGACGGTTAGATCGAACTGGTCGACTGAAGGCCATTCTGACTAAGGGCGTCTTTCTTAAGTCGCAAGCGAACACATACACAGGTCAAGAGCACAAAAACACACAATTACTTAGAGGTCAGCACTGACCTCTTCAATGAGTCTGCTCGGATGATGATGATCACTCTAGAAAAACCGGGCATATTTAACAAGGGCTTTCGCTTGACGAACACAGGGCGGCTCAAAACTATAATGTGGCTCATATATATAAATATATATATATATATATATATATATATACAAGGCGGCTATCATAGCTGGCGAAAGGGGTTTACGTAAGAGGATGTGCTTTCTAGCCCATCAAGCGTACATAGATAGAAGAGCGGGTATGCTTTAAGTTGACAGCTCTGCTGTGCCCTGTAAATCGGTAACCAATGGCTTTCCAAAGATAAGACAACGTTATTTCAAAAAGCAGACAAGATCAGATCTTGCTGCGATAATGGTTTTGTCCTTGCCAGGGAAAACAATTATGGCGGCACACGAATATTTAAAGCACAGTAGATATAACATGCGCAAGCGGATTAAATTTCTTTGGAGCTGATATACATTTCTGAAGCGTCTAAAAATAGAAAGCCATATCATATACGCGCATAATAAACAAAACTAGCCGTCTTCGCGCACAGACAGCCTTGTCACACACACTTTTTACGAACCATGTTACATGAACTTTGTTCTACTATATATATATATATATATATATATATATATATATATATATATATATATATGCTTTTCATATTTTTCTATTTCATTTTCCAACACAAAATATGTATGTCATTATTATTACTATTTTATATACCGCGATTATTTAGTGCACTCATGCATGCAGACGGAGCAAAAGCACACCACCTTGTTCTTCTACATGATCCCTTCACTCAAGCAGGAATCAGTGTGAAAGAGACTTTTTTAACTTGGCGCACTTGCAGCGCTCGGGCGTTCTGACAAGCTTGGTAACACTGGGGCAGATTTAAGTACTGATGTTCGTGAAGTCGAGAAACGAGTGCAGCTGATGCGGCTGTTACTGCTACAAAACTAAGGTTGCATCTCAAAATGCTGCACCCAAAAGTACCTGCAGGCGTCAAAAGCTGTAAAACGAAAAACACCACCACGATTTTGGTTGTTTCGATGTATGCTTTTGGTTGATAGCTTCAAATCGACAAATAACCAAAACTTTAGATCAAATATTTAATTATAGGCGCTACTAGACACGATTCAGAATTGTACTTGGTGCAACGAAATACTCCTCATTTAAGCAGTCCATTTTTGCGTAGTTTGGCGCTGCACTATTCCGCTGTACGTAGAAGCTATGCTAAAGATCGTACGTTAATGTTGACGGCATAAGGCTTCGAATTGTGCTGAGCGATCAGCGTGCCTACGTATGTAGAACACGGAGAACACACACACACATATATATATATATATATATATATATAAACGCAAACAAATGTCCCCAATCACATCTTGTCATTTCCGCATCACACGGGAAGCTTACTAGCTGCGTTGCTGCTTTTGGCCTTTCGCTTGACTCGGCCGATGTCTGATCTAAGCCCGTCTCCCGCCGTCACGGCGGCGCCACCCCACAAGATGAACTGAGCTCGTGTCACTCACAACGCGGTAGCCTTCAATATCTGCCGGCCTCCCACGCCCAATGCCCTGCCGAACGAAAACATGTAGCTGACCTCCCTGAGGCGGTGGCCGCCTAAGTCAGGTCCTGTCAAACGTCAGGCTAAGCGTAAAAGCTAGAGTCTACGAAGTTGTCGTAGTAGGAATCCTAGAGGCTTAAGGGTCTTGCACAAATATTTAGGTTTTTTGCAGGCCCGTTGCGAACTGCTATATCTGAAACGACTCTATTGAGATCCTGACCGCCGTCTTCTTCTTCATTCTTATTATTTACGCCTGATCAGCTGGACGAGTTGTCGAAAATGCAAAGCGTTTGCTCGTGCGTTTCCGCTCGACAGGCGCTCCTCAGTAGGTGAAATCTCAATGTGCAGCACTCTGCCAAATGTGGGACTTCTTGCCAGCTTCTACAAACTTACTGACTAATTCTTATAGCCATGTCTATTTTTGTTACCCGTACTGTTGTTTCTGTGTTGTACTGATATTGTGGTAGTGGCGGACGTGTTGGGCAAAATCGGCAACAGGAATTAATATTACATTTCGAATATTCAGGTACCTTTATGTTTTTTTTAACCTAATGAGGTCAATTATTAGTGTAAAATGAAGCATAGTGGACTTAAAGAGCGTTTGTCTAGTCATACATATAATTTACATTTTTTGCTTTTATACTCGTACTTTCCGTCGTTGCAAATGCTAGCACTTAGCTTGTTCTAATTGACGACGGTAGCATGTTTGCTCTTGCGTTGCGCCTAGTGAAATAAAATTAACACCTACAAACGTGATGCACAGTTAATGATATTTCTAACTACATGTACCCTACACAACTTAAAAATGAAATATAACAACGGCCAATAATGCGGTAAAAACTGAAAACACTGCGATTTTTGTTGCTGAAGGTCAAACTGGATTGAAAAACGTAATTTAGAAATGCGCTTTGAAACATGATTTGACCGTCTCAAGAAATGCGCAGAAAATGGTATCTACTTTCCAAAAAAATGGGACACATAAGTATTCATACACCCATAAAAACTGCAAACACTTAATTAGGCCTCCATGTGCTAAACAAGGATGCGCGATACGCGGAAACATAGGTCTAGCGTTTTGATGTGTGTATGAGAAATGTCTACATATATAGCGTTATTGCAGAAAGGCTGTAGAACTCTGTAGATTCCAATTGGGATAAAAATGTCAGCTAAATGCCGTGTCAATGTCGTGCATTCGTCGGGTTGCTGTTAATCGCCGGCCAGAAATATATTTTCATTAACTAAACAATGCGATGACACATGAAGGACCTAGGATGACCTACGCGGCTGTCCGCAGAGACGCCCGTTGCCAACTGTGAACATAACAGGTTGGCAATTAGTTGAGCAGCATCCATTCGTTTCACAGTGCATACGTGTGTGTGTCCAACTATATAGCGTGTGCGCTGTCGGCTTTCTCTTTTGCTTTTCCTAACTGTTTACGACTGTTTGGGTTAGTCGGAATCATGCACATCTATTTGCCCTTTCCCTTTGTACAAACGGTTACACTCAACCGTTTACAAACGCACATACAAGCTCAACATGAACTCATCTCTGCTCTGCCATCATTGTCGTTGGCGCTCTTTCTCCGCGCTCCAGTATCATGCCCTTTCTCCGATGTGTGCTGCTCCTGATGCTTGCTGTCGGCTTCGGCGAGCATCACGTGGAGATCTTGTCCTGACAGCAGTCGCCTCGTATACGCCACACCAACTGGTGGGCCCTAATCCAACGGCGTCGGCTTCGCGCGGCCTTCGTAGCGACGGACGCCCGTGGCGGCAGTGAACTACAAACCGCTCCGGCGCTGAGCTATGTCTGCCATCATCTTCCGGTCGTCCCCGGAGAGATCCGGTCGATTTTGAGGACAGCTGCGGAAACGAATTTGGGAAACATTTTGATGAGCACCACTCTCGCCGTCGTTGTTGTTGTCGTCGTCTGATCTATGGCTCCCCTGTCTCGTTGGCTCCTGACCATCGTTACTACCAGACTCAACACCCCCCAACTCCACCAACAATCATCGAATTTGTGGTCTGTGTCGCTCATGCTCCTGGTACATTGGCAGCTGTAGTGGTACTAGTAGTAGTAGTAGAAGTGGTAGTACTGGTACTGGTGACAATGACACCGTCGTGGAAGTAGTCATCCGAGTGGAAGAACATGAGGGTGGAAAAGCCCCTATGCCGACATGATGACACCCCATGACATGATGCCGAACTAGCCCCATAAGATGCATAAGGCCAATTGCCCACTACTGGTTGTCTAGTAGTTGAGCGAGTACGCGAACAAACTACAACACATCGGGCTAACGCAGAAGCGGGTCGGCATTGAAGTGCCGGCGCCGCCGCCACCACCATACCGCCACCAACTATGATGAATGGACGACAAACATAACAGCGACATCGCTTGCAACGAAGCTGCTGCTGTCTACTCGCTACCGGCTTGACGCTGTGTCTATGCGGACGTGCGGTGCGGAGCGGCGGCAGTGAGTGAGCATCAACTACGGATAATTATTAATTAGCTTCGTTGTCAAACGGGTCGGCCAACAGCAAGACGGCGCTTGCGAGGACTGTCGATGTTGTTGCACAAGTCTATCTGGCGGATTACGCAGCCAACTATTGCCGACAGCTGACCATTCAGCCAACGGTGTCTAGTGAGTATTTTTGGAAAACACAACAGTTATATATATATATATATATATATATATATATAAATACGCATGTTTATTATTTACTGTATATGTATCTTTGTATATTTGGCTTAAATGTTCACATGCATATATACTATATCCTGTTGTTCAGCAAATTTTCTTGAGATGTACTCACTGAGAATAGATGATAAACTATGTAGCGACCATGCTGCTGTTGGCAATGACTGTTGGCAAAACCCTAGATATATGCTAAGATATGCTGCTGGATTAAGCGCCCTTATATATAAAACAAAAAAAAAAACAAGGTGGCATGTGTATTTAGGTATACATATAATAAGAACAATAAATCGATCCTTATATATATATATATATATATATATATATATAATTGTAATATATGTGTCCCACAAACATAATGTAATATGGAAAAAGAAATACAATTTTCACATGTATATATATATATTACTTCTTTTAACCACTCGTTAAGTGAGATTTGCTTCGCATGAAGAGTTTGCGTGAAACGTTTCTAAGTCTGTGCGCGTGGGTCTAGTTACGCGCATGTGTCTCTTTTGCTGGGCTCTGCGTTCGGTGTCTGCTGCTTCAGAATCCATTCGTTCTGACATGGACAGTCAACGGCGCGTCGATTCTGTAGTGGCGGGCAAAACATTGTCGCCGTCGTCGTCGTCGTCGTTGTTTCATTGAGTGTTCTCGTTCGTATTTTTATTTTCCCTTCGCATTTTCCTGCTGTTGTACATCGAAGCTGTCAACGATTTTCGCGCATTGTCGAACGAGTCAAGTGCGAAAAACGGCAGCAAGCGAATCGTGGTAACTGACTGACTATTAATTAGTCAGGCGCTCCATTATGCGTTGTCCGTCGATTGATGTCATCTGCCGACATCAGACAAAGGAAATCTTATCGCCGGAGTTTTTTTTCACTCGGCGTTCACTTCGCTTCCGTGAAGGCGTTAGCAGCAAAACACCAAGCAAAACAATCAACCCAGGCGCTTTACTATATATATATATATATATATATATATATATATATATATATATATATATATATATATATATATATATATATATAGGATACCTGTATTTGTACGGTTCTGTCTCCTCTGCCGACTATCTGCGAGCGCGCTGTGTCGCTGTTATTACCTTACCGATAACGTCAATGATACTCGCGCAGCACGGAGGAAAAAGGAGAAACGCCTTCGTGACGTAGGTGTCTGCAGGTGGCGTCGGGGAAGGATGATTCAGTTCTGGTTAAAGTCGTCGCTTGTTTTAGCCGCTAGTAGCTAGTAGTCATAGGACAACGCCAGGTTTTCCAGGCTTCTTCCAATGCTCGATCACGACTCGAGTAACATCCACAACATCAAGTACGCGCCACCATTTCCAACCAGCCGTGTTGTTGTTGTTAGTGTTGTTGTTGTGGGTGGTCATGGTTATGTTTCTGCTAGCTATTGTCATTGCTTGTTGACGTTTCTGACTGTTTTTCTCTTGGGGATACCGTGCGTTAAGTCCAACATCTTCGCTAGTGTTTGTTAATCACCGTCCTGTTACAGTTGCGACTGTTGCATAATAGCGCATAACGCATCTGATTGTGAAGGTTTTAGTACTGTAGGACGTTGTTGTTTATGTCACTGTCGTCGTGGCCGGCGCCGATTTCGTTAGCACCGATACCGCTACTAGTATAATTACTTCCGAGAGTCAATAGTATGGTCGCTGTAATGGGCATTGTTTGTTGTTCCCGTTATCGATGTCATTCTTGTTGATTTGTTTATTAAACGTTCTCTGTCTAAGCGCCTCTGTATAAGACGTCAGTATCTTAGATTAATATGTTTGATATTATTATGCTAATATTTATAGGTTCAGGTAGTATTTTTTGTTTTTCGCCCCCTTTCTATTTATCTAACAAAACGATTTGATGTATTTCAAGTCATCAGCTGCCATTTTTTAATACGTTTCTGAGCAAATATAAGGCTGCAACACATGTTGTTCATCATCGCGTTCCGTCTGTGCGCACTAGCGAAATAAACGTGTTTAGGCTCAAATCATTAGCGGTTATGTGTGTTAGTGTGTTGAGTAAGTGTATCTGGCGTACTCAAATACGACTTGTATCAGAATAATAATAAGAGGCATCACCCCGAGCTAATAAATTGACCTAATTATTGGATAATAATAATCTTGATTTATATTCATAAGTGTGCTGATCGCTTAAAACATCTACTTAATTAATTCTATTTACGGTCATGCTTATATGCGAATATTGCCCCCTAGACATCTAAAATTTACCGGACTCTCCTCGAACTAGCTTAAGGGCGCACAAGTTTCAATACATTTAAGAGCATTATGATGAGTTCTTCCTCGTGACTCGTAGTAATGTGACCTTGTTGTTTGCTATTGTAGGTCTTTTCAGGCGTGCTGACCTGTTAAAACTCATGTTTGTGTCTTATAGAATATGCTTTTAACGAATGCTATACGATTCGTTGATTAGCAAAATATGATCGACTTAAACACCATTGTTATCAGCTTACCTATTTAACCAACGGTTGGTATCCAATGATTATAAATGGCGCGAAAGACAAATATACAGTATATACATACACGCCCATACACACATACAAAAGTGCAGGACGGTTTCTGAACACGTACGATTACTGGGTCTAGCATTGCTGGGGGGCAGAAGGTTGTATCACAATTAAAATCAGAGCGCTTCTCGATCGACGGAAGCCCAGGTAGCATTTACAACATATTGCTCTGCAGAAAATTTACACACGCAATTTGTGGTGGGATTATGAAAGTTCTATGTCAAGCACGCGAGGCGGTGAAAGCCGTGCGCCGTGAATCTGGTTTGTTTCATGCTCCCTTTCCAACCGGCTGTCATAAATCTCGTCTGGCAGAATTCAGGTTCCACTGCAGCTATATTTAAGCGAAAATCATCGATATGGGCGTTGTACATTATTACGATGTTGAATGGTCACCAACAGTCAAACAAGAATAATAATGTAAATACTGTATATTTCATACATACATAAGTAGTTGTTATACCTGTTACGAATAATAATAATAATCAACTCACTTGATTTAAATCAAGGACTGTTACAAGTGTCAGGTCCTTTGCACATTCATGTTATGCTTTCCGGCACAGTCGTCAGACAAATACGCTGGCTACAGACATATGTTTTGCTGTATGAAACGGTTGTATATTCACAATACTTCGGGTGTTTGTCGACACGGTCTTGAAACATTTGCCGCAACCATTTCCGTTTGAATAGACTTTTGCGAACGGTTTGTTATTATTTATATCAAGCATTGCTTACAATCTAATATTGCAGCAATACGAAAATATTGTAGCAATGTTATTACCTCCAGTGGCTACATTGCGGTTACTGTCGATATTACTGAGAGTGAATACTCTATGTACTGACAGTTGTCAGTAAAGACATTAGGGACTATTCTATTGATTCTTGAGATATTGTTCTTCTTTGTGCACTATCGACCGTCATAGTAGAGCTTCCCGTTTTGCCACGACTGCCATGTAGGCTTCGGTTTCTTGAAAAGCAAAGCGATCAGTTCTTTGATGAATTTGCGTGCTCGCTGCATCAGATACGTTCGTGTGTTACTCGTACAAGCTGGTAGGCTCCATATCAAGTAGATGCCATAGGAAGCCAGAGGACCTAGCTACGTTGAACAAAATAGGCGCTGTTTAGAAAGACGGCTTCTGTGGTGATTTTATTTGCCTGCTACCAACGAGGGCTTTGCTGGTTCAGTCCTCTACATGATTTTTCATAGAGCAACCACTCGTGGTTGCTTCGTGGTGAGGCCAAAAGAGTAGAAGGAATGTGTGAATTTGATCTTTGAGCCGTACAACCTAAAACATATTTTTTGGCGAGCCGGGGAGGCATTTTTTTGGCTATTTTCATTGCTGAGCAATTTTTGTTTCTAGAGTTGCTGCAGGTGGAACCTACTTAGACTGTGAAGTACCAAATTATCCGCTTACATGAGCACTTTCAACTTTTCACACCGTGTCTCTTTTGTATAGATTTTAGTAGATTGGACACCAAAACAAACAGAGCGGACTCGCCTCGTGCGTGCTCCTCGTTTATATGAATGGATCATACAATGACATTCATTGTCTACGACTTTTTTTGCTTGGAAAGTTCTTGGTAGTAGTTCAAGGGTTTTTCAACGGTAGACCTTTGGCAGTCAGCTTGCTTACTATCATGTTCCGGTGTCGAAGGTAGCCTTAAACTTGAGTAAATTGACATTTAGTAGTCATCCCAATGCGCCTAGAGTTTTTTTGGATGTCCTAAAAATAGAAACCCGTGTTCACTTCGGGAAGCAGTTCTTCGGTTTCCCGACACATCGTGAAACGAGTTGTTAGTAGACGAGCCGGGACATTATAAGGATAGAACTTTTTGACGATGCCTCTGACTACCGAGGCTTTCGTAGGGTCGCCTTTGCCCTTCGAGATCATCATCAATCCACTTTAGCCGGACGGGATATCTGCATTGTGGCGGCTTGGATTAAACAGCAGAGTCCACGCGGTGGGACTGAATGTCTCGCGTATATACTTGATACTCGCGTATAGAATACTTTTCATTAAGTTCGGGGCCACGGCTTTGTTTCGAGGTAGTGTTCTCATGGCACGGTGTAATATAACTGAAAGAAAATATTCTGGTCGATTAGTTTAACGAATTTAGATAACGAATCTTTAGTCTTTTACTGTGGTGAACTTCCCACTATTGGCATTTCATTTCTTGTTTTCGCTACTTCTCTCGAGTGTGTTCAGTTGTACCTTAACATATAGTTTCGATAGACGTAAAACAATTATTAGGAACATTTGTATTTTACTTTCTCTCTTGGCACATGTCTTGGTAGTACAGCTGCCTCAACTGCTGAACAGTTTACTGTATTTGCTAGTATAATTGTATTCAGATTAGCGTTGGCGCGATAAAAAGTACTTATATAGATCAATATCAATGTGTATTGTTAACGATTTATTAAACTTACATACTCTTTACACCGTAGTACAGTCTTTGTATTGCTTGATGGTTTTCTTTTGGAATCGTCTCTACCACCAGCGTCCTACTGAGGGGTTAGAATCGATTGAAAAACATGTTGCTTTAATTATTAAGGATTTTAAAGAATTACCTATAGGTGATATGTACATCGAATGAGCAAAGCGGTCTAAAACAATCACATTTTTTTCAATCGAAAACTGCATCAAACTTAATCACTTTGTTGCTTCTTACTTGAACTTACCATGAAGAGGCCATTTGGCATAATTGTGTTTATTGCACATAGCACGAACACGACTAAACGCAAGTAAACAAAATATGTTCTGTACTGCACAAAACCTAATGTTAAGTGTTTCCCTCGTAGCCCATATACTAGTTTCTGTACCACTTTAGGCGGCTCTCGTGGCACAGAAACACCTGTCTTAAAACTTAGTAAATG
Source organism: Dermanyssus gallinae (assembly GCA_003439945.1). Taxonomy (NCBI): domain Eukaryota; kingdom Metazoa; phylum Arthropoda; class Arachnida; order Mesostigmata; family Dermanyssidae; genus Dermanyssus; species Dermanyssus gallinae. Next base: position 90,515 of record QVRM01003224.1, on the reverse strand, counting down.
CACTTTGTATGTACGTTTATATATATTAAAAAAAAAAAATTATATATATATATATATATATATATATATATATATATATATTGTTACATTATTGCTCACATAATTTTATGTTTGTTCCTGTAATTAATTGTTATTGCTGCTATTCTTAGTATTGTTCTTGTGAACAAGTAATAGTATGACTTTACAGGAACTAGTTTTTGCTGACTTGTCGTCTACGCTGTTTGCTCTGTGCTGAACAGGAGGCGTCTCAACAATGACTTTGTGTCTGCCGATTCCTCTGTGTTTTAGTGACTATATAATTTACATAGCACTTATCCATCATTGGCATGATGAGCCATGATAAGCAAGATCAAAAACTCAAATGCGACTCTAGACTGAGCGAACTGTTTAGCAGAACCGTGTTCGCTCGAAACGCATACGACCGGAACAGCAATGACGTGGAGTATTTGTTAGAACCATCATGACCAACCCGAAGGCCGATCGTATGCCACAGCGGTATGACATGAGTGGCAGTACGTCAACTGTAAACAAATGAACAAGGTGAAGTGCGTCTGGACTCCAAATTTTCGGACTGCAAATGTCGCCGGTATCTTCAAAAACACTTACATAAAGGAAAGTTTGAGTACGCCCCATATGATTAGCTTACCCAGCAGCAGCTTGGGTACATGCCATGTACATATATATATATATATATATATATATATCCGACCGATTGTGAATGGCCTCAGACAACACATTTCCGATAAAAAAAAAAGGCTAGTTTGTTATTAAGGTTTAGAGTCGTTATGCAGCCCCAGAGGTGCCCCCAACAATTGCAGCAGCAGTGGTCGTTCGTGTTGTTGCTGTAATACTACAACTTGTTTGAGCATGCACCATGTCGGGGTGTCTGTTGGCCGCCGGACCGCCACCTGAGAGACTAGCGTAAAAGTATCGTGTCGAGACGTTGTTGCAGACGTACGCATTGGCCTGGTCGACGAGTGAGTGATTCGTCTATGTCTAGGTGGGCATCGGCAGGGGGAGGGGGGAGGGCAATCAAGTGTGCGGTATGGGTAAACATCGACATAAGGCAGTTAGTTGTTCGGGCCTGCGAGGCGCGCGCCGACGGCCACATATTGATCAGCTCTGATAGCAGGTCCGACAGGTTTGGCGATCGCTGACGCAAGACCACACATGCGTGTTGTCGTTCGAGATGTAGGTATTCGAATACGAGAAACAAAATGTACGCTAACCAGTCATGTTTACATGTACGTGTGTGTTTGTGTGATATATATATACATATATATTATTTATTCAATGTAATCAACCATTAATGGTGGGAACATGACACTTAAGTCTCTGCGTACGCATATGTATATATATATATATATATATATATATATATATATTTACATGCTGAAATACATACTCTAACCGCAGTCGCTTACCGTTCTTGCTGCGGTAAGCGATTGCGGTTAGAAGTTTGTGTTTCGCCGTGTGGTAACGCGGAATAGTTTCCCTTAAAGAGAATGCTCCCTTTGCTTTAGATTCCTTCTCAGTGGACGTTTGACGTATCGTGAACAAGAAGTTACCCCGGTCTGTCTGCGGTCTGAGTAAAATGTGATCACAGTTGGCCCCATTTAAACACACTGGTCGTTACAGCACCCCTTCCGTATATCAACAGGTCAATACGATTCATTATATATATATATATATATATATATATATATATATATATATATATATATATAAAGGATTTAGCTATATCAGGCAGTTGTTTTTGGACTACAACCTCTATTAGTTGATGCCGACCATGCGTGAGTATGGACTACCTCAACCACTCGGCGCCACCAAATGACAGAGTCAATTTAGTGTGATTGCTCGCGCTACGTCTTACTCGCAAAGCAGGCAAGTAGCATACTTGTGCAGACTTTATTTAATTGGTTTAAGTTACCACGGCAATCAGTATGCTTTTTTATTATTTCACGAGGATACATGTAAAATTATAGAGAGCGAGAGAGAGAGAGCGAAAAAAAGAGAAGGAATGAAACTTTAACCGTGACCGGCGTTCTAGGCGACATTGACCGAGCGTTTATTTCTATAACATACAATATTTTAAATAGCAAAGTGATTTAGTCAAAACCCCGTAAATCAAATTTTCTAACTCATAGTATAGTACATTCTCCTCCCCAAGTGTCAAACCCCGATTTTTGTCACAAATGTATACTTCTATTTGTTACCCCTTACCTATTAGACGGACGGTTGTATTTTTGTTTTATTAAACATTTTATATTATTTATTCATGATAAGTGAATAACTGCTATCTAACTGGTCAAATTAAAAAAATAATTTTTAACCTACAACACACAATACAATCGTAGTTTATTTTTAAGATTGAATAATTCGTTTAAAAATCGAATATAAATTATTTCCATATTGTGGTCATTTATATTACAATGATTATATACATAAGGTTACATTAGTGCTGCGTTTGTGCATTCTACTGTTCCAGTGTAGACGTATATGTGAGTGTGGTACAACTTATATATATATATATATATATATATATATTTTTTTTATAAGTACGTTTTATTGATAGCATGTGCGATGACCATGACTTCATTTGTTTTTCCGTAAAGCTAATGCCCGTGTACGGTTTCGCACTGAAATATATACATTTATACTAATTATTTGTGACGGCGATGGCTTAGGCGGCTAACGCACCGTTCGAAACGGGCGCTGCCAATGTAGCCTGATCAACAAAACGACAATCGCAAGTTCAAGCCCCTCTGCTGAGAAAGCCTATATAAAACCAGTAACAAGGACAATATGACGATATGTGCATTCAGACGCTATCGTGCCACAAGCATCATAGCTCATTATGAGCGTCTAAATGCGGCTTTCAGAGCTAAAAAAAATTAACCATTTAAACGAGCTTTAACAATTTACTTTAATGAATGCGTAACGCACGGAGGAATCACCCGTGAGGAACTCCTAGGCCAGGCAGTTGGTCAGGCTGCCAAAAACGCCTGATTAATTTAAACTTCACCGTCAAATTTCGTGGTTCACTTAGCGTCTCAAACGCATTAACCAGAACTGCAACGGCTTCTTGATGGATGAGTACATTTTTCGCTTGCTCACTTCAGGAAGCATGCCCCGCCTGGGCCAGACACTGACCGACCATGGGGGGCTAAAGAGTTACTCCCGGTAACGTAGATATATAAACATATACATATAATCTAATAGAGTTCTCCAGGGGTGCACTAGGCATTGCGCACAATTTGTCCCTTGCTCCTTTCGAGTAGATTGCTCCGAGTCTGATGCTGTTAAGATGCAATCAACAGCAGGGACTCTATGCTGAGGCAATTTACCGGCTCCAGAAAGTCCTTAGGGTTCATAATATCCGAGCCTCGTGGTAAGCAACGTTGATATAACTAATTTTAGTAATTTCACTTTAACTCCTAGAAAAGACATATTTGTTTCAAAAAAAAATATTTATAAAACGCTCTTCTGATTATTCACACAATATATATATATATATATATAAACCTATTCTTCTTATTATATTGTGTAATAATTACTTACGTTAGTTCTATTCAACGCAGAGCTCTATTCGGAACTGCGCGTCCATATTTATACTTAAGGACTTCTGCTTAATAGTATTTTTTATTTTATATATTTTGAGCAGTTAGAAACAAATATATATATATATATATATATATATATATATATGCCTGAGGAGAACGCTGCTTTTTCTGCAAGAGAGCGCAAGCTCTGCGTCGCAAATTGAGTAACGCCAGCAAATTGACAATACTTCCCTCCTTTATCACCACGGACAAGCTCCGTGCTTGGATTGTTTGGTATTCTGCGATAAAAAATGATCTTCTACAAAAATGTATAAACGTTGCTTATCTATGTATATTTGTATACATATATATGTGCAATACTGGGAAAGGATTAGTGGACTTATTACACTTTTGTTTTACAATAGCTATCCCCAATACAATAAAGATATCATATATATGTATCTAAAAAATATAAAATAGAGTCATTTTCACAAGACCTCGTATCTAACAAGGTCGGAGGTTGATGTGAAATGCATTTTTGCACGTCCAATTTGAGGTTCACGGGACCACGTGGGGCTCGCGGTATTGGTCTGCCCCATATGACCAGAAGTTGTTAAACTTACTACGCAGAAACCACAGGAGTGCTCCCTGTACGAGGGCTTTACCCTGGGATATGGCTCTTGTGTGGCTTTTTGAGATTCCTTCTCTCTTTGTGAATGCCGAAACATACGAGACAGTCACCCAGTATTTGTAATTTTTAGACACACGACTCGAACCTCTAAATGACACTCTAGTTTTATTTTTACTAGCGCTCTGTGTCGACTTAAGTGCAGTACTCCAGCGTGTGGGCCATGTCGTCGCTCTCTTCGTGTTACAAAAGGCGCAGGTAGCTTTTGGCGCTTTGCTGCGAATTCTACGCCGGTACACCTAGAGGCACCGTCTATGGCCCGTCATATATATATATATATATATATATAAATTTGAGAACTTTGAATTTTGCCGTCAGACCGCAATCACTAAGGTTTTCCGATTTTTCCTTAGAAGCAACGTCAAAAAATGTCTAAATTTATTCTATTGGCCTTTTGCTTCGTTTCCCGGCCAGAAGATCCCATGATAACTATTGGGATAGTGCAAACAAGACCTCTGTGGGCACCGTGCAGTAGTATTATTATTATACTTCTTATTATACTTATACCTTATATACTTCCATGGCCAATGAACGAAGACGACAACGAGAAGAGCAAATGGCATCGAGCAAGTTTATTTGCTTTTGCTGCCTCAGAGAGTATTTGTCTTTGTTGTATGACATAGGATTAGTACATGATGTCCTTGTGAACAAGCCTGTGTACAGTTGTTATGGTCATGGTCAATTGAGCTACTCATATTCGCTACCGGAAAGCAACTGGTCACACAAATGAATGGTACGCAAAAATAAGCTTGAATATTTACTAGTGCGCTCAAAATCCATAGAACAACCACAAACATGTCCACATTACAGATATTATTTCAATGGTGGCCGCTAACAACCCTTTTCTGTTAGCACAGGACCCCATGGGAGTCCGACATTGTGGTGCGGGGGAAAAAGGTTAGCGTAATCATATCACGAATCGTACCACCATAGATATGGTACCAAAATGACCCCATAAAATGTGCATTATTGTGTGTTTCTATTTTGAGGTTCTCAGTCGACTATTTCGTTTGCTTGCAAGCGGTCATTTCTTAAAGTAGTATCAGGCCAGTCACGTTGGTTTAACAACAAATCATATTTTTGCGTTCTCACTCGTGTTAAACAACCCCATCCCATTAAAAAAAATATATTTTTTGAGATAGCCATACCGCCCCATAAAAGTAGTGTACCACGTACTTTTTGTCACGCTATCTCTCTCTCTCTCTCTCTATATATATATATATATATATATATATATGGATCTAGAAAAAAAATTAGCGTTATACTGCAGCTAGTGCTAGCTGTAAGTAAGACAACCTGTAAGCGCCACAATAGAGGTAATTAGGTATAAAAGCCAATCACTTGAGCTAAGTTGTAAAAGGGTTTAGTCATATCGGGAGAGATATGCGTACTGATAACCGTCCTGACTCTGGAGGTCACTGCAGAAGCAATCGCAAATTAGCTTCACTGAACAGGAATAGCAAAAGACAGCTACTTCCTCCTCTAACGGGTAATTAGTATGTTCTACGATATATGAGCTTTAAGAGTGATTTCTCTGCATGGCTGTGGGGCGCGCCATCTACCGATCAACAACGGAAATAGTTAACAGTAAATCTCAATTCAGAGAAGGCCTTGTTTGCTTACGTGAGTTTAGTAATGTTTATGCCGTATGGAATTATATGGACATGTGTTAAGTGTCCTAGGTTCTGAAGCAGTTGTTGACAAAAATGTGACTGTCTTGCATTTCCCTTATTTTCGCTCTACTTTGCATTTGCGGACTCAGTTCAGTTCCCAGAAGAAAGGTCGCGGTTTCGACTTAATGTCAGATGAAGAATTTAGCAAGCATAATTCTAAAGCTTTTAAATTGGGGATCCTACCAAACTACGCAGAAACCGACGACCGTGCAAACAATTGAGTGAGCTTGGCAGAGTTTTATATTGGACAGATAACGTCAACTGTCTTGTTGCTGTAAATTTATTGTTGAGGAGTGTACATATTCTTATATGTTATCTCGCTATTTGCTTAAATATTTGTAACCGTTATTAATACTAATAACCGTTGAGAATCCTGAACAAACGCACTTCCGTTGCTTTACTCACTGTGACTGCAGCAATGCGTATTATCGGTATTATGGTTGTTGAAATTGTGAGGCCATAACTCAAGCCGTAATATGCCTAACATTGCCTCGGCTAGTGTTGGCCCTTAGATTTGAGGCACACGACCAAACAAATACGCATATCTAATATCGTGCGGCTGCGCGTTCGCGCTTTTTGGGTTGTTGCAGAACGTGGGAGCAGAACGTGAGTCAAGTCGGCATACCTTAAGGCATGCAACCTAGTCACCGGCCGCGACGGAGTCCGCCTCGCCTCCGGGTAGCGCAGCATCATCATCACCATCGACACCAACAACAACAACCGCAGAAGCAACAACGATACGAGAAACACCAACAAACAGCGAGCGGGGACGTCGACGCCGACATCTGCCACAATAGAAGGCTTTTTCGTGCAAAGCGGGCCAACTTTACTTATTAGGCAGGGGTGTTTGGTGGGGGGCGCTCGACTTTGACAGTGAGGGCCACTGCCAGCCCTCGGCGGGCTGAAGTCGACACCTCTCAAAGGCAGCAAACACTTGGACAATGTGCGGCTGGCAAGTGTCCACTCTGCAGTGGTTTCTCAACGCATACAATGTTGTGTTCCTGGTAAGTGCCGCAGCTCACGTGTCACATGAGCGACTCTGTTCCGCTTGCTGCTTACGAATTGGCTGACAGTTCAAAAACACGATCGTCATGTTATAGGCAAACATTTGTGAAGATATATATATATATATACATATATATAAAGCGCTGTGCGAAAATATATATTATGCGCAAAAGATTGGTTTTTGTGGTTCATAACGGTTTTTTGTACAATTGCAAGTCGACAAGGTTCCAGAACCTGCCACAGTTTTCATAAAACTCGAACACCAGCTCGTTAGCAAGCAAAAGAGCATTGCCCTTGCAACTTGTAATTATATTGTGCAGATATATATTTCTCTGTTGTATATTTGCTGCTGTATATGCAGATATATATATATATATATATGCAAGGGCAATTCTCTTTTCAGATATGAAGCATTCTTTTCATTTGCCGAGTACGCCCGGTAGCTCTCAGGTGTTCATTATAATAAATCAATTACCGAATTTGTCTGCAGAATGCCCTAATCTGCCCGGAAGTATTCGCATTTGGCTTCTATTCAGAAGATCCTGAACCACACGGGTTCACAGTTGAAGATCACTGCCATTTTGGCATGGTCAATTTGGCTAATTTGGCAGTGATTACGATAATTACTGTCATAAAATATTGCTACACTCATGTATATATATACACTCGTGTATATATATATGTATACATACATATTACCGCAGCTGATTTCATTGAAAGCGTGGTGAGCAAATGTAATAACCGCGTTAGATACGCCACGTACAAGGCGTTATAAGTTATCCTTGCCCTCACATCTGATTTTTTCCGTGCGTTTATATATATATATATATATACACATGTCCTGCATTAATCATTGTAAGACAAAGTTAGACATTGCACTGTGTATTTTTACCAATTTATTTTGGTTTAGTATTTGTCTAGATATCAGCTCCAGTAGGCTCCTGTATATATTGCTGGCATACTTGAGTCATATGACTTGCTGGGGGATGTAAAATTAACTTTCTGCCTAGGACCTGGCCAAATAAATACATCGAAATGATCCACCGTCACTGCTACTGCATTTATCCTAGAAAGTAAGCCATCACAGTTATGAACTTCTACAACTCACATCTACCCTGTATTTGCCATAAAGGTGTTTTCTATTTTATTTTATGTATTTGTTTAAATCCAAAACATGGATTTTAATGCAAAATCGGTGACAAGCCAATTAGTGTTGATGTTCATTTTTCACAAACGACTTTCAAGAAGACTTCACATTACTAAGTCAATAGTAAGGTGAATGCCTACGTGAGGTACGCTTATAGACAGCACTTTATCTTGTAGATGAACTGTCGGATGATGTAGCTCGATATACGATCGCAAGGCACAAGAAAAGTAACTGGTCGTACGGTACAGCCTAGAGTAGTACGCTGGATCGCCAAAAGAAAGATATTCAACGATACCCAAGAGCATCTTTTTTTGCCGAGTTCGATTTAGCGAAGAGCCGATATTCTCTCGCTGAAGTGATTGTTTTTTTTTCGTTAGAGTGTGATTACCTCAAGGAATATTGCGGCAGTGGAAGTACAAGCTCAGAGTCTTCGAGCGAGATGCAAAGCGCACCCAGAAGTGCACTACAAAGCGCTTGTTGCTGTTTCTACCCCACTAAACCCAACAACCGGTTGTGTTCTAATAATAACATAATGTCGAAAGCGCTTGTTCAGGTTTCGCGCTGCTTCGGTAGTAATTTTGCGTGAGGTCCTGACGCATCAACAGCCGACGTCGCGAATGAGACGGAAAGATGCCGACTTGCACTAATATGTCCCAGATTTAACGTCAGTGTCTCTCACGCTTAGGAGGATCGCCGTGTTACCTGCAACACAAAGTGAAGCCGGCGATGAATGTTTCAAACGAACTAAGCCCATACTTACCGACTACTTTTGTGTGGGGCAAATTACTGAGAAAACTAGGACGGACGGGTGTAGCATCTACGTGCTTCAATGAATCGCCTTCATCCTCCGCGAGCGCTGTGGACGGGCGACTTGTTGAATCGACTGACGATGAGCCCACTCGTGTAGTAAAGAAGCAGGAATAAAATTATCGCATCCCGCGATAGTAAGTGTCTAGTCAAATTAAAGACAAGTGCCTCGTCCAAAGCGTGGTTCTTCCCTTGAAGTCTATCACGTAAAAATATGATCTTACTTACGGAACGGGGTGAGAGTTCCGCTCAACAGGGCGATCCCCGTCCGTATAGGTCGAATAATAAACCCATCATGTGGTTTCCGAACCCGTCCAACTTAAGTTATATTACAAGTGCCTAAAACCCGAGTATTCAGTAGATGAGTGCGCAGTGTTCTAGGCCTGCTATAAATGTGGTACTCTAGGACACCTAGCGGCAAGATGCTCCTTGCCGCAATTATCGTGATCCTCACGCGACGGTTTCTCTATCTGGCCTCGCTTTGCATAACTTTAGCAAAGACACCGGATCATACTCAAAGCTCTCATACTACAACAGGTAAAGGTGCTGCAGCCAGCGGCAGAGATCACCGACCGATATGCCCGCTATGGCGGGGTGGAAATTCCTTCAAGGGCCGTTCCGCTGCTCACTATTTTCAATCTACTGCTTGGACGGGTGTTATAAAGCATCGTCGACAAGCACCCCTTGCCATCTCTGCTGATTTTAGACTGTGCTACACTTTTGTTTTAGTACTAACCACAGGATTTAAAGCCCCGCAGTAAAGACAGTAATGTCTATAATGTTCATCTCTCTGTTATGGTTGTTATTACAGATCTTGTCGTGACTTCCATATGCAATTTCCTAAGAAAATGTTACTTTTTTAACCAATAAGAGGGCCGAAGATTGAAAATAAGCTTCCTTTTTCGGTTGCCAACAACGGCAGTTCTCGTTGTTTCTGACATACGATCGCTTTGTATAGTCGATGAAATTTAACGCAAACTCTGCTAATATGACGAGACCCCGGTATTGACCTTCTGATAGGTTGTAAAATTTCATGGACGAGCGAAAAAGAACATTGTTCACCAAAAGCCATAAGCTTCTAAACACGTATTTGCATCAAGAAACATAGAAGATGCGCATCAAAACATTAGTCAATATATATATATATATATATATATATATATATATATATAAACAGATACACCATCCACCGAAGTTTGTGTAAAACATAAGAATAGGCATGGTTACTGTTAAAAAGATGCCCAGCACAAGACGTACACTAGAGCTGTACAACGTACTGGGGAAAACAATTGTGGTTGTTTTCAATTTTTGTGCAATTTATTACTGTTGTGTAATTATTATACCGTAAATTGGTGAGACTAATTTTGAACTTACCCATTGAGCGAGCGTGCACCAGTCCATTCGCGTATGAAGTTATACATGAAACTTTTAATTCATGCAGAATTTTTAGACGGGTGAAACTGCAGATTTAGTCGCAATAGAATGCATAAAATGGTTAAATGATTCAGTAGGAAGTTAGGCTGAAGAAGTAGCGCCAGCTTAATTGACAAGTGCACCATGGGATATGAGGATCGCAAATAAAACTAGTTTGTTGCCATTAACTAAGAGCACACCCAAAACGAACAATTAAATGTTTCTGCTTTTTTCTGAATATATACATTATATTTATTATTCCAATTTTTCTTAACTATATGCACCTAGTACACATATGATATCCAGTTTTATTAAATAATAGACAAATGCCACAGAGGAGTCAATGCCCTCTGAACAAACCGGATCGTTTAGACTCAATAACGAAACGCCATAAGTAGCTATAACATTAGCGTCTGTGGATGATCTCCGATTGATTCTGCAGAGCTGCATACAGTCTAGATCTTCTATGGAAATTGGAGCTGAGAACGCCACAAGAATGTCCACAAACGCGAAGCTAATCCCTACTGGTTCGTCTGCGGTTGGTCGTGCCTGAACTAGTTTACGTAGGAAGTAAGCGTACGTACGGACCAGCTCTCACCTATAAACGTTCACCGTCGGCGTCTGCACAGGAAAAGGGCGCGGCGGTGGCTATGACGGCCCAGTTCGCGGGACAGGAAGAGAAATGGTCACGCAAAGTTCCGTCTTCCCTATCACCATCTAGAACATCTCTTTGACGGCCGAATACGAGAGATACGAAAACGACGCGCGCGCCTTAGCAGCCAAAGGGTCGGAAGAAAATGAAATAGAAGGAAAAGTCGAAGAAAAAGCTCTAGCTACGCATTGGCGACCATCATTTTACAATAATTAATACGAATTAGCTGCACAGTCGTTTGTCAGCCACAGCTATAAAAGTCGACGAATAGTAAACAACGTATTATCGAGTGCTCCGGTGTATGGAATATATTCTTCAAGCAGGCAGCACAGCAACTGTTTCGTACATTTGGCCTACTTCATCTGCCCTGCTCCTATAATTAGATACGTACAATAATTGGTAGTATTAATGAAGAAACAAATGAAAAATAGAGGCGTTGTTTCACAAAACAAAACTGATCACCCCTTCATTGTAAATACGCGCATACAGATAGTAGTTCCATAGCATATGGAAAGATAGTGCAATAGACACAGAGACAGATAGAGGGAGTAGTCGCTGAGTTTAGCGATTTCTACTGAACATTAAAATTCAGGAAAATCGAGGAAAAGCAAATAGCACTGTATCTTACGATGACAAAGCTTGTGAAAAAATGCACTAGCTGCACAGACAAGATAAAGCAACAATTAATCTTTACGTGCATATGATTTGTTGTGCAGTTCGTGCAGTCGAGACATCCTTTTCTCTGAAGGCAGAAATGTTTGAAATAACGAACGATACAAACTGATGAACGCTTTATCATAACAATATGCAGTAGTAGTAGTAGTAGTAGCAGCAGCAGCAGCAGCGACCACAGCGCAAACAACCGAGGTTACGGGTGTTTGTGGTGATGCCTGGCAGGCTGGCGTGAGCAGGGAGCCCCCATCAGCTGCCGCGCTGTTAAGTCGGATAAATCGGACAGATTTGTGCGGCGTTATTACGCTCGCTCCAGCCCAGCGCGAAGAGGCGGCTTTGCCAGCTACAACTGAGGGCCGGTACTCTTACTCGTAAAACGGTCCAACGGACGCTGCTGGATCAGGACAGAGTGAAACAGCTCGGCAGACCGAACAGTCACCGAACGAAGCCCGTCATCTGGTTTGGGCCAGCCTGCTCAACTGGCCTGCGCCCTGCGGCTGCTGCCGCTGCTGCCTCTGGGCGATTCGCCGATGGGATGATGACGGGTAGGTCCGTTGGACGACAAAGCTGCCTCCGAACCGCAGTTCCGTTCAACTCACTGAGCAGACTCCGCCTTCCAATGGAACACGACGAATCGGAAGCGCTCAAGTCAGTCAGTGACTTACGCCCTACGCCAATGCTGTGGTCTATTGCCGGTATACGCAGCCACTATATGCTAGGTTGCACCCCAAACCGCTAATGTCCTGTGCTTGTACGAGTAACGCCCGAGTCCAGTGACAGCCTCGAAATACGTTGACGTTAACATGCGTACATGCACTACATGCGGACAGATATCAAGCTCCATCTCCATTCATAGAAGATACCCGAATAGGGACGCCGCGGTATGCGCTGCTTATCATCTATTGTAGCCTAGAATTAAAAACATTTTTTAAGGAGGTTGTTTTTAATTCTAGACCAGCTCGCTCCTACTTTATTGATTCTAGCTGCCGCATGACGGATAGCACACAGACAGCACGCGTCTTCTTATTGTGTGGCAGTTGCTGTTGAACGACTCGAGTAGTCAACCAACTCAACTTGTTTCAAGTCTCTCTCTCTCTCGGTACTTCCTCACTCTTTGCTTTTCTATTTCTATCTATGTATATATTGCGTCCGAGTAATTATATATATATATATATATATATCTGGAAGAGCGTTTCAAATTACCCGCGCAGTAGAGAGAGTGTGTTTGAATGAATGTTGAATTCACCGTTGAGTAGCGCATGAATCTTTGCTGACGCTTGAGTCCGGCATTCAAGTCGGTTCTCCCACAGTCAACCACGTGAGAAAATGACAGGCACAAGCTCGTCGGTACCAAAATAACCGTACCAAAAAAAATCTTCCTGCGTACTGTTCGTTTGCACAATTTCCGGCTATGATTAAGTATACACGAATGTTTTGAAGAGCTTCGCTCGACCATTGAGGACAAAGCCCATCCTTCGGAAGTATGTGTAGATGGCACAAAACATTTAGATGTACGTGGATGATGCTAAACATTTAGATGTACGTGGATGGTACAAAACATTTAGATGTACATGGATAGTACTAAATACTTCAATTTGTACGGAGAGTGTCGTGAAGGACATCCAAAAACAGCAACGGACGACGAAGTTGCGGTCCGTGCAAAGACTGCGATTGACGAAAGCTATTTATGCCAGGGTGCTGCAAGAGTCAATGGAGTGTTTTGAAACATTTTGACATAAAAGACAAAGTATACTACGTGATTGTCAAAGTTCAAGTTTTATTCTTAGGTCAGAAAAATGGCCGTCCCGGGACGTTTCGGCATTCTCCATACAATATACACCATTTAGATGACTTTTGGCATAACTTAGGCGTTCTTTTCGAAATATCCCTTCAAAGTATTTTCCTTCAGTTCATCGGCGGTCCCCGGCTTGGCGGCTGACGATCACCTTGCCACCTCTTTAAAAATCGCACAGAAAAAGTCCAGAGGCGTCAAGGTCGCGCGAGCGAGATGGTCACGGAACGTCTTGTTCTTTCTGGGAGATCACGCGTCCACCAAACTTTTCTTCCATCCAACTAATTTCCATAGACATACAGTTCAATGAGAGTTCCACTCTCTGAGACATATCCACGGTGAAATAGTTTAGAAATGCAATATTTACAATCACTCTGCCGTCAGCGCTGCTGTTTCGGTATGGCACCGTATTCGTCGAAACAAACCTTTAGTGATCCTTGTCGTACCCGCATGACTACATGTGACTGCCATAAATGGATGCGTTCGCCATTCGCACCCGCCTATAGGAAAGGGTTGATCCGCCGCTAGTGTCAATAAGCGTGATCTACACACATACGCACCTATACAGACATACATATAAGCGTATACATACACATCACCTAAACGCCCGGCCAGAGGGTGAAGCATACACATTCACACAATGTATACACGGTGTGCAACATTCAAGTGCTTCGGTTCGCCCATCGATATACCATAAAATAAGGGTGAGTCTGAGCAATGCCTGCGACTGGGAATGTGTGAACTGTGTAAGGTAAAGCCGTGCGTCATTTGTTTATTCAACATTGACAGCAATACGTAAAGGTGTTTGCGATTTTGCTCCGACGCACGACAGCACGCTAGGCCGCTACAGCCGTGGCCGCCATAACAACGATTTGTAGTACATTTTGTCAAGTTGAAAATTGTGAACACGTCGAGGTAATAAATCTTGTGTTCGCAACACACGTGGGAACATAGATGCGTCGTCAATACACTCACCTCGCGTAAGGCAGGCTGTTCAAATGTTTTGTGTTTATATGAATACTCTTTTCGTAGGGCGCTACTCACTTCTTGAAATACAGACCCAGTTGTCTCACAAACAGACAGACATCACCTCGAATCCGCAGTGGGTGAACATAATAGATATACATACGAATCGATGTATTTGCAATGCAAATATTATCGTCGACTAAACGGCTTGTTAAATATCTGATTTCGAACCAATTGCAGATTCTTTTACAGAATTATTTTACAGTCTAGGAAACGGCAATAAAATTTTTGATATTAAGGGACGCCAAGTTTTCAACTAAAGACATTCAAACAACTTAACATGATTACCATTACAAGCGGGTCTCAGAGCAAACTACATCTACTGGGCTAAGGTTTTAAACGTGGGATTGCAATTGATTCGCCTTAAAAGATGAATATCTCCTACTCCTGCACAGGTAAATAGTGTGTATAATAGATTCCGTTGCCGGATATCACTACGATGGGACGTCAGCAGGAATTTCGGCATGTGCAGAACAGATAGTATGAAAACGCCAGGACATTTCATTTATGCCATGATCGCCGTGCGAGATGATTGATTTTTTGAACAAAGCGATAACACTGTCTACGCCTGTGCCTCCCCTTCTATGAACGCCATTGTAAAATGTTGCCGACAATAGGTAAAAAATCGTTTGATCCATTCACTTTACGCAACGCCTCTGCTTTTAATAATACTCGGCTTTGTTATTTAACAGATTGATAGGGACCTCAAACAGAGATCGATAAACATGTTTTTCATATTTTATATACGCGCATAAAATCTAATTAGTGGCGTAGTACGGCACGTTACCACAATATCTGCACGGGCAGGTTGACGACGTGTCGTGAGAACTCGCCTCTACATAGAAATGTTGATGATACTTATACATACTGTACATATAAACCATATATATTTTTGTGTTTGTCACATGAGACTCAGCGTCAGTCTGACTAAAAGACTCTCCAACAAAGGATGTCGACACTTTAGAGCTCGTCTCGGGTATTCTCGACCATCACTCGAGACGTCATCTCCGCACGTACTGTCGCCTGTAGCGTTGTCAACATCACAGGTGTACATATCCGTGATAACGTGCACATGGCGACTTCTCCTGCAGTTTGTGGCAGACGAAGTGCCCTCTTTATAAAATGTATAACCGCCTGCACTAGGCGTACCAGGTCCCTTTTCTTCAACTTTCTTGGCCACGCTAACTTCGCTACAATTACTGGTTATTAGCTGATTGTGCTATCTGCAACCAGTAACGTTGGCGAGATGCCGAATATACGGTTAGAGACAGCATACTGTATGCACATACATCGTACAGCTAGCTTCTGCTTCTTATGGCATGTCTTTTCTATTTCTGGTCAATCATGGCAACACTCAACCGCATCTGTTGTCGTCGTCGACACGGTAAGTCGACATAACATAGGTTTTTGTTTATTTCTCTGTCTCTCTGTGTCACGCTCTCCGCCCACACGTGTTGTGGAATATCCGGCACGACGTCAGCGGCAGTGCACTCGATCAGCTAATCTCACCCATTGATTGTTGATCTCCCTATACTCATTGCACACGATTGCCGACGACAGTGAATAAAACGTTCTCGAAACCTCGACACTGAAATTTGACTTCCGTTTGCCTTGCCGTATGTAGTTTGCTATGTTAGTCACCGTCGATGAGAAATCAATCGTTATCTCATGTGCTTTCAGCTTTCATACGACTCCTGAAACCAGCCTATCGACAATTACTTCTAGCATATCATATCTGTGTACGCCCGCGCGTGCGTTCTCAATTATGAAGAGCACAGTCATAAAATGGAGAGCACAGCTCCCGAACGTCCACAATTGGCAGATTCGATCCCGGCAGACTTCATGCTCTTCCCCGAAATCAAGTCTCAAGGGGAGCATTTTGACGACGTGACATCTATTTAAGCAAATGTAACATCAGTTCTTAACAGTATCCGCAGTGAACGGTTTTTAGGTCTTCTCGCATACTCTGGCGAGTGTGGCGAAGGAAGCGATGTATGTTTTGTTATTATCATTGCATGTTATTTTGAGGTAGCCTCCAAAACTATTTGATTTGACTATATATATATATATATATATATATATATATATAAGCCGCTTTAATTATGCACTCGGCTTTCACGAGCCAGATGGGTAGTGCACCTGTCGTACTGTGAAAAAACTTGCTTACCTTAACATCTATTTGAACCCACCTGCACTCTGTTATATTTATATTAAACTAATATAACATACACTCGATTTGAATAAATGAGTGATTGTATCAATATATATATATATATATATATATATATATATATATATATATATATATATATACATATTGTATATGTTTACATGCAGGCATATTTATGGATGTATATATATATATATATATGCATCTTCATGCATGCATATTTGTATTATGCAACCTTTTAAAACACTTCAATATAAATAAACGTTATAAGAGGACAGCAACTGCACTCCTAATTTTGCGCTTTTTATACGTTCTTTGGACGCGCAAAATTCAGCATCATTGTGTCAAACGTTGTATGGGCTTGGTTTTTATACCGATAGCAGTTTATCAGCTTGGCTTATATAAAGATATAAACTTGTAACAGCGGCGGAAACCGCAGCAACAACAACAATGGTGTTAACTATCAGACAAAGTAGCCGATCTATGACGATGCATTTAAATACGGACTCGCTAAACAATACCTGTGAGAAGACATGCTCATCAGGCGTGTTCATCATCGCTACACACCTACAAGCAAGTGCCAAAGTTGTACTGTTGAACTTTTTCGTCGTATTTTGTCATCGATAACTTTAGTCTGCTAGACTAATACTGCTGACTAAAGTTAACTAACTCGCTTGTAGACGGTTATGCCCGTTTGCTATGTGATATTGTTGTTGTTGTTGTTGTTGTTGGTATTGTCGTCGAAGTCACCACGAAAATTGAATGGCGGGTCCAACCGAAACCGCTCGAGGTCCTACGTGGCCGCATCCGACGACTGCTGACAGTAACACAAAGCGACTGCTCGCACTGTTGCTGGCCGTACAAGCAGATGCCGGCCGTATTAGACGTAGTGCTAGTCAAACAGACAGAGCAGTACGAAACGTTATTATTATTATTATTATTATTATAGTGCCAGTGGAGGTTGGTGGCGGTGCCGATAATGATGATGGTGGTGGTGGTGGTGATGATGCGGCTACCGCTGCTGCCACTGTTGTTGTTGCCATAGCTGCTTCTGGTGGTGGTGCTCGAATCCGGCTTTCTGTTGCATAGCGAATGTTTGAGCGGCGACCGATTTGACCGGCCACTCTCATACACCGAGCACGCATACAGCCAGCGTGCGTAATACGTGCGTGATCCGTATCGGTCGCGGCTGATTAGCGCGTGCCGGGACAGGCGCTGCCGTCGGGAAGCGGCATGACGACATGAACCATACGACGAGAGTACACGACCCTATAACACTACGTTGTACTACGCACACCGGACAGACACCGGTGTCTGTCGGTGGCCACTCGTAGGAAGCCACCGGCGGCGTCGTCGTCGCTTCCGCGCTTTCTCCTCGATTCCATCTTAATTAACGGCCAACCCTCACGAAGGTTAATTGTATTAGCCGAGCGGCGCCTCTCGTTTGGTCCGGTGTACGGCCGACGCTGCGACTTTGCGACTTTTGCCGCAGGACGTATTCGTATTCATCTAGGTTCTGTATATGTATATATATCTTTATGTATATATATATATATATATATATATATATATATATATATATATATATATATATATATATATATATATATATACATATAATTATATTTGAACAAGCCATCTTCTTTTCGTTTTGATACTGTGGGCCACAGGACTTGTACTATTGGTGTTCGACGTTAATAGATAACTCGTCTACAACAGTACGCATGCTTTGTGTTCTAGTTTAGTGGCATGTAGCAATTTCTGTCCTTCCACGGACCTTTCATTCCTTTCTACTACTTGTATGCGATAAAGGCAGAACACAGCTTCACAGTTGTGGAAACCACGACCGCGAGTAAGCCCGTATTCTAATAACACAGAGAAAAGCAACAGCGACAACGCTACACTGCTACACAACAACATTCATCATCCCTCGTAACGAACTTGAAAAGACATCGAGTTATACGATCTTTTACATACGAATGTCTCCCCTATAACCGAATACGTCGCTACTTCAGTAAAAATTTACATTTGGTTTAAAGGTACTAAATATCCACCAAATTATCTACATTTTTGTACCGTTTTAATTAGCTCTGTTGGCGCTAGCTGTCCGACGTTTCGGGCGACTAATCAGTTGTACAAATGAATTCGTGCACTTAATTTAATTATGTACAATATAGCGTTACTTCTATATTAAACGTACATTTAGTTAACAATTCCAGAGAATAAAGCACTGAACACATATATTTCATGCTATGAGGTATGGTACTCTGTTACTTTATTTCTAAGGCATAGAAAATGTATCCTTCGCATCGAGAAGCTACTGAGGCCACGTATCATAGAGGTATGCTAGCCAGCTAACTTGAGCGCGTTTATGTCATAGTCGACTTTAGAAGACACTGTTAATAGCGTATTTATATTGCTGTTATTAAAATAATAATAAAAGCTTCAATGTACTGTTGCTGTTGGGATGAATTACGAAGGTAATATTTAGCGCACGTAAAAATGCTAGGGTGTCTACAGGTTAATTATAAGATACATGTATATAGATATATATTTTATTACCCGAGCACAGAAATACCTTTGTTCTACAAAGGCGCTTTAGAGAGAACAAGTGTGCAAATTATAAGTATATGTATAATACACCGATTGTATGGATACTTGCCTATTTTTTTTAGCTCTAGCGGATGACCCTTTATTTTGGAATTCTAGTAAGAGGATTTACAGACAGATTCGGCTGCGGATCTTGTTATTAAGGGCACGCAAACGTATTTGAAGAGAGTGTTCATATAAAAGCACGAAACGTGAATTTTCATGACGCGGCAATCTAATTGTTCGCTTTAAAATAAATACGAGCAAAACGGGATTACAAATCACGGAAGCAGGGCGGGCAATTTGACTAATCTGTTCGTAAAACTTGAGATCATCACAAGCAATAATACCGACACCGCAATATATCCACATTCCAAAGCCAATTGGATCGTTACAGTTAGCCTGCAATTGAAAGTAAAAAATTCACTTTGACACAATTATAACTCCCGTTGAACATAAAGGGCCCGACTATTACAAATCATAAAGCATATGATAATATCATAGACAAATGTGCCTTTACTTGGCGTTACCGAACTGCACGAGAAACAACTCGTCAGCAACTCGCCGTTATCCTACGGCTGCTCATGGACAACACCTACAACGCATACTCATGCCGCCGTTAAGCCAGCCACACTTGGGCAGGTCGGAAACACATCCACCTACCAAATTGGTTTACTATGTTGTTGCACTGCACTGTACTTTACTGTCTATACCGTCTACCAGAAGAATTGCACATTTCAGTGAACAAAGTTTTAAGAACATATGGTGCCTAGGTGGGTAGCGCCACTATTTATTGTTTGTAGATTGTTAGCGACCCTATTGTCTCTACGGACACATTCGTAACCGGCACTTTTTCCTAGCAAGAACGTTAGTTGAATAGAAGAACGGTCTCCAATTAATTTGATTATTTATTAAAATATATTATTCCAAAGCATTTATCCTCTCTTTAAGATTTTTTTACCTGAACTACTGCTGAAACTGTTTCCTTTGCTTCCCGCCCTGCTTCTTGATCGGTACGACTTATAGCCAATACAATCTCCGTATTGTCTTGGACGACCCGATGTGCCCTCTGCTCCTACAGAGGCGACGGTGCAATCTGCTTTCGAATACATTTTTTTCTGTTTTTACAGGACGTATTTTACGCACGTAGCCACCGTTCATTTTTTGAACGAAAATGCGAATGCATTTACACAATTGTATTGATTAATTTACATTGCAAATGCAGTATGTGCATTTTCTAGTTGCTCGTTGCGCAATATTCTCCAAAAGAGAGAGCGGGGGGGGGGGGGCGAAAGGTAGAGAGAGACGAAGGGAGAAACTTGGTTGGCCACCGTAACACTATCTAGCACCGACTCTTCATTCGTGTGCCCCAGGGAAAATCCACTGCTTTAACTGTGGGGGGATCCTTAGATGGACACAAAGGTTTCCACTGTCGTTACAGACCCTTTATGTAATGACAGTGTTGCAGTATAGAAAAATTATTATTATTATGGTTTATTAACACCCAGGTTGGGTAAAATTATAAACATATACATCAGACAGAACTAGTGCTTTCTTCACGTCATTGAGTCTTCTCTCATCTTGCTAGTTCAGCTATTGACTGAACTGCTGGACATGCTGCGGCGTGGTATCTATCGCACTGGGCAGAGCACCTCGTGCACTTGCAACACTCCTGAGGAATGTGGAAATCTTCTGTGCTACATAACACGTGATGAAACCCGTGGGCTGCAAACGCCGTAGTTAAATGCCTGCTCTTGTATCCGGCTGCTCGCCAGGCCGTGCTTGTCATCGCTACCGTTTTATATATTCCTAAATCGATTTCCTTTAATTTGTCCGTCCACTTCAAAGTATAGGCCTCAAATGCTCTCGTTCTAGGTAAACCCCATCGAAGTTGTAATTCCTGTGTCATTAAAGACCCCCCCTCTAAGATATGAACTATTCTGTTCCTACAAGAATTGGCTAACCCCAAAACCCGTTTCATAAAGAAAAATCTGGCTCTATCTAGTAACTGCAGATCTGTTTCTCCCAGTTTTTCCCATATTAGTGATATACCGAATGTTGCTATTGGTTCTATTTTAATTTTAAAAAGGGCGGACGCGGTATGTATTGACAACATTTGCGGGTTCTTAATTGCTGCTGCTGCTCGAATTGCTTTTCCCACTCTGCTTTCTATATGCCTTCGGAAACTGCTTCCATTCGACGTTATAGTGACTCCCAGATAAGTAAATTTATTTACGAAATGTACCTCATTGCCTCTGGCTCGAAGAATGTCGTCTTTTGCTAATCGACCTCCTCGTCGAAACTTAACTGCTACTGTCTTTTGCCAGTTTATGCTGAGCCCCATCTCGTCCATATAATCAATTATTCGTTCCAGTCCCTGTTTTACCCTAAATAGACTCCTACCATATATTGCAATGTCATCTGCGTACATTAAAGTACTTGCCCACTCTCGAGTCCATCCCTGTTTCACGCGGTTAGGTAGCCCTCCCAATAGTACCGAAAAAAGCAACGGACTAAGTCCGTCACCTTGAGCCACGCCTGTAGTTTGCTTTACCCTTCCCACAATCCCTATACCGTTGTCAATGCATACTATGCTCTCCCTAAGTATGGCCCCTAAAATGTTTAACAGCTGGTTCGGAACTCCTTCCAAGGCTAACTTCTCCATAATTATGTTTCTCGGCGCTAGGTCAAAGGCGGCCTTAAGATCTATAAATACCGCATATAACGGTCTTCTTGGCTCGGCTAGAGTTGCCCAAATCTCCGTTAACAATTGGTGCAGAGCCGTATGGGTCGACTTTGATCTTCTAAACCCATGTTGTTCTTCTGGTACTGCGTTTCTGGCTTCTAGAAAGTACCCAAGTCTATCTGATATTATCCCCGAGAATATCTTATAGGGGCAACTTTTAAGTGTTATACCCCTCCAAGCTTCCGGTTCTGTTTCTATGCCCTTCCCTTTAGGTATAACAATAAGGGTATCCTCCTTCCACGCTTTAGGCAATTTCCCGGACTTTAGGCATTCCTCAAATAGAGCTTTCCAGCATGGTGCCAGTGCCAACGTTTGCTTCAAGTGCTCATTTCTTATCATATCGTTCCCGGCCGCTTTGCCTCTAGGCGCCCTTTCAATTGCTCTGACAACTTCTTCGATTGTGACCTCGCGAACTACCCATTCCCGCGCAAACTCTGTATCTTTGTCCCAAGGCCCATTGTAAACAATTATTTCTTTTGGAGTAGTGTCGGCTCCCTGTAACATACCAGCAAAGTGCTTAATCAGTCTCTCAGTCTCCACTGGGCACTGAGTATAGAAAAATGCTTAAGGCACATGGTGAAAAATACAATTGATTAATTGTAGACAGGTATCGAGAGATTTGTGTTGCGAATTCAATTAGCAACGTTGCAACGAAGATACGGCGATGACGTGCTGCAGGCTTGCCAAACAGAGAAGAGAGTAATGACTATCTTAATGAAATGGCTGTCTTCGGCTTGCGCGGAAGGTGAGCGTTTTTACGAGCGACGAAGCTTTTGCTGGTAATCACAACAACGACGACGATAACAATGGAGCAGCAAGATCATTAAACATGACAACTTTCATCACATGAACACAACATCTGCTGAGCATTCTAGTAGCGTGAACCGCAAAAGAAACAGCAGCAGCTGAAACAGCAGCGTTAGCATGGCTAGTGAACGAGAAGCATATTATCAGTTATAACAACACCAATTGAAACGTGACATCATAACAATGTGACTACAGCGCACAGGCTAAGTAGACACACACGAACAGGTGCACACGAACACCCCCAATGTTGTAAAACGAGCCTACAATATTTGTACGTTCGCTCTGCCTTCAACACTACTCATCGCGCCAGACGCGAACCTCAACTGCGGCCGACGCATGGCATTTTTGTTTATTACTGCTGTTACTATTTTGCTGCTACCCTTTACAAAACGGTGTTTTCGCCTGTATTAGCCATACTCTCAGTCGATCGTGGCGTTGCTCCGTTTTGCCCAAAGGCACAACGACAGCATTCTGCTGAGTCGAAGCGTTTGGCCTGCTTTTCGTAGTATATGTGCGATATCAGTCTGTGCCGCCTCTATATATAGATATGTATATATATATATATATATATATATGTATAGCCCAGCACATACGTATATATATATATATATACGTATGTGCTGAGCTGTTTGTAATATTGGAACCGAAATCGATTAAACCTCTGCCTAGTGTCCGCGAAACGATGTAAACGCATCGTGGAACTGTCGCTTCCATGAAATCATCAGTGCAACAAGTACGGAATTGCGACCATAAGCATCGTTTTGTTGATGGCGGCTCCATTAACCGACTTAACACTTTTATACGGCGTTGTTAACAAGCAAGCAATTATATGATCGATATATTTATTTAACCACATATGCCAATATGACGTTGACTATGTGTTCATTTAGTGTGCTACCTTAAATATTATAGTAAAATTTACCTCTATAATGACACTAAATAGGTTTGTTCAGAGTTGTTCAGTTGATATATATAGACGTTCGTAGTACATTGCATTGTGGATTGCGTCACATGTTAAGGGACTATTCTCGTTAATCTTAATTAATACGCACTCTGCGAGTATATTGCTCAATGTAGGCGTGACAACCATGAAAGTTATGGAGAAAAACTCTTGTTTCTCATTTCTACTTTGTTTGTCAAATAATTGATAAATATCTCATTTTTAATTTGCTTGTCAAATGAATGTATAGTACAATCATTTAGTGTGTTATAGTTGAGGCAGTAATCACACGTTTGGTGTGTTTATCGAAGGCCCATATACGTCGAGTAACGAGAACCCGATGATAATAAACGTATTTAGACAATATCGTGCCACAGTATCTTAGCCTATTACAAGCGTCTATAATGTGCTTGTCAGAGGGTAAAAAAATACATTTCGCCCATTTGTGCCGAACATCGAATGAAACAGTTCTTGTACATACATACGTGTAAACGCAAATTTGGCCACTTCGGTCAATGAAGTTCGCATATACATTGATCAATTAGGGGTTCGCTGAAGTTAAACGCTTTATTCAATCGAATATAAACATTAAACATGTATTATAAAATACCCAAATTTATGTTCCCCCGTAACTGACTGTTAGAGTTGCAAAGTCTTCTGTTCGATTTCGACTCAAACCACCATTAATGCTTGTATCCCCGTGTGTCTCTGGTCCGACGTCGGCGACGCCTCCACCGAGGCAGCGTTATGTTTGTTTTTTATTTTAATGAAGTTCAAGTTTTTTGACCAAATATTAGGTATTATATTTTTCTAGTTGCGCTTGTTAATATGTAATAATAATAATAATAATATTTGTATACTAGAAATCTGTTTCATGCAAAAATCATACAATTATCTGCTATTTTTTTATCTACTACCTATGCACTTTACTGGCCATATGGATACCTACTCTGTTGTCGCAATAGAGCTGCGTACATTAATTGGCACATCGGCTACATAATACACGATTGCCGGCTGCACACGAGGTGGCCTGCAAAACATTGTCTTAACCCCGGTGTTCAGGCGTTCAGGTTTGCGTCACAATAGGCACGTTCTCGTATGTGCGACCTAAAGACCGGATGCCCAGCCTTAGCCTAAATCATTTGGCAGA
This sequence comes from Dermanyssus gallinae, assembly GCA_003439945.1. NCBI lineage: Eukaryota > Metazoa > Arthropoda > Arachnida > Mesostigmata > Dermanyssidae > Dermanyssus > Dermanyssus gallinae. Next base: position 65,696 of record QVRM01003224.1, on the reverse strand, counting down.
GGGCCGATTCTGTGGAACCTAGCCTATGACGGGGACCTCGAGCTGCCGGAGCTACCGGCGGGTGTTGAGATGGTGGCCTATGCCGATGACTTGGCGCTGGTTATCACGGCACGGGAAACTGGGGCCCTGGAGTATGCCGCTAATGAAGCCTTGGAGCAGGTGGCAGAGTGGATGGAAGACCATTCTCTAAGACTGGCCCCGCACAAGACGGAAGCAATGTACCTTACAGGCAAGAAGAAAACCCGGAACATCCGCCTGCGTCTAAACGGTCATCCTGTCAAGCTTGCTTGGACAGCAAAGTATCTCGGAGTGGTGCTCGACAAAAGTCTCAATGGATCGGCGCATATCCAGCAATCCAACATGTGGCTGGTAAAGCCCACAAGGTCGCGGCCGGCCTGGCGCGGTTAATGCCCAGAGTCGGCGGCTGCACAGAAGGCAGGCGGCGCCTGCTGGCCAGTGTAGCAGTGGGCAGACATGGCGCTGAGGACACAAAGAAACAGGAGAGCGCTTCGATCGTCACAGCGGCCGGTAGCCATTTGTGTCTGCCGGGCTTACCGCACGGTGTCGACCGCGGCCCTCTTGGTCTTGTCTAAGATGCTGCCATGGATCTGCTGGCAAGTGAACGGGCCGAAAGATGGAAGGATGGCGATCTAGACTTAACAACGGCTAGATTGAGGGCAATCGCCCGGTGGCATGAAGAATGGGTCGCAGTGCAGCCGGGAGACCCTCGGAGGCCGCCCGCGGGAGCTGGACCAGAGACCTCATCCCTGACCTGAAGGCGTGGTACGACTGCAACCACGGTGAGCTGTCTTATGGTACGACACAGGTGCTGACCGGGCACGGCCAGTTCCAAACGTACATGGTAAGAATTATCAAGGCGAGTGTCGACATCTGCGCGTTATGCAGATCGGGTGAGACGGACGATGTCGAGCACACAGTTCTGCGGTGTCCGGCCCTCCAAGAAGCCAGAGACGCGGGTGCGACTACCGTGAGAGGAAAGCCGATCAAGAAGGTTGTAGCACACAGGCTGACCTCGGCGAAGGCGTGGAGGGAGTGTGTGCCTTCTTCGAGACTATCATGTCCTTAAAGGTGGCCAAAGAAACTGCCAGGAGAGCTTGTTTCAACAATAGCCCCCGATCCAGTCGAGAGGGAGCGCCCGTAGGTGACAGGAAAAGAAGGGGAAATAGGAAGCAAAGGCGAACCAGCCTTGGGATTAGGCAGGGACAGTCAGGGACGCTCCAGGCGATGACTCTCGACGCATCCCCAGGTGGCGGAGCTGTGGAAGGCGTTAACGGTCTGGCTGACGCGTTTGAGCTGCACCAAGGCAGACATGAGACGATGGATGATGCCAGATTAAAGTAGAACGTAGGAGTTGGTGCAACACCACTTCCATGGATTCGAAGCAATGCCTACGCAGTTACCGATCCCTGGGGGTGGGGGGGGAGCGGGTTTACTGGGTTTGCGAGTCCCAGACTAGGCTGGGGTGGCGCATGTCCGTCTGGATTCCCGTAATCCCCCAAAGTAATGCTGAAAAGTTCCAGCAGTAACAAAAACAAAAACAAAAATTAAATCATTTAACGGTTTCTTCTAGCAAGAGCACCAGCTGTTTGGGTGCCGCCTCAGGAAAAGTAATCTCATGCCTTATAGCATTAATGCTTACCCAACTAATTACTACAAAGTCCGCAACGAGGACGAACGACGATAACGACAATGGCCACATAGCTTCGATCAGTTTTGTGGAATGTTGTGTTATACACGTATTGCTCTATAATTATATACTGTTTTTATTTACCATTGTTTATCTTCCATTTTTCTTCTACACCTTTGCCTGATGCATGGCTTCTGACATTGCTGTGCCATCTCACGTGATAGTTTGCCTCGTGTCACAACAATAATAGTTGTTGGCCCACAATAGTTTGCTTAAGTTATTGTTGGCCAACAATAAAATTTTTGTTGGCCAACAATGGTTTGCTTGAATTACATTTGTGTCAAAGATGATTTTAATAAATGATGTTAAATTACATTTGTGGTATATCGTGTTGAGAGTTTGTAAATTCGTGTAATGTGTTAGAGAGCTTCTATCATCGTTGGATAAACTTAAACTTGTATGCTGCAAGTATAAACGTAGTCGAATCAGAGAGAATTGAACATAAATAAAGCAGTTACAACAAGCAGACAGGTTCCGTATAGCAAAAATGCCTAGCAAAATCCCTTAAACATATTCAATAAACCATCCTTCTTCGTTACATATGCAATATGTGATCGAACAATGAATCAAGGATGCTGCAAAAATGATACATTTGCAGTTCCAGTTTTATATCAAGATATCGACAAACTTACTTAATTGGAAAATTCCAATTATTTTCGTGGTGCTATAGTATATTTTAGGATTGTTCACGTCCGTCATTTCTAATGCAACAGCACTAACCTGCTGAGCGCTATTGCCGTAGACGTTCTAGGAAAGTCGAGATGATCAACAGGCACTTACAGGCCTAGGGATCTGCTTGAGAAGTTGACAGTTTGTTCGAGTATAGCTTTCTGTGAAGTTGTATTGGCTCTGCTAGATCCCTCTGCCCGTACTTTGTCTTTCTGTATCCACCACCAGATATACTCGACTGCATGAGCCTCCCTTGTGCACCCAAAGCCAGGTCCAACGAAGGCCGCGATATACGGGCCTGTTGTTATGTAATTAGACGTACAGCTTCTTAGCTTGAATGCTGCTGAAGGTCCCGCAGCGTTGGAGGCATAGACACCCGAACCTCCATCGGTAACAATTACATGTTACGGCGTCATCGATGAAAAGTGGATCCCCATCACTTACAGTAACCCGAGCATCGACAGGATATCGATGGTCGCTAAAACGGTAATGGCGCTGTACCTTTTCGCCGTTCTGACATCTATAACCACCGCTTCTACTAGCACAGTCACGCCCCTTAACAATAGTAACAAAAATGTCTACCAAGATATGCGGGAGAAAGGCACTTGATAGCACAAATGACTGTCGCTTAAAAACCCCAGACAACAACGACAGCCAAATTTGACGCGATATCTCTAACGGGGTGTGGCGGGGGAGTCATTTGTATGCCAACGAGCAAAGAAAACTGCGGTAATTTAGAACGGATGTACTTTGATCTCCGTAACGCCGCAATTTTGTAACAATGATAATAATAATAATAGCGGTTTCTATTATAGGCGCCCTGGGCTAACACGAAATTGAGTGATAACAGTAAAAACATTCGACATATTACAATAATTAAAGACTAAAAAATAACAATAATAGTAGTATTAATCGCCAGTACAATATCTGCAAAGCATACCGCTAGGAAACGCTTATTTACGTTCACGCGCACGTTTATTCATGAATCCGTTGTATATTTTTCTATGGGACCGTCTCCTCCGGCAAGTTTATTTAAATTCAGTAATTCCTCATTACATCAATTTTCATAGTTGCCATTTCCGACATTTGTAACAATTAAGGGCAATTTGCATCGCCCGTATCCTCAACATTTATATATATAAAAAATAAATATATATATATATATTTTATATATATATATATATATTATATATATATATATATATATATAACTCACACAAACACTTCGTACCCGTCGCCATGGAAACGATAGGCCCGATTAGGAAGAGCACAAGTATCTTCCTCAAAGACCTAGGTATATAAATTAGTGCTAACACGGGTGACCAACGCGAGAGCGAGTTTCTGCGTCAGCAACTCTCGCTCGCAGTGTGTAGGGGAAACGCCGCCGCTATCATCGGCTCTATGGATTGAGGAGTGGGGGTGAGCCTAGGCGGGTGCACGTTTAGGTCCCACAATTGTAGGGAGATACCGCAAACTTGAAATAATAATAATAATAATAATAATAATAATAATAATAATAATAATAATAATAATAATAATAATAATAATAATAATAATAATAATAATCACATGGAATGGGGAAGCAAAATGCCCACAGAGTCGAAATCACAGCAAGAAAAACTGCTCTGCTGCGGATAAAATGTTCTTTTCTTATCGTTTCTGCTCTTGCTGTTAGTACTGCGTTGTCTTCTTGTTCGGTGTTTTCGTTATTTGGCAGTGCTAAAAAACTCCTTTACTTAAACTTACATACAGACGCTTTCTTTTTGCGGTGTTACTGCGACGAACCAATGGCAAAAATGAAAGTTGTTGCAGGTACTGCTGTTATATATATATAGCCACCCGTGTGTATACCATCAGGCGGTGCGGCAATAAGCCGTGTTATTGCGAAGCGTGTCAAGCTGAATCGAAATTTAGTGAAACTTTATAGACATCTCATAGAAACGCCGTTGAAATATGACATTGAAACAATGTGTTGCCATAAGAACTGTATCTATATTCATCGAATGTTGAATCAGTGACACCATATTCGTCTAGCAGATACTCCAAATTTGAACGTATCTGAAAAACTGGTCATGGATTTTTATCATGCTAGCGGCTCAGTATCGGTCCATGCTTTTTGTGTAGCGTTGGTTATTAGCAAAAACTTGTCATTTGCCTTGCCTCAGCCCTCTCATTCGCCTGGGCTTGCTATCAGTGGTGTTTTCTATTCCTTAGACAAAAGAAACTAAAAACAAAAAAAGTGTAGTAGGCTAAAAAAATATTTACAAAAATTCGCTCACATAAATTGGATCGAACATTGTTCTCCCATATTCGACCCATCTTTCCACGGCAAATCTTCTTTAATGATCTTCCCCAAACTCAGCTTTCAAGTGAGAACGTTTTGTCATCGTGGTATCGACTCAATTTAACGTGACATCAGCTTTTAACAGCATACCAGTAAAGAATTTTCCCAAGCCGTTACACAGCCTTAACGACCTGTCCCGCGAGTTTGTGGCAAGCAAAGGGGTAAAGTAAAAGGGGGTGGTTGTTGGAAACCAACAAAAGTATTTCTTTATCGCATCATAAATCTTCTATTTCGAAACAGTCTCGGAACTTCTTGAGCCGCATATATATATATATATATATATATATATATATATATATATATATATATTATGACAGCGTGCACACTGGCGCTGCTGTAACAAAGATATTAGAAAAGTGTGGGACTCACCTTATTAAAAATAGAACGCCGTTGAACATGTTCAGATAAACAAATATTTTTATATATCAGTACCGCTTTCATTTTTATTTCCTCAGTCTTGCTAGTAAAACACGGCTTGAGCGTCAGTGTTACTCGCAAGTATCTGACGTTGTTGAGCAACCCTGGTGCGTGCTTAATTGGGTTGATTTAAGGGGGTTAGTTCGAGCACAGCGTATAAGATGAAGATAACAACGGTCCTCAACTTAACGTCAATCCTGTCACGTTTAGTTAAGGGTTGGGTGAGCCTATTTGACTATGCATCTAAATACAGCAGTCAAGTCGTCTCCTTGGATCGCAGGTGACAGTTAGTGCCTCAGGCACACGTATGTATCACTCGCGAAGCACTCCAATTTAAACGAGATCTCCCTCGAAAGCTATTTTGTCACCCCTACTTTAATCTATCTCTCTCTCTATATATATTTATATATATATATATATATATATATATATATATATATATATATATATATATATATATATATATATATATATATATATATATTTTTTTTTTTTCCGTAAGGCTATTGCCCGTGTACGGTTTTTTTCATGTCATGGCTAATTTTAATTCACTCCGGCATTTACCTTGTCTAAATTGGAAACCATGCAAACCAATTTAAGAGTGGCCGGTCTGGGTCTCGAACCCAGTCCTCCCGAATGCAAGGCAAAGGCTTTGCCACTAAGCCATCTTGCTCGGTATGGTGGTTTGCACAATATATATATATATATAAGCGTATTCGTATATAAATACGAATGTATATATTTATATATATATATATATATATATATATATATATATATATATATATATATATATATATAAGCGTATTCGTATATAAATACGAATGTATATATTTATTTATTTATATATATATATATATATATATATATGGTTGCCATTTTCGTCTAAGAGAGTAACGCTTTTGACGTTCGTGTACTGTGCATTGTTGTTGTTGTTGTTTGTTTGAGTTTAGATTTCCGGTCTGATCGTCGCGTGTCTGGGCGTGTCCGAGTTGCGTTCGTTGGAGCATCCGACGGAAGTCCACCTGCTGGCCACCTACTTACTCCTAACAGCTGCCGGCCTTGTCATTTTTGTCTGCCTCCTTGGTTGTCTGGCGATCTGCAGACTACACCGGTGTATGCTCGCCTGGGTTCGTTTATTTCGCCTCACACAACACAACCACTCATAGCAATAGCTACAGCGACAGCAACCACAATAGCGGTGGCAGTAGCTACAGCTGCTTTCAACTGTTATGAGATTCTATCGCTGCCGCTGCCCAAAAGGAACGCTTTACACAGTTGTGGTAGAGCTCGAACGTAGACGCTAAGGCTATCAGTAATTTGCGGCAAATCGGCCATGCCTATAACCTCATTTTTACAATTATATATATATATATATATATATATATATATATATATATATATTAGCCTAGGCTTTGCATTTCTTTTTTGCCAAACTATCCGGCTAAATTTTGTCGTCGATACCCCTATTTTCCCCTTTTTGCGACTTCTTGTCAAGATCAAGCAAAATTTCAATCTTGCTTTCGGCGAATTCAATTGTGCCTCTAAACCTTATTGCCTGTTGAGCAAGTAAAAGTAAACAAGAATCTGAAATATGCCAAAATGTATTTAGCAGGCTACATATCATATCATTATCAATGCATTTTATTTGCCAAAAAGGAGCATCTTATATTTGTTTGGTTATTTAACACGCTTCTTCTATGAGGCATTAAACATGCTGAGTTTAATGAATACTAATGATAACAGTATATACTGTTAAAGGCTAATACAATATTTCGAAAGCAATTTAAGTCTAATACTACTTTGCTTTATTAGACCTCGCAGACATATTTTGTTGGCGTAAAAGATGCTTACGCTATCAGCCTTCAAGAGCCTACAACATTGGCCAATTCCTAAGTTCATTGGGTACGCCCATCAGTTCAATGACTAAATATGGCACACCTTCACTTTTTGATTTAGTATAAAATATTAGAAGCGGCTCGATATGTATTGCCCGTTGCGTATTACCACTGCATTAGAATCGCATTTTTTAAGTTACAAAAAAACAAGATTTAAACTATTTACTGAGTCTTTATTACGCTTTGCAAACTTATAAATATTATGTCCTAAGGTCACAGGCAGTGAATTTATGTTTTGATATGTGTTAAAGCCAAATATTACTATCCACGCACGATTTCAAGATATTTGTAGTTTAGATCAGTTTCAAACATTTTACTTTTAGATATGTATTAGAATGTGCAACAAAACCCCAAAGATATTATTGTATTAACACTGAGATGATGAGCTGTGCTAAGTATGTTGAATATGACCTCCAAGGAATAGGATAAAATCAAGAATGATACTGAGCATGTCCTGCGTAAACATATTATTGTCCAACACTATATTGTCACGTTATCCTTTGCTTGAGACATTGATATCACAGCTGTATACGGCTACATATAAAATAATTTGATTTAAAGACATGTCTGGCAAGTCAACGGGACTTATGAGCGAGTTAATATAGATTTAGAGCAATGCAGAGGGCAGGCTTCTCCGTTGTGACATTTGCGGCATCGAGCTTTAGAATTATTTGAGTTTTTATAAGTTGCACCTTGCTAGTGAAGTAAGTCCTTGCCACTAAATGTATACCACTAACGGGGGCAAGGCATACGATAGAGATTGGTTGGCAACGAATTTATATTGTCATCCTGTCGTGGCCCATTCGAGGGCTGTTAAGGCTATTGCCAATACGGGGGGACCGTGCAGCACGAGGACCCCCGGGCTGGACGGTTAATGCCCCGGGTGACACCCGGTAGTACCGTCCGGGACGCCTGCTGCCTTGGCTTAATAGGCAAAATGAGTGAGAAGTGGCCACATGAACGCAGACCACCGGTCGAGAGGACCTTCTGGCCCCGTATTTGCGAGGAACCCCTGCGCTGGAGTGGGTCAAACTCCCCTTCGGGGGGGCGCGTAATATTCTGGTGTGTAACGCGGAATCGCGAGGTGAACGCGTCTAATCGGTACGGTGGAGTAGTGTGGTACCCCCATTCCGAACCTCGATAGGAGGAAGGGTGGGGGAGCTGCTGGCCTGTCTATTCGGGCTGGCGGGCACTCCCGTCAAAGGCTCGCGCGTATGAAATCGCGGGCGGCGGGAGTGTAAATATTTCTCTCTTTTAGAATTTCAACTCAACAGGTAACTATGTATTTTTGTAGATGTGCTAGAGCCAAGCTGGTATTACGCTAATTACAGAACGTGATCTAGGTGAGGTACAAGAAAGTACTATGTGAAATGCAACTAGATTGAAACACTTACTATTGGTTTCAACATCTTAGTTAAAAATGCGCTTAGAGGTATATTATAATTTTGTTTTATCTATTGGAGCTCTAGCTTTTAATATGGGAGATTATAATTTTGACATATTTTCAGTATGGCGGATTCCTGGTAATGGTCCTCTTCCTCGAAGCTGCGTGCGGCGTCCTCTGCTTCTTCTCGTATGGCTATGTAGGTTTTACCGAATTCAATAAATTATATTTTAATAAAACCTGAACGTCATAACGAAACAGTCTAACTCTATCTTAGGTTGGACTTCCCGTTTTCCATAGGAGAGCTTCATTTCTATAAGCGTCTTTTTAAACCGGCATATAACGAAACGATAATCCTATGAGTTGACGCTTGAATATAAGACATCAGCAGGCTATAAATGCTATGCGCTACGGAAACGTTAAAATAGCATTTCGTTAAGTAAATCAATGTGTTGCACACTATATATATATGGTGTAGTACAGAGTTAGGTGAAAATAGAACCTATTAGTATATAGCGTCATCCTTGTTGATGTGTAAAAAATTTGGAACGAAACGTTTTAATCTATACGACGAGCCCCACTAAGGACGTTAAAAAACAATAGACGACGAACGTGTGGCTTGTATGAAGGCCTAAAGGGACGAAAACTCGCTAGAAGCGACTTTGGGCTAGGATGCCAAGTTTACTTAATAATACCTTGCACGATCATCCCGAACTCACCTAAAATCTGCTCGATAGGCACCTCGTGATTTGTCACAAGACGGAAAAGAAACACGGGTCTTTCTAGCTAGAGATGTTTGATAAAATTCGACAAGGGCCGGTTTTCTAACTCGAGATTTGTCACAGGTGGTGGGACGTGAATATATGTTTTACAAGCGTCTACTCAAGTCTCAAAGCTCGCAGTGGTAGTGCAGCGCCTCCACTAACAAAAATGAGTGATTCAGAATTTTAATTTTTTTTATTTTACTTGTATTTCAGCATTGACCTTTTAAAACTTTGTCAGATATATATATATATGACTATAAGGCCGTAATGTTGTCGTGTGATGTATGTTAGGTGAAGGCCGAGCTCCGAAATCAGTTTCGATCGCTGTTTCTCGAGGAGTATGGAAGAAACGATCGCACAACTTACAGGATCAATATGCTGCAACGAAAGGTATCACGAGTCATGCATTCTATGATATGTATTGCTTTTTGTCGATAAGATTCGACTTTCGATGATATTTACTTTTTTTAGGCTTAGACGGAAGCCAACAAAGAGATGACTTATATATAAATCTGTGTGTGTAAAAATAATAAATCGTGAAGTTTTATTTCTCATTAGGAGTGTGGTCATATATACATACAGGGTGTTGCAGGAATATTTGAAGCGCGATATACAGAATTGTAGAGCTCGTTAAAGCAAATATTTTTTCCAATGGAACATGGTCTCTGAGAAGTCTTGTTTCGGAGTGAGAGCGAAATTACTACAATTTGTGACACTAGTGTTTTTGCCCGACATAGGAGCACAAAATGTGCTGTTGCCAACCAGTCTTCCTAGACAGAAACTAAGCACACCATCGTGTTCGTGATAAAATTCTGAAGAATCTGCAAGGCCGGTCAGAAAACGCAACATGGTCGCTTAAAAGTGAATTCGCCAAAAATAAAGTTCTTTATTAGCGTTCACGCCAAATACTTTAGAATCATAACTCTACAACCACTCACAGCGCTCAAAACGGACATATTCAGCCAATGCGCAATTCATGGCGATCATTTTGGTACCAAACTTATGGCAATGTGGTTGCGGAGTAATTACGATTTTTCGGAGGGCATGTCCAGATTAAGTGCATGTAAATGACTGTGTGGCGACGTTCACTACCGCCGATGTGTCGCGCGACAGCCGCAGCGCGTCATTTTTCATGCACTTAATCTGGACATGCCCTCCGAAAAATCGTAATTACTCCGCAACCACAGCTCGCATGGACATATGTTTGGTACCAAAATAATCGCTATGAATTGCGCATTGGCTGAATATGTCCGTTTTGAGCGCTGTGAATGATTATAGGGTTATGATTCTAAAGTATTTAGCGTGAACGCTAATGAAGAACTTTATTTTTGGCGAATTCTTTTCTAAGCGACCATGTCGCGTCTTCGGACCGGCCTTGCATATTCAGATGGAGCAGAATTTTATCTTTGGTTATATTTTTGGTTGTCTCGCAACAGCACATTTTGTGCTCCTATGTCGGGCAAAAACACCAGTGTCACAAATTGTAGTATTTTCACTCTCACTCCGAAACAAGACTTCTCAGAGACCATGTTCCATTGGAAAACATATTTGCTTTAACGAGCTCTACAATATATATATATATATATATATATATATATATATATATATATAAAGTTGCATGTGCAAAGGAAAGAGAAAGAGAAAGACAACTGGAGATACAACTGATCCCAGTAAATAAATATGTCCGTTCGATCATGATAAACAGTTGATTCTTCTTACAGTTGAAATGTTGCGGAGTCGATGGCTTCGAAGACTGGGAGGTCTCGCAGTGGAGACGAGATAACCCAAAAAGTTTCGTTAACGTAGTGCCAACAACTTGCTGCAAGACATGGTCCCACCTCTGTGGCAAGTGGGATATCCCCAACAATATCTACTACGATGTGAGTGTTGCTTCAAAGCAATATGAATTTAGAGGAACACAATGTAAACATTGTGTAATACGCGGCTAACTTTGGCATGCCTATATCATTATTATTATTGCTTATTTGTTCAAGGAAATGTTTATTCTGTTAACATCACGCCTTCGTGGAGTTATACAACTTGTTATCGTTTTGTTGCTACACACTTTAGAAGAATATTTTTCCTACGACGTGTATTCGTATGGATATTGTTGAGCATATTTGAAATTCAGTATGATTTTGCTATATATATATATATATATATATATATGTAGATCTCTTGAATGATTCGTGTGATCCAATTCACCCTCTGTATTGCTCTTAAAACGATGTATGTTACGTGTCCTGTACACTTCCTCCCAGAAAGGTAAACTACGGGCAGTTCAAATTACATTGTTATTTGATCTATGCCGCTCGATTTTGATTCAAATCGGTGTAAAGCCAAATTTAATTGCACATTTTCACTTGTTTCTCGTAAAGATTATTTCTAAATTTCAAAATATATATTTATATTACACAATGTGTGCACTAGAAATGTATGTGCCCAGATGCGTCGCAAGAACGGAGCACATCAATAATATGTTCGCCTGGCGCGTGGCCAGAGATTTTCATAACAGGACGACTGCACAGGCCCTATCTGCGGCCAGTCATTTATTATCCTTTATTACATGAATAAATGTGCTTTCTATTCTATTCAAGTGCTAGACTAGTTTTATTGTAGGCGGAAGTGCAACATTGATTGAAATTAGATGTTATCGTTCATCTAAAGTTAATCGAAAATTATTAGGTCAGTTCGTTTTTAGATATTAAAAAAAGTGGAAAACAAAGTTGTTCTTTTAGAGAATAATTTCGAAAACTTTATATTAACTTTACTAGCGCATAGATCAATTATACAATCATTTATATTTAATAGTTTCAAACATCAACTGAAACCTCTAGATTAAAATATGAAGCATAAACGCAATAGAAGGAGCATGGGGGGCATTTCACCTTATAAATGGATAGGTAATAGAAAGCCTATTTTTCTTGATCTCGTTTATTAAACAGAGGTATATTATAGATAACTTATAAATATATAGAGGACTTATAAATACGGGTATATTATAGATAAATTATAAATATATCAACGAAAATTCTTACAGTTACCGCATAACTCATTTTAATAAGTGATTTGATACATTAATATAATAAATAAGCACACCTAATGCAACTTTTACCGACGTGTATGACGAGACAATTGGAAAAACCACTTTCTTTTCGTAAGAGAAAGGGTATACCAGTATGCAATCTAGCATTAGTGACAGGCTTACAAAAATGTATATTAGGACTTGCATAAGCGGAGTTACCAAGATATCGTAAACGTCTCCGTAGTGTGTTTGAGAAAGAAGCCACCAAAATCGGTGACCACCTGTCACGTCAGGAAGAAACAGGAGGTCACGGCTAATAGGCGAAGGCGGAGTCGTGTCAGCACACGGCTAGGATATCCGGCGCCAACATGGTGCCATGTGGTAGAAAATATGTAATTTTTGGCCCTAGTGACCTATCTACTTATGGTGTCCTCATCGGACATTATTTTGCCAGCAAACTAACATTGCGATTTCCCGAGTGGATGACATAGCTACTGAAGCTTTTGAAGGAGGCAACTCGTTATGTACCAAGCAAGATTCAATTGCAGAAAAATAGTAACGCAAAACCGAAACTTCTCTGGCAGTAAAGAAGAAGATCAAAAAGCCTTTACTTATCTGGTTAATAAGCTTATAGTATGAAGTGATATATCACCTTGAAGTGTTCCAGCACGAATATTAAAAAAAAACATATTTAACTAGCTATATTTAACCTGGGTGGAAGGGTTACCCTCCATGCCATTATCTACAGTGTTCCCGGTTTTCATCAGCTATTATGTCAGTCTGCTAAGTTTCATGAACCCAGAGAAGACTGCAAATGCCGTCGTTGTGGCAACCCATGCCTTCTGTATCACATCACCGACTGTACTGAATCCATGTCGCTTTTTTATCTCAACTTCAGCGACCATATTTATAAACAGTTCTTCGCTATTTGTGTCATATACTCGTATATTATGTTTCATATTTACATTGCTAACCAAAGTGCATGTTAATTAAGTACTACATTTTGTGTTCACATCATTTATGTCCTTATGTTTAAAACACAGCGTAACGCACCCTGTCGTAGTTTGTGCCTGACTTGTGTATTACTGTATGGCATCTTAATATATCTGCTAACAAGTTCTAGAATTAAAAAAAAAACCGAAACCATCTAGGTATTTTGATTTGTTTGGCTTAGAAACGCTATTCATCAGCTACGCGCAGGTCAAATTTTTTTTATTTTGAAATTTTGTTCAAAGAAGTGAAGAAAACAAGGTTCGGCGATTCTTAAGGAGCCGAAAATGAAGGAGCAACGAATCAAGTATATTATAGATGCATGAAGTTCTGTTTATATTGCTCTAAAGTAGTGGAAATGTCGCGAAATGTTTATGGTGATCAAACAGTGTCCATCAAGCACTGTGTATACGTGGTATCGTCCATTTCACGACGAATGTAAGGATACCGAAGATGAACCCCGTTCGGGATGGCCTTCGGCGCCAAGAACAGAAGAAAACGTTGAAAAGTTCATGACATCATACTCAACAGTCGCCGAGTTACTATCAGAGAGATAACTAAAGAATTGGAGATATGTTATTGATGAGTTGTAAAAGTCTTGATCGAGATTTTATTTGTCGGAAGACTGGAAAAGTTTATTCCAAAAATGTTTAATTTCCAGTAAATGAGCGCCTGTCGGGAAGTGTGCGAATTAAACCTTCAGGCGGTAACAACAAAGTACCCTGGATTCCTTCAGAGAGTGATTACACGAGACGAGTCATGGGTATATGGTTACGAGATCGAGTCCAAAGCTTAGTCCGCCCAATGATATTTCCTGATGAAAACAACAGTCGAAAGCAGACCTAACGCCAAGGTCTTCTTTCGACTGTTGTTTTCATCTACAAAGGAATCATCTTCCATCATGTTTGCCACCTGGTTCTTCGATCAATGAGGAATAAAACTGCGAACATTTCAGAAGATTGAGCGAACGTCCGATGCAAGAAGCCTGAACTCTGGATGGACAACTCTTAGATCTTCTTTAACACAAACAACCGGCACACACATCGTTACTTTGGGTTGGATTGTTTGATGAAAATGTTTATTTCTAAACTTCTGTAACCTCTCTAATCGCCGGACCTGACTCCGTGCATCTTTTTCCTGATCCTACAGATGACACAAATGAAGGGGCGACGTGTCGAAACTATAGTGAAGATAAAAAAAATTGCAGGAGCATTTCAACTATATTTCGAAAGATGCGATTAGAAATGTTTCGAAGAGTGGGAAAGCAGGTGGCACAAGTGTACTATTGCAGGCGGGAGCTATTTTGAAGGGAACAAAAGCATTTTAGAAGATTAAATATATATGATTTTTCAAATAAATATGCATCAGATATTTTCGATCCGCTATATATATATATATATATATATATATATATATTTATATTTATATGTATTATTATGTCCTAGATCTGATTTGTTCCCGGCTACTCACAAATGCAGTTGCCAATGCGTTCGTTTAAATGCACCGCACAATAGATATAAATATATGTTGTTTCTGCATGTTTGCAACTTTTTGTGTTTTGGGCTCTAGGGCTGTACGGATGTCATTGCTCGCGGTATTGCGCGCAATCTATCGTATATCGCTGGCCTCGGCGCCGGAATCTGCTTCGTTCAGTTACTCGGTATAATACTCACATGTGTACTGCATGCTAAACTCAAGTACTTTGAGGTGAGTAAATCAACAGATTCGTTCTTACACTTAAAAATATATATATATATATATACACGATTTGCAAGACATCTATAGAAAAAAGGAATTACATCTTTGACAAACCTATACAGTTGTCATGAAGGGTTGACCCATGTTTGCATGACGTCGGATCACTTATCGGCGTTGTATGTGTTTGTGTATCTCTACGATGCTCCGTGTCTTGCAGGTGGCGAGTTATTCGGCCTACTCTGTCACCCGCCACAAATATCATTTCTACGACTATAGCTAGAAGCCGAATAAGTAGTAACTGGCTTCCATCTGAAGTTATCAGAACTCATAGCCTAGGAACAACTTGGACATGTCGTCAGCTGGGACATGTGCCTTCAGGCGGTCACAGGAGACTACGGACTTGCCAGGCCGACACTTCCTACTTCTTCCTCAAACGACCTCATTGAGTGGCGGTGATGTTATGGCCCCGACCTCTCCCGCCTTTGACGCTCCTGACATTGCTTACACGTTTATTCGTGGTTGCGCTGCCATCTCCTGGCTGTGCTGCTGCCCCGAGTGGCCGAATAGATTACACACGACTATAATGATCACTAACTACTAATACGGCTACCAGCACTACCACTAGCTACATCAATTAGCTAGCAAGTTAGATAACGGCGCTTGATACGCAGGACTCTAGTTGGGAACTCTGTTCGACAACGGCTGTGACTTTTCCCTGAGACGAAAACAATGTTGAGGATCATATATTTAGGTGAAGAATGTTCAACAGTCAAGTCATGATCGTATCATACCATTTATACTATTGGTAATAGTGTGCACGTATATATATATATATATATATATATGTAAGCAAGTACCTCATTAGTGTACGGGCTCAGGAAGTGCACCATGTGTGCATTATTTTGGGAAATCGTTTATTATATGGGAAACAAGACCGTCTCTGCGAATCGATTTTCAAGCTGTCTTTGCGCAGCTCATCTTGTCAAAAGACTACTCGAAGCATCACGAACTCGAAGGAGCTTCTCAAAAGCAAGTGTGATCGTTACACATGACGTTATTAGGTGCAGGTCGATCTGGCAGACTGGGAGTACAAATCCTGCCTACGAGAGTGCTATATTTGTTCAGTCATTGAATCATCATCGTGATGCATTTCTATGGGGCGATTGATGATATAGAGGAGCTATTCTGTTATAGGTTCGCCTCGCTGCTCTGGTCTTTTAAGCATTTTATGTGTTGAGCCATTCGCAACGGACAACACACGACTCGCAGGTTTCGCTTTAGTACGCCCACAATCACTGTCCGGAGAGGTGTAGCGAGCACGGTCAAACCCGGACTTCTTTTTCCATACACATTCAATTCTGACTCAATCCGTTTTAGTTAGGTAAACATAGCATATTTATGTTATGGTTGCTTTTGCAGTTAAATCTACATGCAAAGCACTCAGTACCGGATTACTTTTCCACCAAATGTTAACGTGTATCTGTTAGCTCTCCAGTATTTTACACCGACAAACGTATTCCGTCTGCCCCCAATTATCGAAAAATGAGCAACCTTTCATATATATGTACTGAGGCAGTTGCCGACTCGAATATACAGAATAATACATTCTGTATATTCTGTTATATATACAGAATATATATAACAAATATATTCTGTCTAAAAACGGTATCTGAGACCATAGCAGTTCAACCGTAGCTACTAAAATCATGTTCAGAGTTAACCTTCCGTTTTCGTGTGTGTGGAGAGAGAGAGAGAGACGTTTACGTTTAAACGGCTCTAACATCCTTTGGCATTTACCCTGTTAGAAGAAGGACTCAGAAGTCTTGCATCTATGTACAGGGATATGTGTAAATACGTACGTAAGCATTTCATCGCTTCTTTTACTATTATTAGCATGTTGCGATACTCGTATCTGCATACAGTGGCCACACTAAACGTGGAAATATAAACGCATACAAAAATATCCGTGCAAGAAGCGGTAAGCTGTTGAGGTGAAGCGGCCCATTTGGTCACCACCGTGCATTGTTAAAGCTCGGATCGGGCATGGCAAAGAGGCAAATGGCGACGAACCTCTCTCGTTCCTTTTCCCTATTAGTGGTTACCTTTCAGAAGCCCTTGCGGCGGCCCGTTAAAACAAGTTCCTACAGATGTCGTACGCCACCGTGCGAATATCCGTCCCGTCTTGCCTATATTCACGCCTGCGTCGATAAGTGCAGGTATATTTATATATTATGTGTACATGTATGTGTATATATGCATGTATGTGTATATATATATACAGCGAGGTCAGGAATAAAGCGTATAGAAAGTCTAGGTGAGGAAATCGGTCCAAAATATTACCGCTAGCAATTTAAGAGCTTTAAATAGTATGATAAAAATCTTCTCGAGTATATTGTTAGCATTCGGCGGGTTTTACTCTTATAAACTGTAAAATCAGTGCAAACGACCGTACTAAAGGTTGGTATATTAAAGAACACAACCGTCTTACAAGACAACTAGTACTGGTAGAAATATTTTTCTATTAGGAACTAACAGGGAAAGCAGTGACATCAAAGACGGTGTTTTATCTTTGTATCAACACCTATTTGAGTAAAAATTTCACAGATGATGCCTCGTTTTGCTTCACAGTCAGAGTGAATGTATATTATTTTCATGGTTAGCTAAAAGATGTAACCTACACATTCTACAGTTTATTTACCTTGGTGTCCTGACTTCTCGACGTTGCTTACTTAAATGCTGAGCATCGCTTTGCAGAATGCTCTGGGACAGTCTCTATGTCGTATGCATCAACAATGACTCGCTAACCCTTACCTGACTGAGCTTGCCCTCATAGTTCAAGCCCTAGTAAAGAAGCGTTGGCACTAGTCTCATGTAGCAATCATCATCTAACAAACGATAGAATCATTACGTTTATGCGTTGGTGTGTCAGTGAGTCATATAATAATGGTGGCTTGGTATCTAAGGAGTTAGGTGCATTCTATGAGACAATTCACGTTGATTCCCCATGCATAAAGTTAAACCAAACCATATTCATTTCACAAATCCATAATCCTCAGCTAATAGTTGTACATATGAATTCTAGTAAATACATCGTTCGAAACAGACAAATACATATATTAGCAAATATCAGGAAGAAGAAAAGCACTCTACCATACCCGCGCCAAACAGAAAGCAAACTTCGACGCACGCAAACGGTATAGGATAACTAAAAAAAAGGAATAATTTGACTACCCAGTATACAAAGGGAGAACAAGTTGAAAAGTAAGCATCAAAGAAGAAAGTAGGTGGGTTATTTAGGTGGCTACAACACTTATTTAATATTATTTAAGGTGATGGTTATTAACTAAACACGTCAATAAATAGCCCGAAGACAGTAGATACTGTAGTAGGAAAATGTGAATACTTACGTTATTTCGTAAATAGCGGGCACGCAATTAAAAAAAACACTTGATAGAAAATTCAGTGATTCCGTTTCAACTGGCGTGATTTTGTTGATAGTTTCTCTTTACCGCTTGTTAAATTGAATGCATGTGTTTTGTCCTGAAAAAATCGATTGGTTAACACTTATTTGTTGGGCTCGTTAGTATGTATTTTACTATTTGGGAATCGTGAATTTATGTATTTCACTTCCACAGGATACCGCATACCCTAGTTCAATTTGACATTGTCAAAATAAAGCTGTCAAGTAGCTTCCAAAACAAACTAAGCCACCTGACAAAAACGGCTAAATAGGGAGCCACCTTGACGAATATATATATATATATATATATTTACAGGTATGCGTACAAATACACATGTATACATACACAAATGGACAATTTTGTTTTCGCACGTCGTGCGTAGAGCGTGTTCAATCAGCCAACTACTTTCGTCGAACTCATCTACTCTTCGGCTAATTAGGTTGTGTAATGTTGATATTGTTTGAGTTGATATTCGTTGGGCACAGTTCCCCCCGACTCCTTACTTGTCTAGTTACGTAAGTGGTTGAAAACTAACTAGGCTCGCAATTTCAGTTACAATCAGAATGCTTGCGGTATATATATATATATATATATATATATATATGCATTGTTTTGTTCAACCGAGAGTACTTCCAGGGACTGCTTACGTTACAAACATACATTGCTGTAAAGGGCGAGCTAACTGATCGCCAACGTACTGCCATGAAGGATCGTAATATAAATAAGCCGTTATGTCAAGCGTTAAGTCATTACAGTGCATTATTGTCAAAACACAGTTCCGCTCGTTACTGGTCACGATCGCAATAGAAGAGAGGTGATGCGTGCGTAGAGAACCGCAATCGCCAACGGTGGTTAACGTGACGACAATCGTCATAACTCGAATAATGTCATCGTGGCTGCGCTAATGTTGTCTAATATCCGTTCATGATCGGTGTTGTACAGTGACTATTGCGTTGTCATTTTGTGTCTGTCTGGATCAATATTGTTTGATGCTCTGTGGTGCCACGTGAGCGCCGCCGACGCATTAGAACAAGTGCTCGTGAATTGTGTGCGTGTTGTTTACCATACTTCTAGTTAGCTACCGTTACTACGTTGTGTTGTAAATATGTTTGCTTGCCATAAGCGTCAGATCTGAGTGAACTTAATAAAGATGTGGCCAGCCGTGTGAGGAACTGACGATTGTTGTCGTTCAATGCTCTGTGTGTCATTTATTTTTCTACGGACTAATAAAATACTTTCTGGGCTGACCTTCAGCTAAGATTTAACGTCCATGGGACTGCTTTTTGCATTGCTTTATAGACGGACTTACTCACTTATGCAAATCGGTGCAACGGTGGGTCTCAAACCCGCGCACCTATGTGTCTCCTCCGGTTGCGAGGCGCAGACGAATGCAACACGCCACCGGGCTCGACCCTATGGTTTACTACCGTTACCACTACTACCAACTGAATATTGTCACTACAACGTGTTCCCTAAAAGAAGGATGCGTGTTCGCATCTCTGCGTGATCAACGCATTACGTGAGACTCGACACGATTAGAGTTTCTACGTAGAACACAGGCGTGTAGTAATAACAAGGTAAAACGTACGTGTAATACAATAACGTGAAACAAATAATAATAATAATAATAATAATAATAATAATAATTGGCCGCAATGAAGACTGCCAGCCTACTAAAAATATAAAATAAAATAAGACAATCTTTGCCGGGAACGCATGCACGTATCACAGCACAAGGAAAGCTAGCGATAACGGTAAAAATAGTTTGCGGGGTATCAATATCTCATTGTGGGGATACGTCAGCGTTCTGGGGACAAATTTCCGGTTAATCCCCAGTTCACCGAAGAAGATTTACGTGAATGTTTGAAAGAGCAGGGTGTTAGCCAAGTAAAAAGGGAAAAAATGCTGTGGTCACACAGGACGGTGAAGGCAAAACAACGAAGGGCTGGAAAAACTCAACAAGGGTACAACTAAGAATTGATACCATGCCGGTCTCAAAGGTTACCATCGTCAACGAAATATTCAAAGTAACGTTATGTGCAGGGTCTTCTTTGCAATGTTTAAAATGCCATAAGTACGGACATAAGGCTACCGATTGTCAAAAACAAGGTGAACCCACGTGCAGAAAGTGCGACCGCCCTGGACACCAAATATAAGAATGCCATAATAAGGCCCGTTGTGTCAACTGTGGCGGGGCTCATGCTTCCAGCGATAGCAATTGTGTGGTGTAAGAAGAATATATTCCGAAGCAAAAGAGTAAAGCTTTACGAGAAAGTTTTCACCCGTCTCCCCATCAAGAATGATTTTCATATCAGCAAATAATGCACAAAGATGGAGAGACCGTGCTTTGTCACCTCCCCCCACTAAGATTTAGAAAAAGTTTCGACCAAAAATAAACATTAAAAAAACAACCAGAAGGGCCGCAGCCGAAGTCTCAAGAAAATAACTGTTACAGGATCTTCAAATATCGTGAACGGAATTCTCCAGATATCGAAGATCTTTAAGCCCCTACTGTCTAAATGGCTAGAAGAGAACTAATACTTTAATAGAGCTGTATCTTTTTTAAGTCGGAGACAGGAAAGGCCTTCATGATAGCCGTATTAGATGGCTCCAAAGAAGTGCCTTTGGTTCATATGGAAAACGTGAGTATCGACAAGAACCATACATAAATGACTTCACAAACACCCATCTCGACGTATTCGTAACAGACGAAGACCCTAGACTGAACTCTCCATTATCCTAGATCCCTTATGCCTGCACACACTGCGATCGGGCCTTAAAAACCTCACAGGGCATGCGGGCGGATATAACCCCCCCCCCCCCCCCGGGATCTCTACGCAATCAATACATAAGACCATTTCAACCAGAACCGACTGACTCCTATCGATTCCTCATCAGCCAACCCAGAAACACTGGCCCACGCTTTAGTGCAGGCACGTCTAGATCTCAAAATTGCCCGGTCATACCCTGGGGAGCGAGAAAAGCCTGTGCCGCAGCTTTTGCAAAGGCGTTGAACAATTTCAACTCAAAGCTGGATCTTGGAAGCTGGAATACCCTAATGTCTGTTCCATATTTGATGCTGGCTTTGCCGCATAGAAAAAATCATAAAGCCACACTAATCAGAATAATCAAAGAAAATGTGTAAGTGCTCGAACAAAAGACTCTGAAAAATCTCCTGCAGACAGTTACAAAGGCCCCAACTAATAGACTAGACGGTTCAGCTGGAGACCGGGAGAGCGTGTCTATAGCTGAAAGAAAAAAGACAACTCTATAAGGTCCATAGCTTGTGGATCTGACTTTGCGTAGGATTGCTGCAAAGATAGCAATGGCAAGAAATAAAAATACAATTTTTAAAAAAGACAGCAATCCTGCCACATCAGGTTGGAGTGGCTGTGAAAGGCGGCGCAGAAGCACTAGTACATGCCACACGTGCCCTCTTGGAGACTGAGGACCAAGTAAGGGTTCTGGTGAAACTTGATTTCCGCAATGCATTTAATACGTTAAGAAGGGACAGCATACTAGATGCAGTAATGAAGAAAAGTCCAGAGTTTGTGCCTATGGTCTGGCAAAGTTACAGAGATCCTTCACTCTTAACCTGGGGCACAACTTCAACATTGCGTTCGGAAGCGCGCATTCAGCAGGGTGACCCGCTAGGACCTGCTCTATTTAGTCTCGGTATATCAGATCTAGTATCGCAACTACAGAGCCCTTTCAACGTGTGGTATCTAGATGACGCCACGCTTGCCGACCCTGCGAGTATCATCGCGACAGATTTAAGAAAAGTGCTGCAGTTTGAAGAAGACGGGGGACTGACACTGAATGCTTCAAAATGTGAGCTTACTGCTGTCGGGACTCGCTTCAGGAGAGAGCGGAAGCAATCCAGGAGATCACAGAAATACTTCCTGGTATCACGCGGTTAGAGCTAAAGAACTTAGAAGTCTTAGAAACCCCCGTTAAGCAAAATGGAATTTTGCATACGCTCTCTAGGAAGAATAAAGCCCTTACCAAAATTCGTCCACGTCTGACACGCCTGCATCCTCAGGCTGCGCTGTGCATTTGGAGATATAGCCTAGGGTCTTCAAGATTTAACTACAGACTGGCTACATGTTCTGCTTTAGTGTGCCCGGAAGAATTAGCCGCTTATGATGACGTCAGCAGAGACATAGTTAGTGCTGTCCTAAACGTCAATTTCGAAGAGGACACCTGGCAGAGAGCACGTCTTCCAATACGTGAGGGTGGTCTGGGAATAAGAAGTCCTTTTGACCTAGCTCCTGTCTGCTACGCTGCTTCACTGGTCCGATTTGGTCCGGTCGCAGCCTCGATAGTGGAAGAGGCAGTTCGACCAAAAATAAAACATGAAACCAGTAAAGCATGGAACACTATTAGAACCATGCTGGACCCGCACCCTTTAGAAGAATATCCCCGCCAATATAACCTAGATGAGCTCAAAAGCAAAAGAGAGCAGAGATTTTAGAGGAGCTTGTTTACCGAAGAGACCGCGCCGTATCCTTAGCGGCACACGATAACTTCAAAGGCTTAAAGCCTTACCCTCGCCTCAGCTCGGCACCATGCTGGATCCCAACTCTTTCCGCATGATGTCAGCACTTAGAATCGTCGCTCCTGTCTGCGAGACGTTTTAGTGCAAACTGTGTGTAGAGATGGTAGATTCCAGTGGCCTACACCCACTGAGTTGCCCGAAGAGCGCCGGTAGATCGTCCAGACATGCTGAGTTAAACAGTGTGATTATAAGGTCTCTTAGGAAAGCCGGTATACAATCCACACTTGAACCGAAAGGTTAAGTGTCCGCTGGCGAATTGTTATTGCTCGAGTGTTGCTGACCACTCAACATCATCTTGGCGTTGCCTCTCTGAAGCTCCAATGACACCCTCTGTCGGAGGAACGCGGTAGATCTTGGCTCCGCTGTAGCCTCAAAGAGCTTCTTCCCAAGCTCTTTCGTCAGTTTGAGTGCATACTTGCCCCAAACGCCAGATGACTCAAGACCAAACGCTATTACCACATGGTCCTCAAGAAGATGCGCGTATAGGCGCCGTTTGTGCATCTCCCGTTGGTGAATGATGTGGCCGACGCCCTCACTGGTTAGTGCACGATATCGGAGGGCGTACGTGTCAGAGACAGTGACGTCCCAAGCCAGCGGCCGATTACGGTCCCAGTCCCGGCTGGTAAGGCCATCCGGTCGACGCCTGTCGTCCCTCTGCAATCCACCAGGTTCCAGCGTAACGCGGTCGCCGGCTCGCCTAAAGGCGAGAGAGGACGTCATTGATGGCATCGTGACGGCCCTGCGTAAGCCCCGCCAGCTTAGTGCAGCTGAGCTGGTGCAGGCCGCGCACATCCACTGTTCCACCGCATGGAAATTCCTCTTTCTCAAACATGGCGATGCCAAGTCTAAGACGACCAGACTTACACGCGTCCCAGAGCCGAACGGCGTCTTGTTGATGTCTGATGGATCCGCCGGCAATAATGGCCACTGCAGAGGCGCAGCTATGTGACCAGGCCAGGAAGGCGGGCAAAGCAAGGTCCGTGGCCGAGCGAATGCCCATTCCACCCAGCCGGACCGGTAGGCTTGCCTGCGTCTATGCCTTATCCTCGAGCATCAGGTCAAGGATGTTTTCCAAGGCTCTTCTCACCTGGTCGTCGAGATCCAAAGTTTCAGATGACAGAAGGAAGGCAGGTGAAGTCCGTAGTACGTACAAGACCTTTTGCACTCCCATTGCGTGCCGGAGCAGAAAGTAGGCTTGGTGTCTTCCGAGATGGCCCAGCCGCTGGTAAAGCCGGGAAAGTTGTTCTCCCTTCTCGGCCAGTGCCGGGCCAATCATGTCAGGGAACACCGCCGTACCAGCAGGTCCAGTTCACACCGATCCTTTACAAGGATGCCCGGGAGCTTGCAGTTAAATTCCGCGATTACCTGCTGGCTTGCTTCGTTTTCAAAACCCTGAAGGAAAAGCTCGCATTTAGAGGGGTTGAGCTGCAGCCCGCTCCATTGCTCAAACGCTCTAAGATCGTTGATGTCTCTGAGTAACACCGACGGATCGTTGTCAAGGAGGGTCCCATCGTCGAGGTAGAACAGAGGGACCCTGCATGTCACCTGCTTGACATACTGATGCAGAAGCAGGCTAAAAACAAGAGGAGCCGCTACGTCCCCCTGCTGACAACCGGCCAACGTGATTTCAGTCTCACCAAACATCAGGGGAGTCGGGCTGCTATACGCCTGGTGCATCATTGGATAGAGAGTCGGGGCGTGCTTGGAAACCTCTGTTAAGAGGTGCCCCCGTTTGTTTAAGTTAAAAGCATTCTTAAAATCAAGTTTTAAGAGACAACATTTCTCGTTGTTTTCGGGAAAGGTGCGAGCCGTATGAACAATTATTTCCGCCCCATTATCAGTGGCGTACCCCATCTGGCGTGGCTGTAGGTCGTTTTTCACATTGACCTGAAGAAGCAGAGTCTTTGTGGTCAATCTACGTAGAGTGCAGCCAACGGCTATGGGCCGGTATCCCCCGGTTTTCTTTTTCAGGGCGATGAGCCACCCGCCATATATGACGCTTCTCACAGCCTCTGGAAATTGCCCATTAAGTATGATGTCGCATACCTTGGCAAATGTTTCCAGCACATCGTTGTGGTCTCCGTTGGCAGGAAGAAGGCATTTTAGATGGTCGCGCGTAAGGCCGTCGAGTCCTCCTGCCGCACCAGATGGAAAGGTGCGAAGTGCCTTGGCGACATCCTCGCTTGAGCACGACGCTACCGCTGACAAGCCGATAGGGGACGGTAGAATTACGTCCCCTGCAGGAGCAGGAGGATGCTTTGCCATCATCTCACTAATTGACTCCTCCGTTACGGATGCAATCGTGTCGTCGGAAGACAATCTTCTAATGGCGCTCCGCACATTAAAATCCATGGAGAGCTTATGAGCAGCAATCTGAGCGCGGGCTTTATCCGTCATAACACGTTGGCCTCGACCGTCGGCTTCTACGCGATTGAGATCTGCACCTTCGAAAAGGGCCACCTTTTCCTTGACCACGCTGGCCAGACTATGGCCTCGTTGAGTTTCTTTGTCAACATGTAGGACTTTCGGAGCGAGTGTGAGCAGCGCGGTCCAGCTCGTTTCATCATTATTTTCTATGACATCCTTTAGCAGACGGTGCCTGCGCAGAGGGATTCTGGCTCCTTTTGGAATCCTGCGCAGCACCTTGCGTGTCATCTTGGCGTTGGCTAGTAACCGGTGAAGAGGAAAGGGAGAAGAGGGTGGCAGGTGTTGGCTAGGTGGCGGCCCTCTATTCGCTGGTGGTTGGCTGGCGGGGTGAGAAGAAGGTTCTATTAGCGTAGCACGAAGAGATGGCAGCAGTTGTGAGATGCTGCTAGTAGTGGGAGCGGCCTGCCGAAGTGCTGCTGTTCCACTAAACTCTACTATCTTCTTCTTATGAGTCCTTCCTGCATGAGTTTAGATACCCCTCTTCGTAGGGAAGCACATTGAACACCAAAGACATTGAAATTCGTTAGCCATTGCTGCTGCTCTTCCTGTGAAACAGACGTGCGATGTTCCAATTTCAAATATTTTTTTTGAGGTTGGAACTATTACTAATATTGATTGAGCGGCCGTTAGAATTCAAATTTGAAGCGGCAGCGGAGCCTCCGGACCGTTGCGTGGGTGGTTTCGTTTTGCTTCAGCCTGTCATTGTTGGATCTTGACAGCCCTTGGCTGCTCGTCTCTCCGTCGCATGGTTACACACAGTACACCGATTTGATCACTGAGTTACAGGCATCACTTTGGTATGTCACTTCCTGGGTTTATCATCCTGCACACTCACGGATAGGCTTTATATAAGTTAGCGATTATATAATAATAATAATAATAATAATAATAATAATAAAATAATCCACAATTGTAGGGAAACACCGAAATATTGAATAAATAATAATAATAAAAATAATAATAATAATAATAATAATAATAATAATAATAATAATAATAATAATAATAATAATAATAATAATAATAATAATAATAATAATAATAATATGATTTATTAACACCCTGAATGGGTAAAGTTAATACAGTAGATACATGTTTTTTTGTACCGCTGGATCTGCTCTTGTCACATTAGTGCGGCTATTGACTGAACTGCTGGATATGCTGCGGCCTCGTGGCTGTGTATCTGTCGCACTGGCAAACGCACGCCGCACACCTACAACGCTTCTGAAGATCATGGAATCTTTCTGTGCTGCACAACACGTAATTAAGCCCGTGGGCTGCAAACGCCGTCTTGAGATGTTTGCCCTTAGATCCGGGTGCTCACCAAGTCGTACTTCTCTTTGCTACCGTGGTGCATATTCCTATGTCAATTCTTGTGAAGTACCTAAACGTCCTCATCCTCGGTAAACCCTAGAAGTGTATAATATACTTCTCGTACTCAAACATGATCAGCCGTGGCAGTGCCCTCCTCTTGTAGTTTACACATCGGACCCTGGACTCAACACTTCCCAATCGGACACAACTATGTTGCTAACAGCCATGGCCGTAATGTACTTGTATAAGGTGAGTTCTGGGGAAAAAAAGCGTGGAACGGGCCAAGGCCTTTTTGGGCCTTTCGCGTGCTTTGCTGCTGGAATTCTACATTAAGATTCTCAACATCCTCTGAGTTCGGTAAGTGAATGCCCGAGACCCCGTAACTCGTTATCTTCAGCTTACACTCTCGTGTGCATGCCCACAATCTCTAGGGATCTATCCAGCACATTTATTTGGCTTTTAGCTATTTCCTGTATGCAGTAATTCAAAACATGCGGATTTAATGGGGCTTTGTTCCGGAAGGGTCTGCCCCTGTGCAAGCCTTTGTTAATGCCTAAGTCATGTTGTGTTTGTTGAGATTTTTGTGTTACATTGCAACTATTTCTGAGCGCATCAGTTAATAAGGTCTAATCTAAAAGCCAAGAACGTTAAATACCATTTTTACTACGTGACCTCGTATTTGCCAGAAACTTTCTTAAGCCAAGTGCTTTCCTAACTCGAGCTATAACTATTGACCTAGACACTGCCCAGTATGCCATGTGGATTCGATAGACAAACGGGCTGGGTCTTTCTTTTTCCCTTGGCCTCTATTTTTATTTTACTCCGCCTGGATTCGGTATATGTTTTATGGGACTGTTCTTTTTATTGTTAGTCTTACCCATTAAACATTTAGATGTGCGGTGTCATACATCTTCTGCTTTAGTTAGTACTGCAGTATAACATCTTCACTTTACTGACAAAACCCGTTCAGTAAATGCTTAGACCTCGACACCACTTTTCTTAATTAACGGGATGGCGTCCGGTTTCTTCTGAGCGAGGGACAAGAAATGTTGCCAGATCCAAGGACTTCCATCTCTGATGAAAGGACTATCAATAAAAATATCCACATATACTGCGTACTTTATTCGATCAGGCGCCTACTTCTAAAGTATCTCACAGTAGACTAGGATCCATATAGTAGGGGATACAAAGTGTTGATGAGACAACCTCGAAAATCCCACGAGGGTAGAAGAAGAAGGCACTAATGTTGGCCGGGGCGCTTGACGTCTCAGTGGCTCTCGTATGGAGTATGGGGCTAGCGTGAGCCCACCAGAGCGACGACCATCCAGCAGAGCGACGCCTACGGCGTTCCTGATGCAGGGGATCTGTTAAGGCCTCACTGTTGTTAGCAAAAACTATAATAGATGGCTAGTCAACTATCCTTTAACACATCACGGTTGAAAATTCTAGATTACAACTTCAAACAGGCTATACTTGCTGCACGCACTATGACCGTGCACTCAGAGCGAGCCCACATAACGCGGCTACCCAACCGCCAGAATTTGATTTACATAATAATTTGTATGATCCTATAAAACCAATCTAAATCTGACTATAATTATACTTAGAGGAACAATAAAAGGCTGTGCTGAAATATATGCTAAAGAGTTAGCTAAATTACACCTAAAATTCGACGAGGCCTTACGTTCCTTTCCTCATAGGTTCCTCCGAGGTACTTAATCTAATGAGTCAACCTAGTCTACCTAAGTAAATAATACTTTTCGGGCTGACCCCCAGCCAAGAGTTAACGTCCACGGGACTGCTTTTCGCATTACTTTAAAGATGACCCCTCACAAATACAAATGTGCAACGGTGGGGCTCGAACCCGCGCATCTATGTGTCTCCTCCGGTCGCGAGGCGCAGGCGAATGCACACCCACGCCAACGGGCTCGACCTAGTCTGCCTACCAAGGCAGAAAATAGAATCCACTGCTCTGAACAAACTTTACCACCAACGGTTGTCGTAGTTTAGCCGTAGATCGGCTAAACATAGCTCAAGCACACATAAAGCTAGCTGACATACGCTCTGCCACAAAAGCATTGTTGTCCTGTGATTTCTAGCTCCTTTCGACACAGACACGGAGATTGAACTAAGGAACAATCACCCGACTTCACCAATGTTCTGCCAGGCGCACCCATAATCATTTAAAGAACCCCAGCATAAATGGCCGGCTGTGATTAATAGTACTTTGATAATAAAAGCAGTCCAGTCTTTTCAGCCTTTCAGTGCGGCGGCGTCGAAACTAGGGAACTAATGCACTAGTCATGGTTGTCATCTGCAAGGGTTCAATCCCTGTTGTTGATAGAATTTTTATTGAGCGATGCTTATTGAGAATAGATGATATACCATGTAGCTGAAAGTCATCGGTCATGCTGCCACAAGGACTGTTGGGGAAACCCTAGATATCTCAACATGTTCGGCCCTCGGTGCATTGAAGATATACCTCACAGTGAGTTCCAAGCTCGTAGAAGTCGGAGGATGGTCTATAATTAAAAACAACCTCCTTAAAAATGTTTTTAATTCTAGCCTTTTCAGCAGCTCGCTCTTGGGAAAACGATAAAATAACTGCGAGAATTTAGGGTAACGTTAGTTAACTAGGAGTTTCGTAATGCGTTTAACACCGCGTGCAAAGATTTCATCTTAGACAAAATGAAAACAAATTCTGAACTCTTGCTAATGGTTTGGCGGAGCTACAAAGATCCTTTTCCCTTGTCTTGGAAGAGCACAACAATAAGCACTGAAACGGGGGTCCAGCAAGAAAACCCGCTTGGCCTGGCTCTTTTCAGCCTCGCAATGTCCAAATGAGTCACAAAATTGAAAAACCTTTTTAATATTAGGTACGTAGATGATGCCAATTTAGGTGTGCCGGCTTATAAAGTTGTAGCTATTAGGTAAGTCAAAAAGTTCGTCGGCTTTTTTACACGATTTTGAAGAGCCTTATTTATGCAGACAACAGTATTTGTATTCAATGATATATTGACCGTTTTGTTCGATAACCTTCGCCCATCGCCTCGGTAGATCCATGATTCCTTTCTCCCAGAACGTCTTGTCCTTCTCGTCGAAATACTGAGTGAGGTGATTTTTTATAGCCTCCAAAGATTCAAATGTTGTGCCATCAAGGGAGTTCTGGAGAGACCTGAACAAGTGATAATCAGATGGTGCGAGGTCGGGACTATAAACTGGGTGCGGCAGCACATCCCAGTCAAACTCCGCCAATTTCTGCCGGGTGGCCAAACTTTTGTATGATGTCGCCTTATCATGTTGAAAAGTGACGCTCCACCTGTTTGACAATTCCGGGCGCTTCGTTGCTACTGCAGCCTTCAAATCTTCGAGTTGTCTGCAGTAGACGACGGAGTTGATCGTCTGACCCATTGGAAGCAGCTCAAAATACACGACGCCCTTACAGTCCCACCAGCAGCACAGCATAACCTTCTTCTGATGAATTTCGGGTTTAGGGATAGCTGCGGCCTGAGAACCTCTGGGGACCCAAGTTCTTTTCTGTGTTACGTTTCTGTAGAGTATCCATTTTCCTCAGAAATGGCTCATTCGAGTTCTTCCGGAGGAGTGCGTGACAGGTATCGACTCGCCCTTCAAGCTGCCTATCATTGAGGTCGTGTGGTAGCCAGATATTCCGCTTGCACGAGAAACCTGCATCATGGAGGCGATTCCAAACGGTTCCGTGGGAGACTCCCGTTACATCTTCAATTTCTTTTATGGTCAAACCTGGGTTCGAAGTAACCAGGCTTATGACTTCGTCGGTCTCCACAACATTGGGTCGTCCTGACCTCGGTTCATCTTCGAGATTGAAGTTTCCAGCTTTGAAACGGGCGAATCGCTTTTCGACTGTGGATTTGTGTACTGCGTTTTCGCCGTAGACTGCACATATCCTCCGGGTTGTTTGCGCTGCACTTATGCCTTCACGGTAGGAGAACAACATAATGTGTCGAAAATGCGTATTTTTGTCCTCCATTGCAAACAGCTGCCAATTCCGCAAACGAAACGGTAAAGTTGGAACCGGTATACCGTCGCGCCGCCACGGGTCTGCTCCTGAATGTAAACACCCAGCCGCACTCTCAGGCGGCCCTGCTGCAGAGCGCGGGAATTTCAAAAATGTGGTCCAGAAAGCCGACGAACTTTTTGACTTACCTAATAATATACAAT
Source organism: Dermanyssus gallinae (assembly GCA_003439945.1). Taxonomy (NCBI): domain Eukaryota; kingdom Metazoa; phylum Arthropoda; class Arachnida; order Mesostigmata; family Dermanyssidae; genus Dermanyssus; species Dermanyssus gallinae. The sequence goes on along the minus strand of QVRM01003224.1, from coordinate 34,839 downwards.
CAGTAAAGCAGTTTGAAAAATACAAGAAAACAATTCACAAACTAACAAATAAGCCTTAGAAACGTACTCTTAGCATCTAGTGATACAGTCACGGCCTTTGAAGATTTAACTTGGTCCAACGAGCATTGCCAACTATGCAATCTCTGATGAACTCAACCTCCACGACAAGACCAGTCAAAATATACTCGGATAAGTTCGAAACGTCAGACTAGAAGACGATTTTTGGAGGAACGCGTCCTTTCCTGTCGCTGCAGATGGCCGTAGTTCGTTAGGCGGCCTCACTGAAACCGTTTGGCTCTCTCGCGGAATCTCTGATCAATGACACTACACGACCTGATACTTTAAGAATGCAAAGCAAGGCAGAGAAAGCTGTGAAAATAAGTATTGACCCTGGCCTACTAGAATATTACTTCAGACTACACACGCTAGACCGATACAAAGCCACAAAAATAGCAAGAGATATTTCGGATAGCCTTCCATCTATGAGACGTCGTGCGATACTCTTATCCGCGCAAGATCTCGTCCATTCGCAGTTTGCTACAGAAGGTCGGGAAGAGGCTGATTCTAACCAGCAAAGATAAACGAGCGGGTGATTTCCTCAAACAGCGCTTATCGCTGTATGTGCAACGAGGAAATGTGGCCTCGGTTTGGGGCACCCTCCAGAAATGGCTGGTCCCTACATTGGACTCCCCGTAATGGTGCACACGTACACAGGGACCCAAATGTTATGTTCCGACCTTGATTATATTCAATAAATTAATTATGTCCGCACAAGCTACTTATAGTGGGGCTGGCTTAAAGCCCTGCTATCCCCACAGTTATGTACAATGATGAATCACAACACTTTCCGCGTGCCTGTCACTCCATAGGATAGGGGTTCTATTAGCAAACTATTTTTATTGTGCGATGTGTGGATCTGAGTTTGGGACGCTACAGTGCCTTGCACCACAGCGCCCTCGTATCTACGCAAGAACTCCGTTGCCACTAAGTGAGTCGTAGAACATGCTGAAAGAGAACAGAAACGTAAATACTCGAATCTAGAAAATGGGCACCATTTTATGGCAATATCATTCGAGACTCTCTGGTTTTCCAATTGTAAATGTCAATAACAATAATATTAATCATTATTTACGAGTATATCATGCAGCTCTGTCGGTAAGTCGAGGCACAGCAAACCGTGCACTATTATCAAACGCTAGTTATTCAAAAGTTTTGCAATAATTCTTAACCACCAACAATAAAAATCGTATCAGAAGAAGATGTCCAGCCAGCATATTCTCCTATAATTCATTTAAACTCAATCTTGTTTAGTCGTGGTTATGTAGATTTAACGACTAATAGTCTTCGTATGTTGCCTTCAGAGAATCCAGCCTAAAGTACTTCTAAGCAGGTGTCAATGGTATTTGCGTTTGCGCTTGACCAATGTCCCTAAAAGCATCTTCGCAACTTTTTTGTTTCGCTAGCTCCGCGGGGCGTTTTGCCGATGATAGGTCAAATAAGTCAGTTGTTGGCCACATGCGCGCGGGATCTGAATCAGATTTGAGCTAATCAGGCTGGGCTGGAAACGGCGGCAAAACAGCTTATCGACGAGATAGCGTCGCTGCCTATCTCGTGATCGAGGAACGGTTTGCTGTATGTAAGTCGCCCGCAACCGAGGCGGGACGATGACGCGGGCACAATGTACTAATACATGAGCATCTCCGTGCTACCGAAGAACCCCCTAACAATTCCCGCCGATTACATGTACTAATCAGTATTATAATTCTTGTTATTCGTAATTATGATGACTTTATCATTTCCATGTGATAACTGTAGCTAAAGATAACACATTGTTTACTGCAGTGTATCTTCGCTAAACGGATGATGTACTATAATTTGTTAAGTTTCCTACATCAGTTACTGTTTACTTTGTTTGAGCTATATAAGCACCATAACGGGACAGAAACGGTCGAGCACTTGCTTTCGGAAAGTATCTTAGGAAGTTGGTTATGGCCAGCAGCGCGTGCCAGTTTTCTTAACGACTTGAAAACATAGGTTGAAAAAAATGCCTAACAATTTGATCTATTATTTATCGTTAAATTTATAAGAATATAATAGAGGACGACTTTATTTACATAATTAAGGACGCCTTTGAAGCCGCCATGTTGTACGATTATCTGGCCGTAGGCCAGACGAATATACTATAAATTATGCCAGTACTAGCGATACATTAAGGTATAAGCATTATTTGGCCTCTCTTCATTCAAAATGACCTTTTATTTGCACAGAGACATAAAGGTCAATAAGATACGACCTGTGGTAGTATGTCGTTGTTTCGAAATGAAATTGATAGCGACAGAAACCTAACAACATTCGGCTCTATACCACATCTTCTACAAAGCCTTTTCAATAACCCTCTCTGAATACGCTTAATCGCATCTATGTGTTTGCACAAAAATGGAACAGCACTACGGGCTATTCAGCTTTTCGAACTCCTGGATCGCTACAGGCACATATAGCTTATGAGAAATATTAGAATCAAAGTACCTATTATATGCCTACCCCTATGTTTCCTCTACAACCGAATAGTTTTTCGCCCAATGTTTTACGTAAAACTAAAGTAAGTTGGCGTTTAGAAACGGAACGTGGTAAATTATTATCGATCCTTCGAATAAAGACTGTGGAGTCAATGAAGAGACCGGGATCCGAAATGCAGGCCATTGGGTATAAATTTTAACTCTAATGAGAACCAAGAGACGAAGGTTTCCCAAACACCTGTCATACAGCTAATACACAATGTAGTACATATTAATAAACGCGTAGACTAATTTGCCTAGTAGCATTTAAGGCATCTAAATCGATGGTGGCTAATTATAGGCTTCCCTTCTAGTCGTGTATACTACGTTAATATGGAAAAAACATAGCGAAAACAAAATACAGCCACAACGGATGCCTCCTGTTGATATTAAAAACGATTTGCTGATCCTGGAAATAGCGTCAAAGAAATCCCGTAGCCCACATATGCAATTAAATTGTTCAAACTCATTTGCTTGATTGAAATGTATTTTTCGCTTAGTTATATGTAAAAGCCCATTTTCTCGTACGTAGATCCGTCCCGTAAGTATCGCACAAAACACTCTATCGCGATATGCGCTAAAATGCGACACTGTAGTATTGTGACTCTAGCAGCCTTATTTCAGAACTGTTAACTGTTTGTTTATTGACATTTCTTGTAAGATAATTGCACACGTCAATCCATTAGGCAAATAGCTAGCTCGGAGCCTCTTTTATGAGATAACAATGTGTAAAATATATATGCCATTTTTACATATTTACAATATATTGCAACATGGTTGTATTTTTGTATCACTTTTAACCAGATACCAAAGTTTCAAGATACTGCTCTTTGAGATCGCGTTTGAATTTGAGCAAAGAATTTGTCTACCTGACGGGGGCCGGTACTTTGTTCCAGTAGAAAACCTTAATGTTTCTGATTGATAGCTCTGACTGGTTGGAATTGGCGTGTGATAGAGTAAGCAAGGGTGATGTGTTACCCCTTGTAGGTATGGGTGTTGCTGGTGTTGCCAAACCATATAAGTTTGGATGCACTCCAAGGAGTATACGTTTAATTTCAACTACGAGAGAGTATTCTATACATTCTGGAAACGGCAAAATGCTCATATTTTTGTAGTGCGGGTGCACTGAGTCTCGCGTCCAGAGTCCGGTTCTCATTGTTATTATAGTTTTTGGAATCGGTAAAGCGACCGGATAAAACGCATCTGCGTTAAGTCATAAACTTCTGCAGCGTAAGTCAGGTGATTATGGACGTAGGGAAAATACATCGCCGTCGGGCCAATTTTGGGGAATAATTCGTCAACCTCTGTGTAGAGCTGCATTACTGTCAGATATTTTCTTACGTATATGTGTGGCATGCGCTTTAAATGTCAGCTTCTCGTCCAACCTAGAAACTTCGTTTCATTTAGAAGCGAAAGGGCTATGCCGTCGCACTGAAATCGGAGGGGAATTATCATAACGGAACCCCGCGGTGAAAGGAATTGCATTATACCTGTTGTCCTCCAATTCATATAGAGCCCGTTACTCCTCGACCATAATGAAAACCTCTGAAGATTCTCGCGGACTATAGCCTCTACCTCAGTTGGAGAATTCCCAACGAATAGGGCGGTGGTATCGTCCGCAAACAACTTTGCATGTTTTGGTACGCTAAATATGTCGTTTATAAAGATGTTAAAGAGAAGTGGACCACCTATACAGACCTGAGCTACTCCAACCGATATATTCCCTACATCTGAGGGACGACCGCAGCCAAGACAAGAAAATATCATCCGCTCTATATCGAATTGACTTCTTAATTAAAATATTTATGTCAACTGTATCAAATGCTTATCTATGATCTATGAACACGCCAGCGACTGTCTTTTTTAACATTAGGTTTCTGCGAACCTCTTCAACAAAATCCATGATGGGTACAGTCGCTGACATTTTGGATCGGAAACCGACTGACGCTGACTTAGACTATTAAACATCTCAAAGTATTTGTTCAACTGTTCATATATAGCTTTTTTGAAGATCTTGTACATTGGAGGAGGGATACTGACCGGCCTGTAATCTTCCTGCTTAGTCTGTCACCGCTTTTCAGCAGTGGCACAACACGATACAATTTGAGGGCCGTGGGGCAGATCCCCTGGCGTGTCGACAGATTAACTATGAATGCCACTGCGTCAGCAATAACGTCAGCACAATGTCTCAAGACTTGAGAGGGTATGTGACCTTCTTCCACCGAGCAAATTTTGACTTTTTCAGCAGCTCGATCTGCGGGGACCGGCCGAGGCGAAAATCGCTCGTGCAGTTCAGGTATGGACATCGGTACCTCGTAAGCGGCCGATCATTCGACGTCGGCCGCAACGCAAGTTGCATAATAGTCATTAAGGATGTAAGGAAGTCGTACACAGTCTGTGACTTTTGTAGTGTCCACCACCCCACGACAGGCCGGCGACCGTTACGAGTTTGCCATTCTCTCGCTCAAACAACATACGTCCTCTGCCTGGCTCGCACTAACGACTACAGACACACTTGTTTTCCTGGGCACCTCCCATGACTGGCTGAATGGCTTCCCATGGACTCCGCCACTCCTGTATTTTTTTTTTTGGAGGACTAACTGGGAAATGCAGGACGCACACACGGTCACCACTGCAGGATTGCAACTGCAAGTTTGGGCCGGTAGTGTAGGGCTCCAACCCACTAAAAACCAGTCATGTCCCCCTACCCCCCCCCCAGCAGGGAAGTGCTGTTCGCATTACTACAAACTACTGGGGGGGGTGTAATAGCCCGGTCTACTGATCGCGCCGGCCCTCCGTAGCCAGAGAGGGCGTCGACATGCGGTTAACCCGCTCTTTCTCGGTTAAAACACACCTGATGGCGGTCGTGATTGTGCACCAATCACCCTGGGCCTCCCAGGCGGGGCAAAAATAGGACCGTGTGCTCGGATGTGTCGTCCACCAGTTGGTTGCAGTGGATACATGTTGGGCTCATTGCCTTCTCAATTCGATAAAGGTAGGAGCGAAACTCCCCGTGTCCCGTGAGCACTTGCGTGATGTAGTAGTCTACTTCCCCTCCAGGGCGGCCAATCCATGCCCTTATACCTGGGAGGAGAGCTTTTGTTCGTGCCCCAGGGCATCCGCTCTGAATGTTGTTCCACTCTTCTTGCCAGCTATCTAGCGTTGCCTGTCGCTCAGCGTCCTTGCTTCGTGTCGGATCTTCCCAGAGTCGACGTCGTTCCTCGGCCTTAAGATCCCATGGCACGGTGCCAGCTAGCAACAGTGCCGCTTCCGTGCTCACCGTTCGGTATGCGCTGATAATGCGCAGAGCCGGGACCCGTTGCGCTTTTCGAAGCATGCGTCTTCGTGAGGCCGTTGAAAGCGTGGCCTTTGTCTAGACTGGGGCACCGTATAGGACAATTGACTCCGCCACCGACATAAGAAGACGGCGTGTAGATCGGCGCGGGCCGTAGGTGTTGGGCATTAGACGACCGAGGTTGTTGGCCGCCTTAAGTGCTTTTCCGCATGCATGCTGTAAGAGAGAGAATGCGCTTTTGTCCCAGAAGTATTGCTTCACTCTTAGTCGGCGCGAGGGTCAGTCCCGCTGATCTCATCCAGAATGCCACATCCTCGAGGACTTCGTTTGTATGCCGCTCCAGCACATCGGCCGATCTTGCCTGAATGAGAATAAGCAGATGGTCCGCAAAAGCAAGAAGCTCGACTCCAGGTGGGAGGCGCTGTAGACGAAGTACTTCGTCGTATGTTATGTTCCAGAGCAATGGTCCGAGAATAGAACCTTGCGGCACTCCAGCCGTCATACTAAATTTAAGGCCTTGGCACGTAATAGTCCGTTCATCTAGGTAGTTGGAGATTACGCGGCGAAGGTCAGCTGGTACCTTGCGTTTGCGGAGCGCCTCAAGAATGGTACACTCCTGTATTCTGTCGCGAACAATCTTCCCATTAGCTTCCAGCCTGCGCTTTCTTGAAAACGGGATAACTCTGTTTCTCAGTCTAACATACGCTTGACGCCTGCGGGCGTTAAGGGGGTCACTGCGAGACGCCGTATAGGCTGCCTCATTCTCCTTTATCATTTCAAGCAGTTCGACAATGGCCCGTGGCTTACGTGGCCTGGCCTTTATTTAACTTGCGCCTAATGTCTCGCCTCGTCTACATCATAGACATAATAAGTCATTCCAGTTAGTTATTGCAAGTTCTGCCAATATTTGGTCGTAATTGTATTTATATGTCATAGGCGCAGGTCGGCCTGTTCGATTAGAGATTACAGAAACAAATGCTGCGTTGTGGTCCGAGAAAGTCGTTGTGAGAGCTCCAGATACGAGAAACCACAACGTCTGCACGTTCGTATAGATAGTGGACGTTAGTATAGACGTTGAAGTAGTATTAAAAAACGGTTCCAGCTCCTCGCCTCTTTCTGAGGCCATTTACCATGAGAGGTTTTTAGTGGGTATTATGCCAACAACATCGGCGATGAGTCCCACACTACCCGCTTCGGGTGTGCGTAAAAGCATTTGTCTCTCTCACCATAAAAAAAGTAAATATATATATATATATATATATATATATATATATATATTGGTTATTAATCCTGATGATATAGTCAAGACTGGCGTATCGGCCTCCTCGGGAAATCGAAAGATTTTCGTCTTGGATGCATTAATTGTCAGCTTATATTGTGCGCACCATTGGCCCATTTCATTGAGGCAAAACTGTAAATGTGGTCTTGAGTTGGCCATTATGATAACATCGTCAGCGTAGAATACATGCGGAGCTTCAGCATTTCGAAGTGTTTGGCTTAAGCCTGCGATATAAAGGATGAATAAGAAAGGGCTTGCCGTGTCGCCTTGTGCTAGGCCAATGGTCTGTTTAACTTCTTGCGCAATACAGTGAGGCCCATTTCTAATTGTGATGTAGTTCCCAGTAAGAATGCTTCTGATTAGGTTGAATATTCGACCTTTGATGCCAAAGTGATGTCGCATAGCTTCCAGGAGGCGGTCTCTAGATACACTATCAAAAGCGGTTTTGAAGTCAACAAACGCTGCATAGGTCATCTGTGCGTTGTTAAAGCGTTCCTGCACATGACGAAGGACTTCCGTGAGAGCTCGTTCAGTTGAGCGACCTTCCCATTCTGTTCCGTAGGTATTAGGTCTTTACATTCGCTATATAGTCGGGTCACAATTATTAAGGTTAATCTTTTGTAGATTACGCTAGTCAATGCTATCCCGCGGTAGTTTGCTGGATCTGTGACGTCGCCTTTGCTTTTGTAAATTGGTTGCAGGAAGCTTCGGCGCCATTGCCTTGGGATGTGCCCGTGTTCTAAGCATGCATTGAACAGCGTGTTAGCTTTGAAGCTACGTGTTCTATTCCCTGCTTAAGATGTTCGTAGTAAATATCATCAGGACCTGATGATTTTCCGTTCTTTTTCGCTATTATAGCACTTCGAACCTCCCCTTCCGTAAAGTCTTCCCAATTAGACTCTATGTAAGGTGCGTGTTGTTTCTCAGGCAGTTGTACATCGTGGCTCAGTAGGGCTGTGAAATGCGACCTTTTTAAGATAAAAATAGCTCCAATTATAACTTACTGCCTTCGGGCCATTGCACCAAACTTATATATATATTTTTTTAATTAAAATTGGGTGGGACATGTGCTCGACTGATCCTTTCAAATAGTATTGAGCAAGAATCTCAGGACGAATAGGAGCTGTGATATTCTAGGTCATTCCAAGAATGAACGCAATGTTCGTAGTCCACAGCCTATTTTCTCAGCAGCAATAGCTTAGAATAAGCTCTCCCAGAGTATTCGCGACGCGGGAGCCCTGCATGAATTCAAGAAGATGGTCAAGAAGTACTTTGGCTAGCAGTGACACTTTCAAAGCACAGTTTAGATAGGGATGATGCTGAGGAAAATGCCTCTCACGTATTCCGGTAAGGTTTCAATATATAATAGTCCGGTCACATACGTTCGTAGTTCGGGGATATGTGCCCACAGACGAATTTCTCCCTTCAGTGGTTCCGAATCGTTTGTAGCCCTGTAAAGCGACAGTTGCAAGTGGAAAACTATTCTGTCTATTTATCTTCCGCTTTCTATTAAATTAATTTGCCTACTAATGTGGCAGTAACGGGTCCCGGCTGTCCTAGTGTCAATTCCGTGTTTTACAAATCCGCAAATCCTGCGTAGTGATGAAATTAATTCTTTTTCTTAACAAAAATGAAGCGAAATAGTTTAAAATACTAGTGGACATGTGGTGCAAGATCGTCAATATAAGCAAGTTGCTCCCCGTAGCTAATTAAACAAGGAAACGCACGTGCTCAATAAAATATACTTATAACTCAACATGGTTTATTAAATTGAGTGGACATACGAATGCGAAAATTCACAAGCGGTGAACACGGATCCATAGATTTTGAGTGCTACCTCATTTGAATGCCCACTCACGTCACCGATTTTTTTCGTAATAAGACCGACGAAAAATTAATGGTTAGTTTTTTGGCACATCTACATAGGCACACATTGTTTATTGCCGCTCCGTTTAAATTATGTAACCAAGCCTGTCGTTTCGTAACAAGTTTATAGGCTCTTTTCTTTTTCTTGAACAACCGCGTGTTTTGCAAATAATGCAGCCCACATGACGTGCAGCAAGATTGCCTGGTTTGCTGGCTGCCGCCAAGCATCGAATTCGAGGGAGACCAGGATTCGTGTGCGGAGCCTAAATCGTTGTGTTACAATTGCTACCCCGGGCAGGAGGCCAATTATGTGAGAGGAAGAAAGATCAGATGCATAGTGGGGAGTCAAATTTTCGGTAACGCAGAAATTTATGAAAAGAAAGCGTTACACAAATTATATTAAAACATAAATTATATTTTATTATCATAAAATACATAGTACGAATACTAATAGCATTCAAACATCTATTGACTTGGTGTCTGGTGGGCCAGTTCTGATAAAAGCGAACATCTCGCATCCCGAGCACGCCGCTACAAAAACGATTTCAGCCGATCTAATAGTCAACTGAAGATCTCTTTCAATTATTCTATGTGTTCGGGCATACATCGATCTCAATTGGACAATAATACTTAGAAAATTGCAGTCTTGTGCTCATGCAATTTGCGTAACACATGGAAACCTATTTCACGGTGTTCACGGCCGCTTTACGAAACGTGTAGTCCGGGGTTGCCCCAATACTGTCTTTTCGAGATCACTCCACCATCTTCATTTACTTCACCATTCAGATCCTGGTGGAGACGGGTGTGTATTTCCAACGACGGCCGTCTGCTATGGTTGTAGTCTGTGCTTTAGTGTCTCGATGCGCACGACAACGCTGTAATGTTGTGAATAATCTACGAGGGCCCATTTGCATGAGATTATGCTTTTTCACTACGGTGGAGGACTGCATGCGACTGCCTCGGCGGCGAAAATGTGTGCCGTCCTAATTGTGCGCAATCATATCGCAGTGCGGTGTTTAAAGCAATTTCGCAGTATAAATACGGGCGAAATAACTGCTTCCGTAAATTATAATAGACATTTGACACTCGACGAGGTCGCATATATGTGAACTCATTGCGTGGATTAACTCATTTGCAACTAACTAGCCCCCATAGCCCGGGGTCCGTAAAGCCCGCCGATGTATTAACGCCGCCCAGGCTCACCGAAAACGACATAATGGACCGCCTAAACCTGCGCTCTTATTCCTCTTCAAAAGAAGAGAGAAAGAGTACACTTTTTGAAACACTTGATTACCGACGATCTACAACAGCGCAATTCGCACAAAATTATAGTCACCGAAGCAAAGCACCAGGTCCAACATCGTAACACCGACTCATGATTCGACAAATTCTTCCCCAAAACTGCCTGATGGCGATGTATTTTGCCTACGTCCGTAGTCACTTGACTTACGCTGTAGAAGTTTTAACACAGATACGTCTTATCAGGTCGCTTCACCGACTCCAAAAACGAGCACTGAGAACAACTATGGACCTCTGGATGCGAGATTCAGTGCAACCGCACTACAAAGATATTAGCATTTTGCCGTTTCCAAAACTTATAGAATACTGTCTCGTAGTTGAAATTAAGCGTATACTCTTTGAAGTGCATACAAACTTATATGGTCTGGCAACATCAGCAACACCCATATCTACAAGGGGTAACGCATCAAGCCTGCTTGCTCTGTCACTCGCCACCCTCAACCAGTCAAATCTATCAATCAGAAACATTGGGGCCTTCTACTGGAACAAAGTGCCGACTTCCGTTAGGCAGACAAAGTTCCTGCTCAAATTCAAATGCGATCTCAACGAGCATTATCTTGAAACTTTGGTATCTGGTTAAAAGTGATATAAAGATACAACCATGTTGCAGTATATTGTAAATAGGTGAAAATGGCATATATAAATTATACATTGTCATCTCATAAAAGGGGCTTTGAACAGGCTATGTGCTTAATGGAGCTTGAAATTAATGTGTGCAATTATCTTACAAGAAATGTCAATAAACAAACAGTTGATAAGAGGACCATGCTGTGTGTGTCGCAACTGTAGGGATTGGAAAGGTAAGGTGCATTGTGAGCACTCTCTACAGAGCAACTAAAGGATGCAGCATATATATAAACTTTATTAAATGACTTTTTATGTTAGCACTTTGGAGTGAACAATTGCCTCCGCGTTAACGTGTGGTTACGGGTTCTCTAACTTGGGCCCAGTTCAACAATGTGCTCCCAACAGATGCTGCGTTTCCTCGTTGGATGTCAAGCGACAGCCTCTGACGCAAAAATTACGATGCTCTTGAGTTTCCCGTGGAGAGGTTAAGGCTTCTACCCACTCGCTGAGTCAACTTCAATGTAAGTGGATTGGTCCTCCCATTGTTTCAAAAGCCAACGGACAAAATTGGTGCGGATAACTAACGCCAGAGTATTTTCTACATTTGTTAGCATCTGCTAACCTAGACGCATGACCTGCCTGGTCCGCACCTGCGCCGACCATCGAAGGGGCTAATGAGTCGGTTACAGTTGCGTCTCAAACAAGCATGCGACCACGCTCAAAGGGGGTTAGAGTAAGACCGTCAGGCCTTTTCCCGTCATCTCTGGATAGAGCCAGAGGTTCTAGTACGCACGGAAAGCCAGCAGATCTTAGTGCTCGACTGAAAGTGTCATTTAATGCCGAGTGGCGTGCTCTTCGGCCTGCACTTAAGGCGCATGATAAGCCATAATGCGCCAAAGCGTCTACAAGGTAACCACAACGACATCGGTGAGGGATAACTAGGTCGACACCAAGCCGCAATCCTGTGCTGATGCGCGTCGTCTCATCACCTAAAAGCGTCCCTACTCTTGGACAGGGTAGGGCATGTAACCAGGCTCCAGCCCCTTGACTACTAATGGCTCGAAGCCTGGCTTTGTCAGCCACGGTGAAGGCTCTATCGATCAGGTTTGTTAATCACTTTTCTTGCAGAGAGTCTGTCCAACTGCTCTGTTTAGTTCTTTCATCGGGAGGGGAGTCAAACAAAGACAACAATCTGTCGGTCAACTTTTGTAGTTCAGCGTTATAAGCTTCCCATCCATCCTTATCCAATAAAGGCCTAACCCTCTCCGAAGCCTGAGTCTATGATGACACGATCGCGGGTCCAGTCATCATGACCGCGTCCGGCATACCTAAGCCGCCTAGAGAGATCGGAAGCATTACCTGATCCCTTGCCACAGCGGTAAGCTGAAGATTTAGTATTTCCTCTAAAATGTCTAAGCTAAGATCATTAAAAGGCTGTAGAAGTTTAGGCAATGAGGATAAATTGCAACTTCTAACTAGTGTGTTAACTTCGTGGCTGAAAAGCAAGATCTAAGGAGAAACAGACCGCAATTGGGCCCCCAATTGGGATAGTCTGTCTGTGGCGAAGTTCAGTTTGTCTTTCCGGGCGGCTAGTGCTTTTGGTATCCCATCCGGCAGCAAGGGCACACCTAGCAGCTCCAGGTCAGCCTTGTCAACAACGCGACAGCCAGGAAGTAGGCTAAAGAGGTCTGTTAAATCAATTCCGTTATGATCCGTAACATAGACTTCACATTTGCCCGGGTCCAGAGTCAGGCCACTAATCACACCAAAGTCAATGACTTTTCGAAATCGTCTAGTACTGTCGGGAGGTCTCCGCCTAGAACGCCGTCATCCAAGTACCAGGCATTAAGGGGGGATCGCAGTGTATCCACCATATCCTTGATACACAGACAGAAAAGTGGAGGACCTAGGGGATCGCCCTGCTGAAGACCTGTTTGCGATAGCATCGTGTTATGGGGCATGACCAGATGTGATGACTGACCGTAAGCCAGATTCGTCTGGTGAAACAGTAAGGGAACCCACGACTTGACGGATTGGAGTAGATGGTCTCGTCGAACGCTATTAAAAGCGTTTCGGAAATCCAGTTTGACCATCACCGTCGGTACTTTGCGCGGTTGCAGAAATGTACGGGCACAGTGTACTGCTACCTCTGTACCGCCAGGGGTAGCGAATCCTAGCTGGTGATCGCCAAGAGCTGCTAAAACAGCATCCTTAATATCTTGACAGCTGATTTTGGCTGCCAATCGGCGAACGACCGAGGAACAGGCGATAGGGCGTAATGATCCATCTTTTTTCTTTATTGCAAACATCCGTGCTCCGAAGATAAGTTGTATAAAACAGGATGGGGGCGAGCCCCATCTGAGCAAATCAACTACTTTGGCAATGGCGTCAGCTAATCGCTCAGCCGTGCTGCCCAGTACACCAGACAGTAGGTCCTGAAGTAGACGGGGTCTCATAAAATCCAGGCCGGCAGCTGAACTCCGACTGAAGGTCTTCATGGCGTTCAGTATACTACAGTACTAAACGATAACAGTGAAATGTAATGTGAATTGTTCGATCGTTTGAAGCAAGTGTCCCGAACTGTGTAACCATTGTAAAGCCGTATTTCATCATGACAACATGGGTGTTTACCCCACCCATCTCATAATCCTAACCTCGTTTCATTAGATGATTATCTGTTTCACTCACTTAAAAAAAATTTCAAACGTTTTGTGGATATTCAAAACTACGTTCAAAACTACATTTTTGCATTAAAAAAGAAACATGTTTTTTAATAGAGGGATATTTTTCACAGGGCGGGGACATTTCACAATGCTATAAAAAGAGATGGTGCATAGATGATTGACTGAAACGACATCGTTCGTTATGAAATATACTTCGGAATTGGCTATTAAAAACCGACATAATTTTCTGAGAAATCTCATAATGATAATAATAATAACAATAACTTAATAATAATCTGGCGGACGCCGAGGAGTGCGGACGTGCACATATCGAGCTCCGAGGAAACACGTCTATTCATGTGTGTGCAGGTTGGTAAACCCAGGAAGTAACATACCAGAGTGATGCCTGTAACTCAGTGATCAGTTTAGTGTACTGTGTGTGGCCATGCGACAGAGGCACGAGCAGCCATGAGGCTGTGAAGATCCACACGACATGGTGAAACAAAACGAAACCACCCGCGTAACGGCTCGTAGGCTTCAAGCGGCATGCCGCTGCCATTCAAATTTGAATTCTAACGGCTACTCAACTAAATTTTGATGTTATATCAACAACTCATCGCGCCGACAATGAAGACAACGTTTTCCTTTGGAAAGGCAAGGCATGAGAAGTTGATAGCCACAGCCAAGCCAGCAACCACTTTGTTTCACTGGAGAAGTAGCACCAATACGAAATAATAATAATAATAATAACACATCACAAAAACTTACATCACAAATGTATACCTTGATACACGTAAATAAATAATAATAATAATAATAATAATAATAATAATAATGACTAGCCAACAATACCACAATACTCGAGATGCCACCGAGAACGACTCGGAGATGGCTTTACCGCTCTCCCAGACACCATATGTTTGCAAATACTGTGGGCGAGCCGTACGATCATCTAAGGGCCTGAAAATTCACATAACACGAAAACACTCTGTAGCTCCTTGTCGAAGCCTTCGTACGGATAATAATCCGGGACCGAATAACCAGATAACCATTACATCAAACACCTTCACCCAACCTGACTCGAAATTATTAGTACAAGTCTTATCACATGCCCGCAGAAGTTTAAGGCTTGCCAGAATCATACCTCGTGGAGCTAGAGAAGTCTGTACTACAGCATATACGGCAGCATTAAGCAACTTTAATACAAAGCTCGATCTTGAAAGTTGGAATAATCTTATGGTGCTTCCATCATTGATGTTTACACTACCTCACCAAAAAAATCAGGAGAAAACACTTACTAAAATCATTAAAAGTAATGTAGCGGAAATAGACTTTCGAACACTTCAAAGTCTCGCTGATTCGACCATACCTAGCACGATCGGCAAGAGGTCTCACTTCACCAACGACCAATACAGCGTGCGCCAGGCAGAGATGAAGCTCGATCGCTACTCTCCTCAGACACATTGGCACCACAAAATGAACATACCGAGTCTGAACTACGTAGCAAACACCCAGTTAGTCCACCCGGGTGTCAAGAACAGTTAGACCTTCTACAACAGCCCGCCACTCTAGGCCTGGATAAAATTGAAGGACCTCTCGTTTTGGAGACCATTCGATCTTTCCCTTTTGCAAGTGGAGCCGGTTTAGACGGCCTACGGCCTCGACATCTTCGGGACATGCTTAGCCAAACGATTCCATCCTCAGAGCGTCTTCTGGAAGAGCTAGGCATTCTTATGGCTAGAGTGCTCAATGGGGCTTTGCCATCGTTCTGCCAACCCGTTTTTTATGGCGCAAGCTTAACTGCCCTCCGAAAGAAGGATAATTCCATCAGGCCCATAGCATGCGGACTAACTCTACGAAGAATGGCTTCAAAGATCGCGATGGCTATGAACAAACGGACCATAGTTGCTGCGGTTTCACCCCATCAAATGGGTGTTGCCATTAGAGGAGGAGCAGAGGCTACTGTACACGCTACACGCGCTTTTCTGGAAACAAAAGGTCCGACAAAAGTACTAGTCAAACTAGACTTCCAAAATGCGTTCAACACAATAAGAAGGGACAAAATGTTCGATGAAGTAAAGAGAAAAGCTCCACGACTCTATCCAATGACATGGCAGGGTTATGGAGATTTCTCAATCCTCGCTTGGAACGCAGACACGATCATAGAGTCGCAAACTGGCATTCAGCAGGGAGACCCATTGGGACCAGCTCTGTTCTGCCTCGGCATTTCTGATCTGGTATCTAGCTTACAGAGCCCTTTCAATGTCTGGTACCTAGACGACGCTGTCTTGGGAGGTCCCGCAAATGTCGTGGCGAGGGATTTGCAGGCCATACTGAATTTCGAGGAACCGGGAGGACTGACCCTCAACGCGGCCAAGTGCGAGGTTTTAGCTGTCGGAGGTACATCTGAAGATCAAGCGCAGGCCATACAAACAGTTATGGAAGCACTTCCTGGGATATCTCGTGTAACTCAGGATAACCTAGATGTTCTAGGTTCTCCTGTAATGCCCGAAGGAATTCCACGCGCCCTTGATGCCAAACGAGAGACCCTGGTAAAGATTCGCCCACGTCTGACAAGTATGCACCTGCAAGTGGCTCTGTGCCTTTGGAGACACAGTCTTGGTTCACCAAGATTTGTCTACCTGCTACGAACTTGCCAGACTCTAAAACACATGGAAGGCCTTGCAGCCTACGACGAGACCACCAGAGACATTCTAAGCGAAATACTAAACATTGACTTAGAAGGAAACACGTGGAACAGAGCTAGCCTTCCTATCGGAGATGGAGGCCTTGGAATAAGAAGAGCCACAGATCTAGCTGCAGTGTGCTATGCTGCATCCCTGAATCAATTTAGCTTCCTGGCAGAATCACTCATTGACGAGAAAGCAAAGATTGAACTGCAAAAGGCAGCAATAGTGGCGGATACCACAGTCAGAAGTCAACTCGACCCCGGTCCTCTGAGAGAACACGTGAGTCAAAATTTTCTCGACGCTTGCAAAACTAAGAAGTCCGCACGAGATATAACAGATAGCCTAACATCAGCAAGAGAGCGTGCCGTGTTTCTAGCGGCTCAACATCCCTTCAGCGGGGGCTGGCTTCAAGCGCTGCCCTCCTGTCAGCTTGGCACCATGCTGGACCCAAACTCTTTCCGCATGGTGTCAGCCCTTAGAATAGGCGCCCCCGTCTGCCAGTCCTTCTCATGTCTGCGATGCGGCCAACCTGTTGACTCTGACGGGTTACATCCGTTAAGCTGTCTGAAAAGTTCCGGCAGAATTACAAGACACGCTGAACTTAACGCCATAGTTAGAAGAGCTCTTAGAAGGGCAGGGATACCATCTACACCCGAGCCGAATGGCCTTAATGACAGCAGTGAGCTGCGGCCTGACGGGGTCACCATCCCGCTGTGGTCACACGGAAAAAGCCTTGTATGGGATGTAACGGTTTCATGCACGGCGGCCTTATCGTATTTACACCACAGCGCCGTTGAGTCGGGATGGGTAGCCGAGCGCGCGGATTCTGAAAAACGAAGGAAGTATCTCGAGCTATCTAGAAGCTATCACTTTGTACCCATTACATTAGAGACGCTCGGCCCCATCAGCTCAGGTACAGCGAAAATCCTGAAAGATATCGGTAAACGCATAGCAGAAGTTACGGGCGATCGACGCGAGGCCATGTTTTTGAGACAGATGATGTCTTTGGCCGTTTGCAGAGGAAATGTGGCTTCCATCATAGGCGCCATGAATTGATAGAAAGCGACCGGAGCAGGATAAACCTGGCATAAACGTTCATACCCCACAATTGTAATAACTGAATGATAATAAAAAATAATAATAATAATAATAATAATCATCGCCATAATTATCATACTAGATGCACACAACTGCAAACAAATCCAAACGTATGCACTATTCGTCTAGTAGCGGCCTTATGGTACAAATGCCTTGAGGCTAATGAACATTTGGCAGCATAAAACGAGGCAATATCTCTCCTTGAGCTGATATATATATATTTTTTTTTTATGTACTTACATGTAAATATATATATATATATATATATATAGGGCGCGCACTGCCGACTGTGCAAACGTATATTAAATTATTAATTAATCATCACAATATTTTTTATATATATATATATATATATCGATTGATATCTACATGTGAGTACATCAACATGTTTACCAATGGAAGGTGGCAGTCGCGCCACGGCGTAGGTTGGCGCCAACAGCAGCCGCAGTCGCAGCCGCAGCCGCATCGTGCGCCCGCTGATGAGCCGATTGGCCGTCCACCAAAAATGGATAAACAAACATGGCTGCCCTCTGTGAGTAGTAGTAGTATTGGTGGTGGTGGTGGTGGTGGTCTGCGAGCAGACGACGTCTCGAGTTCTTGCTCAGCCAGATAGATAGGATAGATCGTCGTCGACAGACAGGCAAGCAGGCATACAGGAAGACACTAACAAAGTGCAGGAGACTACAGCACACCGCACCACTGCCACTGCCACCACCACCAACAACAGCAACAGCAACAGGAGCAGCAGTAGCAGAGTTGTAGAAGTAGCATCTGCAAGCAGTGTAAATGAATCAGGGTGGTGTGGCCGCGGCCGTCGCAACAGCAAATAGCAGCAGCAGTTGTTACTACATCAACATTACTACTACGACTACTACGACTACTACTACATTAGCACGACGATCAGCAGTTTAGCTTTAGCGTTGAGAACGACCAACAACCAACAGCGGCAACGAAATACCGGCAAACAGACCGACCCCACGCAGGCAGGAACCCCCCAAGCAGACACGCAGCCAGGCAGACAGACACACGACGACGGCCGTCGTGTTCGTTACCCCACCAATCGACGCGTATTACGAAAGTTACTGCAGCAGCAGCAGCGGTAGCGGTAGCGGCAGCGAGAAGTGAGATCTCACCGAACCAAAGTGGAGATTGTTTTTGGTGGCGATCGTCGTCGTCGTCGTCGGTGCAACAACGTCGGTGCTGCGTCGTCGTCGTTCGGCAGGCGTCCGATCGCTGCTGTTATTGCTGAAGTTGTTGTTGCAGTTGTTGCTGCTGCTGCTCGATAGACGACCGCTTGAAAGATAAGCTTTCGGTCGAAACAACTCGGTTGACAACAGCAAGCTGTAAGCGACGAGCAAGGACACCCGATCCACGGCCGCGGCCGACATGGCGCAGCCTGGACTCGCGGGCGGTGGCGGTGGTGGTGGTGGTGGTGGTGATTGTAGCGGCAGCAGCAGCGATAACAACAACACGACCACCACCTGCACCTCTACCATGACCACGAACATGATCCACAACAATGACCTTAACAGTAACAATCTAAATGCTACTGGTAATGGTGGTTCTGGCGCTGCTGCTGCTGCTTATGGCCCTACGACGAAAACTTCTTGTTGTTTGACTTCGATTGCTCCCACAACTGGCACGATTGGTGTGGTGGTGGTGACTAATGCCGCCGAGATGCAGCCACATGCGGCTGAGACCCCCAATCAATCTAGCGATGAGGGAAACAACAACAACAACAACAACAGCAGCAACAACAGCAACAGCAGCAGCAACAACAACAACAACGATGACCTCAACGAGGTTCAGCAGCTGAAGTCAGGCCGAGACGTGGCCGCCGCTGCTGGCTCGGCCGGGCCGATTCCGCTACGAGACGAGGCTGTCTATGGGTTCGCCGTGGCGGCACGACCTCACGGACTATCGTCAAGTCCGGCGAATTCGCTCGGAACCGAAAGTCTCGTGACTCCGATCACCACCCCCGAGCCGAGCGGATCGCCACGAGGTGACCAGCCGGGAATCGAACCGGCGCCCGTGTCTCTGCCCTCGCCCGTCGTACCAAATACCTACGACAGGTAAGCACGACATATCATCATCACCATCATCTAGGGATCGATTTCTGTTTGTTTGCGCACATGGTTCGTATCGGTGTTGCTGTTTGTGTTGTTATGATGATTAGTGTTGATAGTGTTTCAGCTTTCTCTCTTCCTTATCATCTTCATCGATAGCAAGCAGCAGGTTGGAAAAACAGCACCGCATTAGAGGTGGCCGCTGGCGTTAAGAAGAGTCGCACCACAGTCGCGAAAGAGCAAGCGACTTCCATTTCAGGGAATCCTGCTGGGTGACTTATTTGGTGGCGTACGTAGTGATGGTAGGTGTTGTGTCGTGTCGTCTCCCTGTTCGGGCGATTTTGTCTTCCACCTACAAATCGGCCCCGTTCTGCTTTGCAGGCGCGGGGGGGGGGGGGGGAAGGGGTGTTATATAGTGTGTTTCTCGAGTTTTTCTCCAGCCTGGCCATTGGTTTTCAGTGGTTCTGTCGTTCTCTGCTTAATGTGTGATGTCGTTGTGCAGCAGAGAGCAGAAACGATGACATTGAAGCGTTTACCAGACAGCACCGACACCTATATATATGGGATGGGTGTTGTGGCTATTATTGTTGTTGCCGTTGTTATTGTTGTGATTGTTGAGACTCGTTGGAGTAGTGAGTGTCAGGGGTTTGTTGTTGCTGTTGTGGTACGTCATACGTCATACATGTCATACGTAGTTTGGTAAGCTAGTCGAACTTGGATGTTTATTTTCACTGCGATCGTCGACATCGATAGTTTACAAGACAATGGCGTACATCCATCCCACTGTAGGCCCACACTAGGCGGCAGTGACGGTGGCAGCTGTAGGGGCTCATTCTAGGACGTTCCATCATCTGGCCACAACAGGGACAGACAACAACATATCGAAGCCGTTCTTTCGTCGTCGTCGTCGTCTGACCTCGACGCCAGAAACGTGGTGGATGGAGGTGTGTTTGTTGTTCCGGTCTGCTTCAGGTAGAGGGGAAGGACTGATTTGTGCTGTACAGAATTCCACCACCCACTTGATTCGTCTATCGCACCCCCGTTGCCCATTTTGCATTGGTTTGTATTGCTCATAGTATTCATGTGGGTCAGTTGCGAACGAGTTCACTAATCACTTATTCTAGCTTCACCTGTCTAGGTAGCCGCATTTACATGCATATACTTGCTGTTGTTGTTGTTATTGTAGATGTGTCTGTTAATCCTGTTGTTGTTGTTGCGTGGGTATGCTAGAAGCGATCTCGCGACGGTTGTATGGGGGGGGGGGTGAATTGTGATGGAGTTGTGGCCGTCATAATAGTTGTGAGAGTTGTGAAAAAACACGGTGTTGTGCCAGTGGCCCACCCGTCTGTTTGCCCGTCTGTCTGTATACGCATGTATGTCCTGCAGTTCGAAATGTACGCGGTTGCGGATTTCGCTAGCTACAGCTGTACGCATAAGCACGCTGTGGCTAGCTAAGTGGGCAACTGGTTAATTCGTTTATCTACTACTACTACTACTATTACTCGATTACTATTTCTACTATTACAAATCCTACGAGTACTGATAATGATGATGATGATGATGTCAACTAAGTGGTGTTGTATTTATGTGTATGTGCACATCGTGCAGGCGGCCGGGCGGGCAAATGTAAGCGAACTGTGTGTGAACACGCTCATTGAGACTGGTGAGAACGTGGCGGTCTCCGTCGTGTTTTACACTAGGAGGTCCGGCGCGACTTGCCGACGCCTAGCGACCACGACATGTGGAATAATGGGTCGGGTTTCTGGTCGTTCGATTCATATAGCCTTAACTGGCTAGTTAGTAAATAGTTAGGCCTAGCCGCCGGGTTAGCTAAGGCGACGACGTCGCGTGCGTTATTATAGCTTTACCGCTTTAGCGGCGTTATGTATGCATATGCGTTTGGCTGGTGGCCGTCCCAGCGACGACAAGAGAGAAAGAAACATCATGGTTTGATGATGACGCCTTGGGCTATTTCTTCATTCATGTTGTTGTTGTTGTCGTCGTCGTCGTTGTTGCTCTTGATGATGATGATGCTGTTGTCATGACCGTTATTCTGTTGGCTCATCCATTCAACGATTGAACGAACTGGTCTTGGCTGTCGGGGTGGATTTCAGTTTTTCTGTGTGTGTGTGTTTTTCTTTTCGCTTAGGTTAATCTGTTCGTTTCTTTTTCGTTCGCTTTGCCGTATTGTCCATTGTTTAACTCATTATTATGGTCAATACGACCTAGTCTCGACTATGCATTCGAGCAAGAGTAGTTAGTAGTAGTAGTAGTAGTAGTAGTAGTAGTAATTGCAGCAGTGCCGCAATACTTTCTTTTTACTAATAAACCCTAACTAATAAAAAGGAACCTCTGTGAGTGATAAAACCCTAATATTAAAAAAACAAAACAGTAGTGCAGCACTGCTCTCGTGTGTCCTAGTCCCAATCGAAGTACAATGGTACATGGCTGCATGATGACTGGATGGAGATGACTGGTTGCTGCTGCTGCTTGTGCTATCGTTGTCCCCTTGTGCTGATGGAGGTTGTGGTGGTGGGCCAGGATGGGCCAGGATGGGCCATGGGCTTTAGTAGTAGTAGTAGTAGTCCTAATGGTAGTCGTCGTTGTAGTAGAACTGTCTCGGTGAGCATTATTGCTCTGTTTGTTTGTCGCCGCGTGCTTGGCTGGGAGTTGTTGTTGCTGCTGCATTTTGTAGTGGTGGCCGTCACCACATGCGGCGCCCCCCCCTTCTCTGCCAAGCGATAGCAGCGCCAGCAGCAAACCATTTCGTTCTGCAGCTGCTGCTGCTGCTGCTACTTCTTATTCTTCTGGTGTTGTTGTTGATGTTGTTGTGGTTGTTGTTGTTGTTGTGGTTGTTGCTGTTGTTGTGGCTATTCTGGTTGCTTGTAGGGCATTCTACTCTCTCTATTATAGTATCTTTTATCTACCACCGCTACTTCTACTACTGGCATTTCCACTCGTACAGCTGCTACAAATGACTGACTGACTGAGTAAGTGAGTGAGTGAGTGAGTCGTCCAGCTTTCCGTTGTTGTTCGTAGCCACCACCACCACCAGCAGTGGCTATTGCCAGCTATTGCCACAGCTGCACTATCATCACCACCACCACCACCACCAGCGTCGTTGCCCCGCTGCTGCTACCACCTCTATTCATGTTGTTGTCGTTGTTGCTTCGTTGTTGTTGTCGTCGTCGTTGCTTTGTTGTTGTTGTTGTTGTTATCGTTGCTTTGTTGTTATTGTTCTGTTGTCGTTGTTGCTCTGTTGTTGTTGCTTTGTTGTTGCTGCTGCTGTCGCTCCTCTGTGGCGGCTGCTGCTGCTGCTGCTACTGTTGTTGGCTGGGTGGCTTGCGTATTCGTTTGCTCGGTCACTCGATTGACTCGTGGTGGTGACGGTGCTGGTGGTGGTGGTGGTGTTACTGCTACTGCTGTTGCTGCCGCTTGCTGCGGTCGTTGTTGATGTCGCCTGTTTGCCTGCCTGGCTTTGCTGTTTGGTTTGGCTATTCGGTCGGTCGGTCGTTCAGACGCCTGCCTGTTTGTTCATTTCATATTGGGCTTTTCCTTCGTCTTTTTCCTCGTCTTCTTCTTCTTCTTTGTTGTTGTCGTTGTTGTTGTTGCTGTTGTCGTTGTTGTTGTGGTGATGGTGGTCCCCTATACGACCATCGATGCTGCTATTGCCTCTTGGTCTTCGCTTTTGTTGTTGTTGTTGTTGTTCTGTTCAGCTGTTGCTGCTGCAACTGCATCTTGGGTTACTGACTGTGTATCCGTCTGTCTGTCTGTCGGTCTGTCTGTCTGGCTGGCTGTCAGCTAAACGGAATGTGGGTGAGCATAGCATTATCAGCTGGTTTGCGGTTTGTTTGTGGTCGTGGTGGCTGTACCGGTTCGGCGTGCCATCATCATCATCATCGCCGCCGCCGCCACCGCCGCCGCCGTTGTCACCGTGGTCACTATTCGAACAGCAGCAACAACAACCACCATATGTGGCTGTAGTTGTTGTTGTTGTTGTAGTCGGTAGGCTGTATTACTGGAACGGCTAGAACGACAATGTTGACGGTGCTCGTCACGATAATGAGGATAAATGAGCATATGTCAATGTGTTGTCGACGGTAGGCAAGCACGATACGAGGACGAAGAAAAAGAGGGACCACGACCCGGGCGCGTCGTCGTCGTCCCATTCTTCCTCGTCCTTATCCTCCTCGGGCATATTTGTATTGTAGCAAGAAAACACAGAAGACCACCAAGTCCACGCTTTGTAAGTTCCTACCAGCAGCAACTTGCAACTTGGCTTGTCCCACCCTTCCCCCCTTTACTGTTGCTGTACTTGGCTTTTCATGGATGACTATATAAAATAGCGAACTGAACGAATTGTTGAATCGATCGGCGGATGGATGAATGAATTACCGTCTATTCTGCCCATAAGGTCGAGTCTGGTGGCGTGGTGGGTCAGGCATTCGCCGTGCGCCTCGCGACCGGACACATAGATGCAGCACGGGTTCGAACCCCACCCGTTGCACATCTGTATTTATGGGGGTTCGTCTTACGAAGCAATGCGAAAGCTTAACCCGTGGACGTTCAATGTTAGCTGAGGGTCAGCCCGAAAAAGAGTTTTCTGTCCATTAGATTCCTACGTTGCGGACGATCAAAACGCAAATCGTACGTAAAATACAGGGAATCAGGTAGCTAGCTCAGCTGCTTGTGCCTCTTCGGATGTTCAGGAGAAACAAACGAAAGCCGAAAGCAGGGCCGAGGTTCTCTCTCCCTCGCTGTGGGATCTGCTTTTCCTCGTCCCCTTTCACTGTCTTTTTGATCCCCTCGCTGTCATATATGTATATACATATATATATATATATATATATATATATATCGGTTTATAAATACCCGGGCTGTGTAAATTAAATACATATACGTTAAACAAAACTAGTGTTTCTTTTCCATCACTGAATATTCTGCCGTCTTGCTAGTTCAGCTATTGATCGAACTGACCGGACATGTTACGGTATGTGTCGCACTGGCCTGAACACCTTACGCATATATATATATATATATATATGGAGATGCGTTTATTATTCCATACTTTCCCGGTCCCGTGTTTCTCTTTGTCTGGATTTTCGGCTTGAATTCGTCAGTCCGAATGGTCACGACGAGACACGAGACCGATTAGAAAACACGGCACGGGAGAACAGCCTACTACCACTCTTACTAACTGCTGATGCTGCTGCTACTACCACCACCACCAACTGTAGAGATCGTAGCCAACAGCAAAGACGAAAGGAGCTCTCGAGCGACGCCCGTCCACCCGGCGGCCGTCTGCGTGATTGCTTGTGTTGCCTCTCCTCTGTCTGTTTCCCTACCTGCATAGCTCCTCTGGGCAAAGGGTGGGGAGGAAAGGAGGGAGCAGGAGACAGCCGACCCAAAACAGCGACAACGACAACACCGTCTGGCTGTCTGTCTGTTTATAGAGCTAGATTAACGGCCGATGATGCCGGAACATAACAACACAACAACGACGTCGACGACTACGACACGAGGTGTGACGGACGAAGAGGCGGCCGTTGCGTCGCTAAAAGGTGCTACCTATCTTGAGGTGTACCCGTTTATATGGCTACAACTAGTTCTACAACTAGAACTTCACCACTTTTTGATATTTAATATATGTTACAATCATTTTCATCGGAACTACATTCGTTTTGAATGTACTAGAGCTGCACTTCTACATAGGCCCTCGACCGATCTACCTCTGCTCTCATATTGATCACTTACCACTTCGATTTACTACTGCCCTGCCTTGAGACACAACCTGTGGCGGTTGTTCTAACGACTGAGCAACAACTGGAGAAAGCAATACAGCCACAATCTGCCATCAGATATGCAATCAATAAAAATGTATGTGCAAATAAATTGTAAGGGATGCAGTATTATCAACGACAATACTTGCAGTAAACGGGGTTCTACAACGAAGTAGCTAGCAACTACACACGTGATTATATAATGTAGTTATATAGCATCTACTAGTATGTGATACAGTGAAATAAGTAAAAGTGATTTTCACATTATGGTGATCAAGTAGGATGAAGTAATGACACAATATGTATGGCTTAGAACTGAGAGAGACTATGTATGCGGTTCGATGGCTCATTGTCTATTTAAGGCGCCTGATTGTGCACGAGAGCCACCAACATCTGCCTATAATTTTCACATATGCATACTCTCCACTCGTCTCTGCTTATATATATGTATATATACGAAGTGTGTTGGATAGTTGCGACTCTGGTGTGCTGAGTCGTTCAGTCTGATAATAGAAATATACCGAAAACTTGCTTCCTCGTGCAACCTGTTTTTACAGGTAGGATCATTTTCATGGTCCCTATCCATCAGGTAGTGTGAGATTCAGAAACTAAAGTCTTCATCTTTTACCCCATAACCTCTCATGAGCGGGAACTACTTTCGCAGTAAGGAGATCTCACCGACAACTCATGACATCAGAGACGCAGACGATATCCACCATACCGTTCCGTTGGCTTTCTTTATATATATATATATATATATATATATGCGTGTGTGTTGGTGTCGCTTAATGAGTAACATGGTACTAATCGGTTGCGAATGCGTTGAAACAGGTACATGCCGACGCCCCCCATGGTGATGCCACCGTATATGGCTCCGTATACCGGCTACTTCTCGCAGCCAACTGTCTATGTTGTGCATTCTGGCGCCCCACTACCCTCGGCACAGGCAGGGTTCGGCCTGCAGTCCATTCACCCTATGCAAGCTCACGCGGGCCACCACTACTTACATCATCCGCTCGAGCCTGTTCACCATCCGGTGCCTTATGATTTCTCCGTTCCACCGCCGAGTTTCGGATACATCCCCATGGGTCCGCCTCCACCTCATCCGTCGCCGCATCCCACGCACCCGTCGCTTCTGGCCACGCATCCGCCGCCTCCATACACCACGGCTGGGCCGGCAGTGTACAAGATCTCACCCGAACGTTTTGTGTCCCTTCAGTGCACTCCGCCGATCGACGACAGTAGCCTTGGGCGTGTGGCCATTGTACCTGATGAGCGCGTGCCGCAAGCAGTGCCTGCCGGAGACATGCTTCTGACGAGGATGCCTTGTGAGCCGCTTGTCGAACTGGCAGCGCATCCCCAAGAATTAACGGCTCGTGATGATCCGCCATCGTGTATTGATGAACAGCAGCAGCACCCTCAATTACAGCCGCAGCACTCGGCTGATCATAGCGTGTCGACCTCATGCGGCGAGCTCGAAGATGAAGGAGTGTCTGAGGTTACCGAGATTATTGACGAAATGCAGATTTCTGATCGGCCGGTGAGTCAGCAGCAACACGGTCATAACGAGAGTGTGCCTGTGAACGACGAACATATCAACCAGGGCTGGTGCCCCCAGTGTACGGTGCATGAGCCAAATATTGCCGATGGTGCGGTTGCCATCGAAGATGTCAACAATCAGAGGCTTCAGCCGAAGCCGCTGTCAGAACAGCCAGTGGCCGAGTCGCAAGAACGGCATTTCCCCAAGCATAGCGGCGAAGAGCGATCGCTTGAGCACAGAAGGTCGGTAACTCCCTCCAGTGGCTATGGAAACGCAAAGAGTTACAATCAGTTTCGTCACGGCCCAGACGGTGACTATCCTCCCATGAAGGATGAGGAAGTCTATCGCAGCGGACAAAGAGATCAGAGGCGAAACTCCAGAGGCGGTGGCCGAGGCGATTCCAGGGACTCGACCAGAGAGCGCTCTGGGGGACGTTTCGACAACCATAGCCGTCGCAGTCTTACTCCTGAGAAACGCTTTCGGGGCAACGCTGGCTACGGCGGGGGCAATCAGAGAGACGACCGCCGTTTCTCGAATCCCGACCACGGCGCAAGCCACCTTCGCACCCGTCGAGGTGGTTATGACCAAGCTCCCTCCAGAGATAGCTCGACTGGCCGTCGAGAAAGCAACGTCAATAGTAATAATAACAACAATAATCATCGCCAGAGGTACTATCCATCGCCTAGAAGGGATGGTCATGATCGCTACGATAATCACGGCAAACGCCATGACGGCCATTTGCGCCGTGGTGCATCCGGACCATATCGTGGGCCCTGGCGGGAGGACAACCCTGTTCACGCAAGCCGTGACGAACTCACGAAGCCTATTCCTCGCAGCGGCAACAGCAACATGAGCAACGGCTGTAGTGGTGTCGCCGGCGGCGGCGGTGGAGCTAGCAACAGTAACAACAACAATAGCAGAAGCGGCACCAGCGGCCAGAGTGGGGCCAATTCGCGTAAACCTCCTCTGCCTCGTCAGGACTACGCGACGGGCACGGTGTCGACCTACAATGGAGCAGCTCATACTGTTGTCAACGGTATTACTGCTACTACTACTACTATTCAAGATGTCAGAGAGGCGTCGTCGCCTTCTGTCGAGCCTTTACTGGCTTCAGGCGAAGGCAAGACTGAGCCATCTTTCGAGCGGTGTTTCGAAGACGACACGCCACTTTTGGAGTTTCTAGGTCCTTCTCTGCTTGGCATGAACGACCGCCTTGACGTCAAGCGCATGATGAGGACTAGCCGACAGCACGCGGTTGTTATGGACAATAGCAGCGACGAGGGTGATGTGCACAGTAGGGATCTTGCAAATGGTAACAACAACAGCAACAATAACACGACCAGGAACAGCAACAGTGGCGGTCCGAACAACAAACCGAGTGGTCACATTACAAACGTTCGCCAGGTTCGGAGGAGCCATTACCGGGAATGAATGTAGATAGGCAAGTGCGTTTTGAAAGGCTGAAATAGAAAGTGAGATGTTACAGGACGAAGGATTGCCTCCAGACGCTGGTTGACGGCGGAAGGTTTGGTGACCTACTACTACTACTATTGGTGACAGAAATTGTGAGAAAAGTATATATATATATATATATACATATCCTTTCTGGGTATGATGCAGACTTTTGTTACGTTGGGCTACGGTGTACACAATTTGTATTGGAGGTTACAGGCCTCGGTAAACATGAGAGCCCGTTGTTTGTTGAACAGACAGGAATGAGTCTTAACCGAGTGCCATGTCGAATGGAGAGGTCGTGCGGCGAAGCGATAATTTATTAGTGGTACTAGTATTGTTATTCATATTTCTAATATTATATCGTAATTAATATATGAGTATCACTTCATGCTGAAGTGTGGTAACAAGACGAAATGAACGATGCTGATACACATTCATTTAAATTTCCCACAAGAGTAGCAGTTGCTGCCACTGCAGGTAACGTAATAACAATACCGCTACGCATGATAGTTAACAAGGAGAGCAGAGACGACGTTTTCCTTACCTTCTGTGGGTAGGCAGGCAACAAGGCTATGGAGACCGGACATGTCCGCCGATGAACATACACTCTTCATCTATCTTTCCGTCTCTACCGCGATAGCTTGACGGGTGGCGTGCTTGGCTATGCCTATTGTTGTTCTTGTTGTCGTTGTCGTCATTATTGTATCATCTAGCGGTACTCGAATCTATTGTTTGCTGCTCGCCGTTTTGTACTCTACTAGACATACACAACAGGTACACGAGCACACTGCACAGATACACTCTGGCCTATATGGTCACTGACTACTCGCATTGTTTACACACATTTTATATGGTAAACAACATATATAATATATATATATATATATATATATATATACACGTGTACATATTACGATTTTTCTGTATTCTCGGTTACCTAGAATTGTGTTTGGCAGGGCCAAATGCCTTTAAGCAGCCACCAATGCCGGCGTATCTGGGCAAATGTCATAACTAACGCTGCAACTAGTTGTTTGTAATTAATGCAGGTGAATCAATAATTAGGAAAAATGTGAGAAAAATTATAAAAAGTATAAGAAATAGAAACAAAGAAAGAGAAAGATTACATATAAAAAGCCATCGTTATGTCAGAGATGGAGACAGAAAACCATGGATGCCTTGTTGCCGTTCATACACCTGAGCAACCCCAAACATCTATCTATATATTCGCCAACAGCGTCGAAGGAGGGGTCCATAACAAAGCAAGGGCAAGTGAAAGCATTCGCAGCATTGTCATGACGATTTCTGTGACGACTTGGCGTTGTTATCGAAACAACCTCCTGTTGGCTAGTTGCACAAAAATGGATTCTAGGAATTTACGTATATATATATATATATATATATATATATATATATATATATATATATATATATATATATATATATATATATAAGCTTATTGTACAGGGCGAGCGCGTGTCGTCGGTTAGCTTTAGCGGCCAGGCAGTTTGATTAATGAGTCGATTAAGAACAGTTATCGATTAGAGATATTTTGCTGTGAATAGGCAGACTGGTTTGAGGTTGTGCTGTTTTGCATGCACTAGGTTCTGGCTTTTTTTGACCTCAAGCAAGGTCGTTTCGAGTGGTGGCCCTTTTGGGGGTGTTTGACTATAGTAGGCAAATGGACGAGCGACGTGTCAATTGTTATGTCTACGCTGAGACAAAATGCCATCGGTGTTATGATCGTAGGCGTTTGGTGGTGGGTATGATGAATGTTAAAGACGGTACGCTTAGGAAGATAGTTCGGTTTGAAGAGAGAAATAACTGTGAATAACAATAGTTCTAGTAACTGAAATGGTGTTGCCGGCAAGGATATTGGATGTAAGAAAGCGATCCTGGGATAGTCTCTGTGAGGCCGAGTAGGGGAGTGGCGACCATACAACAGCTCATAATTTGAATGAAGAACGTCTGCGAATGGCCAAAACAGACTTCACCATTGCCATCGACGGGCGCGACCTACCTACCTACGACCTACTATCGTGGCAGTAGTCATTCTCTATAGTTCGGTTGTCGTCATTGACGCGTCATCGTCGTAGATATCGTATTAGTAGTTAGTTGGTAGTTAATCATAGTAGTAGTAGTTGTAGCAGAAAACAATATAATACCAGAGGCTTCCCCAGTAACGACACCGGCACAACTGTATAAGTGAGCGAGAAGTGAGGGACAATTGAGTGTTTGAAAGAAGCCTCCCGTGCAGTGTTGCTTCCTGGATCATCACAGAAGTGACACTGGCCGGCAATATATACACTGTCTGACAGAAGGTGACAGCCCCGATTGTGTCCACACTGGTTTGTTGGTATGTTTGTTAAAATTTATTAGCTTAGTAGTAGATCGGCAAGCTTCGACTATTGTTAGTGCTTCGCTGACCATCGTTTACATCTCTGAGGTATCGTCGGTCGCCGTAGAATCAGAAGTATCGCACTGCATTCAGGCACAACCGTGGGTATCATCTGAGTGGCAACGCTAACGCACATATGTTTACAAAGTGCAACCTACAACACGAGGTTGAATTATTTTAAGCGCTCTATATACGCATACGTTTATATACAGTGACGACGGTGAAGATGTTATTAGCATAGTAAGACCAGTAATATAAGACTAACATTAGTAACGGAAATTATGACGATGACGATCATGACGGCACTAATAAGAATGAAAGTAACCATGATGATGGTAGCGATGTTCATGGCGCATTGCAGGCGTTGTGCACATGTTTCCTGTGTCTGCTGTATTAGCGTTATTGTGCTGTGTCACATTGTGCCTGCTGGGCTTTTATTGGTAGTGCTAGCCGCGTGTGTATAGTATATCTTCCGGTGACCGAAGTGTGAAGATATTGGGATGATAGTACATGAAGGAAACGTTTGACGAATGCAAGAAGGTAATGCTAAAAGAGAGAAAGAGGGAGAGAACGAGCCCGAGAGTTGATGAACTAATTAGGGAACAGAGTCAATTGGTAAATCTAATACATAATGAACGACCAAGGCGCTTTATCATGCCAATGTACTTCAGCACTTGGCGAGTATAGGCCGGAGGTTATCGTCCCTTGTACGAGAGTTCCGCAATAATAATAGTAATAATAATCGAAAGTATGTTTTTAAGATTACGTAAATACAGGCCCACGCTTTTCTATGCCACTACTCATGCGAAAGCATTCTTACAATCAGGCACGGGCCTGAACGGAAGAAATTTCTTGCTACTCTAAAGTGACTTCAAGCATCGGCATGAAAATCTCCACTAAGCAACGGCGAGGTGATGAAGTAGTCGTTATTAAAATGTGCCGGGCGATCTGTATTGCAAGTTGTGGTGACATCCCTTGATTGTTAATGTGCGTATGTATGTATCAGCTTGGGTGTGAGTGTACGTGCCGAAGGTGACAAACATGTTCATGTCAACAACAGTACCTAACACATACAAATTGTAGTAAGGAAAGGAAGACAGTAAGTAGAAGTAACAGACAGAACACAAAGAAAACGTATTCGTTTTGTGCTGTGTATGACGTTTGTCATTATTTTCATAATTTGACTGATATTACTACGGATGCTATTCACTTTTATTATTGTCACTAGGCGATTTTTTATTGATTTGATGCGCTAACCATCGTTCCCATTTTAGATAGCGTATTTAGTACGATAATGGCCGTCCCTGGTATGAATGTAATTATTTTGTTGAGTGAGAAATATTTTTCTTGTTTATTTGTCTCTCTAATCATAAAGGAATTATCGGTTACGTTCTGTGTATAAATATATACCCGGATTTTTGCGAACATACAGTTATTTTGCAAAGTTTTTCTCGTTTGTCTAAAAGGCGTTTGATGTTTGAAATGGCAGCGAACAGCTCAACATTAGAGACGATTCTTATTTTTTAAGCAGACACAGCTTAGTTGTTTATCATCGCTGGGTTATACATCGTACAGGGGTGGTACGGAGTCTTTGAGAAATCGCCAGCGAGCTGTGATTGACTTTCTTGTGAAAGGATACATACAACTCCCCGTGCTGCTGTTAGGAGTGTCGCCACTCCCAATTGACTTTACTTGAGCTTCGCGTAGAAAGCTTTCTTTATATCTATATGCAGTGTGTGCCTGGGCATGTTTATGTATATGGATGTATGTGTAGGTGCCAGCGAACGAATACAATTTGTGTAGTGATCGACGATGGCATCAGATAGATCGTATTCTCATTAGATGTTTCCAATAGAATCAATTTAGCATCGTTCCCTCACAATGACCAAGTTGCTAGTGATTACAAAGGGTGACAAATGGTTACTATTAATATTGTCATTGGGTCATTCATAGCAGCTATCTCTATACTGCGAAGAGTGATTCATGGCTCTCCGCGCGTTGCAGGGTGGAATTCGAATGTTGCTGAACGAAAACACACCTGCTTGCTAATTTCAGTCATCAACGAACAGTATCATAAGCACTATTGTTGTTTCTGTGCAGTCGTTGTTGTTATGTGCGGGGATGTTGGCTCGCAAGCTTGGTGTGACCCTTCAGTATAGGCTTTCGGCATCCGCCGCTCACGCAACCAGACGCTGTCTTACACAAGAACTTCCCCTTGAGCAACGCCGCAATACCTCGCCGAGACGGAATAGACTCCCCTGGCCGCTGTTGCCTCGTCAACTGCTCATCCCGCACGCTGCTGTCGACGTTAGGCTGGCTTCACTGTATTCACTCACATCTTTCCATCTCATGCTCGTCGACCGTTCTTCACATTAAAGCACATTTTGACAGTATCAGTACACTCTTGAAGGAAGAAGTTGTCAGCAACACGATAATCATGATGGACCGTTTTGCGAGTATCACTAGTTACCGACTAAGTTGAGATGACGTCGGAGTAGATGTCACTCTGTTTGTGCGTACTTTGCGTGACGTGACATGGATGACTTCTTACTATCAGATTTGTTTGTTTTAATACTAATGGTGATCTGAAGGCGGCGACATTGAGGTGGCGACAACAGCGATAGCTATAATCACACAACGTAACCAAAATATCATCAGGAACAAAAACAGCAGAACAGCAACAAAATGGATACTCGTCTGTCGAGCACCGCGGAAGGGCGACTGCAATTGTCATGTGACCTGCGATGACGGCCTAGCGCTCACTCTACTTAGCCTACCTGGTTCATCTCTGAGCGGCAACACTGATGGTTGTCGCTCGCGACTTTCTATCGACAAGCAATGTGTTTGCCCAACCTCGTTTCCACCAATTCTTCTAGATTATTCCTTACTCCCTTAGCACTGCTATAATGATCATTGAAAGTAATGTTTAGAAAATTTCTTGTGATAGCAGCCATTGTTGTTAAGTATTAGTTCAATTTTTTTCTCATATCGTGCCTGTTCTTATGCTTGATGCTATAAATAATTGTTATTAGTATTATCGCTGTTAGTACTACTGTTATTAGTATTACTAATATTATTCGTACATGAATGGTGCCTGCCCTTCACGTGTGTATATCACGGAACGTCATGTTGTTAGTGTATATAACCCTGTCAATTTGAAGTGTATACGACTTTAAAGAATGCATAATTGAAGTCTGCGTATCTTTGAACACTGGAGCGTAACATAGACACAATAATATTATATCCCAAGTACAATAATTGTCAGCAGCAACAGCACACGATCGTAAGCTGCTTGAATGTAACAAGATGCCAGCGATTCCTGACAGCAATTATATACGTAGATTGTATCAATTATATATATATATATATTCACTACTGTCATGCATTCGTCCTTTTGACACAAGAAAAAAACAGCTATTAAATACCAAAAAAAGAAAATTGATGTAAACACGAATTATTGAGGTTAATGCTCCACTGACTTAATCAGCTCATTGCGTACATTGGCGGAAGTTCAGGCTGAGTTGAAGCAAGAATTCGAACAAGTGTATGCTAAAGCTGAGGCCCAATCTTAGAGTGAACAGCCTAGTTAAGAATGGTAACAATGAATTGCGTTTCGAAACAAGTGCGACAACCCGTTGACGACAAACAATACCAATGGCAAACAGAACAAAAATAATGGCTACAAGGCTAGATGATTAAGGGCAGAAAATGGCCAGTTACTGTTCTCTTCTCGTAATTTAGATTTAGTCTATAATACGTGATTTTATTTATAATTATACTAACAGTAACAGCAATAATAACATTGAGGCAATTACACATAAGGCCTAACATTGATGATGATACTAACCTTCTCAATAAGTATAATCAGGCTAGCGGAAACAAATGAGACTATCCGCTCAGTAAAAAAAAAACAAATCTCCTAAATAATAAATACTGTTGGAGATGGTCAAAAACATGACGAGCACAAATCGTATAAACACCGAGTGCGCATAAAAGAAGAGCAAATAAAGGGAGTGAGAGCGGGGTATGCGGGAGAAAACGGGAAACCGCTGACGAACAACATCGTCGTATTTCATGCCGGTGTCCACGGTAAGGTGAACCACTTGGGCGAATTCGTGGAACCTGGCAAAATAATAATAACAACAATAATAATAAATAAAACAAAGGAGGTTTGGTCAACTAATTCGTGGCTACATGGTGAAGATAGTTATATGCATTCACTGAGCAGCGCGTGTTGCAAACCGACGTCAAGTGAGGCCTCTGCCAAGAGTAATCCAGACTGAGAGTGAAC